>JAWNNO010003761.1:0-1200000 GCA_035044985.1 Lordiphosa fenestrarum
CAAATGGGCTTAAAAAATCGAAATATGTTGAAATAGTTAGCAAATGTTAGTCATGGACTATTGGTAGCCCAATATCAACTGAGTTAAACCAAAACATATTCAAAACCATCCATTTCAGCCTCCCGAGGCGCCTTTTCAGTCGTCCGCCAGACAGAGACGCACATATATGGGGCAAGGGTATGGCACAGTCCCGCTCACTAAATTGGCCTTAAAAAATGATTATACTACATTTTTTTTTAAATAAACAGCTAAACTAGCCAAATATGAACGTGTTTCCATTCAAAAATTAACAAATTATTTAATTTTTCGATTTTTTAAGGCCCATCTAGTGGGCATGTGTATGGTGCAGGGGCGAGAGGGCCGGCTCAGTCAAGTGGCCTTAAAAAATCGAAAAATGCTCATATGTCCAACAAAAGTTAAACAATCACGATGCGCAGACCAATGCGAATCTGCTTAAACATAAAAATAACTAAATAATACAATTTTTCGATTTTTCCCATGACCTTATATACACCACAGCCTTGGGAGGGACGACGAAGAATGACAAGAAGGCCATTTTAAAAGTCAACTGGCCATGAGAATGGAACAAAACCGTATTGGGACGATTAGTCTGATAAAGATCTTTCAGAAAATTAAGCATTATCTGGTATTTGTTAAGTATTTCTATTTTTCCGATACCAAAAACTAATGCTGCCTGTGCCCTGGAACTCGTCTGTTCAGACAGCATAGAGTCAATTTCAAATCGCTATTAAAATTAGATAAAATAGTTTTTGCCACAAACTGTTGATTGATTTCCAAAGTAAATTGTTCAAATTTTATGACGAGTAAAGAATTTTTCCAAAATAATTAATATTTCTAATTTTTAAATATGCTTAAATACAAACATTGCGATCTGCGTACACAAAGTTCAACTTTAGGCTGCTATTACAAAGAATCGAACATAGATATTTTCACAAAACCAACTACTCATGGATTATGATACAATTATATACATAGACAAGTCAATGTTTATATCAGTTTTTAGTCTAAAAGGAAGAAAAACGCTAAACTAAGTTGCTTATTTAATTCAACTTAAAGAAAACAAATGACGAATACGAAAAACATGCGCTTTCCGCCTCTCTACCCAAATCTCACAAAAAAGGGTCTTGTCCAAAGCCGTTTTTTTTTCTGTAAATTTTTTCTGTATTTACGTGCATAAAAGTGAAAAAGATGTCAGATTCCGCAGTTGTAGAACCGGTTTGCATCCCTGGCAAAATTTGCTCCAAATCGGATGTCATGGGACCATTCCTTGGAAAAATGGGTCTAAATTATAAAAAATTTCTTATTATTCTTGGAGAATAAGAATTAGCTCGTTCAATATTTTATGCTTTCAAAAGCATTCGTACACTCTGACACTCATATTTGCTGCCCACCACTGCTTTGGACTACACATTTGCTTTGAAGAAGGCAGCAAACATATCGAATGTATTTTAAGAAGCTAAGGATATACCGTAGGCTTCAAGTAATGGATCAAAAACTATACCAAATAACAATTTTCCGTGACTGGCGAATCATTAAATGGCTTAAAAAGTGTCTAGACCGAAAATTTTACATTCGTTCTCATTCTGCAGTTGCTTTTCTAGTGGATTTTTTTAACGATGGCAGCAGAAAAAGCTCTTTTCCCATTTCATTCCACTCGGAATCATCAAAAACTAGTTACAAATAGGAAAACTTTATGGTTTGACACAGCATTTTGCTTAAATTTTTATTCATATCTCATGTCCACTTCTTCGCTTTGATATCCTCGGTGCGTTTTATTTCCAGCTATTCAAAATGGCATCTCGTTAGCGCTCAAGTGATTCAACAGAATGCTTAACATGCCTAATGTCATTTGACACAGCGCTCAAATTAATGGCCAGCCACTTTTCACCTGACCAACCAACCACCCAAGCCGGAGCACTCCAAGCGCTCCTCCAACAACACTGTGGTGGCACTTGAGCGCGTTTTTCTACGCATTTTCTACACTTCGAAATGAAAATGTAACATTGCGATGCTCTCTTGGCTAATCCGAGAAGGCAAAAATACAAAAATACAAAAAAAAAGCGTACATTTAACTCAAGTGTTTGGAGGAGCCTCCGCCAACCCAATTCACATAATAAATGGGGCCAGTCAGGTTCTTCGGTGCTTCGTCTTTCGTCTGATTTTTATGCGTTTTTCTGGAGTCGCTATATATGGCATTGTGTGTATAAGTACTTGGCAATAAAATACGAAATGTAAGCAAGTTGTGTTTTTGGGTAGCAAAAGCTTTGGCCATTATGACTAATGGTTGACATTTAACTTAATCTGCTTAAGATGATTATTGAAAATGAGTGCCCACTTATGCCAAATGTTGCGTCATAAATATTCATGCACCCGTGGAACGGGGAGCGGGGGACGGGGGACGGGGACCATTGCCAGATCCTTACATGAGCCGCCGCTGCTAATAGAAAGTCTTTTCCCCAACAACAACCCACGAAAAAAGAGGCATAAAAACTTGCCAACATGATTTATACTTAAATATGTATGTAAGTATTTTATGTTGCTCGTGCATCATCAGCTCCATGCATACGTACATACATACATACATAATGCATATGGATATGGACCCATCGTCCGTTCATATTATATTTTTACTCATTTCAAGAGTTCAGATTTCGGTTGCCGCGTGTGTGTGTGCGTGTGTGTGTTGTGCGTGAATTGATTTATTGGAATTTTGGCGTATATTTTACAATTTAGCGGCTATAATTCATTTTGTCGGTTTTGGCGATGCGCTTTATACACAGTTGGAGTTTTAAGATATGCGTATGCAGTTTGTCATACGATGACGTAGGTGGGGATTAAACGATTTTTAGAAATATATTTTAAGATGCTTGTGGCAAGAGGGGGGGAGTAGCATGAGAAAAACTGCCTGGACAATCGTCATGAGGTATTCAGTAGTCAAATACTGTGTGAATAGATTGATTCTTTATTCATTATTTTATGTAGTAAATTGGTTTACTTTCACGTGAACCTCTATTCCCCTTGACTCGGTGAACTCCGATTGACACCTTCCTATCAGATAAATTCGTGTTCTCTCCGCTTTGCAATAAGTGGTACAGATTTGATGATCCAACAGCTTTCAAATCTATTTTAGCTGCTTGTTGCTTTACTCAGTTAGTTTTGTAGTTAATGCTTGCCATGTTGGTCAAGATAGTGCAACAAATTTCCATTGTTTTAAACCAAAATATACCAATTGATATTGTTCGGTACAACTAAATGTAGAGGAAATTAGCAATGTGGACCCTCGATTTAATATATGTGTGCTGTCAGTGTGCAACGTTTGTCTTTTCAAAGTTCAAAGTCTTTTAGAACAAATACGCTGCACATTTTTCGGAACCGGACGAATCGGGTGACTATAGCATATGGCTGTCATACGAACGATCGGTCGAAAAACTAGTTTTATTCAGAAAAACTTTTTTGTTTTCAATGGAAACGCCTTCAAACTTTGCATTTCTTAGTTTGTTATGCTTTTCCATTATTTTACCAAGTTTGGTCGAAATCGGACATCTATATAGTATAGCTGTCATAGAAAAGTAGAGTCTAAAAAGTAGTAGTAGTAAGAAAAACTTTTTTGTCTTCTATGAAAACGCCTCCAAACTTTGTATTTCTTAGTTTGCTTTGCTTTCCCATGATTCCACTAAGTTTGGTCAATATCGGACATCTATATAGTATAGCTGTCATACAAAAGTAGAGCCGGAAAAGTAGTCTTAGTGTGAAAAACTTTTTGGTTTTTAATGGAAAAGTTCTTAAAATTGCCACTTGTTTATTTGACATGCTTTCACACAATTCTACAAAGTTTTGTCAAAATCGGAACACTATAACATATAGCTGTAGTACAAAAGAACGCTTGAAAAAGAAGTTCTATTAAGAAAAACTTTATTCTTTTAAATGGAATCGACTCCAAATTTCTTATATGTTCGTTTGTTAAGTCTTCCCATGATTTCACTAAGTTTGGTCGAAGTCGGACATCTATATAGTATAGCGCAAAAGAAGAAAAACGTGCTGCAAGCTTTACACAATCGACTCGTACCACTCAAATCATATTCATTGATGACAGTTTGGCTCGGCGAAACGATCTCAGAAAGCACCACAACCAGAGAATTGTAGAATTAACAAATGCACCTCTCTATTTGATCACAGTAGTATATGTATGTGCGCCTCAGTCCAATGAAATTTGCTCGGCATCGCTCTTTTCGGCTCTAGCTTTGAGCTTAGAGCCACTATAAGTATTTTGAACGTGCTTAAATTGTTATAGAAAAGTACATGATGGTTGATAATAAGTAGATAAGTGTCTATCCGGTAGAAGACAAGTTCCTTACCTGCTTAAGCCGGTTCTAAAGTGGTTCAAAGCCATGTCTTAACTTTTTCCGAGCTTTAAAACTAAGATTCGTCTATGATTGGTGGGAGTTCCCAGATTCCTAAACTACCTAAACCCACTTCAGCCCTTTTAGAAGTGGTTTAAAACCAGATCTTAGGATAGAATTCATTAAAGCTATGATATTTGTAGTGTAGATTGGTAAAATGAAGCTGAATCATTCATCAAACTTTTAGAAATACTTTCATAACTTGAAACCGGTTCTAAGTGGCTTCCCCAACTAGTTTTAAATGGATTCTAAACTCTCGCATAATGAAATTAAAATATTCAAAAATATAGAGTTTTCAAAGTAAACTCTTTTTGCCATCTAAACACGCCAGGAATTCTCTTCTTGTTTATTTTGCCACATGAAAATATTTTTTAGCTACCCGAGCGTTGCCCGGTTTATGTTGCTATTTCAGTGTGCAACAAAAAAAAAGTGGCTATCCTGTTTCCACTGCCACATCGATGACTGTGTGGCATTTAATTTTCAATTTAATTTAGTGCCCATGTAATTAAAGCAAGCGGCCACGGATTATTTATTTATTTATTAGAATGCGCTACTGATTTTGCGTTGATTATAATACGGTCATGCCCTTTGCCCCCCCGCGTCGGCTCCACCGCTTTGCATTAAATATTTACCATAATTGAAGTGACAAGCACAAATGCCGCTACAGAGGGAAATGGTTTGGAGTTCCATCTCCATTTCGCCTGCCAGTGACGGCAGCAGCTGCTAATTGTGTGCAAGCTCATTAACATAACCGCAGGCCATGCCCAGAATTTACGCCCACAAAGCCGCGCCCTGGCAATTGCAATATGGGATAAGACCCCGGGCAACGCCCACAACAAACAGCTGTTGGCTATATACGGGACGATACGGAGGCGGAGAGAGAGAGAGAGAGACAGGGAGAGGGAGCGAGGGCTAGAGAGTGAGATCGAGGGCAAGAGATAAAGCTGGCAAATGGAAGGGTGCCAAATTTCGGGGCTGCCAAATGTGGCATATTTTGTGCAACAGTCTCCTATTTTTGGCCATGTTTAGTGGTTTTTTTCAATTTAAATATAAATTCATTTTCAATTTTGATTCAATTTCAATTATGCCTTAATTAATTTTAGCTAAAAGTAGCAATAAATTGTATTATATATTTTGCACAAAAAAAGATGTGCTAAGAGTGGTTCTAGTTTCCAGATTTTAAGTACAATTGGGGGCTTTTGGAAGTTCCCATTACGTCTACAAACCGATAAAACACCTACAACACATATTTTCATCGCCAACAGCTTACATCAAAGACAGAAATTGGTTTATCATATTGTAAAATACTCACTTCACTCACTTGCATAGAAGAACACCTTGAAAAAAGCATCTCCATTTCTTCTTAAACTGAATGGTCTCCAGAATAACTCTATTTAAATGTAACTTTCCGGGTGTGGTGCAGCTGGTAGTATGTATTGTTATAGCTTGAATCCCAAAACTAATCTAATAATTGAATTACCTAATTACTAAAATATATCTTACAATTATTGAAATAATTGTACTTGATTCCTAAATTTTTAATGACGAAATAATTGTAATTGTAATGGTAATTAGATATGTAATTACTCCATTTGTATTTGCTCCACTAATTGTTATAGTAATTAGATTTGTAGTTACTCCCATAATTGTAGTGGTAATTAGATATGTACTTAATCCCATAATTGTAATGGTAATTACGATTTACAGCGCCTAAACAAAGTCCTACAAGAAGGCCAAGCGACACAGTCAGTTAAGCTTCAGGATCGATGCTTTTGGGGGTATCCAGAGAGGAGGCGATGTTAATTGTCTCCCACAAAAGAATGTTTTATTCGGATAGTTGAACATTTAAAAGTTGTCCAGCTTATTCATTTGTTTAACAACAAGCTTTGAAGTTCGTTGGCGAACAATTTCCAATTTATTTTGAATTACTTTAAAACTAAATTAGATTTTAAAACAAGTAAGAAAGTCGGCGATGCCTGACTAGAATATACTCTGTACCAAAGAAATTGTTTGCTGAAAACTGCGCCACAGCAGCGAACATTCTTTTGCACATAACTTGACTATCGTTCAACCGATCGTTACATTATCTTCATTACTAAATATATTCTGAAGAAACGCACCTGCTATCAATGGGAGAAATGAGGCTATTCCAAAATTTGCAGATTCGGGAGGGGGCGTGGCAAACATTTAAAATTAAGCTGATCTGATCTCCAAGTAAACAAAATGTTAGTTCCATACTTGTCCAACCCAATAACATCTCTGAGGCCTGTGAGTTCATACGGACAAACATGGCTTTATTGATGTTGATCAAGATTATATCTCTTTCATCGAGTCAAAGAGGCTTTCTTTTGACTATTATAGGTACATACTTTTGCACAAACTTAATATACTTTGTTAATCTTTGGTACAGAGTACAAAAAGTCTACATCATTTTAGACATTAACTTCATGTTCGTCCTTTTCATCGACTTCTTCATGCTATATTGGTTCATCCTGAAACATAACTGCCTCGTCAGGCATTAGCTGTACTTTTTCTTGTGTGTCTCAAAGTAAAGACCGGTAAATTTTCAAATGTAGCTCCCCTACTAAGTGAATAACTATGATAACTAGGAAGTATTAATACATCTTGTAGGATTTGGACAGTTTTTGGTACACTCTACTGTAAAGCCTTACATTCTGTCCGTGTTTTTGTAAAGATCTGTTAATTTTAAGATGTAGTTCCCATATATAGAGAAAAACTATCAGGCATGTACCGGTTTTCTTTTTAGTGAATTCGAGTTCGGTACAGTTAGGCCTTATCTGGTAATGAATCAGGGTAATCCGTACTTCCTTTTAATACAAATGACTCAATCTAAAAGGTTCTATGCCGATTTACTCCATCCAAATAGGCCTTTAGAGATATAAGAGTACATTTACAGAGTCGGTAGTCAGGCTGACAGCGCTTCACAGTAGTCTAAATCCAAGTATCGAGTGCTTAGTATCGAGTTCTGAATAACAAGTACCTATTATTAAGTTCTTAGTTCTGAGTATCGAACAATGATTATCCAGAACAGAGTATCGAATACTGAGTGTGGAGCTCTTAGAATTGAGTACAGTGTATTTAGTATGTACTTAGTTTCGAGTACTATGTATCGAGTTCTGAATATCCGCACAGAAAGCGAAGATCCACAAAAGATCCATTTGGACGCTTTTAATCATCCAAAAGAGTTGAGAATCATCCAAAGGATGATCATTTTTCATATCCTTTCGTTAATTTTTCAGCTCCGTTGAATGATTACAAGGATATTTAAGATATATCTATACCAAATGAATACGGGCAATCATTCTATTCCTTTTTCATGTATTGCATATCGAGCTCTGAATATCGAGTACTGGGTATCGAGTATAGTGTATCGAGTTCTTAGAATATAATTCTTGGTATAGTGTACTGAGTATTAAGTTCTAAGTATCGATTACTGTATTGAGAACTAAGTCTAGAGTACTCAGTTTTGTGCACTGAGTGTCAAGCATTGAATATCGAGCTCAGAAAATCGAGTAATGGGTATCGAGTTCTAAGAATCGAGTTCTTAGTATATTGTACAGAGTATCCATTACTAAATATCGAATACTAAGTATCAAGTAATGAATAACTGGTACTGTGAATCGAGTACAGAGTATCGAGCTCTGGGTATAATGTAGCTCTAAGTATAGAGTACTGAGTATCGAGTAATGAATATCGAAATCTTAGAATAGAGTTCCTGGTACGGAGTGTACGGAGTATACAGTTCTCAGTACTAAGTATCGAGTAGAGTATCGATTACTAAGCATCGAGTAAAGAGTAACACAAGCTCCCAAGTAAGTAAAAGTCGGAGTACATCTGGTTTCACATCAACCCTTCCTGAGATCACAGGATGTAATGACTAAAAGCATCAATGATTCTTTCCACACAGATGAAGATGAAAATAAAACCTCAGTAGCTTACCTAAAGGCAGCGGCAGGCAGCAGCTAGAATCCGTTTTTATTTCCCCCCCCCCTTTCCAACTTGAATTAATGTTGCCAACAAATTTTTGCTGTAGTGCACTTGAAAAACCGAAAAGCGAAATTTTGTACTCCATGGTGAAAAGAGAGGCAGAGAATTAGCAAGAAATATTAACGTAATTGCACTCCTGGGTATCCACAAGTCCAGCACTGCCAGAATTCGTTTGTGACTTCGATAAATTGCATTTGCAATTTGCATTTGAAACACGAAATCTAAACCGGTCAGTCAGCCATGCTTTGGCATCATTTGAGTTATCGAACTGAAAAATTTCCTTTTAAATTACGAAAATTGCAAATTAAATGTCTGCCAATATAAAACTGCAGCTAGACAAAGTGGTGGCACACTCCGACCCTCTGCATCTGCATCTGCTTCCTCTCTCTGGCTCCACTACTTGGGCACATAATTCAATTCCACAGACGAAATGTATGCAATTTTCTTTTCAAGAGCGACTGAGCAAGTGGGCGGGGCGAGTTGGGGGTGGGGGGCGGTTGGCACAGAAATACATAAGTAAAACATAATTGAATTCAAATTTGTGCAATCGTAAGTAACTAAGATACAATTATGTACGTGGCTTGGTCTCCTGCTAGCTTCATCTCTGTCTGTGTTGTGGGTGTGTGTGTGTGTGTGCTCTCTCTCCACTCGCTCCTGGCTGTCAAGTCTCGTCACGACTACATTTTGACACACAATTGAAAGGAGCTCAGGACACACGCACACACATAGTGGGGAGTCATACTTACAGTCAACCCAACCACCCCAACCCCTCCAAGTCACCAGGACCAGTACTGAGCTCAGACCGGGGCAGACAATGAAACGTAATCACACTAATGGCTCCGAGAGCAATGAAGCGCACGTAATTGGTGAAGAGCTCGACAGTGTATAGTGTGTGCTGCCTGCACCATAGTGCTGTCTAGTGGAGTTGTACATGGCGCTTGAGGCGTGGTGAGCTCGCTGCGATATCACTGTGATCATTGGGTGAGAGCGAAATCATAATCGAGGACGACTTTAACGTCTAAAGTTTCTTTTTTTTTCACAATATTCATTAGCCTTAGTATACTTAATTCCATTTTCACAATCATTTTGTGATTTAAAACCGGTTTTACAACTCAATTTGATCTCTAAATCATACAACTTTTGCGGAAGTGAAATTGAGCATAGTGTCCGGCTCTTACTGCAGCACATTCTTGCATTCCTGCATTCTTTTGTGCTAACAAATAAGTTGCATTCAATATGAATGCACATGCATCCGTGATTTTTCTTTCGCACGGGTATCGTTACAAACAAACAAGCACTAAAAAAACATATAAGCTGTTTTGAAAGTTTAAACGAGAAACAAATGGCTAGTCGTGTTGGTCAAAGTACACCTTAGAGGACACTAGGGGACACATAATCGCTATAGGAGCTTTGGTATCAGAATATATCAGGAGACTATCCCCCGGAAGCACAGTAATTTAGTGTCCACAAAATTGCTATAATACTTTATAATAGTAAGAACTCATCTGCTTTTGAAAGGCGTTCTTAATCTGTGCCACGAAAAAACTGTATCAAAAAAAAGGAAACATCATCTTAAGGGCGATATCTAATCTCCTAAATAGCTGCTATGTGTTAGATAATCTCAAATCTTGCTCTGTTACTTGTAGGTTTATGTGACAGATAGATCTATGTAGAAGATGAGAGATCGGGCCTTCATCCAATTTATTTGCCAGCAAGTTCTCTTTACCAATGAAACCAAATCAATATCAAGTATTTAACGGATGCAAGAATACGAACAACTTATCGCATCTATTCGATAAATCGCGATGTCAATGACAAAATTACTTCGGTGAGAACCTCCCATAAGTGTGATTTCGAAACATGCGTACACAGGAAAAAATATCAAACTAATATTTTCGAGCATATGAAATCAATATTTGAGGATCAAATTGACATTCTTAATGTCATTTTGTCACCAAAAATAAAAAATATATTGGAAATGGCAGGTTTCAATCAATCTATACAGCCTGCACTTCACTCTGCTTTTTTGGCTAAGTATTATAAATTATTTAAAAGAATTTAAAATATTTTATTTACTTTACCTCTCCTTGAATGGATATCGAAGTCAGCCCAGATCAAATTGATATTGACATTGTCTTTTTCTCTGTGTTGGAGTTGCTTATGCAGATTTTCCGAATGTTCTTTCTCAAGATATCTTAACTGGGTTTTGATTCCTGCTTATTATACTGCAATGTATCTAAGTTAGAATGATCCTTCCCAGACAAAATTGCTTAAGATTGAACATAATTAGAATTATTAAAGCTGTTGAAAGGCTGACAGTTCCGTACCTACCATACAGCGGAAAATGAAACCAAAATGTATCAAAACAGTTTTTCAAATTTCCTCCCAAATGATTGCAACTCAAAATTTAACGTGAACGGTCTGCGCCTGCATGCAGTGACCTACCTATTCAACGCTTTCCTTCACCCTCATCACAATCACGCCATTTCCCCTTTGTGTGTTGCTCTATATCGGTTAGGTTTTTGGTGGTTTTTGGGGGGCTGCGCAACTGTCTCGGTGGGGCACAGCATTGCATTTTCCCATAGCATAGTTTTTGGGGCGTAAGCAAAAGTCGTTGACGCTCGTTACCATTGCGCCTCGGTATGATGACATGTGATGTGAAGAAAACCTGCGCGCCAAAGAAATGCAATTACATGTTACCGTTGACGTTGGTTATCTGAGCGTATTTGGGTGTGTGTACTTGTGGGTGTGTGTTAATGCCTGTGTCGCTGTATTGGTGTGTGTGCGTGTGTGTGTTTTATTAATGAGTTACTCGCTGAGAGTTCGAGGTTTGAGTTCTCGTACGAGTTGTGGGAAGTTATGTTGCAACTTTTGCAATGGCATATTGAAAAATGATGCAAGTTTTTTGAGTTTTAATGCGAGAATGAGCGACTGTCAGTTCGGCGGGGAGACAGAGACAGAGATGGAGTGCATTTGCTGCAAACTGATGAGTGTAATGAAAAGTTGCCCCTTTTATGCACATAAGTATCTTGAGAAATGTCGTGTGTGGCAAATTAAAAATCAATAACTCATTTGGCCAAAAACCCGTCAAGCACAAGTAATACCAAAGTTGTCATAACCAATAATGAGAATGATGCCAGCAGGAGATAATGACGACATCGGAGCAAAGGTGTAGACTTTTCTAATTTACGCAAGTGCAGGCAAGAGTTACGGTTTTGCCATTAATAAAAAAGGGGAAGGTGGCATTATTATTGTGTAATGAGTTTGAAGGAAAGTTATAAGAGTTGGAGCAAATAAGTTGTTTTCACATAGGTTTCTATTGCAAGAAATGCAGGTAAGGTTGAAAATGATTTTAAGTGAACTTGTAATTTGGTTCAAATAAACGTACTTAGTACGTAAAAGTATAAAAGTCAGTATATAGATCCATTGATACAATCGCTTATCGTTGTTTGTCGCTTCCCCTTATAACTGTGATTTGTGGCAATGCCGCGCGAGTGCTTGGTAGTCGTATGGACTGAGATGCCGTCATTTGTATTTAAATTGCAAGGTTAGGGCAAGGTGAGTCAGAAAAGTGTGCCCTAAACCTGACATGTAGAAAAGCTACAAGCCGCATGTAAAAATGGAAAATGTAGAAACGCATGTAGAAAAGCAACGCAAACGTAATGGGTGGCGAATCCATGTCAAACGTGTAGAAATCATGCTTCAAAGACTATTATGTGCCTTTTACCTGGGAATTAAACTCGGGACCTGGTAGTTAACACGAAAGGCGGCATCTCAACCGCCTCGACCGTCTACCTCACATGATACTTTGAGATATATTACAGTGAAAAAAGCAGTCAAAAGACTCAGCTTGGTAAAGCTAAGTTGCTTTGTAAGATCATTTTATCATAGATAAGACCCAAAGCCATAGAGCAACAAGTTGCTGTATGGTCATTCTAGTGAAAGTCTGGGAAATTTGAAGGACTATTTGCCATGCGGACCTTCAATTTTACGCATGTGCAAAGATTTTACGTCTGACTTGGCACACGCACAGCACACTAATGTAAAACTGAGGGTCCACTTGGAAATTTTCCGCTTGCCATTCACTTGTAGAGGTGTAAAATATTTGAGTTCAAACAAAAACCAATTTTTGCCTCTAAACAAAGTAATAAAAAGATTATCTATACATTCGATACATCAAATCACTTCAATGTTGCTATAATTGCTGCCGCAAGTAGTTAACCCACATACAAAATAAAACTCTAACCGACAATTTCCTACACCAAGTTTCATTTTCAACTTAAACTAACCCTTGCATACACCCACTCTCCCACACACACTCAAAACGGATCAAACAGATCCCATCGGCTCATTCACTTGACTCAGTTTAGTACGAAAAAGCCCCGAAAAACCACACAACTGACAAATAATGCTAATGAGCGTACAAAAACTGCCATTTGCTAACCAATGAACTTCCGTCAATTGCAGTCGAGGAGGAGGATGGCTGCAAAAATGGCGGCGTACTGCCAAGTGCTTCAACCCAAAAATTTTTCCAGCTACTATAATAATAGTTAGTAGGGCAACCGCAGGGCATAGACAAACCAGCGAGGTGGAGTAGGAATAGGAAGTGGGAATCCATGGCGGCAAGTAAGTAGCTGGGCGTTGATTGGACTGTTTCTGTCTCTGTTCGGTGTGTGTGTGTGTGTGTGTGTGCTGGTGCCGCCGTCGGGCATTTATGTCAGTTTGTCACGATAGGCGATGGAAGCACAGAGATTACCTTGGTTAAACTTAACAATGGCTCCATGCCATGGCAGCCCAGGACCAGGACTATGACCAGGCGGAGGAGGAACCAAGTACCAGGCGATTGCACATCATCAAAATGCAGCGCCTGGCCGTGCTTGTGCCTGACTGCCTCTCAGTTGCCTGTGAACTGAGCCCAGGGGCTAAACTAGAAAATCGGTCGTCTATGTACAGTGGGGCAAGGGTACGCAAAAAAGCGGTTTATAAAAACCGGTGGTGCAGATGGTAAGATTGTAGCTTAAGCATTTCTAGTTGGTGGGACCGAGTTCACTTCCAAGTCAATATTGGTTAGAAACGACTTTTCTAAGTCTTTCGCCGACTGCATACATAGCTTATGATTGTGTAGTTGGACCTCTACAGAGAATCGTTTTTAAAGTTGATAGAAGATCTTTAATGTTTTTGATAAATTTATTTTCATTTCAAGGTACATTAATAGGGTTTTTCTTCAACTTTTGTTTCTGTTGTTTCTCTTATTGTAAAAAAAATGCTGCTGACATTTCTTGTGTAAGAAATTAATATCTTAAAATATAGTAAAAAGCTCTCCCAGATGACATTATCTTAAATTCATTCCTACAAGTTCATTTTATACTCTAAACTAAAACTGCAGCATCAAAATTCATAAAGAGCATACACTTTCGTTTCTTGTTTCAACTACCCTACCCCCATAGCACTTCAACCACTGTGCCCAATGGGGTTTTTAGGCGAGTTCAGAACTAGCAAAACGTTTTCGAGGTCTCCTCGCTTACTTGCACTGCCATCGCGTGCAGAGCTGTTGAATCGCATTAAAATCAGTTTGGTGCATCTTCACTGACTGCAATTTTCGGGCAAGGACAACATGGCAGGACCCCCGCTCTTGCTCCCGGTTCCGTTCCCGTTCCCGATGTTACCTACTGCAACTACTACCCAACGGCTCCTCGCTCGATTGGCTGCTGTCAGCAGCATTTTATGTTAATTTTCATTAGCGCTGCCAGCGACGTTGGCTTGGGGTTTCGGCAATTTGTATGGAAAGTGAATTTGAAACTGCCAACAGCCCAAAAAAAAAAAAAACTGTGCCAATGGGCAACTCAATTCGAGGTCCTTGCCCGGACGCCAATTTTTAGTAGGCAGCAATAAAATTGGACAACAAAGTATTTTTCAATTAGCCATGCAGCAGCAGCGGCGAGGGGTGAGTGTGGCACTGTGGGCGGGCGATGAGCTCGTAAAAACAATAACTGCAAATGTGCCTCCTACATCCGTCTCTTTTCCACGGTCTATGCGCTGCACTCGCTGTCCCTTTCCGGGTGTATTGGCGCGTGAGTTTTGTGGCAATTGCAACAATTGTTGAGACTTAAGCGGCGCAGGCACAAAAAACCAAAAAAAAACAAAAAGCATATAAATTGTTTAATGGTTTTGTGGGTTTTTTGGCATTGTGGCGAAATGTGAGACAGTTGCAATTTTAATATTTGTTTTTATGGCCGGCCGGTCATACAAAACAAATGGACAGCTGCAGGTTTACGAGGCGGAGAGGTCTTAACTGGATTAAGGGTTCACAAGCAGGAATGCTAAGATTAAAGCAATGTTTGAGAATCCAGTAAAAGAAAATTGTAAGCTGGGAAACTCTAATTGCATAAGACTCTACTTTGATGATGCATTAAAACTTTGAGCTTGTGTGAAACCCACCTGCAGCTATAAAACTTAAAAAGGGGAAAGAACTAACAGCAAAATATGCAGTATGCAGGTACGGAGAACAGAAGGAGAAGTCCTTTGAGCATATATAATATTAAGAAGCTGCAATACTCTAGTGCAGAGAAGCTCTCTCTGACACTCAATGATAAAACTGTTCTTGCAATGCTTCTGTTTTGTTTCAGTATCCGTTGAACCAGAAATGAGCTTCGTCTCTGATCACAATTTTTCGATAAAAAAGTGGAGTAAAGGAGCTTGATTTGATTAGAAATACTTAAAAGTTGGCTTTTATCTGAAAGCAATTTAGAGTTATCTTTAAACAGAGAGAAAAAATCATATTAAAGAATATCCATTGAATGATTTCCGGTAACCATTTGGACTGGATTTGTCTTAAATATCCTTTTAATCATACAACGGAGCTATAAATCATTCAAGGAATTTGAAAACTGCTGATCATTTGGCTGATTTTGCAGCTCCGCTTGATGTTTAAAAGGATACTTAAGACATATCCATTTCAAATGGATCTCTTTTTTTCTGTGCAGTTTTCATAACATAACAATGGCCGCGTTTAGCAGAAGAACTTGCTCCCTGATCTTTCTGCTGAACTCCAGTGAAACGGTGATAGACAATTTGGCGTACCATGATATAGTAGCATACGTCGAGGAAATAGTACGATCCTTTCAAGTGATACAGCTATAATTGTATATCGATAGCTTTATTTTTCGATACCGATATGCGTATCTTGGTTCATTTTGTGCACAAAATTTAGTGCAACTCGAAAAAGACAAAAACAATGTTCATGTCTCTGCCGCAGCAAGCGAGACATCGAATACTCTTCCGATTTGTCTGTTTTTGCTTTCATTGCTGATTGAATTCCCAACTGCTTAAAGCGGTGAGCGCATGGAGAGACATTCAAACAGCGACAGTCATTAGCGAAAAGCCTACTGAAGGTTGAATCGGGAGATTCATGAAACAGTACTGTGTAGGCAACCAGCTCTTTTTGGTGTATATAAATGCATAAGTTGTTTACAGTTGTGAACAAACGCAACCAACTAAAGTCACTAATTATTATTCAAAAACATCTTTGACAAAAATATAGCTTTGATATTATTAAATACACCATTGGTAATACATTATTACCCCGTTGATGTTATAAAAATATATATGAAATATTTCAGCCATGTCGTACAGGTATTGTGAAAATACATTGATACTATAAAAATATATCAGGGATATTAACAAATATCAGATTGTTGATCTGAAATATTTTACATTGATATGTTCGAAATGTACAAGTGATATTTTCGATCATATCAACTGGGTATTCTTCAGATGAAGGCCGATTCGATACTGAACGAGAGCGTAAGTTAAAGTCGGCCCTGCCCGACTTCGAAATACCCGTTACTCAGCTCAGCTCGAATAAGTATGCAACATTTTTTTTAACTCGGCCATTTATTATCCGATCCTTTTGAAAATTTGTGAGATTGTAGATGTTGGCCACATAGAGCTCGATATCTTAAAAATTGTGGGAGTTATTCAATATTTTTTATTGCGGGGGCGGGAGGGGGCGTGGCCAAAATTTGAAACAAACTTGATCTGCCTACAGACAATACTAGCTTACGTATACAATTTGGTTGCTCTAGCTCTTCTAGTCTCTGAGATCTAGGTGTTCATACAGACGGACGGACGGACGGACGGACGGACAGACGGACATGGCTATATCGACTCGGCTGTTGATGCTGATGAAGAATATATATACTTTATGATATCGGAGATGCTTCCTTCTGCCTGTTACATACATTTGCACGACTTTAGTATACCCTTTTTACTCTTCGAGTAACGGGTATAAAAATACCCGATTGATACTAAATATCGTGATCTTTATACCCGTTACTCGTAGAGTAAAAAGGGTATACTAAAGTCGTGCAAATGTATGTAACAGGCAGAAGGAAGCATCTCCGATATCATAAAGTATATATATTCTTCATCAGCATTTTCAAAAGGATCGGATAATAAATGGCTGAGTTAAAAAAATGTTGCATACTTATCCGAGCTGAGCTGAGTAACGGGTATTTCGAAGTCGGGCAGGGCCGACTTTAACTTACGCTCTCGTTTTTTTCTGTGTATGTTTTCTATGCTTTTATATAATTTTGCCAAGTTAGATGAAAATCGTACAACTAAATGGTATAGCTGTCATACAAAAGATAGGTCTGAAAAACGGTCTTGGTAAGAAAAACTTTTTTGTTTTTAATGCTAGCATCCTGAAATTTTGCATTTGTTGGTTTTACATGCTTTCACCCAACTTTACAAGTTTTTGTCCAAATCGGATGACTATATCATATAGCTCCCATACGCGAGATTGGTCAGAAAAAGGGTCGCTGTGGAAAAAAGATTATTTTTTCCAATACCTGCTCAGCGATCAGTTCTTCTGCTGAACACGGCCACTGAACTTAAGTTAGAGCAGCAAACCATAACCATTGAAATATTTCAGTTAATTTCTGGTAGCTCTCCATGGCAATTTGGTATATTTCCTTTTTCAATTTCATTCAACATAATTCACAATTAGCACCCCAAACGAAAGTCAACCTTCACCCACATGCAACATCAACGTCATCTCCGTCATGGCAATTCTTTGTTCAAATTATGACTCTGCTGATTGAACATTTCATCGATAAATGAGCAAACATAAATTCCCAACGTGCACTCATCATCTTAATGAATTTCCATAAATTTGTGCGGTAATACTATTTAAACGATAACATTTCTTCCATGTCAACCTTCATTAAATGTGCTCACCCCCCCATCCCCTGTGCAGCAGCAGCAACCCCATTCAATCATTAAATGTTTATGGTACGCCTAATTACAGCAACTTTCAGCAATCAGAGAAACAAAATGAAATGGAAATGGTAAAGTTTTTTCCCACACTGTACCGCCTACATTCAACAATTGCACACACACAGACGCACACACTCACGCACACGCACCCACCGCAATTGGCCCATACAAAATGGTTGAATGTAGTTGAAGAAATAATTTCCACTTAATACTAATTAGAGGCTATATGATGACTACAACGACGATGATGATGATGATGATGTTGATGGCCACACATTGCCAGTCTAGAACGCTGGGTGGGTGCCGAGCTGGAGTCATGGTTGGGGGGCAACTAAATCATGTAAGTAAGTCAATGCAGTTAGTGGGTTTTATAGGCCTTGCGTCGCTTGCTTCATTAAACTGAATTTTCAGGCCAGTCAGCAACAGAAGCCGGAGAATATCGAGACAAATGACTGAAACGAGTACATTCATTATTTCTCTCCAAACATCACATACAGTGAACACAGGCTGATTGAAAGTGAAGAAAGAAACATTAATTGGGGAAACTGTAACTGCATATTTTTAAAAGCTCATGCAGCCTTTTCAAGGCTTCAAGTTACTGACTGAGTAAAACAGCAAGTGACTGGCTAGTGTAATTTTCGATGTGGACCCACAATTTTACATTTGTGTGTTGTGTGTGAGCAAACAAGCTTAGTTTTTCAAGGCTATTTATGTTGAAGTTGAAGACTGAGTAAAACAGCAAGTGACTGGCTAGTGTAATTTTTGATGTGGAGCCACAATTTTACATTTGTGTGCTGTGTGTGAGCAAACAAGCTTAGTTTTTCAAGGCTATTTATGTTGAAGATGAAGACTGAGTAAAACAGCAAGTGACTGGTTATTGAAATTTTCGATGTGGACCCACAATTTTACATTTGTGTGCTGTGTGTGAGCAAACAAACTTAGCACACAAATGTAAAATCGTGGTTCCACATCAAAAATTTCCACTAGCCATTCACTTGTTGTTCTGCTTGTTCGGCAGATTTCGCGCACACACAGCACACCAATGTAAAATCGTGGGTCCACATAGGAAATTCCTTTACATTCACTTATATGTCTATAACTTATTTTATTTACCTCTAAAGAATTTGGGTAGAATGTTGTATATAACATTTTGATACTTATATTATCAGCACTCTGCTGATCAATCCATACTATGCTTTACTGTACTGCATTGTACATTCAACCAAAATGGTATATATGCAAATGTGTGTGTGTGAGTCAATGGCACTTGACTTTGCTCGACATAAACATGAAAATGATGATGTCACATTTGCACAATTGTGCGTACAACAACAACAACAACCAGTGCGTTGTTGTTGGTAGCTTTGGAAAATGCATTTCGCCATCTTCCTCCTCTCCCACAGATATACTTAATGTGCGTAGTAGATCGTGCAAGCGTGAATCTGTTGATATGGCGATTAAAAATGGTCCAGACCAAAAAAAAAAACAGCTCATATGTACATTTAACAATGGCCGGACAACAACAACACCAATGCATTGGATAGGATTTCATTTGTACCAGTGTGTGTGTGTCTGTGAGTGTGTGTCTCTGTATTTTTGTACTTTTCTGTTTTTGGCATTCGACAGGCGGCGTGTCCTGATAAAAACAAAAGCCGATTTTCAGTTGAAAAGTTTAATTGAACAATGATAATGTTGGAAAGCGCGCTATAACAAAATGTCAGGGCATACCAAAAAAAAAATAAAAATATAAATAAAATAATAATGCAGGGCACTTTGCTATCATAACAAAGCAAAATTGGCCAAAAGTTGAGTAAATATTGAGAGAGGGGTCGCGGCTTAAAATGGCATTGAATGGACAATGAAGGCGAAAGGTGGAAAAGGCTCTAAGTAAAACGAATTTTAAATTAATTAAATCGATTTAAGTTCAGCCTGAAGCATATGTTACCGGCTACCCTTGCCTGTACGACATCAACCCGTTAAGTCAGTGCTTATCTGTCGGATTGTGTATTCTTAGTGGTAAACTTTACATTCGCAAAGCTACTGGGTCGATTGTGAGCCAAAAGAAGACTAAACCACAATCTTAATATACACTACTGAGGAGAAAAATGCTGTGAAATTCTAATATTTGCTATTTGACTTAAACAGTTTTGGCTTAAATGTGAGTTAAATGTGAGATTCGATAACTTAAAGTAAAGTCAAAAGAAAAGGAAACTCAAGTTTAAGATTTAACAGTGTGAAAAGTCTTAGAGCGGGTCAAAATGGTGCTTGGACTGAAGTGGAATGGAATACCGTCTCAACTCATTGCGCCATCGCACACGCCTAAGATACTAATATAGCCTAAATTGAATCGAGTTAACCAATTGAATTGAAATTCGTGCATTGTAAATATAAAGGAGACACCTAAAAATTGTTGCTTTCAAGCCTTTCGAGCTTGTTTCATACCTAATGTGCTTACTGCAATCCCATTCAAGATCACATATTCATAATTTGGTGTTTAATAACCTCATGCGGCTCAGATAAGTATGCAACGTTTTTTTAACTCTGCCATTTATTATCCGTTCTTTATGAAATTTTGTGAGATTGTGGATATTGGGCACATACACTACACTGCAAAATCTAAGTTCAATATCTTAGAAAATGTAAGAGATATTCAATATTTTTTTCCATTGGATGATTTTTCGTATCCATTTGTCTTAAATATCCATTTAATCATGCCAAGGATTTGAAAAATGATCATCCTTTGGATAGTTTTTAGCTCTGTTGGTTGAATAAAATGAAATGGAATCTTTGATGGATATTTTTTTTTCTGTGTAGTAGTCGCAATTGTTTTGGCACAGAGAACCATTAAACGCAACCAATCCAACTTGACGGCTATTTGACAAGTGACATTTATGTCATATTACTGCATCAAAAGATTTTGTTGTCAGCTGTTTGCAATCATGGATTCGGCCATCAAGCTGTAAAATATCGAATTCGTCGAAATCCACTGCGCAATCAGAATATCATGTCTCATGACGAATCTCTTACCTTCTGTGATATCTGCCTGCTTAGACCAAAGAACAAACAGACGGACAAGGCCATATCAACTCGGCTGTTAATGCTGATCAAGTATATATATATTTTACAGGTTCGGAACTGCTTCCTTCTGACCAAATTGAATCTTTTTAACAGTGAAAGCAAGTCCCTCTCAAATTTGTTATCCAAACGAAATCAATTTCATCAATTCCATTCAAACAAAAATGTATTAAATATATTTGAGTGCACAATTCTCCCAAAGGCAACATCAACACTATCCAAAAATCGCGTGCCCTCTTACCATTCTGTCACCATTTTGCGATTATTTAGCCCTCAGGCCATTAACTCCATTTAAACTAAAAGCCAAAGTTTTAGCTGCAAAAAAAATGAAACAAAATCTCAGCCATCAGTTCCGAGCTGCATTTTCATTAAAAGATGCCCAGATATTTTATGCCCAGAGCCCCCTTATGCCATTATTTGTACCGCATTGAACCAAAATCCAAAGTGCAATTCAACACTTTTGTTGTGCGCGCTCTGTCCCTCCCTTCAGGGCATTTCAGGTTTCAACTGTCGAAACTTTTCCAGCAAGGTCCCTTGATGACTGCCTTGAGGCGTTTTGTGAGCGGCAAGAGACTCCCCGCGGTTTGTCCAACAAAACTTCCACTTCATTTGTTTGCCTTTGTTGTGTGTGTGTGTTCGCTCTGCCACAACAATTGGCGACGTTTTCGTGTCAGAGAAAGTTTTGAACACTCTCAAGCGCACTAATTAAATAAAATCTATTCTGTTTTCATATATATTTATACATTAATTAAGACTTTAGAGTGAAGATGGCATATTGCTTGAGTTTAGAGATGCGCGCGTGATTTTATTGAAATCTTAGGGGATGCTAAGATCGCTCTTAAAGAACGCTCTTAAAAAAAAAATATATTCCTTCTTGAAATTTCAAGATTTTTGCTCTTGAAATCGAGCTAAATTCTTTCTTAGTATAGTGTTTTTAGGCAAAAGGAGTGAGGTACAGCCACAGACAAGAGAGCAAGCACATTTGAGAGAATACAGCGTTGAACTCGCTCTCTCAGTTTAGTTTTTATGGGATTTTGCACTCAATTTCTTTGAAATTCTCAAGCAGTTATGGCATTGTGATGGCTGTTCGACTGACAGTTGACATGAAAAAACTGATGCTGCTTTGAGGTGTTGCGTATTCCTCGAGCCGGCTAAAACTTGCTGCATAGCTTACCAATTAATTTCCTATGAAATAAATTTAAGCAAAATGGAAAAAACATAACATAACATATCAAAAATGCATACTTGGATCCAGAATTTCACTCTCTGATCAAGAATTTTTATTCTTATCGAATTTCTGACATCGAACATACTTGATTCAAGTATGAAGTTCTCTTCTTTTTCTCTGAGTGTAGCAAAAACTGAGAGTGCCAGCAAATAAATAAAAATAAATGAAAATTTAGGGTACAGAGATTAGGTGCAACATCCTTAAATGTTAATTTTAATAATATCTAGAATTTGAAAATTATCTTTTAAATCTTTTAAATTTTTTTTAATCTTACCTTGATTTTGAAAAGTTCTTTGTACTTAAATTACCAAACTGTTTCATTCAAATTGATGCAATTTTCAAACAAGAACGAAATTGTAGAATATTTACTTAAGAAATCTCACATCTCTAGCCTCCACACACCCACACACACTCTCTCCCTCTCGCTCTCTCTCTGAAGCACACGCAAAGCAAATATGACAAAACAATAATGAAAGCTTTGACACGACTAATTGCCTGCGGCGTTTGCTGTCTGCTTCAATTGTTCTCTCACTCTTTCTCTTTCCACGTCTGTCTCAACAAGCCTAACGAATTTGTAATTGAAATAATGCAATTTCCGTTACTCGTTTAAAATACATTTTCGAGGAGAACGCAAAAGGGTCGGATGGTGTACGTAGTATACTGGTGTCGACCGACGCGTCGCCGCTGCAAAACTTAAACCAAAATTCATTAAAACTTTGCATTGTTTCCCCGATCCACTCACCCCCCACCACCCCCTGCTTCATCCTTGACGAGTGCCGCCGACTGACTTACTCTATCTGTGCTTCTGTTTGTGCTCCTTATTTGAATAGGTATCCATTTTATTGTTTATTCTAGACTTTTGGTATAAGCATGTCGCGACTAATTCCAATTAATTCAACAGACAAATATCCTCGAACGACGGAAGCGCAAACTCGCAAAACTCCCCGAGAAACTCTCGAAATGTGCTGAGCATGCAAGTGAGCGGCGGCGGATAGACTGTGTGGCGGGCATGGGGCATGGGGCAGAGCTGCTCCTGTGAGTCCTGAGCTTTTGGCTTTGGCTAGTTGTTTGCCATTGATTGTTCTTGTTGTTGTTGTTGTTGTTGGCAAGGTCGTTTTAGGTTGCAAGAACGGAACCAACATGGTTTGGGTACGAGGGGTGCCCTACCAATACCAACAACATAACTATGCGTACAGTGGGACTAGCATTATGGAACAGCGAGCGAGTTGGGCTATTGCAGCAGGTGTTGATGTCAATCTTAATATAATTTTCCACCCAAATCGAAAAAGAACAACCACATTAAAAATATGGCCTAAGAACTAATCCGGACCATTAAATCAGCGGTGGGCATGCAATTTAAGTTTGGCAGCAGGATCAAAATAACAAGTAAAGACGCTGTAGTCGAGTGTTTCTACTTAAAAAATATCCTGTAGTCTTGGTTTCCTTTGTTTTCATTCATTAGAGGGCTTAATTTAAATAAGAACTTAAAGAAATTCTATTAAAGTGCTTATAGAACTTGCAATACCTTAAGAAAATTATCATAAATCGAGAAAGATAAGCAAACTTCGTCTGTGCCGAAGTTTTTATACCCTTGTTTTCAAAAATAATCTTTTTCCCACAATGAACCATTTTTCGAACGATCGTTCGTATGGAAGCTATATGATATAGTCAGCCGACTTGGACAAAAATTTGTAGAATTGGGAAAAAGCGTGTGAAACAAACAAATACAAAATTTCAGAATGCTACCATTAAAAACAAAAAAGTTTTTCCAACTAAGACTGTTTTGCAGACCCATCTTCTGTATGGCAGCTATACCATATAGTTGTCCGATTTTCATTAAACTTTGCAGAATTATAGAAAAGCATAGAAAACAAAGAAATACAAAGTTTGGAGACGTTAACATTGAAACGAAAAAAGTTTTTCATAGTACAACTAGTTTTCCGACCGATTGTTCCTATGGGAGCTATAAGATATAGTCAACCGATCCGGCCGGTTCCGACATATTAGTAGAATGCAGAAAAAAGATGACTGTGCAAAATTTCGACTTAATAGCTTTAAAAGTAAAGTAAAAAGTCCGAAAAATTATAGTTTGAGACAGAACGATGGGTAACGCATCTGGCTGTCACATCTCCCTGTGTTTTTGGCCAAGGTAAAAGCTCCAATGAACTTTACAACTCCTAAACTTTGGCTAGAACAGGAAAAGAACTATGATAGCAGACTTAATGGGGCAATTGACCATCTCTCCAATGGCACTTCAGGACATATAGCGAAAAGGGTATTTTCCTGAAATCTGGCTGGATTTTCTGTAGTAAATCTGGTGTTTCTTAACGTTGGTTTTTTAGAGGTTTTGCCTTAAACTTCACCATCAACCAACTTAAGAAAACAAGGAACTTACTCAATCAAGCTAATCAGAACACTTAACTGACAAAATCTCTATATACCATATTTAAGTCTTCCAATGAGATTAAAGGCGGCTTTAATTCGGCCCACAGTAGTGTGTAAGAGCCATTGTACTTAAATTTTTTAACAATTTTTCCATTCAATTTCCCATTAACTTTTTGACCAGTGTACCACGTAATCAAATTGTCGAAAATGCCAGCGAGCCCAGAAGGGCCATCGGAAACATTCTGAAACCAGAATCAGAGCCAGAGTTTGGAAGTCCTGGCCCCGGCATGTGTGCATGTGTAAAAGCAGCTTATAGCTTCAGTACTCCAACCCAAGCCCCGGCCTCTTGCATCTCGAAAATATTTATGTGCATGTGTATGTTCCCTGTACATGTATCTCAAAATGCGTCTAAGTGTGCCTGAGTGTGTGTGTCTGTGTGTGTGTGTGCATTCAGTTTATTTAAGCAAGTCGAAAGTTTCAGCTTGCAAGATTTACCTTTTGCCGAAACGGAGAAACGAGAAAGACAGAGACAGCTAAAAACTTCTTTTGCAGCGCCATTGACTTTTGTATTTGTTACAAGTTTTTTTTTTGATAATACAGATTTTCTTGCAACCTGCAACCTCCTTCAGAGATTTCCATTTTGAAAACCCCCAGCGAGTTCTTCTTGTTTTTGCTGCGCTTGTAATTTGTTTTTGTGTTTGTGAACGGGGATAAAAAAAAGAATTATGAAACGCGCACAGATTTCTTAATGGCGAAGTGGGTAAACAAACAAGCAGATGAGCAGGGAATTTATGGATTTCGAAGAGCCACAGAAGCACATTTGCACAACCACATGATCCCCTTTTTACCCATTTTTTAATAATGAAATGATAAAAAAAAGGAAAACTAAAGGCCCATTTTTAATGGAAGCAAGAAGCAGCCAGGTTTTTGCTGTAAAATATCTTTAATCTCGTTAAGGATGCTTTTAGTAGCAGTAAAAATTGATATCAGCGTCACGCATCACATGTCATGCGTCGCTCTGACATACTGAGTGTCCAGCATCGAGTACGTAGAATCAAGTAATGAGTATAGAGAGCCTAGTATCGAGTGCTTTGAATAAAATAATGAGCATCGGGTACTAAATATAGAGCACTATATATCGAATACTTGTATGAAGTATTTAGAATCAGGGCAGCAAACCCCAAATGGATATTTCCACTAAAAACAAAGAAGTTTTTCTCAACAGGACTACTTTTCTGTCGCTACCTTTCTATGACAGCTATACTATATAGATGTCCGATTTCGACCAAACTTAGTGAAATCATGAAAAAGCAAAGAAAACTAAGAAATAAAAAGTTTGGCGGCGTTTTCTTTGAAAACAAAAAAGTTTTTCTAACTGAAACTAGTTTCTCGACCGATCATTCCTATGGCAGCTTTAACCTATAGTCATCCGACTTTGACAAAACTATCAAGAATTGTGTAAAAGCTTTTAAAACAAATATACGTCATTTTTAAAGAGGTTTCCATTGAAAACATAAAAGTTTTTCTTACTAAGACTATTTTTCTAACCTTACTTTTTTATGGTAGCTGTACTATATAGATGTCCGATTTGGACTAAACTTGGCAGAATCATCGAGAAGCATAGAAAACTAGGAAATACGGAGTTTGGAGACGTTTGCTCTAAAAACAAAAAAGTTTTTCTCACTAGAACTAGTTTTTCGACCGATCGATCCTATGGCAGCTATATGTTATAGTCATCAGATCCTGTGGGTTCCGACAAATGTGCAGCGCATTTGTACTAGAAGACTTTGTGCAGTGTTTTGTTGCCATAGCTTTAAAACTGAAGAAGATAGCCATTATGGGTCTAGATTTTAGAAGTAATTCTTTATACTTTTCTTGGTTTTTTCTGAAATAACAGACATTTTTGTTTAGGCTCAGGATCAGCGCTGCTTACAGTTGCAACTACAGCATTAAATTCTTACTGGGCATACACTTTCGTAGGCACAGAGTGTATTACCGTTGGGCTTGACCGACTCTCTTTTTCGTTTTTTATTTGACTTCAAGCATCTCCCCAATATTAGAAAAGATTACTTAAACAGTCTCCCACATTTTTCAGCACACACAACCTTCTCTACCAACAAATATGCACCAAAAGTCAACATTATCGACAACATTTCATAGTTTTCCAACCAAATGCACAACATTTTACGTTCAAGGGTTAATTGAAAGGGAGCGAAAAAAGGTAAACATCCTCATCCTCATAAGTTGAAGTTAATCATGTTATTACTTAACAAAGCAATTAATTAATTTGAGCTATGTATTTATATATATTATGCATGCGATGAGATTCAAATGTATCTAAAGCTGGCTATCTGCAGTGGAAGGGCAGAACTTCCACACAAAATGTGCTGAGCCAAGCTGTCAGAGACTTTGGTCATATTTGTTTTTATTATTATATGCATATGTTGACATTTACAGAGAATGGTTGCGGGGAGCAGTACGAAGAAGTGGCGGAGGGGCTGGCTTTTAGTTGGTTTAGCTTGTGCAAATAACTTTTGTATCTATGAGCCATCAACAAAATGCAAACTGCTAGAACAACTTTTCATTTAAAACAAGATTTTTACCCTTCCCAAAAAAAGCAACCAACCAACCCCAACACACACACACACACACACGCAGAACCATAAACCAAACACAGTAAAGACATTTAAACAAATCAAGCAATGAGGCTAAAAGTCTCTCAAGCGTATCACACATGAGACCCCTTTTCTCTGCTTTTTGTGCTTCATTTAGCCCAAAAATTTTCAACGAAATGCAAACCCATTGACTGTTAGGGGTGGACATTGAGCGAGTTGCTGGTGAGGCGGCGCCTAAAGTGATGAATATCTGCACATGATTCTCTAAGTGTGATGTGTCTCTGCCTGTTTTTGCATCTACTTTATTATCTACAGAGAAATGGTTAGGTTTATTCGATGTTTACGTTGATTTAATTGGTCCATTGGGAAATGTGAAAGGTGAAACTGGGAAATTGCATGCATCTATCTATGTTAAGTTATGGTAAAGTGGAGTAAAAAAACCTCCAACGTTTTGATAAAGTCTCAGCCAGCGGGTTTCAAGCCTTTGTTAAGTGGTTTTGAGGTTTTGCTTCGACTCTTGGTTAATCGTTTGTGACAGGAATTTGCCTCTACTTTGGGTTAAAATGAAAACCGGCTCTGTATATTTACCAAGAATGTTGGTTAAGTTATGGCTATATAAAGAAATGTTAGGTTAAGACAAATCTAAAATAAATACTTAAATAAAATTATCAGTTTCATAAAACGTAGCATACTTAAAAGGGCATTAAGCATGATTTTCTTTGTGTGTATCAACTTAGTACTTATTTTATATTTTTGTATACTGCGAAAACGGTTTTAATTATTTGAAAGGTCAAAAATAAAGTATCACTTAAATTTCTATGATTTTTTCAAGCAAATTTCGCATGGCATAAGCTTGGGCAGTGGATAATTTAATAATATTGAGCATCAAAATGATATATCTTTGCTTAAAAAAATCGCAAAACTGTTTAGGATAGTTTGACTCAAAGTTAAAAAGTAATACTTCTCGATAATATCAAAGACAGTTGAAACAAAAGTATTGGCTTCGCATAAAATGTGTTTAAAAAAGTTTTTCTAACTAGGACTACTTTTGGGACCTTTTTCGATCAATCATTCGTACAGCAGCTATATGCTATAGTCATCCGATTTTGACAAAACTGTGTAGAATTGTGTCAAAGCACCTTAAATAAATAACTGGCAATTTTAAGGACATTTCCATTGAAAACTAAAAAGTTTTTCTCACTAAGACTATTTATCAGACTCTACTTTTCTATGACAGCTATACTATATAGATGTCCGATTTTGACCAAGCTTCGTAAGATCGTGGGATAACATATCAAACTAAGAAATACAAAGTTTGGAGGCGTTTTAATCGAAAACACCCAAAGTTTTTCCCACGAAAACTAGTTTTTCGAAGGATTGGATATGCTATAATCATCCGATCCATCCGGTTCCGATTAAGGTGTACTAAAAGACTTGGTGCAAAGTTTGGTGGGGAAATCTTTCAAACTGACGGAAAAGATGGCATAGAAACAAACGGACGGTCAATCAAGACGGTGATCAGGAATATATATACTTCAGTTGGTCAGAGATGCTTCCTTCTATGCGCTACGAACATCAAAAAGACCTAAACCAATCACAATCCTGCCCTCACTTCGTAAGCCCTGTGTGGTTCAATACTGTCAAAGAGTATCGTTTAAGATCTAGTATCTTTTAATTCAGTCAATTTTTGCCGCTTAATATAAGCAGCTTACTCTGCAAACACCACAAGCTTCCTACTACATTCCTACTTAACAATATTGATTTCATGCCAGATAAGCTAAATTTATCCCTACAAACAGCTTACTAATATACCATTATCCACTTGACTTTTGTCAGCCATAAAGATACGCTGTCTGACCGCCGAAACCGTTGTTGGGCTACCAACGTAAGCCTTAACTAAATATACACTAATAGCCATAATCATAAGCCATAATGACTTTGCCAGGCGAGACCATAGCTCATGTTGCGTATGCAAAACTTTATGTATGACATCGCAGCAGCAGCAGCAGCAGCGTGGTAGAGTGAGGGAGCAGGCAACATGTTTGCACTGTCATTTACATACAAGTAAAGTTCACCCACTCGTTGCCGGAATGCAAAACCTGGGCGAAACTTTTTGCCGAAATTTAAATTATAAATAAGCTAAGTGTGTCTTGGCTCGTTCTAAGCAACAAACCTCATATGCATCGAGACGTAACGGCAGAAAGGATTTTAAGTGAAGTTGAAGTTGACTACACAACCGCATTCCCCCGCAACTGTCACCCTGCCTCCCTGGCGACCACTTACACCATTGCAGTTTTGGGAAAGTTTCCTCTTCGCCTTCACACACAAAAAACGAAAACCAAACAAAGTGAAATTTGCACGCGCATATGTATGCTCCGCCTCACCAGACAACAAAGTGCAAAGCGTTGTGTCTTTTTGGTGGTGGTTGTTGCTACCAGACCGCCCACCCCACCCCATTCCACCCACAACACCCACAGAATGCGGCGTCAAAAGAGCGTTTGCAAGTTTAAATGTCATGTAAAATGTTTCCACTTACACAAATTAATGTGTAAAATTTAATTTTGTCTCAGCAAATAAGGCAAAGACAAACAAAATGGGAGGGGGGGGATTGAGTTGGAGCTACCCTAATCCTTGTACTGGCCATAACTATCAAACAACAAGGATAGATAGAGCGGGTGTGTGTGTGTGTGTATGTGGATGGAGGTAAAGTTCCAGCCAAAAAAGGAGTCGTTGAAAATGGAAATATATCAAATCTAGCATCTTAGGTTCGAGATAAGCTTAACAAATTTTCATTCAATTAATTTTTTAAATTGTCAAGGAAGCATTTCCGTTCATATGTATGTATATTCTTGATCAGCATGACGAGCTGAGCTGATTTAGCCTTGTCCGTCCGCCTGTCCGTCTGTTTCTATGCTATCTACTCCGTCAGTTTTAAAGCTATCTTTACCAAACTTTGCACAAAGTCTTCTGGTACAAATAAGTCATTCTATTCCTGATCTTCTCATTCAAAGTACTAAAACGATTGACTTGATCTCGAATATCTCGGATCTAGTACGACTCTTGCTTAAAATTTCAAACCGAAGGTAAAGATCAAATGCATTTTTTTCTGTGTAGATAGGTAAGTGCATCATTTCATCTTCTTCCTTAGGTTGTATTTGCTTCTTAAGTTCTTAACTAATCATCTTCTTTGTCCCTTCGCCTTCTTTCATGCTTTCTTAAATGGACACATTACCTACTTTGTGCTATACAGGACTTGAAATGATTTTATGCTCACAAAGACATTGTTAATTTATTGGTGGCAATATCTTCTTTGTATAATATTAATTCATAATATTATTATTTTCCAGGCTTCCATTTTCTTTACTTCAAACTTGGAGGTTTAATTGGTGGAAAGTCTTGGGCGGCTGCAAATGTTACAGCCAGGACGACAAACAGAGCGATCTTGATGAGCTGCATATTGTTGAATTGAAGAACTTGAGCAAAAACAAGTCTTTATATACAATGGTTCGTACAGGAAATGTTTTTTCTTAACGGTAATTAAAGAAAAGTTCAACCAGAATAAATTGATTGAGTTGATTTTAAGAATTAACTAGTAAACTGGTGACGAAAGTAAGTTAATATAGACGCTGACCGACTTCGATATACCCCTACTCAGGAGAAAAAAGTTTAACAGCCTTTTATTATGTTAATGAACAGAGCGCTAACATTAATGTTAATATACAAATATTCTGATAGTTGATACTGAATGATAGCCCCAAATGTAAGACAAAAGCTGATATCTTTGCTGTTTTGTTCACTGAGCTTTCTGTAATGCTGATCTACTATCCGAAAGGAATTGTTTCAGAAATGTCCTGGGTTGGCTTTAGCTCAATACTCCAACTTGAACATAGGTAAGCACCCTACATGAATACCCGCTGTCTTGGAATTCTCTACTCAACCTCGTATCATGATCATGATTTGACTTTCAAGTATGGAACCTAGCTTGAAATAAGCCTTTGCGGATTGCCTGAAGCCTTTCATCGAGATCAAAACATTCTCTTTAAACTTGGAGATACTTTATGATATGGGAGATACTTATTTTTGTGCCTATGAACTTAATATACCCTTTCTACTCTACTCACAAGATGTGTTCTTGCAATGCGGAAACGGCGTCTTTCTGCTAATTAGTTCTGGAAATCGGCTTATTATATAAACATTTGCTTTAAATATGCCCGCAGGTTTAGTTAGTCCTTAAAATCTTTAGCAACATGAAGCTCATCACAATTGCTTTGGTCGTCTTTTTGGCTTTGGCTAAGCCTCCAAACGGAGACCATATTCCCCCAAGAAAGTAGTGACAAATAAATCAAAAATGTCGTAGAAAAATAAAACAGCATTGAACATTCATAATTTCTTTTTGATTTCGACTTTTCAGAATAAAATAAGAGGGGGGAGGCTGCGTTAATTCCAGTTATATGGCAATCTATTCAGACCATGGTGCAATTATTCTTAGGCACTACGAAGTTTTTTGTGTGTGTTTCAGTCCTGGGTAAATTCTCGCCCATGCGAAAAGCCACTTCCGGCTGCGATACCTTGCTGTTATTCTATCATGGAATACTTGAGAATTTTTACAGATTTCTCTAAACATTTATGCTGGCAGCAACTGGCACCATAAAATATGACAACTTGCCACAGTGCCTAAACCAGAGGCCGGCACTTCGCCATCTATTGGGCATAGGCAAACTCTGAAAGGCAGCGCTGCCGCCACACTTACAGCAGAAGCTCGTCATGTTAATCTGTCCCCGGTCACCGGACTGAATGCCATCTAAGTTAAAGACCTGTCCGACTTGGATATACTCGTTTCTGAGGGGAATTAATTTTAAATAGAATATCTTTATGTTAATTAACAGACGATTAACATAAATGTAAGCTGATCAACATTTGAAATATGAAAAGACTAACATTTTTTACTTCCCAAAAGTTTATGTGCACATCACAAATCGAAATCAAAACGATACTTTTGAATGTTTAAGGCTTTTTTGTTTTTTTACGACATTTTTCGACAAACAAAACTTATTAGCAGAAAGACGCCGTTTCCGCATTGCAAGAACACATCTTGTGAGTAGAGTAGAAAGGGTATATTAAGTTCATAGGCAAAAATAAGAATCTCCCATATCATAAAGTGTCTCCAAGTTTAAAGAGAATGTTTTAATCTCGATGAAAGGCTACAGGCAATCCGCAAAGGCTTATTTCGAGCTAGGTTCCATACTAGAAAGTCAAAACACGATCATGATTCGAGGTTGAGTAGGGAATTCCAAGACAGCGGGTATTCTTGTAGGGTGCTTACCTATGTTCAAGTTGGAGTATTGAGCTAAAGCCAACCTAGGTCATTTCTGAAGCAATCCCTTTCGGATAGTAGATCAGCATTACAGATAGCTCAGTGAACAAACAGCAAAGATATCCAAATATCAGCTTTTGTCTTACATTTGGGGCTATCATTCAGTATCAAATATCAGAATATTTGCATACTAACATTAATGTTAGTGCTCTGTTCATTAACATAATAAAAGGCTGTTAAACTTTTTTCTCCTGAGTAGGGGTATATCGAAGTCGGTCAGCGCCTATATTTACTTAAGTCCGTCACCAGTTTACTAGTTGATTCTTAAAAATTAAAAATAAATTAAAGAAAAGTTCAACCAGAATAAATTGATTCAGTTGAATCATTTTATTCTGGTAGAACTTTTCTTTAATTACTGTTAAGAAAAAGCATTTCCTATACAAACCATTGTATATAAAGACTTCTTTTTGCTAAAGTTCTTCAATTCAACAATATGCAGCTCATCAAGATCGCTCTGTTTGTCGTCCTGGCTATAACATTTGTAGCTGCCCAAGACCCTCCACCAATTAAACCTCCAAGTTTGAAGTAAAGAAAATGGAAGCCTGGAAAATAATAATATTATGAATTAATATTATACAAAGAAGATATTGCCACCAATAAATTAACAATGTCTTTGTGAGCATAAAATCATTTCAAGTCCTGTTTAGCACAAAGTAGGTAATGTGTCCATTTAAGAAAGCATGAAAGAAGGCGAAGGGATAAAGAAGATGATTAGTTAAGAACTTAAGAAGCAAATACAACCTAAGGAAGAAGATGAAATGATGCACTTACCTATCTACACAGAAAAAAATGCATTTGATCTTTACCTTCGGTTTGAAATTTTAAGCAAGAGTCGTAGTAGATCCGAGATATCCGAGATCCAGTCAATCCTTTTAGTACTTTGAATGAGAAAATCAGGAATAGAATGACTTCGGACAACGTTGGGGACTGTTTCTTTCAGTGTAGGTAATTTAAATGCGGAAGTTACGTCTTTCTGTCAATTAGTTCTGGAATTCGCCATGCCAATTATACATGCAATATAATTATACTAAGAAGTTTTTCATTCCATTGTAATGGCATGAATTCACCTGATATTTTAGGTAGTCGATAGAATATCTTGAATATCTATCTAGATTCTAGAATATCTTTATGTTAATTAACAAACGATTAACATAAATGTAAGCATATCACCATTTGCAATTTGAAAAGACTTGATATATGTGCAGGTAATACTAGTCTATATTTAAAATTAATTTTTCTCAAACATCTATGAACACATCACAGGTTGAATTCAAAAATATACTTTGAAATGTTCAATGCTTTTTTATTTTTCTACGACATTTTGGACAAACAAATTACTACTTTCTTGGGGGAATATAATCTGGAGGATGAGCCATTGCCAAAACGACGACCAAAGCAATTGTGATGAGCTTCATGTTGCTAAAGATTTTAAGGACTAACTAAATATGTGGGGTATTTATGGCAAATGTTTATATAATAAGCCGATTTCCAGAACTAATTAGTAGAATGACTTCGTTTCCGCATTGCAAGAACACTTCTTATGAGTGGATTAGAAAGGGTATACTAAATCCATACATAGTATGAAACAGGCAAAAATAAGTATATCCAAGTTTAAAGAGATGGTTTTTATCTCGATGATATTCTTTAAACAATCCGAAAATGCTTATTTCAAGCTAGGTTCCATACTTGAAAGTCAAATGATCATGATTCAAGCTTGAGTAGAGATTTTAATAACTGATTTCTCGGATGGAATTTTCTGTGTCAATATTCTTGATCAGCATTACAAAAAAAACGGTTAACAAACAGCAAAGAGATCAAAATATCAGCTGCTGTCATATATATTTGGGGTTATCATTCGCTAACATAAATGTTAATGCTCTGTTCATTAACATAAGAAAAGGCTATTAAACATGTCTGAGCAAGGGGTATATCGAAGTCGGTCAGCGCCTATATTAACTTACGTTCGTCACCAGTTTACTAGTTAATTCTTAAAATCAACTCAATCAATTTATTCTGGTTGAACTTTTCTTTAATTAACGTTAAGAAAAAAACATTTCCTATACGAACCATTGTATATAAAGACTTGTTTTTGCTCAAGTTCTTCAATTCAACAATATGCAGCTCATCAAGATCGCTCTGTTTGTCGTCCTGGCTATAACATTTGCAGCTGCCCAAGACCCTCCTCCTCCATTTAATCCTCCAGATTGGAGGCCAGATTTTTACAAAAGAAAATAAAGTAATATGAAGTAATATTATTAAAATAGGATATTGTAACCAATAAATAATCAATTTCCTTTTGAGCACAAAATCGTTTGATCATTTGATGCAGCTATAGTCGTGTATTTCGTCCTGCTTGGTTATTACCCAATAAATTTGTCTACTTAAAAGAGAATAAAACATGTAAGCCCTGAGAATGCTTTTAAACTTCTTCTAAATTTGTAATAGTTTTTTCTGTAACCAGATTAAAAATTGGAAAATTTACATATAGGCGAGGTGCAGCAGGTAGTGTGTGTGCCGGCTTTGAATGAAAACGTTTTGTCTTTTAAAACGTACACAGCCGGTCATCTTTACAAGCTATTGGCGCCAGCTTTAAAGTAACTAGCCATGACAAAACATTTCCTACTATGTCCTTTGGATTCGGCGTTAAGCTGTAGGTGCCTTTCTCTTGTGCGTAAATTAAAGGCACATAAGCCAAGTGATTGAGAGAGGAGTTCGGCTCTTGGCCTTGAAAGCTGTGTGTAAAGTCAAATATAAATATAAAACATGTTTAACCTAAACACAAAAATGTCAGTTCATAACTCAAGAACTTTATTTCTCAGACAATTTAGACAGTTCTAGTTTATCCACACAAACATTTATTATTAAGTTCATAGCATTATGTTTACAAAAAGGCCTCTGAAAAAAATACAATCCAGTTTCAAAGTATAAGAAACAAAAATGAATACAATTTTATATATCTAGAATATAGTTTTGTCTGATCTTTTTGAGACTTTAATATTAAGCCTAGGTAATCAAAGGAAACAAGTATGGAACTTGTTTCAGCCCAACTGTTAAATACTCTGTTACAACGAATGTGTTTGCTGAAGCAGCGAACTTTCTTTTGCTGATAACTTGACTACCGTTCATCCGATATTTACCAATCCTTTGGCGGATCTTGAAATAATCCTGATTTCAAAGTATATCCAAAAGGAAGGAACCTTCTATCTAGCTGCTGATCTTGATCAAGAAAAGTTATATAGGTATATAGTTTATAGGGACGGAGATGATTCGTTCTGGCTGTTACATACTCTGTGCAGCTTTAATTCAGCGTATGAGAAGAGAAATTAAAGACGTATGTCAAAAGAATCAAAGATGGTGAAAAGAAAGAAGATTGTGTAACAAAAAATTTGAAGGAAAATTCACAAAGAAGTTGAAATGGTGCAATTATCTAATTACAATACGGAAGTTCTGTCTTTTGGCGAATTAGTTCTGGAAATCGCCTTGCTAATTTGAAATTTAATTTATTGTAGTGTATAGTTTTCCATTTCTATTCCGTGGCATAAATACCCCTGATAATTTGGCTAGTCAATCAAATTTTGGAGCATCATGAAGTTGATTTCAATCGCTTTGATCGTCACACTGGCTATAACATTTGCAGGAGCCCAAGATCCTCCATGTGAGCATTGGGCATGCCAGGGGGAATATGATTAACAAAAGTATGAAAAGAGTCTATTTGTTTTTCGACTTTTTTCAATTTTTAAGAAATTGCAAGCAGTAAATAAATGAAAACTTTTTGAGCATAAAATCTATTCAGTGTTTTGGAACTATTGAGGATGAAAGGAAAGGCAGTCAAAGGGGCCAGAAAGATATGTATAAGTAAACCTTTTAATTTACATTTATAACAATTGTTTATTAAAATGCAATTATTAATAGGAATCTTGTATGTAGAATTGAGGGAGTGAAAGAAAGGTAAGGATAGCATTAAGATAGAAGAATGAAAATAATGAAAATTTAAGTTGAAAGAACATACGATACAAACATGCAAGGAATGACAAAGTAAGTTGCAACAAAAAGGAATTAAAAATGTATTCACAAAAAAGTTTTTCTAAAATAAGAGGGTGGGCTACTTCAGAGCTATTGGCCGAATTTGTTGACCTTATATATTATAACAAAATACAAGTACAACTTAGTGTTGTCAAAGTGCATGCCTTAGGTATCGTAATTCCTTTCTAAAGGTGATTAAACAACCTTAGGCAGAACACAGAATTGGTTTTGCACAGATTTTGTAACTAATTAGTTCAAGAACTTAACTAAATCGATTTATTCCACCTAACATTTGACTAAAAAACCTGTAATAACATTTCAACTTTCCGCAGTATAAATACGTGAGATTTGAAATAGTCACTAGTCTATCAGTTAAACAACATGCAGCTCAACCCGATGGCTTTGTTTGTCCTTCTGGCTGCAGCATTGGCCAGAGCAGATCAAGTTCCTCCTACATTTCCAGACATTACTGGCCCCTCCCAGGGATGGAACCCTTGGAATTGGCTTCCAGCACCACGACCTTTAAATAGTGAATGACAGCTATAGTATATATTTATACGATCTTGATGAAATTGTGATAAATTGTGCTGGAGCAGCTAATATATTAATAATTGGCAAGTTTAAGGACATCAACAATTGAAAACAAACAAGCTTTTCCTCTATAAAACTAGTTTTTAAGCTAGACACTATGATCTTCCGATTTTGACAAAAATTTTGTACAGAAAGATCTGTTAACACACAGCGCGAATATAACCAAATATCAGCTTCTGTCTCTTTGGCCATAAGACCTCTCAACATTTTTCTAAATTTGTGATAGTTTTTTTCGGAACCAGATTTAAAATCAGAAAATACATAGCTTCAAGTGTTCAACAGGTGTGGTGCAGCAGGTAGTGTGTGTGCCTACCGTGCAATGGGTTGTGCTTTCGATCTACCTCTTCAGGGAATATATGGGCTTAAGAAGCTATAAGTAGCAGATATTCTTACGATCTTGTAACACAACGCTTATTTGAGTCCCAGGACAACTCACCAGGCACTGCACAGCCCACCGCCGCACCTCATTAAGGAGCACTTATGCATACGTAGCTAACGATCTTGTAACACAACGTCTATTTGAGTCCTAGGACAACTGGCTAGGCACTGCACAGCCCACCGCCGCACCTCATTAAGGAGGACATATACTCATTAGGCCAGATTATCAACCGATCTCAACATGAACATATAATGGCATCGCTTACCTGGTTAGTCCTTTGCTGTCTCTCATTTTGGGTTGCTGCTCCTGCAAGCAAAAAACAACAAAAATATGTAAATTGATTTGTAAATTGATGTGTGTGTGTGTGTAACTTACCAGCGGGTGTAACCGTGTCCCGGCTTCTACATATTGCCCAAGGCAGAGATAAAACATAGGTAAACACACAAAATCACTTTACAACAAATGCACAATGAAAAAAAAATCAACAAAAACATCTTAAATCTAACTTTACTGCTATTGTTGTAAATGTCTTAGCATTTGCCCGTTGCTTTAAATTCTGCTGCTCACCTCTGATCTACAGCTTAACCATTCTTCACGTGTTTCTCTTTAACTCACTCACGACACGAACAGCTAATCACGCTTGACTGCACTGCTAGTGGTGGAAGCTTCATAGAGGGCGATGTTTTTGGGCAAGCAGTTTGCCGATTAATTCACGACTTTAACAATTAGCCCAAAACAGAAAATCACGAACAAGAATCCTCCAAGAACCTCAAACTATTGAGGATGAAAGGAAAGGCAGTCAAAGGGGCCAGAAAGATATGTATAAGTAAAGCTTCTACTTTACATTTATAACAATTGTTTATTAAAATGCAATTATTAAGAGGAATCTTGTAGCAGATGCAGCAGATATGTAGAATTGAGGGAGTGAAAGAAAAGTAAGGATAGCATTAAGATAGAAGGATGAAAATAATAAAAATTTAAGTTGAAAGAACATACGATACAAACATGCAAGGAATGGCAAAGTAAGTTGCAACAAAAAGTAGTTGAAAATGTATTCACAAAAAAGGTTTTCTAAAAAAAGAGGGTGGGCTACTTCAGAGCTATTGGCCGAATTTGTTGACCTTATATATTATAACAAAATACAAGTACAACTTAGTATTGTCAAAGTGCATGCCTTAGGTATCGTAATTCCTTTCTAAAGGTGATTAAACAACCTTAGGCAGAACACAGAATTGGTTTTGCTTTCTACTACGAAATCTATTTGCACAGATTTTGTAACTAATTAGTTCAAGAACTTAACTAAATCGATTTATTCCACCTAACATTTAATAACATTTCAACTTTCCGCAGTATAAATAAGTGAGATCTGAAATAGTCACTAGTCTATCAGTTAAACAACATGCAGCTCAACCCGATGGCTTTGTTTGTCCTTCTGGCTGCAGCATTGGCCAGAGCAGATCAAGTTCCTCCTACATTTCCAAACATTACTGGCCCCTCCCATGGATGGAACCCTTGGACATGGCTTCCTGCACCACGACCTTTAAATACTGAATGACAGCTATACTATATATTTATACGATCTTGATGAAATTGTGATAAATTGTGCTGGAGCAGCTAATATTAATAATTGGCAAGTTTAAGGACATCAACAATTAAAAACAAACAAGCTTTTCCTCACTAAAACTAGTTATTCGAGCTAGACACTATGATCTTCCGATTTTGACAAAAATTTTGTACAGAAAGATCTGTTAACACACAGCGCGAATATAACCAAATGTCAGCTTCTGTCATAGAATAAAGTATTAAGTATGTAAGCCCTGAGTCTCTTTGGCCATAAGACCTCTCAACATTTTTCTAAATTTGTGATAGTTTTTTTCGGAACCAGATTTAAAATCAGAAAATACATAGCTTCAAGTGTTCAACAGGTGTGGTGCAGCAGGTAGTGTGTGTTCCTACCGTGCAATGGGTTGTGCTTTCGTTCTACCTCTTCAGGGAATATATGGGCTTAAGTAGCTATAAGTAGCAGATATTCTTACGATCTTGTAACACAACGCTTATTTGAGTCCCAGGACAACTCACCAGGCACTGCACAGCCCACCGCCGCACCTCATTAAGGAGCACTTATGCATAAGTAGCTAACGATCTTGTAACACAACGTCTATTTGAGTCCTAGGACAACTGGCTAGGCACTGCACAGCCCACCGCCGCACCTCATCAAGGAGGACATATACTCATTAGGCGAGATTATCAACCGATCTCAATATGAACATATAATGGCATCGCTTACATGGTTAGTCCTTTGCTGTCTCACATTTTGGGGCGCTCCTGCAAGCAAAAAACAACAAAAATATGTAAATTGATTTGTAAATTGATGTGTGTGTGTGTGTAACTTACCAGCGGGTGTAACCGTGTCCCGGCTTCTACATATTGCCCAAGGCAGAGATAAAACTTAGGTAAACACACAAAATCACTTTACAACAAATGCACAATGAAAAAAAAATCAACAAAAACATCTTAAATCTAACTTTACTGCTATTGTTGTAAATGTCTTAGCATTTGCCCTTTGCTTTAAATTCTGCTGCTCACCTCTGATCTACAGCTCAACGTTTCTTTACGTGTTTCTCTTTAACTCACTCACGACACTAACAGCTGATCACGCTTGACTGCGCTGCTAGTGGTGGAAGCTTCATAGAGGGCGATGTTTTTGGGCAAGCAGTTTGCCGATTAATTCACGACTTAGCCCAAACCGGAAATCACGAACAAGAATCCTCCAAGAACCTGAAAAAGTTATAAATTTTGAAAAATGAATATACAAACCATCTATTAAGCAAAGCTTATCAGTTTGTCGTCAGTTCACCTTCAGTAAGCTTAGCACCCCCTGAAAATCCCTGAGCACCCGAAAATAAATACATTTTTAACAGCTTTATCAAAAAGCTGGAAAGCCTCATTCCAGCCAGCCGAAACCCAGCTACAGACACAGTTGGCAAACTTCAACCAATAAAAATTAAAATATTTAAGCAAAAGCGTAAAGATGCAAAGCCCCTTGCAGTAAAGAAAGATACATGTCCCAGCGGGAAGGGAACGGGGCGGTGCTTCACCTCTGCTTTGGTGGTTGCTGTAGGAGATTAAAAATTCCACACAACCTGCGTGAAAAGGGGGACGAGGAGATTGCCAGTGGTGGCAAGGACCAAAAGTATCATTGCAAAAGTTTCATTCTCTCTTTTCTGTCGTTGCTTCCTCTTCGCATGCGATTTGCAAAGCTGTGGTAAAATGCCTGCAGGGCAAGGGGAAACCCCCCAGCCCCAGTTCCAGCCGCTATGTGTGCTAAGTATTTTCTCAGTTAATTATGCAAAGATATACGCTTAAAATTTTGCAATATTACGTGCATATTTCAAATACCCCAACGTAAAATTTCGCCCAGCAATGTAAAAATGCCTCGAGAGATACGGGTGAATAGAGGGGGGAAGAGATAGGTAGAGAGTGAGTGAGAGAGAGAGAGAGAAAAGGTTATGTGGCCCGTACGTGTGGGTTACCTTGGCACAACCTTGGAGCAACTGGAGGCCAACCCCAGCTGGCACACGACTTTTTAATTGCTCGTTTGCTTTGCAATCATCAGAGCCTCGTAACTGTTGTCGTTTATTGTTACCGCCCCACGTTGGGCGCCAAAAAAAAGAGAGATGGCACTTAAAAAGGTTGTGTCTTTAATTAAAGCGTTTGCGATTTTAATGGTAGATATTTCAAATTTTTTCGGATTACACTTTACAAACCACGCACAGGAATTTCGTTCAAAAGGGCGAGCAAAAAAAAGATGGTGCAAACTTTCGGTTAGCAGCTGTTGAAAAATTCGTTGATAACAGAGAGAAATCTATTTTCTAACTGTCTGACAAGCAATATATTTTCCAAAAAAAAACACATACATTGGAAATTGTTCTACCTCAAGCAGGTTAGCACACCTCCCACCTACCCACCTCCCTCTCGCACACACACACGGTACACGCTCAATTTAGTCTCGTCACATCAAAATGTTTGCTTTTGCTCTCTTGTCAACATTTTTGGTAGGGCTTACCGCGTATAATTTATCTATGCATATGTTTTGAGTTGCCAACAGAAGCAGGAAGCAAAAGCCCGGCCCTACATAAATCACAGTCACACACACACACACACACACACACTCCCCCCCAATATACCTCTACTCATAGTACACCCCTTTCATGTTAGCCCAATTTCTGCTCGTAAAAATCTAAAAGCAATTGTTGGGGAATATATATTGTACATATATCACGTGCCTATTATAACAACAATGGGATGTGCTTAGTTTAGGCAATAGATGTAAAGGAGGGCGGATGCTAAACCATACAACAACTGAAACCGCATAACAAGGTATAGATAGACCTTTCCTTCGTTCGTTTTCTCAACTCAAATAAGTTGATCACAACTTTCTGAAACGATTCGGATGATAATCAAAACTTAAATAAAATTTATGCTAATTTTGTGCATTTTTTTTATCTTCATAATAATCTTAGCTCATCCCTGAATCACCAGCCTGTCTCGGAGCTTACGCTTCCACCAGCTTTCGATGTATTAAGCAAATTGCTGCCGTCCATTGCTAGCCTGCTGCTGCTTTTTTACAGATCCTAAGCTGGCCTGCCTCTTCACTTGTTTATCTTGCAGCAGTTGAGATTGTAGAGCTGTCTCACCTGCTCTTTATGATAAGATTTGCTGGCGTCGATTGCTCGCGTGCTTCAATGCTTCGGCAAACTGGCCTGCCGCTTAAATTGCATTTAGGTTTGTAAATAGCGATTTACCTGAACAATTATACACTTATTAAATACATCAAACAATAGAAACCAAAATATGGACAATTTGTCACCTAATTTTCGTGATATTTTACCCGGAAAGCGAACAAAATTATCTTAAAAACGAGAAACCTAAGCTAACTTCGTTTGTGCCGAAGTTTTTACACCCTTGCAAGTGCTCGCTTAAATATTTTCAAAAATAATCTTTTTTCCCACAACGAACCATTTTCCCACCGATCCTTCGTATGGGAGCTATATGATATAGTATAGTCATACGATTTGGACAAAACTTTGTAGAATTATGTAAAAGCATGTGAAACAAGCCAATACAAAATTTCAAGATGCTACCCTTTAAAACAAAAAAGTTTTTCTAACTAAGACTGTTTTTCAGACCTATCTTTTGTATGGCAGCTATACCATATATTTGTCCGATTTTCATTAAACTTTGCAGAATTATAAAAAAGCATGAACAAGCTAGGAATACAAAGTTGGGAGACGTTTCCATAAAAAAGAAAAAAGTTTTTCATACTAAAACTAGTTTTCCGACCGATTATTCCTATGCGAGCTGTGGGATATATTCGGCCGATCCGGTCGGTTCCGACATATTAGTAGCGTGCAGCAAAAAGAAAACTCTGTGCGAAATTTCAATTCAATAGCTTCAAAACTGAGAGACTAGACAAAGCTCAATCAACTCAGCTCGACACCCTGATCAAGAATATATTTAGTCTATTGAGCCGAAAATGAATATTTGAATGCGTTACAAACTTCTGGGCAAAATTATAACAAATTATACATTTTTTAACACTGAAAATCGGTCCACTTTGAAGGGTTATGTCTTCTAAACTAAAAGCTGATTTACAAGGGTATTACACTAGGAGTGCGTTATGCGTTAATAGCTAAAACTCAGCTGTTTTCCCACACAACAAAAGCTGAATGTTGGAATTAAATCAGCTTTTATTAAGGGAAGCATATTTGATATCGTTGAACAATTTCCTGTAATACGGTATGGGATTATTCAATATTTGATTTTTGCAACCTCGTTTGTGCCACTGTGCGACGGTTGCTTGTCTGCTTTGACTTTACGGTAGCTCTAGGATTGAGGATTTGACGGCTTACCTGTTGCTTTCTGCTGAGTTCCATTGCCGAAGAAATATCTGGAGTTATTTTTACACTAATTTGACTTGCTGTTTTTAGGGTTTGCATTAAATAAGACTCTTCTTTAATTTTGATACTTCATATATCTTAAACAGCTGAAGGATAACACTAGCCACGCAAATTTTTTAGTTAATTAAACATGTTGGTTGTATTATCCAATACACCTAAATCACTGGCACATGCTGGAGGTCATGTCATTCATTCACTCCATGTCCATTGGGGAGATGACGGATGACCAAGCCAAAAGCTAAATGATCTAGCCTTTTTCCGCTAAGAGTTAGATTTTCTATCGATATGCTATCGAATTCAAAGGAGTTATCAATAGAAACAGCTGTGGGTCAGTGGCGTTGGCATGAACGGAAAGAGTATTTAGCCCAAGCAGACAGGGAGAAGTTTATGGCCGCACTCATTGAAAACTAACTACGGCCTTGGGAGATTTTATTCTAGAATGTATAAAGTAAAGCAATCTAACCAGCTGTTCTTTGTTTTCATTTGTGTGACCCCCATAATGCTCCTTCATCAGTGGAGCAAGAATATATCTCATTTCTTGAATGAAGCTGAAAGTTTCCCAGTATTACTCTTACAACAATGACTCCATTAGCTTTGATTGGATTGTCAAATTGTTTAACTCTCATTGATTTTTTTTTCTTATCAAAACTCTTTTACGTATTTCCAGCTTATACTACAAAAGAACATACTCAAAATGTGGCTGAAACTACTTGTTCCGCTTTTGTTGGTAGCACAATCCTGCGGTAAGTTTAACCTACTTCTCTCTCACTTTATACCTCAATGTAATCCTCCTACCTTACCAAAGCCAATATGAAATGTATTGATTGCTCCAAGAATACAAGAAATGGTCATAACACTGCAGTTGGCTTCAAATGCTATGCTCATCAAGACGAAAGGTATGTGGAACCAGTTGGTTTGGACACGGAACATAGTGCCGATCTACCCTGTGTGCCGCGTGAATATGCTGTAACTGGTGAGTCTTGGTTTATGCTGATTTACCACGAAAATTTAAAGTAACTTTTTATTTATTTTAAAGGAGAAATATTTCACTACTGTTGCTTTTGGTCCCCAACTCGGGGTTGTCAGCAAGTGAAGGGAGATGGTCCGGAAGGTGCCAAACTACCATCAACGTGTTCGCTTTGCGAAAAGAAATGTAACCCAGATAGTGAAAATGATGCCCATGCCTGGACTAATTCTTGTAATATTTTAGTAATATCGCTTGTTGTAGCTTTTGGTAATCGCAAATGGAAATTCTGAGACAAAAGATTTCACTTAAGTGGAATACTATGCTGAAAATGTGGTTCAAATTCGGTTGGTTCGGAAAATTAGTCATATAGTAAGGGGTTACCACTTTCCAGCATCGAAACGTTTAAATCATTAAGGCCGTTGCCACTCGAAAGATAACATAGAAACCGTAACCCCGAATTCTTTGGCCAAAAACAAATCACAGCTGAGCGCACACACACACACACACACACTGGCACTGGGAATGGGGTTCGAAGCTCACAGCATAACGGCAGCATCATCGTTATATCGATGGCTTTCACATGTTTAGCACACAAACGGAAAATGCCAAAGCACAAAAATATGCATACAAATCTATGCGATGCCAAAACCGAGTAGAGTTCAGTTCGAGTCCAAGTCCAAACTTTGAATCTGAATCTGCTCCACATTTTGTTGTGCATGGCAAACATTGCTTCTGTGTGTGTGTGTGTGTGTGTGTTTGTGCATGTGTGATGTGGCATCGTATATATTGTATGTCCTTTCTGTCCCAATCAATTGTCCAAATGTCCAAAAACTTCATTTGTTATGCGCATCACAAAAATTGAAGCAAATCATTTTGCCCAATCGCATTTTGATTTCCAATGTCAGTTGCTGATTGAGCTGGAACGATGGTGGGGAGGATTTTCGTGAGGGGATGCTCGAGTTTATGTTAATTTTTTTTTTTGGTATATTTGTCTGCCAGCGGCGCCTGAAATTATGCAATGCCTTTATTAATTTAGCAACCAACAAATGGGACCCAAACCTGACCAGAGATGACAAAGTGATCAAAGCAAATCGTGAGAACTGAATACCAAATAAACAAACTGCCAACAAAATTCTTTGTAGCCCTGAAAAAGTGAACAAATTGGTGTTTTGCCAATTTTTGGAATTTATTTTGGTACATTTGTTTTAGACATATCAAAAAATTGAAACAAAACTTGACCTTTTTGATCATAGATGATCTAAAATTTCATTAAATCCCTCAAATAGGGGGGTCTCAGGAAACTTTAAAGATTTCCGTATAAACAGTTTCATTTCGAAACACAAAATTCTGGGCTATGCGTACGGTTTTCCTTCCCTAAAATCTAGATGATACTCGTAGTTTAGTTCAAAATACAATCGCTTATAACAAAATTTCTAGAGATTTCTGGAATACACCCTAAAGTTTGAATCGTGGCTTTAAAAATAGTTCATTCACAACATTTCAAAGGATTTTTTTAAAGACCAGGGAACTTGCACTATTAGAATTTCATTCTTATGAGGATTTTATACCTTTAATAAAGGTATGCCAGTCGATATGGACTTTAAAAATCCTCCAAACTTTGCTGAAAAGACCCTTTAGTCACTTCAGCGTTGATTTTGTTGTTGCCGCTTGCATCAGACATGCACACACACACACGCACAAACAGCACTAGACAATCACCAGTTTTCTCTTTTGTTTTCTTGTGGCTGTTGTTGCTTCAAAAACAATTTATTTTATTTGTGTTAGTGACTGCGCTAGCACTAGGTGCTGCTGGCTATCCCTATCCTAGATCAATAAGACGACCTTCTATTTTATATTCAAACTTTGCACACAGACAGCACACAAACGTGATTTCAAAGGTCCACATTGCAAACTACATTTCAAATTTCCCTGACATTCACTTGTTAGTCATCCTGTTGTTCATTGATCTGTGGTTAAAACCAGTTTTAAATTGGTAAAATGTCGTACAACATATTTCCAACTGGGCAGCACTGGCTGGAACAGCAATAGGCAGCACTTAACACAACTTAACGCTTTGTGTGATGAATACAAACTAAGGTAGAGAGTATGGAAAGTTATGGTCAGGCTTAACTAGGAAATTCTTGCAACGCTCTAAAGACTTTGTTGGTTGTTGCGGAGGAGGAAAGCTTGGATAGCCGCCTCAACACAAAGAAGTCTTATGCGTTCTGGACGGACTTGCGACTACGAACATCAAATGGCCCAAAAATTTACAGCAGCGCTCAATACCAACATGGTCAAATAAAGTCGTCAACAATTTTTGATGACAGAAAAGTTTTTAAAAAGGATTTTTAAAAAATTCATGAAAAAAAGTTTAGAAAAATTTTTGAAATAATTTTGATAATATTTTTTAATACAAATTTGGTGAAAGTGTAAATTCTAAGCTGGTCAGACTGAAAGGCATCAACTGGCGATAATTGACAGAAACTGAGCAGATGAAATACAGTCAAGCCTAAATATAAAGCTTCACTCACGGTCACATCTCCATTCCTAAATCCAAGTTTTTCCGTGGGAGGCCAATGGACCCTAACCGTATTTCCCCATTTGTTGGCCCCAGCTATTTATGCAGTGTTTAACTTGGCCCACGGCTTCTTCTTTCTTCCACCACCATCCAACTGTGGGCAACTTCTGTTGGAGGCGTGGCATTTTCATTTTCACGCGCCACTCGCGTAACTCATTTTCGCAGACGAATAAGGAAAAGTGCAAAAAAGGGAAATAAAGTTTCTTTTGGTGCCACTTGGCACATTCTTAATTTCTTGCGTATTTTGTCAAGACAAATTGAATTTTTATGAGCGCCGTCGACGACATCGCCGGCAACGTCGTTGTCCTTCTGCTCTGCAAAAAGGCGAAAGAAATCGCAAGACGCGTCGCTTCGTCGACGGGCACAAAACTTTAAACTTTTCTCATCTTGTGAAAATTCATTTTATCACAAGTAATTACTTTGTAAATATCTGGGGTGGCAGACGAATGCAACAGACGAAGGAGTTGTAGCCAGAGGAGGACTGCACACGCTGCCTGGCCCCCGGCCGTTTTCTGGCCATTTTCTGAAAGGAGGCAATAAAACGCCTGGTTGCGCGGGGCATTTAAGACCGAAACCAAAATTCAACAGTGCAAAACATGCGACAAGAAATGGAACATACCAAATTGGTTTCTATATATCTACATATATCTTTGAATGTTCACATCTGAATAGCTTTTACAGGAAGCTTTGGCCCTGCAGCCCAGGCCCTAATTTGGTTCTCCTGAGTGAGAATATGGCTACTTTTGAATCTCTTTTACAAACGTTAAAAGGCGAACTAAGTTCAGAAGCTGAATCTTTGGGTTTTTACGCCATTTGATCCTTCGAGCCGGCTGATCTGAAAGCTATGTTTAATAGAAGGGCAGAAACTCTTCTCGATTCACCTACAAACAATTGTTAAAAACTCTAGAGCAGCGGTGCCGAGCAGCATCTAATGCTAGCGCGGTCACTAACACAAATAAAACAAATTTTTTTGAAGCAACAACAACCAGAAGAAAACGAAAGAGAAAACCGGTTATTGCCTAATGCTTGATGTGTGTGTGTGCTTGTACCCAACGACGCAAATCGGCATTACATAATGGATTACTCTTTCATTACTTTGCCTTCAGTATAATGGAAATAAGGCCTTACAGCCTGGTTTACTTTGATGGGGTGCGCACAACCTGCATTACTGGTAATACAAGATGTATGCTAGAGCCGAACTGTCATCGGATCCAAGTATGAATTTTTGATCCCGGTTTTCTTGATCCAAGAGCTTCAATACTAAGAACGAAACATTCTCAAATCAAGTAGCAAAATTCTTGAATCAAACGAACTCAAATCCAAGGTTATTCATTCTTGAATTAAGAGCATACAGCATTGACAAAATCCGAGAATGTTCTTCCGATTATCAAGAGCTTCATAGATTCCAATCATACAACAATTTAGAAGCAGTTGTTTTTTTCCATTTTGTTTAAATTTATTTCATGGAAAACTAATTGTTAAGCCATGTAGTAAGTTTTAGCCGGCTGGAGGAATACATAGCACCTAAAAGGTGTATCAGTCTTTGCCTGTCAACTGGCAGTCACCCAGCAGCTCCATGCCAACAATGCCATAACTGGTTGGGAATTCCAAAGCAACATGAGTGCAAAAATCGATTGCGCCCTCCGCTCGATAGCTTCCCCACACACCCCTCTTTCATAAAAAACCAAACTGAGAGAGCGAGTTCAACTCTTTGTGCTCTCAAATGTGCTTGCTCTCCTCTCTGTTTTTTTACCTCAGTCCCCTCGCCTAAATACATTATACTGAGAACGAATTTTGCTCGATTTCAAGAGCGAAATTCTTGAAGATTCAAGAACAAATTAATATTTTTTTAAGAGCGTTCGCTCTTAACTTATTCATTCTACTTTTTTCTGGGTGTAGTGGAATCATGTAAAAGCTTAACAAACGAACGTGTAAGAAATTTTGAGTCGATGCCATGTAAAACTAAAAAGTTTTTCTCTTAGTAGAACTTCTTTTCGACCGATCATTCGTACAGCAGCCATATGCTATAGTCAGCCGATTTTGACAAAACTTTGTGGACTTGAAAAAAATGCCAGTTTTAAGGGCATTTCCATTGAAAACAAAAATGTTTTTCTCACTAAGACTACTTTTCAGACTCTACTTTTCTATGACAGCTATACTATATACAAGCCCGATTTCGACCAAATTTAGTGGTACCATGGGAAAGCATAACAAACTTAGAAATACAAAGTTTGGAGGCGTTTGCATTGAAAACAAAAAAGTTTTTCTCACTAGAACTAGTTTTTCGACCGATCGTTCCTATGACAGCTATATGCTATAGTCAACCGATTTGGCCGGTTCCAACAAATGTGCAGCGTGTTTGTTCTTAAAGACTTTGTGCAAAGTTTGGTGAAGCTAGCTTTTAAACTGACGGAGAAAATGGCATAGAAACAGACGGACGTGGCAAAATCAACTCAGCTCGTTGTGCTGATCAAAAATATATATACTACATGTGGTCGGAGATGCTGCCTACTAACATCTGGACAATCCCTCTACAAGAGAGGCTCATACGAAGTTGTTGCTGCAATTTCAAACGCTCTGCGCGACATAACACCAAATGCGCCTGAAGCGTATATAGCGCTGGCACCCCAGGCACTTATTATACCTTTTTTATGATTTTGATGCTACCTTTTGCACTTTTTAGGTCGTTTGATTTCAATTATACCCTCTGCAAGGGTATAAAAATGTCATAACAGTTCCCGCTATCGCGAAATGATAAACAGGTTTCTTTGTGATGAAATTGCAGGCTATGAGAATAGGAACCACACCATGCCACATGAAGGCCAAGCACACATTTTAATGACTAAATGATTCATTGTTTTAATGGTGAAATGGATTGTTTTAGTTTTTGGTATTTGCTTGTCCTTCTGAAACATTGAGTAGAGATCTACGAACTTATTTCACCTCCTAATCCATGAGTCCCGCGCCATCCAGAGAATCTAGAAGCTGCAATTAATAGATATTTATATTTAAAATACCTGGAAAAGATATTTAACTTAAACTAGGAGTAGTTTTTAAGAATTGGGCCTAAGAATTCTCTAAAGATGCCAAACAAACAAGAGAAATACGAGTTCCCTTGCTGGAAAAAAGATGGAAGAACACTAATCGAAGGCCAACAAAGCATGTCCGCTGGGCTTTGAAAATTTCCATTAATCATTTTGGTGGGGTTTACAGCAATAATTGGACTTCCTTGCACTCGGCACACGTAATGATTGCTTCTGTTTCCCTGGTGCAAGTCACTAGCTCTCTGTATCATCTGAAAGAACTTGTAACTGCATCTGTAGCGTTCCCTCTGCTGGTCCTTCCAGTTGGGTATTTGTTCTGTAGCCGCCTTCTGCTAGCCTCGACTTCATATACAATTTATCATATAAAACAAATCAACAAAAGTTTGTTGCTTTCAAACAGTTTACACATTTTTTCGTTTTTTATTTATTCATGTTCCACTTAGCAACTTGCCATTGGGTTTGTCAAACCGCGACAATGATTTGCCAGTAAAATACAAATTTCTCTATTAACTCCGATCGGTAAACGTTGAAGAAACCGGCTAGTACTTCCAGTTTAGGGACGAGCAACCGCTGCTGCTGTTTAATCGAACAGACCGAAGCCCATGTCATCGTCCTCCTCCTCGGATTCGGATTCGACCTTCTTGGCCTCCTCCTTCTTTTCGGCAGCACCGCCAGCAGCGGGAGCAGCCGTGGCCGAAGCAGCGGCAGCAAACTTGCTGGGATCCTTGATGTACTCCTTGATGGTGGTCGCCTGCTCGAACTCCACTTCGGTGGTGGCGGCAATGGCCAACAGATTCTTGAATCCATTGGCAATGCTGTGTGGGGCCGAAGCAATGGTTGGGTAACCCACCGACAAACAAACGGCAGCCAAGTTGGCCACACCCTGTTGGAACTTGGCGCGCAAATCCTCGGGCTTGATGTCCAAAATCTCGGGCGAGAAGATGGAGCCAGAGTCATAGACTTGGCTAACAAGCAGACCGTACGAGAAGGGCGAGATGTTCAACATGTTCAGCAGGGTAGCCTCAGAGGCACCCACTTTGTCGCCAGGCTTGAGGATGGGCACATCATTGATGATTTCAATAGTACCCTTGGAAATCTTCGTGGGGATGGACAGAGCCTGGAAGAAACTGGTCTTCTCGGGACCCAGACCGGTGTTCTGAGCCGGGATGACGACATGCAGGGGAGCAATGGCGCCAGGACGAGCTGGGGCACGCACTTTCGACTCCAACAACTTGTCGCGGACCTCGGCCAAATCGCCCTTGGTGAACACGAATCCCACATTACCCTTGATATGGGGCAAAAGTTTCTCCAACTGAGGATTGTTCTCCAAATGGCCGCGAATGGCCTTCCTCATCATGGTGTTCTTGCCCATCAAGACGACAGCCAATCCTCTCAAGCTGGTACGGATGTGCTGCATCTGCTTGGAGCCCACATTGTCGGCGCCCACAATGAAACACTTTGGAAACTCGTCGAAGAGTTCCTACAAAGAGGGAGGAGTGGAATAGTTTTATACAGACTTATCCTTTTTGAGTTGAATGTTTTTCTGGCCACTTACCACAACTTTGATGAAGTACTGAGCCTTCCATGCTGCTTTGTTCTCCCTAACCATATTGATGCTGTATTAGGGACTCGAAAGAATTTAAGAACTGTAAAAATACAAGGATAATTCATTATAAACAGTTGAATGCTATAATTTGGTGATGTGATTTGATTATTTATTTGTAGGATGGCATTAAATTTTGAAGTTTTAAATTTTACTTACCAAAACACGAACTTTTTACTGCGGTGACGTTGACCAAAATGGCCGAGCCTACAGCAGGGATGGGTATTTATGGACGATATATCGATATGCTTAGGGTGACCATTACAGCAATAAGTTGGTTTGCTAGTGGTGGTAGTTCTACGTTCACCAGACATACTGGGACCGAGAAGTACTAATCAAAACGAAAAGTTTCATAATTTTAAACATCTAATATTAAATACGTAATTTTTATAAAAACTGGTTAACTCTTTTATAATTGATTTACGTTTTCCGCATTGTCAATAAAAATATCAACGTAAGTATCGCAACGCGAGTCATCTCTATAGTGACTGAGTAACTGCAGCAGTGAAACAATACATTAATTGCTTTATAATAGTGCAAATATCGTATCTAATCCCATAGGGGTCAACATATATTACTTATTGGCTGATTCAATAAATACCCATGATTGAAGTGAAAACTTATCTCCAAACTTTGGAGTAAGTCACTACAAAATCACTGCGACTTGAGCCACGAATATTGCACATCTCTATTAAAGCTGTCACATCTCGAATTTTGAAAGCATCTCAAACAAAAACAAACAATTAATATTGTCGTACGTGTGTACTTAACTAAATATATGTGTGTTAAAACAACAGGCACAGTGCCATAAGGAACAAAAGTCCACAATAAGAGCAGCAATAGCTTCAACAACAACAGCATGAGCAAAGATTACTATAAAATTCTCGGCATCAACAGAACGGCCACCACTGATGAAATTCGCAAGGGCTATAGGCGAATGGCGCTGAAATACCACCCGGACAAGAACGACCACCCCGAAGCCGAGGCATATTTCAAACAGGTTGTGGCCGCCTTCGAGGTTCTCTCGGATAAGGAAAAGCGTATGATTTACGACCTTCATGGTGAGGAGGGACTAAAACAAGGCAGAGAGACTGCTACATTCGCTCAGCCCACAGGTGACATGGTGCCATTTATGTGTGCAATTGGCGGCACCGTCCTGTTTGCCTTTGCGGCCTATAAAACCTTTTCGTTCTTTACCAGAAAAAAGAGTAATCAGGATGAAGATGATTCGTCGTCGGATTAAGCGGAGATAGGTGAAAAGATGGTGGACTGTTAATGAATATACATGGAACTTAGATAAGAATTTGTAGTTAAATATTGATTAAACCTGTTAACAACCAAATGTTTCGTCAGGCCTTCGTTGGTGGTATATTAACTAGTTTCCTAGGATGAACAACAGACGAAGTCCAGCAAGAAAGAAGATATGGTCAACCGATATTTACCAATATTGGACCCTTCCCTTCCGATCAATATCGATAATAATGTTCAAAGTTGGTGCATTTTGGTTTTACAGTAACTTTTGAAGACAAATTGTGGTATTTATGGTATATATATAAACTGCTGGCCACACTGCAGTGGATATTCTCAGGAATAAGCTTTTGTTTTGTTGTTTAACAGGTGATCTTAACATTTGTTACAACAAATACGCACTTTCCATGAACTTTATGCCGTTTCTTAGGACGAGCGAAATGTTTACCAACCACTATCAGGTTTTGGGATTGGATCAAAATGCCAGCGATCAGGAAATCACAAGGGCCTTCCGCAAACTTGCTCTGGCGCTGCATCCAGACAAGAATCCACATGGAAAAGTACATTTTGAGAAGATTTTAAAGGCGTACAAAGTCTTGATGGATCCACATCAAAGAGCTGTATTCGATGCTGAACTGGAGTACTCCACTCGCAGGCGTGGCACAGTTAGTGTCTGGCGCCTGTCTACTTCATGGATACGTGATTATCGCAGACAAGTTGTATATTTTGGTAGTGGAATTCTATTTGCTTTTGCAGCCTTTAAATCGTATCAGTTGGGCAAAGCTTTGGCTGGCAGAGTAATGGTTGCCACAACACCAACTCAGTCGCTCGACGATGTGTTTAAGGCGTGGTTACAAATAACAAATATTGAAATGATTCGAAATGTAAATGTTCCCCCTCTAATCACAGGCGTTAGGACAACAGTGACTTCATCCTTCAAGGTCATTTCAAAGGCCTGCCTGTGGACAGCGCAAAGCCGATCATCTGTGGGTGTCAGTTTGGCTCAAATGAGATCACCAATACCTTTGAATGTTCCCTCGACATGGTCCAACCTCTGGTCATTGCCAGTACCGATAGATGCGACAGCAGAGCCAAGCGTTACTCAAGTCCAAAGTTTCTTTTTAACTTCTCCACAAACAGATGGCCCAATGGTCACGTCGTGCACAACTCCTCCGAACCGTTCTTTCATTTTGGAATTGATAGGCAAACTGTGGAATTGGTTGGTTGCCAAGGTAACCAAAATTTGTCAGTGGTTCACAGAATCTACAGGTGAAAACACTTCAGACTGGAATTTGACCAAGGCCAAGATGTCGATGGCCACCGATGCAAGTAATGCTGCTATCAAGACTATTAAAAACATCTGGAAGTGGACCACTGGATTACCAAAGCCGAATGAGTCCTCGTCGATGGATGCAAGTAATGCTGCTATCAAGACTATTAAAAACATCTGGAAGTGGACCACAGGATCTTAATCATAAGGAAATTTATGCCAAGCTCAGTTAACTTTTACTGCTTCCGGTCTCAACTTTCGAAAAGATTTGTATACCCTTGCAGAGGGAATATTACAATTGAATATTGATTAGTTCCCGAGTAATGGGACGGTGTTCTCATTTATTGAAACTCAATTTTGTGAAAAGTAAAGAATAAGGTGATCAAATAGAGTGAAGAGTTAGACTGGACTTACACGGTGAAGCAATCTTCATGGAGTTCTCTTAGTAGGCGAGAGAATCAGGTGAGATTCTAAACATTTCCTTTATAAAACGCGTTCATTTTGAAGTTTAGTCTTAGTGTTCCTTGGAAAACCCGATCATTTTTGTACACCTCTAGAGTCTTTACTGTTTGTGGTGCAATTTCGTTGACCCAATCATACAGTTCTGTGTTGCCATTCCCCTAAAGAGTTCCCGCCTAGCTTTATCGCCAGGAACTCTCCCGATTTACACATAATCCCCACCCCCTCACTTGCCAAACTCCTTGCGACGCTTCATTATCTTATTAATACCCGCCACCATGGCCACCTCGGGTAATGACAACTTAGCATCCTCCTGGAAATCGCAACGTCTGGTTAAATGTAACCAGGCACGCTCTGGATTCAAGGACAATGGCATTTGCAACCAGCTAACATAGTCAATTTTCAACGAGCCCGTCAATAGCTGATCAAATGGCGTATTATTGCCTATAAAAAACATTGATTTCAATACCGAAGTTTTGGCTTCCTTGATATTTTGTCCCTGCACGCCCTGGAAGGGACTGGGATCATTGTCGCCAGTGCCCAATTGTTCCAACAGCCAATCCTTATTGAACTTCAAATAGTTGTACACCACCTTGAGAGCCTGTTTGCCTATATTGGTGGTCAGAACGTCACTAACCAAAACTTCGGCTATATAATTGGCTATGCCCACATCCAGTTCCATGGCATAATTGGCCGGTGGACTGTGGCTAAGACGTTCCGAGTCCACCAGATCATCCATTTTGACAGTGCTTACTGCACTCATGCCTCCGGCTCTACCTCCGTTGCCGGCGCCAAAATCCGTATCCAAGTTGATGCTCTCTTTGGCCTGCTTAAGGAATAACTCTATCTGATCCGTATGCTTGTCATCTTCATCTATGGAACAAATTGCCTCTGATATGGAATAGCAAATTGAGGATTTTCCTGGTGTCTGCTCTGGCCTCTCGGCCGTCTTTACCAGCTCCGTGTACAGTGCGGCAAATACCACCTGGAGAAGCACTGAATCGCCTAGAGGTCGTGTTGAGACTGGTATTATGTCCTGCAGTAATGAGGTTATCTTATATAGACCCTCTGGTATGCAATCCCATATTTCGGAGACACAAGTCAGGGCTAAGGACATGGCCTGGTACATGCTGGCTCCATTCTCTACGGCATTGATCAGCATATCGACGACACAGTCGAGAACTGGATAAACGAAATGCATAATGGCCTCCAGCCAGGGTGTACGCTTCTGATTCCACACCTGACGCTTGTCCAGACAATCGCTCCAACCGCTGACGGCGTGTTCTTCCAGAGTTTTGATGAGGCAGGATTTGATGTCCACGGCTTTGCCAACGGCCACAATGAGATAGGTAAGGGAGAGGACTATCTGATAGTTGGATTGACCCACAGGATCTGAAAAATAGAGAGAGGGAAAGTTTAGTTTTAAAGCACCTATGGCTAGCGTAGTCACTAACACAAACAAACTAAAGCTGTGTGTGTGTGTGTGTGCTTGTGGCTGTCTGATGCACAGGGCGAAAACAAAATCAATTCAATTAAACCTACGAATTGGTAGCTCTAGCTTTAAATCTATTCTTCAAAGTCGTCAAATTCTAGAAAGACGTTCAAGTAAAGTGTAGAATGGGAAAACTTTGAGGAGGATCGGTTTAGGGTTAGGTTCGATAGCAAATATCGATCAGAAACTCAAAGTCATAACTATGTAGATAATATTTTAAAAGGCAACTGCTACTCTCCGCTTACCTATATCCCCCGCTATCGACTCGGTAACATTGAAGCACTCGCCACGACACAGAAATGCCTCACACTTCAATGGCGTTCCCTCGGTGCCGGTGAACAAATGCTTAGCCACATTCTTGAAATTCTCCGACGATGGCAAATGTTGCATCAGGTGACGCATTATAATTCCCGTTAGATAAGCATCCCGCATCAGTAGAATCTTAAGTAAGTAAGACCAATCTGCCTCGGGAAAGGCCAAAAGCACTCTCAAATCTAATGAGATGGCCGTATGAGTGGTTAGATCAGCAAATTCGGTAACCCATTGACAGGATTGCTCTTTGGGAAAGTAGCGTGGCAGAGCAAAAATGATCCAAGCACTAGGCAGACCGTGACGTGAGCTAAACATTTCCATGTTGTCCAGACCCTTGCGAAAGACCTAGCAGGGGGAAGGAAGGTGGTTAAAATGGAAGGATGAATGCCGCATTCTCCTTTGACCTTTGACAATACTCCCAGGGGTGCACCTCGTAGCAGTAGACAGTAGAACAGTTCCCTGCACTTGGCATGTATATCTCTCAGAATAACGCTCTGATTGCTCAACTGTAAACCCACATAGGCCTCGCCACTTTCACATATGTAGGGCAATAGTTCGGCGATACATAACAGCATATTGCAAATGTCCACCAAATGCAATTGAGATCTGGCCACACTGGTCACAATTTGTGTATAACGTACAGTCAGCACACTTAGCGTTTCATTCAACATTCCGGCGAAAATCTTTTGCGCCATCTTTGGTGGCACCGAATTCCATAAGTCCATTTTCGAACCAATCATATAATGCCACCACATTTGTATCGTATAGGAGCCCCTTTCCGATTCGAAAAATGGTTGCGTATCCTCCCAATTTAGGCAGTCGGAGTCTTGCAAAAGATAAAGCAAAAGTAGACGACAATGTAGATCGAGTAGACGCTCAGCTAGAGCTTCGGACATCTGGGCATATTGCTTGAGACTTAGCTTTAGGGCTCCACCATTCTCATCACCCTTGGGTGGAAAAATGGTCGTAGTGGCTGCCTGCATATAGACACTCAGGGAGTTCTTTACCAATGCAGCTGCACCTATGGTGGCAGTTAATACCGAGAGATCGGCATGATCTAAGGACTCCTGAGACAAGCGATGTATGTGCTCAAGTAGTAGATCGGCTGATTTTGTTACCAGCTGCACAAATTTATCCGGATCGGAAGTTTTGACCGTAACGCTGCTCTAAAATTGAAAGAAAACCAGTGTAAGTCATATGTAAACCATGAATAATGTTGAGTTTAAATGAAACTGCTTAAGGTAACCGCCATTCCTGTGTAGCACTTAAAACTAGTGCTATATATCCAGCGTCAGTCAGTCAGGTCGTGCCCGGTGAAACAAAAGGAACGTTCCTCCATGAATAATATTAATTACATTAGGCTAAGATTAAACAATAAAGGCCAAGTATTATAGAAGAAAGATAAAGTTTAACTTACAAAATCACCCTCATCCAGTTCCTTTTCAGTATGTAAGAGACCCGAGGGCTTGCGATATGAGGCAAAGTACTCATCCTCCCACCTACGTATATTCTGTTAGATAACATACTTTTAAATAGAAAACCTGTGCCTTACCATCTAATCAATTTGATGGCCGCAAAGGAGGCATATCTGGGAAAATCCAATTTACCACCCACCACACCCGAACAAATGGGCTCCTGTAACACCCTTTGATGGGTCTGGGTTTTTGGAAAGAAATTCTAGTTGAACACCAAAGTTTTGAATGAAGCCATCATGCTTGCCTGATAAAACTCCAAATCACGTTGCAGTAGAATGGGCACACGATCCATTAAATTTCCCTCTTCCAGTACCTCCATTTTGAAGATTTTAGTTAAGGTCCTTCCGATATTGAGAAATAACTAATACTATTGAACAAACAACGTTGTCAAGGAACTACAGTCACTGTCGTGACTTCTGCCCAACTGCTATTGCTCCGCTCTAGGGCCCGTTACTTTCAAGTGCTCGTGACAAGTAATCACTACAGACCATCTCTATCAGACATATGGTGTCTCGTACGTATGGTCATACTATTTGTTGTGTTTTGTTTTGAACATGGAAAATCCTTGATATTTATTGACTTAGCCATATCTACAATAAATATCAGGTAAGTGTAACTGTGACTACCAAATATGGCAACTCCTTAAAGGCGGTAAATTCAATTTTCATAGAAATGTTCTATCCCAAGTCACCCTTTCTGGGAAAACCCCTCATGGAGAGTGAAATACTCAAAGTAAATGTAAGTAAGAAACTCATTTTTGTTCAATGACTCACGTACAACACTATTTCAGACCTCATCTCTGGCTCAGCTGCTTGAATGGTTGTGCCAAACTCCCAGGATCACCACCTACCGGGTCAACTTGCTTAGGACTAGCCTCAAAGATTATCAGACTAAAATCGAACAGAAGCTCATATTACGCTATGGTCACCTAGCTCCTCGAGTTTATGGCCTGCCTCAACTGCCCGAAGTTCTGTGCATAGATCCTTTGCTTGGGAGTGAAGCGGGAGACGCCTGCCAGCCCTCGCCTCTACGTCGCCAGATCATAGTGGACACCAGTTGTGGGGCCGCTTTGTTACGGGGAGCTCACGTCTATGCTCCCGGTGTTTTGGCCATGGAAACGGGCACTCAGCTTAAGGATCGGGTGGATGTCTATGCAGACTTAGCTGGCAAATGCAAACGGGGCACAGCCACTCGCTATGAGTGCCAGCAAAAGATTTATGTAGGAGTGGGAGAGGTTCAGATGCAGCGATTTCAACTGTATAACAACCAAGAGCTGTCTCCCCAGGGCATAGCCATTGAAATGCAACAGACAGTGTCGGCGGTGCCCTCCCTGGGTGATCTTGGTGATGAGGAAGGCTTACTTCAGAATTTACCCTCGATGGTGTGTGTGCGTGTGCTGGATCCTCAACCGGGCGAGCGTATACTGGACATGTGTGCCGCTCCGGGAAACAAAACATCACATATAGCCGAGTTAATGCAGGATCAGGGTAACCTAGTGGCCTTGGACAACTCCAGAAGAAGGCTAGCGGACATGCAGAGTCGGCTTAAAGTCTATCAATGTGTTCAATCCCATGTGTACGATTCCACCAAAGCTTTGAAAATGAATGAGGGGGAGGAAGGCAAGCCGGGCCCACCTTTTCCGCTGGCCAGCTTTGATCGTATTCTTTTGGATGCACCCTGCAGCGGTCTGGGCAATCGCCCACAGCTCTGCTGTCCCTTGAAGCAACCCAAGGATCTGCAGTCTTATCCCAAGATCCAAAGACGACTCTTTGAACAGGCGGCACAACTGTTACGTCCTGGCGGTACCTTGGTATACAGCACTTGCACCGTGACCGAAGCCGAGTGCGAGGAAGTGGTGTCCTGGGCTCTACAAAAATATCCAGAATTGCAGTTACTGGATGCCAAGCCCAGAATTGGTGGTCCAGGTTTGCCTTTAAATGATTTGGAGGCAGACAAATGTAATCTCTTACAGCGTTTTGGTCCGGGGAATACTTGGGATTCGGTGGGGTTTTTTATAGCCAAGTTTGGCAAACTAGAGACTACTATTCAAAATTAAAATACTCAGTTGTTAAGCCCTAAAGATTTATTATTCGGGCCTGTTCCCCATTTCAGAACTCGATTAGAGGAGTATTCTAGTCGAATCAAGCCAACAACCTACTTATTTGAAAGGAACTTCAAAGTCACATTTGAATTTACGGTTCACGGTGACCCAACTTCCATCTCTAGCTCAAAACTCAACACACCGGCCTCTCTCTCGACGTGGCAGTCCCAGCACTTGTCTACGCTATGGCTATCTCGCTCCATCACATGCACTCAAGCCAAGAGGTGAGTTTGTGGCTGGCAGGCGGCTACATTAGTTCAGTTGGTGAGTTTGCAGTTTTTTCAACGGCAAGTGTATTCTCGGTCAAAGTTTTATTTCGCTCTGTGATTTCTTAACAATTCCAAGAAGTAGAAATTTTCAAAATTTCTACTTTAATTTTGTGTGCATTCGATTCAATTAGTTTGGTGCGTATGTGTCTGCCTTTGGCAGTAAATTAAAGTTTATCTACAGATCTAGACGAAAAAAATGCTACTTCCGCAGCAGCGGCAGCAATGTGGGTGATGATGATGAGATGTGTCGGTGTGTGTTCGTGTTTGCATTGGTGTTGGAAATTTTGACACACGCACGCACACACCCTCATGCCTAAGTAAGAGTGACCCTCTGCCAGGCTTTTGTCAACACTCCTGCCTACGCGACTGTGGGGAGTTAGCGATGGGAGTTGTAATTTAAAGTAAACTTAAAAAAATAATTATACAAATATTCAAAAGGCTCACAAAAACTGCAGTTCACCGAAAAACAAACAAAAAAAATTTAATTTTCTAGTAGCAACCATCTCTAAGTAAGAGTGACCCTCATGCCAGGCTTTTGTCCGCTACGGTCACACTCCCTCAAATACGAGTTGCGGTGTGGTGTGTTTTTTTGACAGCGGAAAAAAATCAAAGGAAAATCTTACAAATCTACAGGAAAATCACTATTAAACGGTAAAACTAGCAGTGAAAAGTGTCAATCAAACCATTTCCAAGTTCAAAGTGTGCAACAACTATGCATTTCTACAAATATTGCCCTAAACACAGCAGTGAAGCCGCCGCCGCATTTCACCAAAGAGAAAAAAACGCAAACGTCGCCGTCATCATTTCTTGGCTGTTGCCTGGCCTCTCTGGTCATATAAAAAAAAAGTTGCTACGTGTAGTTTTCGTTTTCTTTCAAACATACTTTTTGGTTTGTTAATTGGAAACTACAGCAAAACATCAAATTGCGTGTTGAGTTGTTGCTGTGCAACGCCGCCTTTCGTCTTAATCAACTTCAATTAAAACTAGTAATTGAATTGCTTTGATTGGACTCGAGCTCCACTTCCACCAGTGTGTGACTCATCCAAAGATGTATTTCTTACCTTTACGCATATTTTTTTTATAGTTAACACGTTTCTCAAAACGGCGGCGACGGGGCGGCATGAGGCAGCAGCTGCAAATAAAAAAAAAAGAAGAAAAAAATCAATATCTTATCAGTGACCACCGACGTCGCCGCACATCGCCCCGGATTGAAATTCGAATCAAAAAATTCCTTTGTGTTTATTATACAATATCAAGGGTATTCGTTTAATATGGTGGCCACATTTCCGTTTTATTACAGTTTCCATATGTTTTGTTTGGAGAAAGTGACGGTTGATAGAAGAGAGGGTGTCTATGTATCCAATGTTTAACCTCGCCAACAGCTGGATCGATCAAATATATTTTCCATTTGTTTACGTTTTGGTTACTGTTTACATTGCAATTGATATTAGGTACCCCCGTTTTACACTGCACTTTTGAGTCGCGTTTTTGTGAAAGCGAATGTGTCGAATCGGGTGTGTCCCAGACTGAAGCTGACTAAACTGACTCGGAATTCGGAGTAAATTAAGGTTTACCTTATTTTTAGTTAGTTTTTTTTCTATTTCTTCTACTTTGGTCCAAAATTTTAGTCAAAACCGCTTGACTGTCTCGTTCGCTGCAATTTATGTCCGCCACTCGCCTCTGTCTTGTGCGAGTTGGCAACAGTTCTTCACATGAAGCGCCCCAAATATCTGCCTGCACTTGGTCTTTCCATCTCAGTTTTGGCTGGATCTTCTTTTTGAAACAGTCAGTTAAGAAACATCAAATTTAGCTGCTGTTTCATTGCGTATTCCGGTTCCCTGTTCATGCCAAGTGCTTAGGTTTTTTAGTACCGATGTTGTTATGATTCTGCTGCAATATTTTCCATATTGGCTTCCACCTGCTGTTCTCCAAATTCTGTCAAGTTTTTTCAGCTTTTGACGAGTATTAACTGAAAATTGGCCACAAGAACACCAAAGCAAAATATGCTATTGCTTAGATAAAGGATTTATCTTGATGAAAAATCAATAATTTAGTAATTATAGCAAATAACGGAAATGTATGACATCAATTTTTCAGTCTTAACTTAGGAAAACTCCTTTCGGAGCTCTATTTTGGGGTTTCAAACCAATATTTATCAATGATTAGGGCTTGGAAATTTGAGGGTTGAGGTTTTTGAGCGAAGGTTTTGGTTCGAACCTTGGTTCAGCCGCAAAAATAGCTCGCCCTTACAATGACACAAATCATAAGGCTTTTGAGGATACTAAGAACAGAGGCTTATTTGGGTGGGAACTTTATAAGTAACGTAAACGTTATTTTTGTGGTTTTATTGAACTTTTCTGGCAATTGTAAGACTCAACGGCTACCTAAGACAAAAAAGCTTAGAACACACCGAATCTTGGAAATTAAATAGTTTTATTAAAGTTAATAATTGATACCTTAAGAATTTAAAACACTTTAAAGCGATTCAAAGCCGACTACTGAACTTGTAGAACATCAAACTATTTCAATCAATTTATCAGAAAGTAGTCTGTGGTCTGAGTTTTCTTTGTAGGCTGGTAAAACAAGTAAAAATCATAAGACCTGATAAAGCAAAGGTATCGAATCTCAACTGATTCCATTGCCTACTAAGAAAACTTTATGAAGTGGACTTCATAGTATAAACTCGGACTGAGGACCAATTTTTCATCTTCTACATAGTTGCCAAGTGTCAGATAAACTTCGATGTAAGTTTATAAGAAAAATTACCTCAGATAAGTGTTTTTCTGACAAAATTATTTGCTGTTTCCACCAAATTCTAATAGAAGTTTAGGCTCCTAAAAAGAATATAACGTTAAAAGTTTTAAGTTTTATTTTCGCCAACCTTGGAAAACCTAAACCAGGCAATTATCTAAAAGCCGATTTCACTACTTCTACCTAAGTGCTAACTGTCACATAAACCTACAATTAACAGAGCAAATTCAAGCTTTATCTGACACATAACAGCTGTTTAGAAGATGAGAAATCGGCCCTTAATCTTTTCACCAACTTCATTTTATGACACAACAGAAATCACACCACACATCTCTTCTTGTATATATATATCTTGATTTCATAATGCTCAACTCGCTTGTCGTTTGCTACTCTGATTATGAGTCAGTTTCAGAGACAATAACACGTCAGCTTTAGCATTTATATTAACGCTTAACTTGAAAACTGGCCCACAACCTGCTCAGTGGCCACAACTATAGTACCAAGCGAAGCAACATTTGTTTCAATTGCCAAACAGTTTCTTTCAACCCACCCGATCCGATACTAACTCATGCCATTAATCTCTCTCCCTTGCAGATTCTCCAAGCACACAAATCCCCCCCTCTCAGAGTTTGCATTCAATTTGGGGCTTTTGCAACTCGGATTTGAACTCGTTAAAAATATATATATATATACAACAAGCAACAACAAGAATTCCAACATCTGCTCCTTCTCCTACTCCTGTGAACCGAAACTAAACGCTTGACAACCATGGGAAATGTATTCGCAAATCTATTCAAAGGTCTCTTTGGTAAAAAGGAAATGAGAATATTGATGGTCGGTTTGGATGCCGCTGGTAAAACCACAATTCTGTACAAACTCAAATTAGGCGAAATTGTTACAACGATACCTACCATTGGTAAGTTCCCAACGCTTCCTGCTTTACCAAATTATGATAAATTTCTCTCATTTTATTTGCAGGTTTCAATGTGGAGACTGTAGAATACAAGAATATTAGCTTTACAGTGTGGGATGTGGGCGGTCAAGACAAAATTCGTCCATTGTGGAGGCATTACTTCCAGAATACACAAGTATGTAGCGGGGGATTCCGCTATCCATTGCCGTTTCGATCTCTAGATGATGTTAATAACTTGTTATGATTAATCTATGATTATTCAAAGTTTATTTTTGTTTCAAGACGGGACTGATACAAACCAATTGATCAGACCTTAAAACTAAGGGCGAATTTGCTTACTCAAACGTTTTTTTTTGTATTGCAGGGTCTTATCTTCGTCGTGGACAGCAATGACAGAGAGCGTATCGGCGAGGCGAGAGAGGAATTGATGCGCATGCTGGCCGAGGATGAGCTTAGAGATGCCGTCTTACTAATATTCGCCAACAAACAGGTACGACTTGCAAATTCCTTAGTCAAGCGGCAACCCAACTCATGTTTCCCTTACTTTTAGGATCTGCCAAATGCTATGAATGCGGCTGAAATCACCGATAAGCTGGGCTTGCACTCACTCAGAAACCGCAATTGGTACATACAGGCGACGTGTGCAACCAGCGGCGATGGACTCTACGAGGGACTCGATTGGTTGTCCAATCAGCTGAAGAATGCTAATCGCTAAATCAACATCCCCCCATACACACACACACAAAATAATTAAAATCACACACACACACACACCACTAAAACTTTGAATTTGAAGCAAGCAGTCAACAACAACAAAAACAACAACAGCAGTACAGAGAGTTATAACGGCAGCCACAACAACAAGAGCAGAGATCTTCGCATAATTTTAAGGGCTCCTGTGTGCATTTCCAAAACTATAAAAAAAAAGAAGAAAGATAAAAGGCCGAACATTTTCAGCAACAACAACAACAACATATAAAACAAAAAGAACGCTATAATTTTAATTTAAATTTATATACATAATTATTGGATGTTTGAAAGCAAAAAGAGAAACACAAGAGTAAAACCCAACAACAACAACAACAACCACAACAACAAAAAGTATCTATGGTATAAAATTGTCTTTTTTAAGTTATTTTTGCCCTTCCCTTCTACCCTATATCCGCCCTCCTCATCAATATAAATTTCTTTTTAATTTTATATAAATATAAAAGTAATAATAATGAGAAAAACAAAACAAAAAAACCAACTTGTAATTGTAATTGCTCTTTAAACAAACCACAACAACAAAATACAACAACAACAAAATCATTTTAATTTTTCAATATTTTCGTTTCGTGTCGTCGCTTGGCAATAAGCAAAAAGAAAACAAAAAAAACTGAATCCATAAAAACAAAACACACGCATATACATAAAAACCTATATTAAAACGGAACGTACTATTTAAAATGAAAACAAAAACAACAACATGAAGGTAATTCTAAATAAAATTTAAATAAAACAAAGTTTGGGTATTTTTTAAGGATTTTCGCAGATTCGAGCAAAGACACTTGAATACTAGAAACGACTAGAAACCCGGTTCAGTAATTCGATTCACTGGGAAGATCGTATAGGCAGAGTAGACGTTTGTTGGTCCGATCGCTCTGCTTGAGTTACAAATAATTAGAGAAATAAAGCTAATTTATCATTTTAATGCTTAAAATGCTGTACCAAATGTAATTTGTTGGTGTAAATCGCCAAACATTTTCACCTCGAACCATTGCCGAACGATTCTTTTTGACGACAGATAACAAACACTTATTACTCAGATACATCTTTCTGCACTAAAAAACTCTAAAACATCGTTTTATTCGCTCAAGAGGCAAAACCGTATTCAGTTTTGGAGTCCACTATGTGGTGGCAGAATAGATCTATTTCAATTTGGATCTATGCATTGTATGGTCTTTGGTTACATTCAGAATGCTGGCAGCTGAGCTCGTCACTTCTCTAATGGGGCGCTCATCTCTAACAAACATGCTTTAGCAACTTGTGCAATAAATAAATCAGCATTTAACTTAACTTAAACTTAAGATGCAACCAAACTTAATACGTTCTCCATAGATAAATCACATCACAATTTAAACAACCGCCAAGCGCGCCGCACTCTGCTCTTCAAAGAGAACGGTCACGCTGAAGCGAAATTTTATTAAAACAAAAATAGCGTCGGTCGCTTAGCGTCTAAATGGACCGTTGAAATTTTAGTTTTTAAAAAAATTTTCCATTTCTAGCGAATAGTATACACAAAACTGTAGAGTATATTCATTGCTGGTATTTAAAGGAACATATTTATATAAAGGCTTCGCAGATTTAGGTAAATATCTCCGCTTATAGAATTTGTTCCACCTCTATCAATTAATCAATTTGAAAAACTTGCAAACATTCTACATACTACATATTCAGTCAACAAACTATTACCTAAAAAGCTAAGAAAACTAGTTTTCGCAGGATATGACAAATTTTCGGTGACGTGTTCCCCTTTTCAACGTTTCAGTTCGACGCTATAATGTGTAATTTAGTATGACCCTTCCACTTTCCTTATTGTTTCTGGTCGCACTTCTCGGCGCTCATCCACATTTTCGTTCTTTTTCAAGACACGTGTCTCCGTGGAAGGAAGGAAAATTGTGGTGCCCAAGAATTTTAAAAGACTACGTTCCTTAATTTACACTAAAAGTTGCCAATGGTTCAATCCGCCATGTTGATGCGCCCAGTTAAAGTTAAGAAAAGAAGGAAGCAATTCAACGCCGAAAGCAAATGCCGCCCGCTGCTCTTATCATGAGTCAGTTTCAGAGTCAACACGTCAGCGTGTAGCCCAAACTGAATGCCATGGGAAATGTGTTCGGAAATCTATTCAAATCTCTCTTTGGTAAAAGGGACATGAGAATATTGATGGTCGGTTTGGACTACGCTGGTAAAACCACAATTCTGTACAAACTCAAGGGCGAAATTGTTACACTGATACCTTCCATTGGTAAGTTCCCTACGCTTCTTGCTTTACCAAATTATTATTAATTTCTCCGATTTTATTTTGCAGGTTTCAATGTGGAGACTGTGGAATACAAGAATATTAGCTTCACAGTGTGGGATGTGGGAGGGCGGAACACTCGTCCATTGTGGAGGCACTACTTTGCGAATACACAAGTATGTGGGGGATTCCTTAAGCCATTCTTTGTTATTTGCTCTAGATGATGTTAATAACTTGTTATGATTAATCTATGATTATTCAAAGTTTATTTTTGTTTCAAGACGGGACTGATACAAACCAACTGATCAGACCTGAACACTAAGGGCGAATTTGATTACTTAAACGTTTTTTTGGTATTGCAGGGTCTTATCTTCGTCGTGGACAGCACTGACAGAGAGCGTATCGGCAAGGCGAGAGATGATTTGATGCTCATGCTGACCGAGGATGAACTTAGAGGTGTCGTCTTACTAGTAATCGCCAACAAACAGGTAGGATATTCGAGTTTGTAAGTCGAGCATCACCCCAACTCATGTTTCCTTTACTTTTAGGATCTGCCAAATGCTATAAATGCGGCTGAAATCACCGATAAGCTGGGCTTGCACTCACTAGGAAACCGCAATTGGCATACACAGTCGACGTGTGCCACCAGTGGCGATGGTCTTTTTGAGGGACTCGATTGGTTGTCCAATCAGCTTAATCAACTTCCCCCCATAACCAAAAATATACACTAAATTAAAATTGTAATTGTAATTAGAAATGACTATTAGTTTCTGGGCCTTTCAAGCTGATTAAACTGCACCAGAGAAGTTGGCAAACTATAGTTGTCCGCTTTCTCCTGGCACGTCAGGTTCAGGGAATTTAAATATGTTTATATATAAAACGAGTTGAAAATCTATCACAAAAAACCAAACAAGTTTTGTGAAAGACCGAGATGCAAGCCAATCTGAAGTCAGACAGATTCGTTTCAGTGGTTCACTGAGTCTTTAAGCCGGTTTTTAACTGGATTTGCATTTAAATTGGGTATAAAATAAGCCAAAAATCTCAAACCTCAAATTGTTTAACCTTACTCCGCGAACCGGAGCTAAGAAATGAGTTATTTGGTTTCCTACCCATCAGAAATATTAGAAATTCGTATTATTCGTACTTGCCTGTTTCTTAGCATTTGTTTCATGTATCAAATTTTTATTAGATTATTCCAAATTGGATCTAATCATTGTACGGACTTTGGTTACATACAGCTGGCTCGTTACTTCTCTAACAGGGCGCACATCTCTAACAATCACGCATTATCAACTTGTCCAGCACTGGCGAACCAATTGTGTGAAAAAATCAGCAAATTTTTTATTAAATCTTCAATTAATTTAAATTAAATAAAAAGCCAAAATGTCATCAAAGCAGAATGCCAAGAAATTCAAATGGGCCTTAGACTTCAATGTGAGGTAAGCCGTGGTAAGCCCAGGCGAAATGAAATGCAATTGGCTCTTCCTCTTTCTCCGTCTTCCTTCAGCAAAAATGCGGACATCCCTTCGCCTCCTGGTTACAATCCCACTGCCCTGGTCAATCAAAGTGAGGTGGTGCGCGATCAGCGTCTGGTTATCAAGAAATCCTGGGATCTGGCGCTGGGTCCACTTAAAAATGTAAAGTATCTGCCGGCGTTCCCCCCCACCAACAACTAACCTTTGGCCTGTCTGTTTATTCTGTTTAGATACCCATGAATCTGTTCATCATGTACATGTCGGGCAATTCCATATCCATTTTCCCCATCATGATGGTGGGAATGATGCTGATACGCCCTATTAAGGCCATGTTTACCACCCAAGTGACTTCCAAAATGGCCGAGGGCGCCCAGGGCACGGGTCAGCGTATCATATATTTCCTGGGAAACATGGCCAATGTGGCTCTGGCCTTGTACAAGTGTCACAGCATGGGTCTATTACCCACCCATGCCTCTGACTGGCTGGCCTTTGTACCGCCGCAGACGCGTTTGGAGTACTATGGAGGCGGCATATCCTTTGTGTAGAGTTTAATGTTTTATTTAAATGATCATAGTTAAAATTGACATAAAATTAAAAAGAAAAAGCACTAGAAATGTGGTCTAATCATCCAGAAACTTCTTGGCCTCCTTTTTAATGTCGTGCACTATCTGTTCGGCGGGAGTTCTGCAATGAAGTGGAGAGGAGATTGCGAGATTACTTTCAATTTAGGAGTGAAGGTACAAGCTATGAAGCATGAGTGGAGTATGATTTTTCGATTTCTTTTATTTGTCCATAATTTAAATTCACGGTGTCAATTTTGATTATTGCAAATGGAAGTCCAAATTGTTGTTAGCTGATCTCAGGCACATCTTCGGCACAGTCGGTCGTCTATTTCTTGCCTTTTCGGTCTTCATTTTGCATATCGACTTGACGCCTGGCCCAAAACGACAGACAGAAAGCATTTACAAATTGTGAATCAACAAGTTTATTGTTAAATTACTGAGGCGTGTGGGATAATCTAACTATTTATTTATATGTGGCAACGTCTACTCTATATATATATATGTATATACGTTCTATGTATGTATGAATCTCTGAAACAGCACCAACAGTGCAAGAATTACTTTTTCTTGTTGTCATCAACTAATTCGCGCAGCTTTTCATTCATTCGCTCGACCAGTTTCTGGGGATCATCGACACGCGGCACCTGTTGTGGGGTTAAAAGAATGTGCCGTTAGAGTGACGTTAAGCTTAGTTTCAATTTCATTTGGTGCCCACCTCATAGTTCTGTGATACGTAGATGCCCGTGTAAATGCCGGCCCCAAAAGTCAACTGAAAGGGAGGAGAAAGAAAGATAATGAAATCTGACTGTGGTTCAACATCTATCCTAACCAAGGAAAAGAAGAGTGCACGTTTCATATTCCAGAACGGTTTTCTGGGGCAATAAGGCAGATCCTGCATTTCGGTGGAGCTGTAGGAAGAGCGATTTCCGTTCATTCCATCGATTGATATTCTTCCGCACGGATGGCGGTGTCTAATCACTTGCATGCCCAGTCCAAATAGTTTCATTTTGTAACCAAAAATTTGGAAATGTTATGGAAATCGGTTTGATGTACTTAAAATAGTTTAATGAAACGACAGTTTTTGCAGGGAAAACGTTCATGTTTTTTATTTATTAATTTTCAGATTTTGCATAACAAAACACATTAGGGATGAGCACGTGAGATTAGCCCAAACTAAGTCAGCTACGGACCACTCTTGAACTGAAGAGAATATGAGTTTTTGGGACTAAAATCCAATTATTACCTCAAAAGAAATTGTGTTTGTCTTCAAAAACTGAGAAAAGACCCGCTATAGATTCAGAATCTCGGTGTTATATTATTTGATTCTTCGTTTGCTTAGGGGCAAACAATATGAACATGTTATCTTTAGTGTAATAAATATGATTGGACTAAAAACGATTGAACTAAGAACAGAACGAACCAAAATTATTAGACTTAAAACATGTTTTGCAATTAGTTTATCTACGAAAATTAAGAAAAACATACGGTACTTGGCTTTTCGATAGCATATCGATAGCAAATCGTACGTTTCGTGCCAATAGAAACCTAAATTACAATCGATCAGTGCTGAATAACTTGAAATACACAAAGAAAGTGATCATATGGTGCCAAGAAATTATATTAATTTCTGATAATGTTTGCAATGGGTACTTTTATCAGTAACCTGATTCGAATTTCGTGTCGCTCACAAGATCGGGTAAGATAAAATGGCTATAGTTTGCAGGCAGGTTATGAAACCCTCCATCCATCTTAATCTTGGCTACAGGATTTCTGCATATGAATCAACAGAAATAGTGTTAAGTGACCATTCGTGCGTAGAGTCTGGTCTTCACAGCTTTTTAAATATGCGCCATTCTTTTTCGTGCTTAAGATGACTCACGCGCTCCTCTCTATAGGCCCGCAACACAAAAAAACATTAAGTCATCGCCGCAAAAATATACCCAAACATGAATTTCATAACTTTTCATGAATATTACGTTTTTCTTTGTTTTATTTGGAACTTACCACAAATTTTAACATCGTCAAATAACTGAAACCGCTTCCACTTTTATCGCCTGCGCCCGCCAGTGTGAGAGTTTCAACAAAAACTAGAAAATGAAAATGAAACGTCAAAGGCGTAGAGAGCGCCTATGTGTGTGTGTGTGTGTGAGAGAGAGAGAGCAAACAGCTGACTGGCGCACTGAGGCTTGTCTTTGTTGTTGTCTTTGATTATCTAATCACACAAATTTCCACGGTTCCAGCACTTAATGATAACGATAACACGCAACAATTGCTTGGCGAATATTTAAATACTTTAAAATTTAAATAATTCTTAATTTTGCCAGCAAAGACCTAAAAGATAGTGAGTGAGCCACGCGCACTGAGGTGAACTGAAATAGAAAGCTAAATGCTCAAGAGCCAAAAATAAAACACTTTTTTTTGTGGTGCTGTTGACAACTTGTTGTTGTGGTTGTGAAGATGTCAATTTGAAACTAACAAATACTGGCGCCCAACTGACTGTCCCAGACAGCTGTTTAGCTTGGTCGTTTCCCAACACTAGCGACACCCAAATCTTATGTATGGACGTCTGGTGTGTATTTATTGAATTAAACATTTACATTTACAACATTAAGCACAAATTGCACTTACTCCCTATTAACCTAGCTTAGCATTAAAATACGGCCGGGCTTTTAAGCCATAACACCAGCCGGTCGCGTCTTTAGGTAGACAAACAATATCAGAAATCCTGCTAACGCTCCCAAAGCGGGCAAAACCAGGGTGGTCATCTTGGTCTGAATTAACTTGTTCTCTAATTTGCGTTCCTTTTTCTGCTTGCGAGTTTCCTTAACCTTGCCCTTTAATTGACGCATTTTCCTGTGGAGACAAAGGTGACGAGGTTAATTTGTTAAAGCAACCAGATTTGTTCAAGACTTACGCTGTGGAGCTGGCTTGGTGACGTGTAGATTTAACCGCCTTAACCGCAAGCCGTTTCTACCTTTGCTTCGTCAACAAGTAGTTTCGGGTCAAAAGAAAGTGTGCGTTTGGTTGTTGTTGTTGCTGTTCTGGGGAGCTGTCACTGGGACAGTGCTTTTAGCAGCACTTGAAAGTGCTGCCCATCTCAACTAGTTCCAGCTCTAGTTGGCGCGACAATTTTGAATTTACTTTTGAAAAGATAGTCTATTGATTAAGAAAAAACGTACCTACAGATTTAATTTTGTCAAGGCTTAGAATGTTTCCATGGTTATTTTTGATTGACTTGCCGCATTTTTGTTATTTTTCAATTTTCCTGCTGCTGTCGCCGAGTTGCTTTCTTTTCATTTTCTCTTGAAAAAACACACGCCACCACTTACACACAAACCCACATATAAAATATATACATTTGAGCGCTCACTCTTTACTGATTTGTAACCAGATACTGGGGTAAACTGTTCAAGTTTGGCCTTAACCCTTGTGTGTAACAACAAAAATTCTTACAAGTTGTTAAACTTTAATGTTAAAAAAGTTAATTTTTAATGGTAATAATATATTATATAAATATAATAAGATGTGTTGCCATTTTATTTTATTCATTGGTTCCAAAACTTTAAGCCCTATTGCGTTCAGCTAAGTGACCGACATTAATCAGTGTGGCCAGCCGTTTGGAAGTACGAACTGGTTGTGTTTGGTGGTTCACAGAGTTTTTAAACCGCAAATAGCTTTAAAAACTCATTTATATTATTGGATCGCCTTTAAATACACCCTATTTCATTTGAACCCAAACCGGACTTGCAGAATCAAACCGTATCGTATTTCGGTTTCGATTTCGGTTCTGGCAGTAAACTTGTATCAAATTCATTATCAATAGTCTTCCGGTTTTAAGGCAAATTGTGTGAAAATCTTATAAAGTTAAAAGTTTGCCTTGTTGCTTCCAGTTCCGGTCTCGTTTTTAGTCTAAGGCGGTTGCGTTTCGAACGACAACTGGAGAGATAGCCCAGCTATTGCTTACAAGGGTTAAAGTGTTGCCTTTAAAGAATGTGTTGAACTTTGGCTCTGTCTGTTGGTTACATTTTCTAGCCCACATACTGTACAATGGCACATACTTGTAAGTATTTCTCTTTAATTACCCCAAGCCCCCCCCTCTGCCCAGTCCGTGGGCGAACCAGCGAACTGTTTGCTTGCACCTTCACCTCTAAATGCGATTTCAAAAATGTTTTGAGCAGTTCCAAATGCTCTTTACAGGTCTTGCACTAAGCCACAGCAAGTTGATGAAGCAATAATAATGCAACATAATGTTGTTACCGTTGTGAAGTCCAAGTTTGAGCATGAATAATGAGCCAAACGCTTCCCCCATCCTCCGTCCAGAAAACATTTGGGAATCTAATTTCGTCCATTACCATAAACGGGCAACCCGCCGATCAATTTGGACACGGATTATTGGCAACTATTTAGTTTGGCCCCAAAGCTGCCAACTTGGCCAAGTCGTCACGTCAGGCGGCTGTAAATTGAGCCACATAGCTTCTGGCCACGGCTATTCCTTTCGGCTGGCGGCTGGCCGATACGATTCGTTGTGGCCTGAATGGTCAGGCAGGCAGCATGTCGAAAATGCATGTCTCCTGGTTGAGCTCAGCTTAGCTTCTACTTGGTTAACATGATTCTGGAGACTTGTTTGTGTGTTCGTTAGGCTGATTGGATTGGATGAGGCCACTCCGCTGTCGACTCTTCTCTTGGCTAAACTCCTTATTTTGATTGCCAAGTTGTAAAATGATGGATTACCGAGTTGGGATTTGGTTTTCTGGTTACGGTCATAATAGATTATCGTTGCTCACTCATTGTCAGAGCAACGAGAGAAAGAGCCGCTCGTTAGCTAAGCTATGCGCTAGTAGCTGATGATCCTCAAGAAGATGTGGCATGTTGATGGAGTAGCCTTAATCACACAATGTAATTAAACTGAAGCTGAACGACTCCAGTTGAGGAAAGCCTTTTAGGTAGATGAGGCTGTGATTAGATTTGGTTCAAATGGGTTGAGCTTTTGGGTTTGGTTTTTTTGGGGCTATGGTGGGGAAATAGAGCAGGATTATAGAAACTGCTACACTCAGATCACTGGATCCAGAATGTTCGATGTCAGAAGTTCGAAAAGAGTGAACATTCTTGATCATGAAATTCTTGATCCAAGTATGCATTTTTAGTCCTGTTTTACTTAATCCAAGTACGTATCATTATCAAATCATGCACAATAGTTCTTGAATCCAGTGCTAAACGAACTCAAATCCAAGATTACTCATTCTTGAATCAATAGCATATCAAGAGCTCATCTGGTTCAAAAGTAAGATCGCTTACTCTTGAATCTAGAGCTCACAGATTCCAATCTTACAACAATTTCAAATCAGTGGTTTTTCTCATTTTGGTAAAATTTACACAAAGCAGCACCAGTTTTTTATGTCAGCATTGATATAACTGCTTGGGAATTTCAAAACAACAAGAGTGAAAAATTCACCACAAGCCCCTCTCCCATAAGAAATGAAACTGTGCGAGCGGACCCAACACTATTCTCTCAAATGTGCCTGCTCTCCTCTCTCAAATTCTATATACCATTCCCTTCGCCCAAATGCATTAAACTGAAAACGTATTTAGCCCGATTTCAAGAAATTCTCGAAAACTTAAGAACGAATAGATATTTTTTGAGGAAGAGCACTCTAACTAAATATTTTCAGTCTACTTTTTTCTGGGTGTGCAGTTTCCAGTTTGGATAACATTCAACTTGATCTATAAAGGGCTTTTATGTATTATAAAAAGGGAAGTTATAAAACTAATTCAAATACCCCATATTTTGAGTGATTTATGAGTTCAGCTCTCAGCCGATTTACAAGTGACTTCTTTCCAGAGATAGCTAAATTTATGGTGTTAACATTTGAACGTGACTTAGCTACCAGATTGCTGCTTTGATATATATATAAACCTAATCGAAGCAATGCATATTGATGGAGGTGTAAACGCTACATTGCAAATGCAATTGATTTCTGTTTTCATTTACTTTTGGGGTCAATGTCAATTGTGTGTGGCTTTGGTGGGGGAACGGGAGGCGGGGTTAGCTAACGGCTGACACACTGAGCATCTTAAGCAGTCTACCCGTTGGATACTTCAATTCATATAAATTCACTGGCCATTGTGCATCGCCGAAAACAGTCAACGAAATGGAATTCAGCTCAGTGGTTGTCTTGGCCTTTGTGCTTTCGGCTTGTCTGGTGCAGGCCGAGGTGGGAGTTGCGAGACGACAGGGTGCTTATCCCGCAGCAGGCTTTCAGCCGGCCAGGCAGTTCCGTTTGCCGGTGCAGTCCCAGCCATCGGCTCCACAACAACTCTATCGTTCTCCAAAAATAACACCATTAGCTGCCGCCCCAGAACCAATTGCACCCGCCCAAAACCCACTACCGCAATCTGCTCGCCTGGTGGCTAATAGTGAGGCTCAGGAAGATATCGATGATGCGGCCGAGGAGGTGGAAGTAACCAAAACAGCACCAGCTGTACCCAAGTCTGTGGTGCCTGCCCCACCGATGGCAGCACCGCCCACAATTGCCTACTATCCCGCTGGAGCTGTGGGCTTTGTGCAGCCACAGACCTTTGCCAAGTTAATAGCCGCACCTGTTGCTCCCGCACAGGCAACTGCTGCCTACCTGGCGGCGGCAGCCCAGCCGCAGTACTATGCCGCCTATTCGTATTTTGGTTAAGAATTCAATGTGTGAAATATCGTGGTGTTGTGAGAAAATATATTATATATATATATAGTTAATATTGAAGCTAGAATGATGTCCGACTACCATTTTAATTGAAAAGGATAATCCAAAATATCCATTGGATGATTTCCCCCTTCTTAAATATTCTTTTAATCATCCAAGGGAGCTGAAAAATATCCAAATGATGATCATTTTTTATATCCTTTAGATGATTTAAGTCCGAATGGATATTTTTTTGATCATTTTTCAAAGTTACACAGAGTATATTAAGTATCCGACCCCATAAAGTGTATATATATATTCTGGTTCAGCCTCAACAGCCGAGTCGATATAGCCATGTCCTTCTGTTTGTCCGTCTTTTCGTATTCCAAAATGGTAAGATATATAGGCTCGCCATGTATGGGACAAAAACTTCTTATACCTGCAGGCTGATCAAGTTTATTTTCAGTGTTTGCCACGCCTACTCCTGCCCCCGCAATTTGAAAAAAACATCATATTTCCCACAATTTTAAAGATAGAAGATTCGTACTTTCTAGACATATTTAGTTATTAATATTATTTATCGATCCGCCAAAGGGTTGATGAAGATGGGATAGACGATTGTCGAGTTATAGGGAAAACCAACATTTATGCTGGGCAGCACTAGCTGATGGTGCGATGGGCAGCACTTACAAACTTTGGGTGGTACGGAGTATGTTGTAGTAGGGCTTTGACCGACTTTCTTACCTTACTTTTCTATGGGAGCTATACTATATAGATGTCCGATTTCGACCAAACTTAGTGAAATCATACAAAAGCCTAACCAATTACCTAACCAATTTAAAACAAAAGAATTTTTCTCAATAGAACTTCTTTTTCAACCGATCAATCGTACTGCAGCTATATGCTGTAGTCATTCGATTTTAACAAAACTTTGAAGAATTGTTTAAAAACCTAACAAACAAGTAAATGGAAATTTTTAGGAGATTTCCATTGAAAACAAAAAAGTTTTTCTTACTAAGACTACTTTTCAGACTCTACTTTTCTATGACAGCTATACTATATAGATGTTCGATTTCAACCAAACTTAGTGAAATCATGGGAAATCATAGCCAACTAGGAAATACAAAGTTTGTAGGCGTTTACATTGAAAACAAAAAAGTTTTTCTCACAAAAACTAGTTTTTCGACCGTTTGTTTCTATGACAACTGTATGTTGTAGTCATCCGATGTGGCCAATTCCGACAAATGTGCAGCGTATTTGTATTAAAATACTTCGTGCAAAGTTTGGTGAACACAGCTTTCAAACTGACGGAGAAGATAACATAGAAGCAGACGGATATGGCTAAATCCACTCAGCTCTTCCTACCGATCAAGAAAATATATACTTTATGTGGTCGAAGATGCTCTCTTCTATGCGTTCCAAACATATCCTCTGCCAGGGTCTAAAAATGTTCACATTTCATCGAACTCTCTCCGCCTAGCTTTATGCAAAAAACCACAAAATATTGAAAATTTGGAAAAAGATTTTTTGGCCATATCAAAGAAGAGGAGAAACTTTCGTACTTCTTACCTGAAGAATGGGATGATGTTTAATAGAATGTGCTGGCCGTAGACTGTCCCAGAATCGCAAGACATTTCAGGTACAGTCTCAGCTAATCCTGGAAGATTGTGGTGTAGCGCGTAGTGTGTATACCTGATATGTAAAAGGACTTCCGTTCGATTCTGCCTCTGCCAAGAGGTGTTTTGGGCAGTCCTATACCTAACAGACATATCCGAAAGAGAAGAAAAAGAATCCTTACAACCTTATGCCAGAGACCTCCCGTATGCCAACTCCAGTGAACATTTATCACCTCTACAAAATTCTGTCACATGTCCCACACGACTTTCCGGTCAGCTTCAAATCATGTACAAATAAATGCGCCAATAAATTTCATCATTAAAATCACTTAATTTTGATCTACGATGAAAATAATGAAAAATCGCCAAATGCCCGAGCCTCTCTGAGCCCGCGATGTGGCCGGACCACAGACCCAGAGAGCTCCTTGCTCCAGCAGCATAAATCATAAAATAAAAGACACTAAAAGCGAAAATAAATCACAAAGAAAAAAAAAACATAACCCCACCCGGTGGACATTAGAGAGAAATTTTTGTTGCCCACTCTGTGACTTGGCTACCGGCGACTGCATTGCGCTCCGAATATTAATTGTGAGGCTGCAGCCAGCCAGCCAGCTCCCGCCAGCTTCCATCTACATAATTCCCGCGGCGAGGCGGACGCATGCGTGGCTGCCTTTGAAATATGACGCCCAGTTTTATGCATGGAAATGCATTTCTCTGGCCATTTCTAAGCGCAAATGGATGGCGATTTCCAAGAAGCTGGAGCAGGGCGTTTTGCCTTCTTTTTTGCTTTCAATTTTTGCCAAGTAAGATTAGAATTTTGCTACAATTATGAATCGCTAGACATTTGTTATGAAAAGGCAGTACCTTCGTTTACAGCGTGAAGTATAGTACAGTTGCCTACAAACTATCAGCGGGCACTGGCAATTACCGCCACATGCTAATGATGCCACTAACTCTGGGTGAATTTGCAGTTTTGTCCATTTTGGTCCATAAACTAAGACCATCCCGTTCACCATTTGTGTATGCCTTCCCATTGGGCTTGAGGAAAAAAACCGGCAGCTAGTTGGGATCTTCAGGCGACGGACTGGCCAATTGCCGTGCAACAAAAAAAAAGTGGCAAATGCAATTTAATAAATTAATTACCTCAATTAGTTGGTGCATTTTTATTGAAATTGCTGTAAATATTGAATGTCTGGCAATTGAATTTATATAGCATTTATCAGAATAATTGATTTCAAGGCAAGATTGATACAAGAGGAGGAACTGGCCAGTGTGGAATCTAATGTAGGCTGTTTGTTTTAATTACAGGAAAGTGTGGGATTAACCTGAGGCTGGACGATATTTAGTGTGAGGAATGTCATGTTAGATACCTTTTTTCTGTCTTTAAAACAGTTTAATCTGTCTCCGCGTCGGGGTCACCATTTGTGAAATTTTTAAAAACTCATAAATATTTACTTAAGAAATAATAATATTTCGAAATTTTAGGTTATACTTAGAGGAAAAGTCTCTTGAGGTGAGCTGTAACAATTGTAAAACACTTCTTTGCAAAATATAAGGTTGGTTCAAACCAAACCCTGTCGTTTAATAACTTTAAAAGCCAGAACTAATACTTATTACAGTATTCGAACCCAACATACCCAATATTATGTGACATCTATTAGTGTAGGACATCTAGATTTTCAGTTCTTCAAGCTTTCGCATCTGAGTAAGACCAAAAACATAAGATTTAAGAACATTTCTGAATATTATACCTAAGAACGAGCTTGAGGGGTTAAGATTGGGTGGAATTAAGGGCGATTCTTAATCTTATCACTACGATATATTCGTAGAAGGGCTCATAGAGTTGACATGGGGTGAAATTAAGGGCGATCCAAGAACAGAAAACTGGTCAAACTTTACGCACATATTTATACTGTTACTTTAAACTAAAGAAGGGTTTTCGGGCTTGAGAATTGGCGATACCTTGGGTTCGAACGCTATAGTAAGTATTTGTGCTTGTTTTTAGAGGTATTCAACACCAGGGTTAGGTTTGAATCAACTCTAGTTGATCTATCTAATACTAAAACTATACAACATTTTGTCAAAAACAGCTTTTTCAAATGTCTAAGCTCACCTAAATAGACTTTTCCTCAAAGTTTGACCCCAATTATAATTTCCTTAAGTAAATATAAATGATTTTTTAACATTTTCACAAATGGTGACCTCGACGCGATACCATACTAAACTGTTTCGTGGAGTTTTCGCAATTACTTATCCTCGAACAACACAAAATTGATTTAGCTAACTTTTCAGACTGCCTTACCTATGAGGCACGGAAAATAATAACGTTTTAAACAGATTCAAGCAAAATATCTTTAAGTTCTGGTATAAAGGATTGAAATGCGGCGGATTTAAGGGGGAAACTAGAAAAGAAATAAGTTTTTGTCAATCATTTGATCCATTTGAAAGGAAAACTTTTTAGTAAATATTTTTTGTCTTTTTATTTCTGACTGTACACTTAATATTTTGTCTATATAAACTTTGGGGACCGTGATCTTAGACTCTATTGTTCGCTCGTTCGTATTTCCAACAATTTTTCATTATCTGCTTTAGACCAATTTCGATTTAAGGCTATGGCATACTATGTATAGCCTAACATGAAATTTAATTTAATCAAACTATTCCCATTATTCTATAAAAACTGTCAATACAATATTCCTTTTATCAGTACCCTAAACATTACGCTATTGTTTGGACTGCATTTGCATAAATTAGTCAAAAATGATTTATTAATTTCTTGCATTATATCGATAAATTAATTGGAAAAATTGTAAACAATAAAAAAATCCGTACAAAAAATATCATACCTATCAATTGAGGCTAGAAAAAAAGTGCAACATTGTGCATAATTAGAGTTTTTATGCACTTTGTCTTTCTCTCTCCATATTGCATTCCCCATGTCATCATCCATTTTTTTCGCATAGACAATTAATAATACAAATTATTTTTAAATGAGATTTTTGTTGTTGTTATTGTTGATGTGGCAAAATGCAAATCATTGAGCGTATTAAGTGAGGAATGTTAGAAATGTTGATTACCTGTAGTTAAAGATGAAGATTCCATTTAGCTTTCTTTCATTGCGATGGCTTAAGGATGACAACATTTGAGGGCCTTCGATGTCGCTTTCACACTTTATTGGAAAAAGGTCGGAGACAGTTTTTAGCTTGCACTGGTAGGTTTAATCTGCGTCTGCGATAACAGAGCTGTGCTAACAATTGCCGAGCATTGTTTAAGATTTGCTGGCGTTCAGCGATGGCATTCAAGCACATCGTTTTCAGATAGTTAGTTTTGTGGTACAGACTCATCAAATAGTTGGCAAAGTTTTAGCAAATATTATTTGAAGAATGTTTTTGAGCACATTTCAAACTATGTTGATGAAAATTTAAGCAGTGCAACTTTTCGGAGTGCGGTTAAGCACATAAAAATACATAAATTTGCACGACGACTACACAGAGAAAAAAATGGATATTGGAAGGGTAATTTCTTAAATATCCTTTTAATCATCCAACGGAGCTAAAAGTCATCCAAAGGATATGAAATATTATGATCATTTGGTTGATTTTGCAGACAAATGGATCTTTTTTTATTTGTGTAGTATATTCCTTTTTAGTCCCGATTTCTCAATGTCCGCTTAGTCAGCTTGGCCGGCAGGTTAGCCAAATTTGAGTGTCTCAGCTCAAGAGGAGAGAACCTCAGATGAACCTTCGTTTAAATTTTAACCCGTTGTACAGCCCTGATTGTTCTGTTTACATTGTTAATTGCCACAATAAATAAAGTTTTTACCTCCACGAAAATGGAAATAGAATTGGAAAAGGCAGAGCAACCATGAAATAATGCAAGAGAGTACAGAGAGATTCCTAATTAGTTGTCACTTTACTGATCTGGATAATGCCAAATTAGGCTTGTTAAGAGGAATCATGCATTGCTGTCGGAGAGTAAACTTATACTTAGTTATCACTGCATTTGCCTTCTTTGGATTCAGCAATCTTTTGGCATGACGAAAAAGTACATTCCATCCATCAGAAGCAATTTTATTCAACTTTTTCCCAAGAAAATTACCAGCAACATTCAATAGATATTAATAAAGCCCAAAAATAACTAATTTGTTGACACTGTCTGGTCACACTGCTGCAGCGTGGTGGAATTTATCGATATCGGGTCAAGCAGTGGTTGAGAAAACCAAACGACTTAACCGCTGGTCCTCTCAAGCAACAAGGAACGTTTGAGAAATTGGGCCTTACTCTACAAGTAAGGTAAAATGACCGAATCCTGTTCTATTTACACAAAGTTTTTAAAATCTCTGAGTTTCTCTGCTATTGTTTACCAAAATGAATGAGTAAGAGTAAACTCCTGCATTATAACCTTGAAATTTAGTGCTCAACACAACAAAAATCCATTTCTCTCCCTCGCCTCCGGCTGTGGTCATCGCCGTCTGGCAAATCGTAGACTTAATTTGTCCGAAAAAGCTGCATTTTAAGTGAGTTTCATTTCGTTTCGTATTGGTTTTTGGTCAACAGTCGTCCACCCGTCCGAAGTTGAAATTTGATATCTGTGCAACCTGTTGCTGATTGCCTTAGCAACAGCTACAACGAGTTGTTATTTGTCGCCAAATGTTGTTTGTGGTGTTGCCCACGTGATGTCATGAACTTGCCAATCCATTTGGGTGAAAACTAAACAAGGATGAAACGAACTAGAGAGAAAGTCGTAGGCAGAGATGGTAGGTTCCCACGTTGGCGATATAACAAAAAGCATTGTATGCAGGCCAGTTTATTCAGTTTCCGCTTGGGGTTTGCAATTTTGGTTAAGGAAATGCTTAACTACTAAAAATTTGAACTGGCGCTCAATCGAACTATCGATAAATCGATTTCCTTGCCCTATCGTATCAGTGTTTTATAAGTTTCTGCGGAATAAATTGAACCAGTTCTGAACCCAGCTATAAACAGTAGACGAAACATACTCAATACATTTATAAACATGACCAAAACGAACCCATATGTATGTATATTTAGTTTACAAGCAGAATAAATTTTCACATATATCAAATTTTGACTCATTTAATTTCCTTCTCCAGACGTTTCTTGTTTAAACATTCTCTGGACTGGCGCAAATCGTTTTCCAATTGTGTTAATTTACGACCAATATTTTCCCGCATCATTTCCAGTACTTGCATATCTTGCTCGGCACGGTCTTTCGTTATTTTACTATTATCCAATTTCGAACAGAAGAGCTCGAAATTATGATCCAAGGTAATCATTTTTATTTCCAAACCACGTATATTCTTACGAAGATGCTTTGCACGTCGATTGAGATTCTCCAGTGGTGCCATAATGTTCTGATCTTTTTCTTCTACCTCCACTATCTGACCTAGTTTCGGTCTATAGAGGTTTTCCATTGATGAAATGCTGTTATAGTCGTTACTTGAGCCACCATCAACTGAGTTGACATAGTGCCTATGGATCTTTGCAAGATTTTCACGAAACTGTGACCAATTCACCTGCTGTGGTTCTTTTTCTAAGTCAAACGTAAACTGATTAATATCGTTGATTAGTTTACTAATGTCAGCCTCTTGACTTTTGACTTGAACGAGTTCTTCAGACTGTACTACTTCAGCTTCCTCATGACTTTTGCAAACACAGCTTTCTAGCAAACCCTTCTAAAAGGTTGGTTTGAGGTTAGAAACGTTTTTGGTCTGATCTTTGGTACTTACCTCCGTTAGTATGCCTTTAAGTCCGGCGTATTTTGGTATTGAGCTTGTTTTGATCATGAATTCATTATCGTTGATAAGTTTAAGTTCTTCAGCTACTTGATGATTTTGACATATACTGCTTTTTAGCAGGCCCTTCTAAAAGATTGGTTAGAGGTTGGGCATCTTTTTAGACGGAAAAACCACTTACCTCCATTAGTATGCCCTTGAGGCCTGCGCATTTTGGAATTGAGCTTGTTTTGAGCATGAATTCATTACGCATCTGTTGTACAATTTGTTCAACCCCGGCATCATCGCCCACTTCCATATTTTGAAGATCCAATTTGTTTATAATGGTTTGGTCCAGGTTGTCGAATGAAATCATTCCCGTCTGAAAATATAGAAGAATATGCAATATAGATTGAAATAGTTATTTTACTAAAACAATCGATTCTATGGAATGTTGTTTTTATTTGAAAACAAATATCTAGGAAACATAAGAAACAAAAGTATATCCCATCGTATCTCGTCCCGTCTCGATTCCTACCACAAGTTTACAATTGAGTACTGTCCCATCTCGACTTTGTACACAGAAAGATCCAATTGGAATGGATTGTTTTTAGAGGGTTGTAACGCATAGTAGGAAGCATCTCCGACCATATAAAGTATATACATTCTTGATCAGCAGGGCGAGCTGAGTTGGTTTAGCCATGTCCGTCCGTCCGATCGTCTGTGTCCAGCTATCTCCACCGTCAGTTTGAAAGCTATCTTCACCAAACTTTGCACGTAGTCTTATAGTACAAATACGCTGCATATTTGTCGGAACCGGACGGATCGGTTGACTGTAGCATATAGCTGTCACAGAAACGATAGGTCGAAAAACTAGTTTCAGTGACAAAAGCTTTTTGTTTTCAATGGAAACGCCTCCAATCTTTGTATTTCCTAGTTTGCTATGCTTTCCCATGATTTTTACTAAGTTTGGTCGAAATCGGACATCTATATAGTATAGGAGTCATAGAAAAGTAAAGTCTGAAAAGTAGTCTTAGTGAGAAAAACTTTTTTGTTTGTAACGGAAATGCCCTTCAAATTGGTATTTATTTATTAAATATGCTTTTACACAATTCTACAAAGTTTTGTCAAAATCGGAAGAATATAGCATATAGCTGTTATGGGCACGATCGGTCGAGAAACTAGTTCTAGTGAGAAAAACTTTATGTTTTCAAAGAAAACGCCTCCAAACTTTGTATATCTTAGTTTGCTATGTTTTCCTATAATTTCACTAAGTTTGGTCAAAATCGAACTTCGATATAGTATAGCTGTCATAGTAAATTAGAGTCTGAAAAGTAGTCTTACTTAGAAGAACTTTTTTGTTTTCAATGCAATTGTCCTTAAAATTAACATTTATTTATTTGATATGCTTTCCCACAATTCTACAAAGTTTTGTCAAAATCGGATGACATTACCATATAGCTACAGTACGAATAAGCGGTCGAAAATGAAGTTCAATTGAGAAAAACTTTTTTGTTTTCTCACATATTCGTTTGTTAGGCTTTTGCATGATTCTACTAAAAGTAATCTAAGTTAGAATAACGTCTAAAAGCCGGTAAACAAACTTAACTTTCCTCTATTTTTAGACTTTAAAATATCAAATATTATATATAATTTGGATGATTTTCAGCTTCGTTGGATGAAAATCTAAGATTCATTTAACATTAAATGCATATTCTAATATCCAAAAAGGTATATTACAAATATCCATTCCAAATGGTTACCAAAATCATCTAAAAATTGCTATAAATTTATGACTGCTCTTCAATTAGCCCCACTACTCACTTCTAATAAATAACCGAAGCGCAAAGCATCTGAGGTCATTCCCATTTGAAATTCATCCCTCAACATCTGCACCGTTTTCAGCTTTTCCGACTCTTTGATGGTGATTACACTGGGCGACCTCTGCAGGTTATCATCCTCGTCAGTTTCGAGCATATGCAGCTTGTTGCTTGAGGCATTCTCCTTTTCCAATTCCATTTCCATTTTACTAAAAAATTTCCAAATGCTATGTGATAAAATTTAACACTAAAGAAATTTTGATAACTATTTTCTATTTTCAATACTACAGACAATTGGGGCGCAGGCTTCTTTGCTGGGAAAGCCATTCAAGTACCAAATTGAGTTCGCGTTGCTGGAACGCATTAGCGTAACCCATAATTGAAGGCATCGTAAACACGTCGTAAATTTTGCACAAGCAAAAATTTAGGCTGCAACTTGCGTAATTATAGCCCATTAATTTTGCTGCGTTTGCCGCTGCTGTTGCTGCTTCTTTCATGATGATAAGTGCCACTTGCTGCCTGCCGGAGCTGCTCATTCTGTGAGCTGGCATGCAACGGTCTGTGTCGAGGTGTAACCTATATTTTTCTGTTATGTTTAATTAGAGCCTTTTGTTCTTCTTGTCTTTTCATGATTATGGTTGCATTCGAGACAAATTTTGGGATTTTACTGGGGTAATTGCATAATTTCGTATAATCTCGATGAGATTATCAGATTACTTAAACTTAGCTTGTTAATTAAATAGTAGCTTTAATTTGTAGATGATTTATCAAGTTTCTTTGGAACTGGCAAATACATAGATTCCTTGTGATCAGCATTAACCGTTCATACAAAATACTCTTTCTAAGATCTATAGATCTTAAAAGTACACTAAGAACTAAATCAATCTCTATCTGCCCGCTGCTAATATGTTGAATTGAATGCCTTTATCTAATAGCTATCATGGGCAAGATAGGTAGGAAAACAAGTTATAGTAAGAATAGCTTTATGATTTTCAATGGAAACTTTTACAATTTTTGTATTTTTTGGATTTGGACTACCACTAATTGCATTTCAGACCATATTCTTCCGATCTTTTTCTGGCAAACTTAATTTAAAAATTAATTAAATTTATTAAAAAAAAAGACTTCTTATTATCGCAGCCGGTAGGATTCGAACCTACGCTCCCAGAGGGAATCTGATTTCTAGTCAGACGCCTTAACCGCTCGGCCACGACTGCATGTGATTGCCGGCGCTAGAAGTTCAATACAAGCATACCGGAAAGTCGTGAGCGATTTCTATTTTAAACAAGCCGTCGCTCTCTCTCTCTCTCTCGTCATGCGCAGTGCTGAATGCGCTTGTGCAAAGCTTAACAAGTACTCATTTAGCAGCCGGCGCCAAAGCTTGGGAGTTGGTGTAGAGGTTAGAGCATCAAATTACGACACCGTAAAGCAATGGTTCGAATTCTACTTGAAACCTTTTTTATTTTCCTTGATTTTTTTTTTGCCCATTTGAAATTAACAATTTTTGATTGACCAAGTTTCCTCAGACATAAAAAAAAACATTAACCATATTTATATCCCCCACTTTCTGTATAGTGTTCATTTTCTATTGGCAGAGTGGAAAATCAAGGTGGCAATTAAGAGAGAAAGGCAGCAACAAAAAGGTGGAGTCCACTGACAACGATCTCTTGATCTGACCGAGACGAGGAGGGAAAAGACTTTAACCGCAAGCGTTTTCTGTTGTGGTGGCAGCGGCACCTCCTGATGGCGGTGATTTTGCTTTGAAGGCAACAGCTCAGTCAGTCAGCCAGCCAGTCAGCCGGCAGGCAGGCCAAACTGATGCTCCTGCTACCCAGATAGTGAGCATATTGATAAAGTGTGAACAGGCGAAATTGATGGCGAAGACGGGACACAGCATTTGTCGTCCAGGCTAAGCAGCAAATATGCTTAAGGCTATCTAAAAGCTAGAGATTCAACTTATAGATCACTAAGGGAATCCAGTTAGAATTTCTGAGAGTAGTGAAATGTGACAAGTCAGATGGCAAAGTATTTGGGAAATAGTCGCACATAGACTGGATTTACATGGTGAAGCAAACTTCTTGCTGTTTCCTTAGTAGGCGACAGAATCAGCTGAGATTCTACTATTCACCGTGTAAATTCAGTCATATTACCACTGCACCGCAGCCGAAAACTTATATAAATCCTTTTGGGAATGTTTGGAATTTGGAATGCGGGATTGTCTGACCGTAGGAACAAACAGAGCTGAGAGATGGTTGGAAGATAGAGGTTTGCAGTGTATGGTACAAATGCTTCTTATACTTGCAGATCAAGTTTATTTTCAATTTCTGCCCCGCCCTTCCGCCTCCACAATTTAGAAAACAACGTCATAGCTCTGTCAGTTTTTTAGATAGAAGGTTCGTTCCTGCTGGAAATATTTTGAAATCAGGATTATATATTGATCCGTCGAATTTATAAGATATTGATAATGGTGGGATGAACGGTAGTCAGGTTATGAGCAAATGAATGTTTGCGCTGCCTTCAGCTGCTACTGCAGCACCGAAGTTTATACTGTGCATACACTTTCTTTGGTACAAAGTCTTGCAGAGGGTATTATAAAATGGTCCAGATGTTTGTAACGAAGGAAGCATCTCCGATCACATAAAGAATATATATTCTTGATCAGCACATCGAAATGAGTTGATTTAGCCATGTCCGTCTGTTTTTATGCCATCTCCTCCGGCAGTTTAAAAGCTATCTTCACCAAACTTTGCACGTAGACTTATAGTACAAATACGCTGCACATTTGTCGGAACCGGTCGAATCGGTTGACTATAGCATACAGCTGTTATAGTAACGATCGGTCGAAAAACTAGTTTTAGTAAGAAAAACTTTTTTGTTTTCAATGGAAAGGCCTCCAAACTCCGTATTTACCAGTTTTCTATGCTTCTTCGTGATTCTGCCAAGTTTTGTGGAAATCGGACATCTATATAGTACAGCTGTCATAGAAAAGCAGAGTCTGAAAAGTAGTCTTAGTGAGAAAAACTTTTTTGTTTTCCATCGAATTGCCCTCAAAATTGGTATTTATTTATTTGATATGCTTTTACACAATTCTACAAAGTTTAATTAAAATCGGATGACTATAGCATATAGCTGCAGTACGAATGATCGTTCGAAAAAAAAGTTCTATTGAGAAAAACTTTTTGTTTTCAATTAAATTGATTCCAAATTTCTTGCATGTTAGTTTGTTAGGCTTTTGGGTGATTCCACTAAGTTTCGTTGAAATCGGACATCTATATAGTATAGCTTCTATAGAAAAGTATGGTCCGAAAAGTTAGAAAAACGTGCTGCATGGGTATAGAGCAAAGCTAACTCTGCTCTATTTTTTAATAAATTCTTTAATACAAGTATTTTCCTCTAAATAAATCGACGCAACCAACCAGACTGATCCCCAATGTAAATGTCATGGGCTGTCGATTGGGCGGAGGACAACAATGCAGGTGGTGGAAACGTATATTCAACACCAAAAAGTCATGCGCCTTTTAATTAACAAAAAGTGCAACCGCACGACAAATGCAGCAAACCGGAAACGAAAACAAAAAATGCCAAAGAATAACAAAACCCTGGCGGGGCGAGAATAAAAGATACGACCGACCATGGCACGAGTTAGGTGGTCTCAAGTAACAAGTAAAACACTTGAGTTAACACGCCGCCGCCGGTGGAGGACACGTGACCAAAAGGCTAGCGAGTGGCTAATTAGATCCCTTGCACCCCCAACCTCTTCTTTCCTTCTTTGTATATATATAGACACATCAAATCAGGCAGCTGATTTGCATGACAGTTGGCGTGCAGACATTTTTTAAGAAGGAGGAATCTCTAGCAATTTCATTTAAGTATACAAATTCCAGCAACTTGTTATGATCCAGGAATTGTTATGAGGCACGCAAAGAGTTGGCCTAATTGAAAAACTGCGTGTCTGCAGCTGGGGAAGACTCCGAGTGTGTGTGTGTGGTCTTATCGCACTGACAACTGTCAGTGTCGATAAGTGACACCTAACACCAGGCGAATCTCTCTTTTCAGAGTGATTTTGAATAGTGGCTGGATGGGTTTCTCTGAAAGTTGATGGAAACAGATGGTGGTTCTAAATTGCTTCAACCTCTGAAGCCGTTAGATGCCAGGCATTGTCCCGTCTAATGAGCTAACTGAGAGTTGCATTCCTGCAACTCATGCCACGAGGCACAACTTTAATTTCCAAGCCTATAAATCATAAAGCCAGTTCAAAGCCAAAGACTAAATGAAGTAGTTAACAAACGCCATGCATCATCATCATCAGCAGCAGCATCAGCAGCAGCAGCAGGAGCAGCAAACAGCAGGCGAAGAATTCAATTCACGCCTGCCAGGAATGCCTTAGAGTAATTCCCCACCAGCTGCTGCCTCCAAGCTAAATACATCGCTGGAGGCGATAATTAGCGCGCAATTGTCGTTAACGCCGATGTTGTCTATTTTTGTGATTTTTTTTCTAGGAGCACACAGGCTCAGCAGACAGCTCCCAATCGGGACAGTCTGATCATTGTCAGCTGCGCGAACGTGACGAGCAACTACAATGGCAGTCAATTGACGTTCACTGCTGATCACCTGCACTAGAGACTGGGCGAAGGCTAATGCCCCCTCATGAAAAATGAAAGATGATGGACGCACCCAATTCCGTGATTATTCACCAAAGATCTAAAGGAATAGATCATCAACAGAGCTAGAACGTGCCAAAGTGCCGCTAAATAAGGTCTCACCTTTCACTTAAAGCTTAGGTTCTGGTGACGTTTAGTTTTTTGGGGATATTAAGAAAACTTTTTAAAATTTCCAGATGATACATTTACTAGTTAACCATTTAAGAACCACTTTATTGCGGGATCTTCAGGACGTTAAGAACATGCAGCACGTTTTTCTAACTAAGACTACTTTTCGCACCTTTCTTTTCTATGAAGCTATACTATATAGATGCTCGATTTCGACCAAACTTAGTGGAATCATGCAAAAGCCTTAAAAACTAACATGAAAACATTTTGGAGTCGCTTCCATTTAAAACAAAATAGTTTTTCTCAATAGAACTTCTTTTTCGACCAATCCTTCGTACTGCAGCTATATGCTATAGTCTTCCGATTTAGACAAAACTTTAAAGAATTGTGTGAAAGCTTATAAAATAAAGATTTGCCAATATTAAAGAGGTTGACATTGAAAGCAAAAAAGTTTTTCTTACTAAGACTATATTTCTAACCTTACTTTACTATGGCAGCTATACTATATAGATGTCCGACTTCAACAAAACTTAGTAAAATCATGAAAAAGCATCTTAAATTAAGAAATACAAAGTTTGGAGGCGTTTCCATTGGAAACCAAAAAGTTATTCTCAGTAAAACTAGTTTTTCGACCGATCGTTCTTATGGTAGCTATATGCTATAGTCAACCGATTCGGCCGGTTCCGACAAATGTGCAGTGTATTTGTACTACAAGACGGAGCTACTAACAGCCACTTAAATTTTAGTTTTTCGTGTCGAGTTAGCTTATCACGGTCAAGCACGAACTCGATTTCGTGCTTGGTCCACGAAAACCAAAAGTTCCTAAAAAGAATCCATTTTCAGTACAAAATGCCAGTCTTCCTCGTATGAAAGTTCAGTGTTTATGGTTCTATTTAAGCTTCTCCACATTTTGATGCATCATTTCATTGCTTATTCTTCGGTAGGCGTACTATATCCACGTTGTAAAGACGAAATGCCATATTCTTTTGCCTTACATTCAGCGTTACAATCATGGTGTAGAGCAGCACCAGCAGTTGCTTGGCACGCAGCACATATGAGGATCCCATATTGTCGGGAAAGATGGGTTTGCTCCATTCATTGCAGTTGTAAAGAAAGTAGCCACCATCCGGAGTGGAGTTATAACCAAAGGCATAGCGTTTCGCCTGACTCTCCAAGATGCCCCACTGGTATCGTGTAAAGAAGTAGGTTAAGGCCTCGTAGAGATTCATGGCAGCACTAGCCGGCGCGCTATACAGCTGACCGAAGGCCACCAGCTCCGTTTGCACCAGAAACCGTAGATCCTGCCAAAGATTGGATAAATTAAGGCAACTTTTAAGTTCGATGCCCACCTGAAAGGTACACTGCATGCACATATCGTCCAAACTTAACTGATGATTCCAGCTCTGGCTGTGCTCCACACTCTCCCTATAGTACTTATCGCCATTGACGACAATGGCATCCAGTAATTTGGCATTCCAAATGCTAAAACGTCGAAATGTGCTGGCCGCACAGCAGGCCACCACACAACAACCCAGCATTTGACGTCCTCTCACCGTGCCGTCAAACCAGGGCGCTCGCGGATGCAGTCCACCCCACAAGGACCACAAACGATCCTTGATCTCCACTTCGAAATCATGCCAGTTACTGTTCTCCTCCTGCCGCGGCAAACCCTCAAGATTCTTGGTTAACCTGCGGCTCCAAATGGGCAGACAGAGACGAGGCACTAGCCAGGTCAGAGACTCGCTCCGTGCTATCAAAGGAGTTGATTGTCTCAGCTGTCTTAGTATGCCGACGATAGTCGAGTGCACTTTGATTGTATTTTCTTCGCTGCTCATCCTTTGCCAATGTCTGTGGTTCGTCTCGGAGAAGATAGAATTTGTGTTTCGTCAGGTTACTGCAATCGCTGGTAAGGATTTCGCGGACATAATTGTTTACACGCTGGCGCCACATATTGGGGATTGCGGATTTCAAACGCTAGAATAGAGCTGCACAATTAGGTGAGAGACGGAATTTGCATAGTTCTATTGCTGGATGAGGAGAAGGAGTAGAAAACAGACGACAAATTTGGAAATGTTTTGTTTTTGAAGAGATCAGTGGACGTGAATGGGAAGGCCCACTGGAAAATGAAATTTGTAAAAACTTAAAAAAAGTTTGTGTCAACTTTTAAGCATTGTACTTGGACAAGCTAAATAGATTAGGTTAGTCAGCTCTTTAAAGGGTGGCTGAAACTGCCGACTAGTCTCTTAGCTGGGCTAGTTCTCAGACAAACTAAAAGCTATCGTGGCGTCGCAACCTTGACTTGCTAAACAGCTGATTAAGTTTAGCTGGGTAGAAGCCGAAAAAATAGCTTGCCACCTTACTTTTCTATGGGAGCTATACTATATAGATGTCCGATTTCCACCAAACTTAGTGAAGTCATGCTGAAGCCTAAAAAACGAATATGTGAGAAAGCTGGAGTCGATTTCATTTAATACAAAAGTTTTTCTCAATAGAACTTCTTTTCGACCCATTATTTGTACTACAGCTATATGCTAAAGTCATCCGATTTTGATAAAACTTTGTAGAATTGTGTAAAAGCATAACAAATAAATAAACGCCAATTTTAAGGACATTGCCATGGAAAACAAAAAAGGTTTTCTCACTAAGACTACTTTTCAGACACTACTTTTCTATGACAGCTATACTATATATTTGTCCGACTTCGACCAAACTTAAGTGGAAATGATTCCACTAAAGCAAAGCATAGCAAACTAAGAAATACAAAGTTTGGAGGCGCTTCCATTGAAAACATAAAAGTTATTCTCACTAGATCTAGTTTTTCGACCAATGTGCAGCGTATTTGTACCAGAAGATAAATGAAGGTGAAGATAGATTTCAAACTGACGGAGGAGATAGCATAGAAACAGACGGATATGGATTAATGAACACAGCTCGTTGTGCTGATCAAGAATATATATACTTTATGTGGTCGGAGATGATTCCTTCTTTGCGTTACAAACATCCAACCATTTTTATAATAAAAGACAGCTTTGCACAGCTGATGAGCAAATTATTATCCATTATACAACTATATTAGCAGGAAGCTCGCAATGTGCGCCCTCAGCTAAGTACTTAAAACGTTCAGTGTTTCGGGTACTCTTGAAGCTTAATGTTCGTCGCACAAAAGCTCAGACCTTAAAAAAAAGAGCGCCTCACCTTCTTTGTTGTATCATGATGCAAGCGGCCTTCAAATCAGTGTGACCCTTCCATTCGGCTGCCGTTCTGGGTATTTTTTGAGGGCTTTTTAAGATTGTATGGCTTCCAATCCGCATGTCATAAATAATTGATTTTATTGGTTCTGAAAATCAGCCTTAAGGAAGAAACTTTTCTTTTTAAAATAGCTAGCTTTATGTAGTCTTTCTTACCGTTGCTCTTCTATCCGAGAATCATGCTCCTGAGCGACTTTCGAATAACTATACCGATTTGAGTCTCTGCTTGACCGAATCTTGTTACTTTCTGTACATTCACCTAATATACCCTTAAAACTGCCCAGCTCTTCCCCTTCAAAGACACCGCCTAATCTACACAAAAGCCCTTCGTTTTGAATGGGGAGAAACCAGCGAATAATTAGAATTCTTTGTCCTGACCACACCTGGTGTTTACATAGAATGTGCACAAAAGAAGCTTGCCTGAGTAAACTAAATGGAAGATGCCGGGATAACGAATCAAAAGAAAAACGGAAGCTAAGCCCGCAAAACTTAGGGAGCCAAGTTAAAATAAGTTAACTGGCATCTCCCACTCATTTATTCAGTCTCCCTTACTCGCGGCCCCCGCCCCCCTGCACTGAATGTTCTTTCCCTCGGGCTTAAGCAGCCAACTGACTCAGAGAACCAGTTTTCAGTTTTCAAATCAAAACAAAAGTTATTTTTAATTCCTTTTTTTTCGGTTGCTCTTTTTTGGTGGAGAAACCTGTTCACTACGTAAATATGCAAAACATTACACGGAAATTGAAGAAGAAGTATACAAAATAAAAACCCAAAAACTGCATTCCAAAAACTCAGTCAAACGTACAAAAAAAAGCAGCAGCAGGCAACTAAAAAAGTTCTACGTACGAAAAAAAATCAACCAAAAAAGAAATCCGGTTTCGTTTTCAACCAGAATGAGAGCTACCGCTGCTGCTGGACGATTTCTGCGCTTGCCCACGGACTGGTACATGATGCAACAATAAAGGTAAGGCGGCGTCAGTGTGATGCGTTCTTTTGCCAAAAGCTTACGCTTCAAGAGTACCCGCAGCACTGAACGTGAAGGGTATTTTGCAGATACCTCACACTGACGCCGCCTTACCTTTATGGTTGTATCACGGACTGGTAGATGCAGTGCAGAAATTAACTGGCGGGGAGAACAACCTTTTCAAGTGCTGTTATCAAAAGCTGTAGCTGGAGTTGGAGACGAACTTGAAATTTAGATTTTTTTCAGTTTTTTTTTTTGGAGAGCAAACCACAAAATGTGGCTGCAGTCGCCGTTGACGTCGAGCCTGGGCAGCACGAGAGTCGAGTGGAGTGCATTTGTATGGGTGAGAAGAGCGAGCCGCTCTGTAAACTTTCACGAATATTATTGCAATTTTGATTGCCCGTGTTAGTGTCTGAGTGTGTGTGTGTGTGTGTGTGTGTGTGTGTGTTGAAGGGCTTGAACTGTTGGGGAGTTGGAGTATGGAGCAGTTTATTGATTTCTTTTTTTGGCATCACATGTGTAGAGACATACCAAAAATCGCATGAGATTTGGCTTGGACATTAAGTCTCGATTCTGTGGAAGAATTCTTTGAATTCTTTGACTCGGTGTAATAAGCAAGGAATCCTTTGGAGTTAAACGAGGGAAATTAGAGCAAAGAAACTACAGTTTAATACGTATTTACCAATGCCTAGTAACATTTTTGAGGTTTGCTTATTCCTATTTCTTTTTTTTTAGAAGATTAAGAAGTATAAAAAGAGATATCAAGCAGATAAATTGAAGTTACCGCGACGAGATCCTTAAATTCTGATTGTAGGCATTTCTGTAGGTATCACCTCATACCCTGCTTTTCATCTTTGCCCTAGGTACTATTTTAACTTATGTTTGTTAATTGTTCAACATAAAAATCTCCAAAATTTAGCAAAAACACGACGAAACGTAGTTTCAAAAGCTCGTTTACAAGTGATGAAGGTACCTCCAGAAGGAGTGAAACCTTAATTCTTGAATATCTTAAAAATCGCACGGTAGATTTTTATTACAAACCATATTTATGATGGCATAATGGGCCATGTTCTTAAAAGATCGTCAGCCGCAAAGCCATTAAAAGATTCACCCTCGAACCACTCCAAATAGGCCCTAAACTAGACCGAAAAGTAGACCAAACTGAGTTTTCGGTGCCGTGGAACGCGAATAAAGGGTATTTTTGTACAAGCAACCGCCTTAGAACAACAAAACTCAAAAGCTTTGAGGCTCGATAAATTATCAATGCATTTTTTTTATCTGATTTGGATTTCTGATTATCAAACCACAGCCCAGACCGCTTATCCTAGAGATATAAGATTTGGCATAGAAATTTATTCTGTTATGTAAGAAAATTCACTTCCGAAATGGATGAAAATACCCGGAAAGTATTTGTATGGGTAATTTTTGTTACCATCCGATTTAATTGAAACTCGTTTGGTAAGCAAAGTTCGTCAAATAATTGGTCACGTATTTCCCTGAATTCGAAAAATCCGCTTACAAAGAAAATGGTAAAGTTCCACTTCCAAAAGTCCATTCTCATTAGATTCACTTTAAACACGGTTTTTAAAGATTGTATGCGAAATTATTGGCAGGGTGTGGTAAAGCGGTTAGTAGTGCAAGACCGGTTACACCCGGTCATTTTTACAAGCTATTGGCGCCACCTTTGGAGTATAACTAGCTGTGAAAAAGCTTCTCGAGCTTTGCCTTTCATATCTGACTTGATAGAAAATGCACGGAAATTTGTTAGATAAAATAAAAGAAGACGGATTGTGTACCCTTGTAGCATTAACCCTGTAGTTTGGCAGCACCGGTGAGGCATTAGCGAATCCCTTAACTCTTCGTAGTGAGCACTTGCCACCAGATCAACCACCAGCCAAGTACGTGCCCAACGAATAACTATCGTCGTATTGATCAAGAATATTTATACTTAATGTGTTGAAAGATGCTTCCTTCTATGCTTTACAAACATTTCCACAATTTTATACGATGTTAAAAAAGTAATAAAGTCGGTCAAACCAGACTATAACATAATTTGTTCCTCCCAAAGTTTGTAGGTGCTGCCCATCGCTGCTTTAGCCGGTGCTGCCCAGCATTAATGTTTGTTTTCGCTATAAATCGACAATCGTTTATTTGTTTGCATGCATGCATACTTAAAAAACAGTTTTTCTTAGTGTTTTATAACAAATTTTTATCAAAATTTACACGAAATCTAGTATATATATAGTTTGTTCCTAGATATACGAAAAGAGTTCTTTATACTCATAAGAAAGCAACAACAGATTTTAATGGCAATGTAAAAACTGTAGTAAAAGTGGAAGTCAAGTACTCAAAACAAGAAAGTTTTTCGACAACGATGAAAAAAGTTGAAGTTTAAGTACCCTTCGGCTTATGAAAGTCTTAGGAACTAGAACTAACCAATTGGAACATCCCCCGCCCTCAAATCGTGCCGTCAACCAAAGGCAAACCTAATAAAAAAAGCAACTCAAAGATGCAAACTGCAAACGAAGTTCGAGGTCATTGCATTACATACACAACAAATGAATTGCAAGCCGCTCCACTTCACTTCGAATCTCTCTCTCTCTCTCTCTGACTTCGTCCTCCTCCACTTATATGATTGGGGGGAGGCAGCCCTGGTTGTGGGGGAGAGAGGTCTAACTAAAAAAGTTCCCAGCTCAAAATTGCAAATAAAATAAATGAAAATGACGAAAAAAGTGAAATCCCAATTGCAGTTGCTTGTTTTTTGTGCTGGCTTCGTTGGGGGAGTTTATGTGGCATGAAAGAAAGAAAAACGAGAAATATGTGTGTGTGGCAGCAAAAAAGAAGGCACGACAGCAAAAACACAACTACAACAACAATGCAAGATTGATGATCTCGTTCAAGGATATTATACGGGAGCAAAAACATGAATACTGTTGGCGAGGGCCGTTTGATTAGTCCGTAACTCCAGGGCGGCAACAAAGGTTCAGCTGAGCCTTAAAAATGAGTGAACCGTTTTTGGAACAGTTCCCTTGTCGGTTCACACGCCATATCTGAATACTGAGACGAGAGAGGTGAACCAAACACGAATTTAAATTGGAACAACCATTGCCACATTATCATCGTTGCATGCATCGGTTGCCTGGCCAACAACCCCTCCCCGTGGCCCCATCACACGTAATGACTAAGCCAAGTGGTTGGCTATGCAGCTACTGCTTAACGATCGGTTCCCGAAGTTGATTGTTTTAAGCGAACTTTGCGTAGGCGTAGCTAAACGAAAAAACAACAGGGTAAGCAGGGGAGCCGGGCCGTGTCTGGGGGTCTGGTCAGTTCAGCACTTCAAACCAACTCACTGACTCACTTAATGACGACGACGACGACTGCGACGACGACTACTGGCCAACGGAGCGTGCCCAGCGCCAAAGCGGCAACCGTTCCCCCAACTCTTCGAACAGATGCGGGTCGGGTTAATGACGCATGCCTGCAAATTTTGCATTCAGCTTTTTGTAGTTCTCCTTTTGTCTGTGGCAGACAAAAGCGCAGGCCATAAAAACAGAACCGACTTGGCAGTATTTTGTGAATTTTGATGAATGCAAAAAGCGCAAGTGATTTGCGTGGAAGAGGCTCCATAATTACGCACTACTTAAACAACAAGTAAAGTCCCTTTCCCTTCCCCCGGCTTAAGGCAAGAAATATGGGTCGTTGCCGCCTACAAGTTGTCTTGTTTTCTTTCTGGGATTTGTTGCTTTGTGTCGCACATTTGTGTTCGTTTCTCTGGCCCTCGCGCATGTCATGGTCAAGGGCATGCGTTGAGCTGGGTCAGTTGGCAATGTGGGAAGTTAGCCAAAGTGTTTTATGGTAGAGCAAATGGAGACTGAAGCTAATAAACTTCTATTGAAACTGTATAGTTCTTGCCCGGTAGTTTTACTGGCGTCAAGGCCTAACGACCGGATGCATCACTGAGCTTTAATCCGTCAGTAATGAATGGTAATGCATCACAGCGGTAGTTCAATGCATGAACTTTAGTGTGCACTATAGGTAAGACCAGGTCGGTACGTTTTACCAAAGCTAAGTTAACTTCGTCTGTGGATTATTTCCAAAAATAATCTTTTTCCCACAATGACACATTTTCTGACCGATCGATTCCTTGGGAGCTATATGATATAGTCATCAGATTTGGACAAAAATTTGTAGAACTAAGTAGAAGCATGTGGAACAAACAAATATAAAATTTCAGTGAGCTACCATTAAAAACGAAAAAGTTTTTCTAACCAAGACGGTTTTTCAGACCTTTCTTTTGTATGGCAGCTATACCATATAGTTGTCCGATTTTGATAAAACTTGGTAGAATTATAAAAAAACATAGAAAACCTACGATTACAAAGTTTGGACACGTTTCCATTAAAAAGAAAAAAGTTTTTCATACTAAAACTAGTTTTCCGACCGATTGTTCCTATGGGAGCTATAAGATATAGTCATTTGATCCGGTCGGCTCCGACATATTAGTAGTGTGCAGCAAAAAGAAGACACTGTGCGAAATTACAGATCGTTAGTTTTAAAACTAAAAGACTAGTTTGCGTAGAAACAGATAGCCGGACGGACAAAGCTCAATCGACTCAGCTCGTCAACCTGATCCAGAATATATATACAGCTTATGGAGTCGGAAATAAAAATTTATATGCGTCGCAAACTTCAGGGCATGGGTATAAAAAAAAAACAAAATTTCAACATATATACCGAGAAAAGTTGTTTCTTTGCATTATCGGGCCGTTACCTATATACATATAATCCTTGTATAACCGTATCCGAAATATAGTTGTAGGCGAATACAAACAGAGAAACATATATAATTGGCTTATGCCTTATATGATTTGACTTTAATCTCTGACTCTACAAATGAGACATGACAATAGAGTAGGTCTGCATATTATCTTATCAATGTGATTAGCTTGTCAATTATATGATTGAAACATAAAGAAATGCAGGCCTATTAGATTATCTTATGTGTGAAACAGTGTTAACGTCAGATCAAGATATTCTTAAAAAAAAGATAATGGTAATCTATGTTTTAGAGATGAAAGCACTTAAGAAGTGCACACTTTAGGGTTCGACTTCAGTGTTGGAAATCACCGAATTTAAGCTCTATATTGTAGAGCTGACTATAGTTGGCCTTCACATAAGTTTACCCTTGTCTTCAGTCTAGATGGAATTCTGAAAATTAACAGATCTGAAAATGCTTACAGAGGCTTGGGATGCATTAAGAAACTCAATTTTAAATGCAGAGAATGAGAAATGCTATTTAGAAACTAAGTTTGGCTTTTACTCTCTGTTGCCTCTCTGCACTTCAAAAACAATTCCTAGGAAAATAATTTTAATTGTTGATTTCGTGGAAATTTTGACATCTTTAGACCGAAAATTTAAAAACATTGAAAATTTTGTAGTTATTTGAAATTTTTGATCAAGGAAAAACGCTCTCTGTAGTATGAAAATTTTGTGGGACCGAGACAAAGTGCTCCTCTAAATACGAACATTTACTGAAAACATATTCTTCATCATTATCTTCTCAATCTTCTTCCGGTATAGTGGGCAAGCGGTTTACAGTGACATTAGCGTTCAAGGAACGCCTGCTGAGCTGATGCCGCTGCTGGCGCAAGCCCTCATCACAGGGATGATGCATCATACCCAGCAGTTGTCCGGCTTGATCTGCATGATTCCGTAAGCGTAGCGTTAAGTGTTCACGCAAGTCCGTCACTGACTTGTCCAGCTCACAAAAACGTCCCGCCAGAAGATTAAGACGATCCCTCACATTCTCCATATTCAATGTGGTGCTCTCAATGCTGATTCGAGGCATGCTACGCACCAGCTGATCAGCTGCTTCTTCCGATACGTCCAGAGAGTTGGCATCTTGAGTTGGATCCATTATTCTATATATCTTATTTTTTTTTTGATTTGTTTAACAAGTAATTTTGTTGTTGCTCTAACAAAGGGTAATGATTTTCTGAGAAACACAAGCCTAACTCTGAATAGACATGGCGTGGAAACGCCTGCTTGGATGGAAAGTGTTATGGATCAGCGGAGACATCATCATCATTCGGGTAATTAAAATTAATTTTCGCCAGCTCAACTCGGTCAGAGATCTAGTTTGGCCAGGTACCAGTTCGTAAATGATAAATGGTGTCTGGTTAGCATAGCGCCAAAAGAGAAACAAGTTCAAGCTGCAGCTGAGGCAGCCTCTCCTTCTGGTCGGTCGTGGACAACGTGTTGTATTTCAATTAGAGCGCAAGTCGTCCTCAGTTGCAATTAGCAACAAAGTATCTGCCAATGTATGTTTTGGCCATTATCATTTAAATTTATGTTATGGGTTCTATAGAACATCTATCGGCTACCTCTACACCAGGAGCTTGGAGCACTTTTGCCAGCCTCTTTTGCCATGGCCAAACATAAAAATGAACCGAGGGACAAATTGTTCGATTAACGGCCTCCAGCGAATGGTACAGAGGAGTTGTTGTTGTTGTGCTCGTGTGTGTGTGTAAGTGTGTACAAATTATAGGTCTATGGGAAAATATATGTGTTAAGCCAAGAAAGAATGGCTCGGAATGTAGGAGATTAGCGTTCAATTTGATTTGGATTGCAAAATGGAAATTATACATAATGAGTGGGGGAACAAACTGTTGGAAATTTTAGTTTCGTCTTATCGAAAGCCATTTGGCTAGTTAATTGAGGAAGGAAAGGAGAAAAATTGCTAGAAATTATTCCAGAGTACCGGAAAGTAGGTCTATTTGACTTTTCAGAAAGAGATTAATATTATTAGTTAATCAAGTTCTTTTCCAGAACTTTTACTTCAACGTGGCTTGTCGGCCTTTTCGTTGATCGTGGCGCAGATCGAACGGAGGCTAAGAGGGATCGAATTGGGCGTAGCTAGCTACTTTCTAAAATCTGGTCCTAACTCAAAGGTCAAATTCGTCGTCATATTGTCGTGAATAAGCTTCTTCTCAAGCGGAGCTCAGGAGAGTGGTCAGGATAAAGCGGAACAGCTGAAAAATTAGAATAGTAAAGAAATGACGGGAGAAATTAAGTAATCCAAATCGAAAATGCAGTACGATGAACAAATTAAGAGAAAGGACAGGATGAGATCTGCAGAAACGCCAGAGCAGGCGAGCAATCGACGCCAGTAATTGGTGGTTATCAGCGCAATTAAAGTACTACATGCTAACCAAGTCAAATTCAAAAACATTTAACATCTTATGGTACTTTGCTCCATATAAAGAAAAAGGCAAACACTATTGTTATATTATTTTTTTAGGTATCATTTTTTAGGCTACTTCAAATATGCCAATACAGGATCCACATAAACAAATTAGACATGGTGGATAGCCGAAACATATTTACATCGAATTGAAATAAGTAAGATATTGTACTTTTATCAAATAATAAAAAGAAACTTGGTCAGGGTGTGAAACCGTCCTGTGCAGAAGCGAGATTCATATTCTACGTGCATGCACAAATGACTCCGATGAGTCCGACTCTGATAGTATAAGGTAATGGATTATGTAAAGCAAATGAAATATAATAAGAAGCGGGTTGATTTATATGTAAGAAAGTATCCAAGATTTTAAGGAATCTTTCTTAGGTTATTTCAAAGATGCCAAGACTGAATCCACAAAAAGATATCATCGAATTGAAAGTTTTCGTTTTGTACTTTTATCGAATAATAAAAACAAATTTTTTGTCGCGTCGGGGTAAACAGTCCTGTGCAGAAGCGAAACTCAGATTCTACGTGCATGCACAAATGATTCCGATGGGTCCGACTCCGATAGTATAAGGAAATGGTAAAAAAAAAGCAAATTAAATATAATAAGAAGCGGGTTGCATTAATAAAATAAATTAAAGAAAGACGTCTGTTCAGCTCACAGTTCAAATAACAAATAAAGTATTACAGACTAAACACCAAACTACAATAATTCCTTTGAAGCAAAGCCTACTTGGCTACTACTTGGTTGACAGTGCCCGTCTCACTCTAACCATCGGGATTTCCTACGTCACAACATAATTGTGACATGATGGAATAAAGAGAGCGCTGTCGCGCAAGGCTTCCCTCGCGACAGCGCTCTCTCTCTCTCTCTCTCTCTGTTTGAAGAGCTCTCTGACCGTGCGTTGTGAATGCTAGAATCGAAACACTGTATAGCAGATACTAACGGCTTCACCTTGTTGATTCCACCATGTCACAATGGTGTTGTGACGTAGGAAAACACTGTCAAAAAGAACTCTGAGAGCGAAAAAGTCAGCTAGCTAATTAAATAATAAAAATCTAGAAAATATAGTCTATAATAATTGGTGAATAGTCTTCGACTCATTTTGTAAGGCAAATTTCTTAATTTAAGGACGATTTCGCCTAATTATTGAGTGTATGCATATCATTTTCGATTTTTCCATTAATCGCACATTAGAATAAACTCTTTTTATACCCTGTTCCCATTGAAAATGGGAAAAGGGGGATCATGAAGTAGTGCGAATGTATGTAACAGGGAGAAGGAAAATTTTCCGACCCCATAAAGTATATATATTCTTGATCAGCATGAACAGCCGAGTCGATATAGCCATGTCCGTCTGTCCGTCTGTCCGTCCGTCCGTCTGTCCGTCTGTCCGTCCGTCCGTCCGTCCGTCTGTCCGTCTGTCCGTCTGTCTGTCTGTATGAACGCGTCGATCTCAGAGACTATAAGAGATAGAGCCACAAATTTTTGCACGAAGGTAGATTTATGCTGTACGCAGATCAAGTTTGTTTCAGATTTGAAAAATTCTCACCCGTCCCCCTTTTATCCCCAAAAAACCAAGACCTCCTCTATAAATTCTACACCTAAACAACCGTCAGATCCACAATTTTCAAGTTAGAGCCTCGTGGTTTAGTATGCATCAAGCTAGGCCCAATATCTATCTATTCTGAAAAGTACAATCAGATCGGACAAAAAAACACCGGAGCTATAAGCGAAACAGTAAGAGCACAACCCCCCACCCAGTTGTTGGCCAGGACTACCAAAAGTGTTGCCTACATTTAGGATGACATTTTGTCACAAAGAAATAAATGAAAACAAATGAACAGGGTATTTTGTGGTCGGGAAACTCGACTACAGCGCCCTTACTTGTTATACTCTGTACCGTAGGTACACAGAGTATTATAAGTTTGTGCAAAAGTATGTAACATCGAGAAGGAATCATCTCCGACCCTATAAATTATATATATTCTTGATCAGCATCAACAGCCGAGTCACGTCCGTCATGTCCGTCTGTCCGTCTGTCCGTCCGACCGTCCGTCCGTCTGTCTGTCCGTATGAACGCACAGATCTCAGAGATGGTAAGAGATAGAGGTTTGACATGTATGGGACATATGCTTCTTATGTCTGCAGGCAGATCAAGTTTATTTTCAATTTTGGCCACGCCCCCTCCCGCCCCCGCAATTTAGTAAAAACGTTATATCTCCCACAGTTTTGAAGATAGATGGCTTGTTCTTTCTGGACATATTTAGTTAGCAGGATAACTTATCGATCCGCCAAAGGAATGGAGAAGATCGGATGAACGGTTTTCGAGTTATGATCAAAAGACTGTTCGCTGCTACTGCAGCATCAAAATTTATGCTGATAGTATAATTTTCTTGGTACAGAGTATGTTATAGTCGGGCTTGACCGACTTTCATTCTTGTTAAGCATCAAAAGGCGATGAAATAGACTCATCATGACGATTTTTGGAAGGATGATATTCCAATTGTTGTTCCAGCTCTATAGGTTTGCTTAACTTTGCTTAGAACTCGATCTACTTATCCAAAGTAGATCACATTTCTCATTGATTTGCAGGCGCTTTTCGTTTTCTACTCTATTCATGTTGAACTGGCAAACCTTACTGAGCATTTTTGACGTTGCCACATGTAACAAATCACGCTTGGGGCTTAAAAAATGTATAGTGAACAACCGAATTGCATAAAAATCAACCTTACAATATTTTTAAGGAAGTGGAATGGAGAAGAAGGCTTTTGGACTTAAAAAACTTAAAATTTAGGGCCTATCAAGTTTTTTGTATAAACCTAGATGCCTCGATGTTTGGTTTTTGTTATCAAATTCTTTGATTTTTGAAAGAAGCAGAGCAAGTTTTAAGCACCGCTTAAGAGTAAGTGCAAAAAAGTGACCCACCAAACTTTCGTCCGATATTTACACCCCTAATCCGTAAATGTACTTGAATTTCTAAAGACCCAAGCTAATCGAATTCCCTCCTAAAGCAAATTCCCTCCCTTCTTCTGATGGCGAACTGCTCTTTTAATAAATGAAAATGTTTTTTAATTAATATGCTTCAATATGTCGAGTGGCAACAGAAGCACCAGCAGCAGCAGCAGCCAAAGTCAACCCCCTGAATGGGACACACACAAAACCAACTCGCCCCATGGAGTAGGCGGAGGCGCCTCGACTTTTATTGTTGTTGCCATGCATAAGCCTACGGGCTAAATTTCAATATTTCATATGCACAATAAGAATGCTTCATTGAAGCATGCAACAAAATAAATAAATGTCCCTTCCCTCCCCCGGAGCATGTATTTTAATGCTTAAAGCTAAAATTCAATGTTTGTGCTATTTATAGAATTTTGAGTTGCGAATGTTGAGTCTCTTATTAGTTGATTGGCTGTGCAACAATCGCCTCCCATATTGTCTAGTGGTTAGGATACCCGGCTCTCACCCGGGAGGCCCGGGTTCAATTCCCGGTATGGGAAATGGTTGAAATTTTTTTCTCTTTTTTTTCTTCTTTTATTTCAAACAAATATAATTTTGAGTGTCCATCCATCAATTTTTGCCTTTCTGTGTGGTATAATTACACAATTCTCCCCTGCAGACGTGTATGTACTTATACACATAAGCACTTATCTGGCCTGCTGTCCAGTTTGTTGTTGTTGTTGGCTGTTTGGTCAGGCAACTGTCTGCGAGTTATCCACTGGCTGTCAACTGATGAATGATTTCCCGAATGAGCTGCATCAGCGGATGGCATGGCAGGCGGCTTTTGGCCACTGATTGTTGTTATGAGTCGGCACTTTAAAAATGCAGCCGTTTATCAAGTTTTGAATGGGTATTATACAAATTTACCTATGCCCATTCGCCCCACTCGATTCAACCGCAAACTTCATTTACAAAAATGGCCATTCATTTCCATTTCCCAGGAATTTTATTTAAAAATGCAAAAGCCTCTCCCCTGTCTGCCGGTCGTTTGTTTTTGTATATTGCACCTGAATGTTCTGTTCAGTTGTTGTATTTATATTCTGTGCATTAAAAATTGCCAATCGTCTGTGTGCGGTTGAATTGCTGACAACGGGGCCCCCAACACTCTCGAACCAACCCCCACCCCCTCCTAGGCCACCCATTGATTGTGTAAGGCTGCATCTGACATGGGACCATCCGACTTCATTAGGCATTTGGCTGGACAAGCGGGAAAGGCGTCGGCCAATACCCCAAAAGCAGCTGCCTGATGTCAAAAGAGAAACACCCTGACCCTTACCTGAGCGCCAGTTTCAGCAAAACACTGAGAAAAATACAGGAAATTTTTGGGGTGGTAAGGGTGATTTTTGAACCCTTAAGCTAAAAATCTTCCATAATAAGGAAGATATAGATATAGAATAGCTTAGCTGGAGGTATGTCAATATAAATATTTTGCACTCTTAAATTGAAATAATCCAAACGAATACTGCACTAAGTTCTTATATGGTCGGCATCTGAATATCTGACTTCAAAGTATGTGATTTCTGGGAATTCACTTTAAAAATCACTAGCTGAATATAATAATAAGGTTCTTCTGAGAGCGTATATGTGCAAGTTTGAACTCGTATAAACCTGTTCGGAACCAGTTTGAAAAGGGAAAAGTATTAAACTACTCCTAAGACTTGCAAATCATCTAACATACTGAATACTGAATGATTTTCCAATCCAAAAAAGTATTTCGCGCAAGGCGGCTGCCGCTCTCGCAATACGAAATTGCAACAACAACTTTTTATGTGTCTCTCTTGTCATTCTCTCCTATGCCTCTTGCGAAATGGAAGGCAACAACAATGCAGTACAGCGTTGAGTTTGTTTTTATTTTGTCTTTTCTTATGGATGTTGTTGCTTGAAAAATTGGTAAACTACAGTATTTATAGTATTATTTCTAATATCTATAAAGGAAAAAAAAGATCCATAAAAGATTCATTTGGAAGGGAAATGTCGTAAATATGTTTTTAATCATACAACGAAGCTGGATGATATTTAGCTCCGATGGATGATTAAAAGGATATTTAAGACGCATACCTTAGAAATGGATGCAGGAAATCATCCTATGAATATTTTTTAATATCTCTTTTTTCTCTGTGTATAATTTCTAAAATTTTCTTTAAGGATCGGATAATAAATGACAGAGTTATAAAAGCTATACAAAATGTTTCCTACTTCTCAGAGCAGCATTCACTAACTGCTAACATAATGCTGATTTATTTACATTAATGTTAAGGCTCTGTTAATAAGAAAAGGCTATTAAGCATTAATTCCACTAAGATAGGTGTATATCGAAGTTGGGCAGGGCCGGCTTTTACTTATGCTGTTGTTTTTAGAGTTTTTGGGTTGGAATTCTTCATCTTTTCCTTAAAATGTTTGTATTTCTATGTTTTTTAGTATATTTAAAGTCAGTTTTTGGTACATTTGGAAAGTGTTTGATTGTTGTAAAGAATTTTGGTACTAGAGCTCATTGAATTTATTGGAGTTTACTCTGTTTCTGTTTCAGAAATGTTATATCAAAAACTATTCAAAGTTTTTCTCCGTGTGCACCAGCACTCCTCCAACCATATGGGGTGGTGCATTTAAGGCCTCAGCTTCAGGTACAGCTCAGGCTGCAGCTCCGGTCTGTTGCATTTTTTCGGCAATGCAAGTGGCTGAAGGTGGAGAAGGTGGATAGCCGGGACGGGGGTGGTGGAGACAGGGCTTATGTGCCGGGCCCATTTGCATTTTTTATGTTTACACTCCATACATATATATGTATGTATATAATTGTATATGTGGGGCTGTGCTATCCATCTCACTTACTCACACATTATTTGGTTGCACTGTTGCCTGCCTTTTCTGAGGCTATAAAAATAAAAATCGATAAAAACAAAATCTGATATGCACTTTACTGTTGGCATTGTTTTTTTTAATGCTTTATTCTATATGCGAATGCATTTTTTCGTCCTTATATAGTGGGAGGGAGACATATGGTACACATGGCGCCGTCGTTATCACAGCCCATGCAGGATCCGGTAGCCGAACCTGGATATTTCATATATACATATATTGGAAAGGACATGCACTTGCATTTTAAGTAATTTAATTTAAGCTCTGCTCGGCGATGTAAACAATTTAGCGCAATTAACTGGAAATGAAAAATATTTTTTACACAAAGTGCAGAAAATTTCATATGCAAAGTCGAAGTACTGCAAGAAATGGCTTCTGGCCGAGATTAATTATACAGCTAAGTGAATTGATCAGTTGCCTTTTGAAAACCAGCAATGGGAAAGGTATTGAGAATTTAATGGACCTGCCAATGTTCCTGCGTTTTTATGTTTGGTAGACCATGGGTTGACACCAGCTGATATATGAATTAACTCAAGAATAGGCAAATTTAAGTGGATTACATTGGAAACAGTCTACTGATTCTGTTAGTCTTAAGCTACCAACATTGTGATAAGCAAACAAAATTTGCGACATAGAACTGTACACTTTTGGAATCGCGAACTTCTTGGACTAAATAAGTCTCAAACTCTAAAAAAATGACAGTATTATTAAATGAGTAATTATTTGCTCTATTTTGTAAGCTTGAAATGGAGAACACTGGCCACTTTCTTCATACAGAAATATCAACTGAATAAAGCAAAGTGAAATCCAAATCAGGCTCACAGCTAATTATGTTTTAGCCTTTGTGTATGATCCGAAATGTCCTAACTATTTCTCGGCATTTTGAAGGGAGCACGTTGAAGGGAAAACGTTTCTGAACCCAACTCTTATTCGTGAAAAGTTCTGTAGATCTTCCGACTACCTGGTAGAACAAAAATTTGATCAAAATTGCTAGCTGGTTCAGAAACCCATGAATAGACGGTTTTCATTTGGATGCTTTGAAGTGGACCATAAAACGATCCTTTCAAATGTATGATTTCCCAAAGCTCTTGTGAAAAAGACTTGGTTAAGAAAAAAATCAACTACTTAAACCACTTCATGTTATCACATCGCTCTTTTACTGAGCAGCTGTACATGCAAAACTTGTTACCAATTCAATTATTTGGGATAATTTGTTCGGAAGGTCAGTTCTTCTTTAAAAACAATGCTGAAACAGCGGTAACCATTAATAAAGAGCATTATCGGTTGTCTTAATGGATTGTGCCAGTTTTGACTACTAACGGCATGGATAAGTTTTGGTTTCAACAGTACGGCGCCACAGCGTGGCATGTCCGTCTGTCCGTCCGTCCTTTTCTATGCAATCTGCTCCGTCAGTTTGAAAGCTATCTTCCCCAAGCTTTGCACGAAGTCGTTTAGTACAAATACGTTGCACATTTGTCGGAACCGGCAGAATCGGATGACTATAGCATATAGCTGTCATAGGAACGATCAGTCGAAAAACTAGTTTTAGTGTGATAAACTTTTTTGTTTTCAATCGAAACGCCTCCAAACTTTGGTTTTCTCAGTTTACTATGCTCTCCCATGTTTCCACCAAGGTTGTTCGAAATCGGACATCTATATAGTATAGCTATCATGGAAAGGTAGAGTCTGATAAGTAGTCTTGGTGAGAAAAACTTTTTTGGTTTTTAATGGAATTGTCTTTAAAATTGGCATTCGTTTATATAATATGCTGTCACACAATTCTACAAAGATTTGTCAAAATCGGATGACTATAGCTTATAGCTGCAGTTCGAAGGATCGGTCGAAAAAGAAGTTCCATTGAGAAGAACTTTTTTGTTTTAAATGGAATCGACTCCAAATTTCTTACATGTTGGTTTATTAGGCTGGTCGAAATCGAACATAAATATCGTAGAGCTCTCATAGAAAAGTAAGGTCCGAAAAGTAGTCTTTGTTAGGAAAACGTGCTGTTAGGTTGTCGAGTGAAGATGAACTTTGGATATGATAAGCATACTCGGGATAATACGGCTTTGAAAGGGAAAATACTCTCTACAATTCTCTGGTTTTTATAAGGGAGAACAAAAGGGAAGGACCAAGCACATTTCAAAATGGTTGAATAAAGGACAATAGTTATATAAAATGTAGAAAATGACTTTGCAAGAAAGAGTCACCCATTCTTGAGCCCACCGCTGATTTAGTTCATTTGCAAGTTTAAACTGGGTGTTATGGAAAAGGCCTACGGAATATCTAAATAGGTAACCTGCAATCTTCAACGATAATGTAGAGGTTGTACATTCCTAAAATTGTTTCTGTTATTCTTTTTTTCTGATCTTGCAATCCAGGCAGGTTCAACTTATAACATCGAGTGAGTGAGTAAGTGAACCAAATGTCCTGCATCCACAAACATCGATTAACTGTTCTCCATTAGCTGGGCACTTTGTTTAACTGTAATTCACATGTAAATGGCTTCCAATTCAAACCCACTGAGCTATTCACTTGCCCATAATCCAATTATGGGATGGCCATATTATCCATTAGCTATCTGGCAATGTGCATCGGTCAGATACATAAATTCGATTGTAGCCAATTTTGATGTCTGTGCCGACTAAGGGGGGTCGAGGGAATAGATGCTCCCGCCTAACGAACAATTAATTGATTATAATATTCAATTATTTCGAAAAAAAAAAAAAAACACACACAAACAGCTCTCTATGGAAGTCAACCGCAGTCCCTGGTCCCCGGAACCATGTACAACTTTATCTCTCACATATGTACAATACATGATGAAGTGCATATGCGCCACCATGTCCAGTGTTGTCTGTACATAAACGCATTTTAAGCCTACAGCCAGCCACCCAAAAGGTCCAGTGTGCACACCACCCACTCCCCATATGAGACGTCTGCTCCATCTGCTGTCTCTGTCAGGCTGAAACACACATCTGAGGCCTTTGGAGAGTATTAATGAAAATTTCGTACATCGAATTCGCATCATTAAAACAAAACAAAAAAAATGCAACACAAAAATTGAGCAGTGAAAATTTTTAAGGGTTGCAAAAAAATGTACGTGAAATAAAAACATTCGAAAATGTTGTATAAAAATCAATTTGGTTTTTGGCTCCTTTTTTCCACGGCTTTCAGTAAATGGCAACAATGCAAATACACACGCAGGCACACACACACACACACACACAAAAGAGGCTGGTGAAAATGAATTTTGTTGCATTCTTATGTTTTTTTTTTGGTAAATGAACAGAGGCGTAGTTAAAGATTTAAGCACATAAAATTGTTTTCTCAACATTTATTTGTCGAGTTAAGTCATATATTACAAATTATTCGGGATTAAAGCCCTTTAAAGTATGCTAAACTTTATTTCCCTAAGTAATTGTCTATTTGATCGAAGCTCTTGACTCTGCAAAATCAACACAGATTATGGGTATACAACAAAATGTGGAGTTAAGAAATATTAAAGTGAATACTTAACTAAAATTAGTATTTTCATATAATGTAGCATACTTTAAAGGGCACTAAGCATGGTATACTTTGTGTTTATAAACGTTGTATATGACTATATGTTGTTTATGTCTGATTAATAAGAAATCTTTGCTTATAAACTGGGTTTAAAATCCTGTAATTTTTCTCTAAAATATGAAAAATTCCTGTCAAGTTTTAGCTTACCAATAAATTTTTTCCCCATGCAAACTTTTCCGGTATTTTCAGAGTTTATCCAGAGCTTCGGTTTGCTGGTTTAAACCAAAATTTACCACTGGTCAAGGTTCCAAAACTTGAAGTTCAAGGTTTTTCAGTGGAGGTAGGTTTAAAAATTCAACTTAAGAATATTCAAAATTTTTTTATACTTAGTTGAGTCTGTTCAACTTAGACAAGTGTAAGCGAGTGAGCTATCTTGGTTTTGGTATTATAACATCACTAACTCTTTAGATCTATCAAAATTGGAGCACTGACTCTTCAGATCTATCAAAATTAGAGCACTCACACTTAAAATCTATCAAAATTGGAAGAGCACATGGCAAAAGATTGAATTAAGTCAATTATTATTATGATTTTTCCTTAGGAACTGCTAGTGTGTGTGCGTGAGAGTGTGCTTTTAGTGAAATAACAGCAAAAAAGGTACTTTTAGTCTCAGTAAACTGCAAGTGTGTGTGCGTGCTAGTGTGCTTTTGGTGAAATAACAACAAAAAAGACACCTTGAGTCTCAGTAAACTGCAAATGTGTATGCGTGCTAGTGTGCTTCTCACCTAATAACAACAAAAAAGACACTTTGAGCCTTCACTTGATTCGTTTTGCTATATAACATTTTGATGTTTTTATTTTGTTTTTATGTTTAATTTTTGGACACGACATTCACTGTAAATCGAAACTCATTTGTCAATTTGTAATTGATGATTTTTATAGATAAAATAACAATTTGATTTAAGCACAGTTCATACAAAAGTTTCACGACGCCCCTGAATTTTCAGCACATAACACAAAAACAAAAAAAAATGTCAAACAAATAAACGTGTATTTATTATTTTTTAACTTCAGCTGCAGATGCGGCCGCTACTATTTGCTCTTATTTTTTGGAGAGGAGTGTCCCTGGTTAATCACTCAGCGGTCGAGAGAGAAAGGTTTGGGGGCGGTGGGCGAATGAAAAATGCCCAAGGTATTGTCATAAGGGAGCCTTGAGCCACTTCTGTGTTGCAAAATGCTGTTACGGAACATTATTAAGACACCAAACCCGCTTTCCTCATTTTTTGGAAACACATCTCAAATTATGTCGCCTATTTAGCTTTCGAAACTTGTCCCCGGTCATTTCAACTGTGTTTTTTATTTTGGAAATAAAGTCTTCCAAGGCTACACTATGCTACTGCCCAAATGCAACCTGAACACGGCAGACAGGCCGGTTTCAGACTCCCAAGACACTCTGATAGCCTCTTAATGTTTATTTGTATTTATTATGTATAGGAAAGGTAGAGCTCTACGACCTATACTGAGCTACATTTCTCCTAGCAGCCCTATTGCCTGTACAAATTTCAGGATTTTTGTGAGCTTTGGGTTACTAAGCCTGTTGGGTAGAAAGCTGTGTTCGCAACAGCATTGCAGTGTTTGAATGTATGTTCAGAGCACGCCTCCTTCATTCATATTAGATTAACTTTTTGCACACTTTGGCAATTGAATTCCAATAGTTTGCAGGATTCGTCCATAAAATCCTATGCCCTCCGAAATCAGAGAATGTCGGCTAGAAACGAATACGTTCCATGCATCTTACACACTTTCACATCATATTTTATGAAAAAAAACTCTCCTCTCCTAAGATTGAATTAGGGTAAAGAAGTACTACAGAAAATGTTAAACATTGTCCACAAGCGGACATCAAATCAATTATCAATTTTCAAGAAAAGTAGTGCAGATTGATGACAGGTATTATAAGGGATCGGCCGGCAATTGCAGAAGACTTAGGTCCGTTATCTAATCTTCTAAATAGGTACTATGTTTCTGATAAACTTAGATTTTGCTCTATTATATGTAGGATTATGTGACAGATACCTCTATGTAGAAGATTCGAAAACGACTCTTACAAGATTAAGAGTTTGAATGAGATGTCGAAAACGATTCAAATTCCCAAGTTTATAAGAATCATTGGCTAGAGGAAAGGGATTCACGTCTTAGAACTCGTCAGAGAACTGAACCGAAACATTCTACATTGTGGTTTTCGGTTCGGTTCAGCATTTCAGAATGGATGCCGATTCGGTTTGAGGTTCGGTTCACCAGCTGGAATGAGCGATTCGGTTCGGTTCAAAAACAATTCAGCTGAGAGCCGGTTTGCATCTCTGTGCTTGATGCTCCCTGGTATATGCTATACTGCACCATCTATAAAGATAATGTCATTCTACGAGCAGAAGAGGATAAGCAGACGGCACGAAAGGCGTCAACCAACAAGCAGTTACCAACTTTGGTTCTTAAAAAACTTTCACATATATCATAAAAGATGTGTTTTTGTATATTATAGCATATTTTTCTCTGAGACTCTGGTGCTTGTGAACTATTTATATGGACATAAAGCTACTATTTGAGTTGAGCATGATTGAACTGAGCTAAAGAACTTCAAGCAGGTTATTAAGCTCTTGCCTCATGTTATGAGTCAATAGTTTTCAGAAATTCAGAAATATATCAATTTAGTAGGAAAGTCAATGGGAACAATGATTCAACATATGCATTGCTTTATACCCAGTACAGTAGTATTATCCATATATAAACAAGATATGTGTATACGAGTATGTATAAAATCAATACATAATTCATTCTGTGGGTTATTGAACACCCCAAATGGAAAGCTGACAAACTAAATGAGATACTCGCTTGATGCCCAAAAACTGTACTTAATATTTATATATAAATATGAAAATCATGATGAGGAAATATGTTTATCTAAATGCAACAATGCAACATTACCATCTGCCAAATGCCAGCCAATCAGTTGCTTTAGCCAATGAGCGAGACTTTTGTTGATGATTGTCATAACCTGCCCTGCCCTGCCCTGCACCGCTTCCCCACACCTGTCTGGCTAATTAATTAAACTGTCATGGGAGAAAAAATTAAATATTAATTACAATGTTCACAGCGATTGGATAAAATAACATTAAAGTGAATTATGTACTTATGACATTATTGTGCCTGGGCGATGAGTATACATAATATTTGTAAAGTGAATTTATTGAGCAGTCTGAGGGTCGTAAATGTATGTATATTCTGTTTGACGATAGAGAAAGAGGTGCTCAAGGGGTAAAAACCCGAAAACAATGGACACTTTATGTGCACATTCGAGCTTGAAAACTCATTATGAACGCATTTTCTCACTTCAAGTACAATTTCTCACTTTCAGAACTTTTTTTGAAAAGGCAAAATCTTGATATGATCTCCCAAATTGGCCAAAAATGACACCAAAATCTCTAGTGATTTCTGAAACACATCGGATTATGTTAAAGCGCACTTGATAAATGAAAAAGTCTATAGACGTTGGCATACAATAAGTAGTACATATGTTCAAGTCAATGCTTGGTCAGCCCCTGGCAAAGGCAAGTTAGCAGCCCACCTCCCGCCCAAAGGATCATGGGGCTCAGTAGCCAGTGTGCGACACGAAAACTTGAAGGAAAAACAGAAATTTTTAAAGCAGAATGATCAAATATAGCAGTATTACTATAGGCGCGGTCAGACAAATTAACAGGCTGCCATATATTTGTATGCCAGCTAACTGACAGACTGTTCAGACTGAGAAAAAATACAGACAGATTTCTCTGAGCTAATATGGCATCAGTTAATGCCTAAAATATGTCAGGACTGTGATAAATTTGGGGCTTACCTGTAACTCTATTAATAGTTGCTAAATTCAGCATAAAAGTCATAGGTTTCCATAGATTTGTCATCGCATTTTTATATATATATAAAATCCAACCATCCAAATAATTTAATCAAATATCGACTGGACTGTGAAATAAATGTACATAAAATGTTCATTAGGCTTTTCTGCCTTACCAGCGAGGTGGGCTGTACAGGTACATATGTGAGCAGCAAACATTTCGCTTTACATACACGAGTATTCCGGATCTGCGTATGCTCATTTATATGTTCATATATAAAAGTTTATGTACATTCTGGAATGGTGTACGCAAAAATGACAATAAAATCGCATAAAGCGCCACATCGGGCTACAAACAACAATAAAAAAAAATGTAATGGAATGGCTGGCGATGCGTGCTTGCGGTTGTCCCGCCCCTTGGGAAAAATGGCTTCAGCTTCGGTGGGTTGCATTTCGGTTGGTTGGTTGGCTTTGGGTGCGTGCGAAAAATAAAACAAAATAAAAATTAATAATAAATTTTATTATAATTTCTTTTTTATGGCATCAAACGGCCCAAAACAGGAGAAAAAAAAACAATGAGCAATGAACAAGTTTGTGTCTGAACTGGGCAGGTTGAAAATGGATATCTCGTGTACAATTTTTTTAACAACGCGCTTAAAAACACAAGCCTGAGTGTTCTAGTGGCACAGGCCATTAGGATAAGCTTTATTCGAAATGTTTGAGTATAAATTTATATTAGGCTTTTAAGAAGGATATTTTGAATCAATTAATTTCAATTAATTTGCTGTTTTTTAACATTTTACTCGCAAGCTCTTCCCACCTTCTTTGTACCGAATTTTAATCTTTCTACCATCTAATTGGATTTTCTCAAGTTGAAGGCTGGGATGCCGAATTATTTTGTCCATTATTTGGCTTATAAATCAAAGATTAATTTAAAGTAACAATAGAACTTGATCATTCATTTCAGAACATAGTTTTTATATATTTATTTGACACATAACGATGTAAATTCAGAGTTTTTTGGTCCTTGAAGTTGGCACATCTCACGTTCAGAGAAAGAATAAGGAATTTTATACTTGAAACAAACATGTTCAATGTAAGAAGTTCGATAAGATTAAAAAATATTGTTCCAGATGCAAAATTCTTGATACAAGTTTTTATTTTTGAACCCGTTTCTCTTAAACCAAGAGCTGCAATACTTGAAACAAGTACGAAACAGTCTCAAATCAAGTAGATAAATTCTTGAATCAAGTGCTAAACGTCAAGATTATAGTGCATTGTCAAAAAAGCAATAATGTAAAGAAGAAAAAAGGAAGAATGCCCTTGTTCCAATCTTGTTTCAATATTTCATAGAAAAATAATTGTCCAACTATGTAGCAAGTTTTAGCCGACTCGAGGAACACACAATACCATGATGCCGCTCTCCGCTCGATAGTTTCATCAAACACCTCTCCCTTATAAAAAGCGAAACTGTGAGAGCGCTTTCAGCGCTTTTCTCTCAAATGTGCTTGCTCTCCTCTAACAGATTCATGACACAACAAAGAAGTTATATTTTTAAGTACTAAGCTTTTGCGCGACGAACCTTACGCTTCAAGAGTACGCGAAACCCTGACCGTTTTAAGTACTTTTGCTAAGGACGCACTCTGCGAACACCCTACCTTTATTATTGTAACATGCTAAAATTCTTTGCTTTACTTCTCTCGCCTTAATTCACCAAACTGAGAACATATTTAGCTCGATTTTAAGAGCGAAATTTCGGACAATTCATGAATTTTTCAAGACCGTTTGTATTAAAATTATTTGTGTTGCTTTTTGCTGGGGGAAGTTAGGTTAGGTTAGGTTGCGATGGCTGAGAGCGACAAGTCGCCCTCCCAATGCGATGCCATGGTACTTAAGTCAGTCGGGTTAAAATTTTTAATTCGAAATTAAGGGGGTTCTTTTCGCACTTACAGGCCACACGGATATGGCTTAGATTGGCTCAGGAGTAACAAAGGTATCGCTTTTCTCTTTCGAAAAATCTAGTTTATATGAAATATGCATTTACGCAGCTTTGACTTTAGAAGCCACGAAAAGCATCTTAATCAGCGTACTAGGCATTCTTTGAGAATCTGGGTACAGAGTTGCCCACAGCTTATGCCCATACGAGTCCTAAGCACACCATAGCTTTCTTGAGGTATTTAAAGGAATAATACGATTTATTCCACACATAAATTGGTTTAGACTTAACCCTTTTTTAGCCAATTAACTCGTTTTAAAATAATCCAAAGTATTTTTTTGCATCCTATTAAAGTTCGAAAACTTGTTAATCAATCGTATTCATTGACTAAAATCGTACCGGTTCTTGGAAGTTCCATGGAGAATTTCGAACGTTCCATTCTTTTTTTGGCCCAACTGTGAATGATTTTGCCAGCAGAGTTTTCTTTTTTTTTTTTGTTTATTTCTGCAACGCATCTAAAAAGAATTAAAAAACATTGCAACGAATGAAATGACAGTCAGACGGACGCTGCTCCCGCTCCTCCTTCTCCTCCTCCTGATGGCTCTGTGTCTGCATTAATGCGTAGCTGCAGCGTCTGCAGTCGACGTCGGCAGTGGTTGCTACTGAAGCCTGATTATGTTGATGACGACGACGCACAAACAACAAAATAATCGAATAAATTAACATGTAAAAAAAAAACACAAAATGCAAAAGTGGAATATAAAAAATTCAATCGACACGCATTGGGTGGCGCAAACGCCCCAATCTAAAGATGGCAGCGTGAGAAGCACGTTTGAAATACTGAATATGGATTCGAAATTCCCATTATGGTAGAATTTTGTATATTTTGGATATTTTTAAAGAGTTATTGGCTACAGCCAGACAGCGAAGGTTAAGCCTTGTTCATTAGTAAAAAACTTAAGAGAACATATTGAACACTTTTTCCGGAAATATAGTAGATCCTTAACACGAATTTTATCATAACATAGGGATTGTAGCTCGTTTGAGCTTTAAGTTGCTAAATATTTATGCAATGATATATCCATAGAATGATTTACCCTATCCATTTGGACTGATTATGTCTTGAATCCAAATTTTTAGTTTTTTTTGGTATCTACGCTTAAAAAATCGCAGATCTTTGGGAACATTTTTGAGCTTAAGGCTAAGACAGTTTGATACAAGGATTTCATAGTAGTTTAATCATCAATGTTGAATGCTATAAAAATGTCAACGAGAAAGCTAGCAAGTGCTAGCTTAAATATTTTTAAAAATAATTTTTTTCCCACAACGACCTATCGTTCGTATGGGAGCTATATGATATAGTCGGATGGACAAAAATTTGTAGAAACAAACAAATACAAAATTTGCAAGATGCTACCATTAAAAACAAAAAAGTTTTTCTTACTAAGTTTGTTTTTCAGACCTATCTTGTGTATGGCAGCTATACCATATAGCTGTCCGATTTTCATCAAGCTTTGCAAAATTATAAAAATGCATAGGAAACCTTTGAATACAAAGTTTGGAGGCGTTTCCTTTGAAAAGAAAAAAGTTTTTCATACTAAAACTAGTTTTCCGACCGATTGTTTCTATGGGAGCTATGAGATATAGTCATCCGATCCGGTTGGCTCCGACATATTAGTAGTGTGCAGCAAAAAGTAGATTCTGTGCAAAATTTCAGTTCGATAGCTTCAAAACTAAGACATTATAGCACTGCAAGATTACAAATGTGTGCGGTGCGCATACGCCGCGTGCACCCCCGATATAAAGCAATTGATCAGCAATTTGAAACACTTACACTTACAATTTGGCACTTGGATCTGCTAATTAGAAACCTAAGTTTTTGTGTCATTCTGAAGGAAAACTTGGAACTTCAGTGAAACACGTGCTCTCATCATCTGCTCACAGCCCCATCTCTATGTGGCTCTGCCTGCCCCCCCACTGCATCCAGTAGAGAGTTGTGCAGTTGCTGCCAGTGCATTCTGTATTAATAGGGCTGCTAATTATTGACGGGCTCGACCGTCCCACCCACTTTTGTGGTTTGGCGCGCACTGCACCGAACGCACTCTCATAATGAGTTTTTTTCGCATGCTGCAGTTGCAGTTGTGTTGCTGTTGTTGCTGTTGTTGTTGTTGCCGTCAGTGCGTTTGCCGAGCTGGCGGGGCAACAAAAAATCAGTTTCGAAAATGCTTTGTCAACAGCAACACACATTCAAAATTTTCGGTTTAGTCGCATAAGTTTTATTTTGCCTGATTTAGTATCAAATTACAACTTTGGCTCGGCACTTGTGGAAATTTCGGACGGAAAACCCCCTTTCGAAAACATGAAAATTTGAAAGTAAGTAAATGAGTTTGAACTAAGCCTAAGCGGGTTAATCCTCTTGCTCCCTAGTGAATGAAATGTGCATTAAAATGAGTGTGTGTGTGTGTTTGTGTGTGTTAGTGTGGGTGTGTGTGTGTGTGTGTTTGTTTGTGTAATCACAACCCTAAGCCTACCACACTTGGTGGGTAGGGGTGATAGCCGCTCTCCTATTTCTCTATTACCCCGACGTCGACGTCGTTGTTTTTTGTTTCGCATGTTTATGAGCTATTTTTGTGGTTTTGTTGTCGTTAGTTGTTAGCCTGGCTCTGATGCTCGATGCATCTGATTAACAAAATTAGTTTAGAAAACTCCGCTCTCGCGATCGAAACAAAACAACAAATTTTGTGCGCATTTTTTGGCATAGAAAATGAAAATCACACAAACCAAAAAGGAAACAAAAATTCAATCAAAAAAAATATAATGAAATAAATTGAAATGTGAAAAAATGTGGAGATTATCAAAAGGGCTAAGCAATGGTAAGCCTGTTGGATCTGGTTTTAGTTTTAGAGATATTTTTGGATATTCTAAGTCGAGGGTTTTGAAAGCTTAGAGCCGGTTTTAAGAATCTCTTAAAACAAAATAATGTAAATTATGTTTAAAATTTCTAATTCTTAAACTATTACTCCGAGACAAACAGCAACCTAAGCCTATTAATGCTTACTGTTTGAGCTTTAATCTTAGGAGTACAAGAAAACTTATAAAGGTATTTGCTACCACAAAATGTTTTCAATTGCTTTTAGGAATTTCATTATCCCTTATATCGGTATTAGTTTGTGTAATTCCGCATCCATGAACCTCAACACAAGTTATTCTACGAATTCAAACCAAGATTTGCGCCCTAAAATTATTTCGTTGTCGGATTGTTCGGATTGCAGTACAAGCCAAAGTGATAAACAAAATAATCATATGATATCTTTTGCAATGTGGACTGAAAACAGTTAATTAAATTGCCAGATTAGTCTATTTACTTGAAGACAATTGTATGTTTCCCTTTCATAAAAAGTTTTTGGGAAATACTGAAAAATATATATTTTAAAAACCAGATTTTTAAATTTAGTTTAATTAGAAAGCTTATCCCAGATTATAATGTATGTATATGAAAATAAAACTTCCTCAAATTCAGGGATGCTAAGGACTATTTCGGTGCAGAGTTGCATAGCCGTCCTACTTATGCCTTTGGTTCGACTTACAACAAGTACTTAATCAAGGTATTACCATGATTTTTAGCTTTCAAGCATCTTAGATTAAACTAGGAAACAAAGGTCAGGTGTACTGGAGGATTGGTTTAATGAAAAATTGTTGTCACCAAACAGTATTTTTTCAATATTTTGTTGATCGGTGTGATCTAATGGATAATATTTGAGTGCTGAACACGAATGTGTTTGCGGAAATGGTCCAACACGTTAAGTATTTGGGTAATATAGGCATAAAGTTCCTCTAAAGGCTTATTTTGACCATTTTTAGACACGTTTTAAGGAAAATATAACATTTTGAGTAAATGTACTCGAAATAACCATATTTTGTTGTTGAAAATGTTTAAGTAGGTAATACATAAGACAGACAACTAGCTAATAGTGATTAAGCGTATTATTTTTTGGTAGTAGACAATGTAATAGTCTTTAGAAGTTGTATTCAAAATAATAGATCTTAGAAAAAATCTCAAAATTGTTTGGGATAGTTGGTTTTAAAGCTTAAAAGCAATACTTAGCAATAATATCAAAGAGAGTTAAAACAATCCTCTAGATTCCCCAGATGACTTGTCTAAAATGGGTCAAAAAAGTAATTTTAAGCTTTAATTTCAGTTAGTGATGGAAAATGGGACAGTAACCACAAAATATTGAAAAAAGTCTGTTAGGTTTCAACCATTTTGCATATGCGCAAAGTAGAATTAAGTTCTGAGCTTTCAAGCCCTATTATTCAGACAGCTGTAGAGTTTTTCGTAGGAAAAATTTCATTTTCAAACTTCAAACAAATATGTCAACTAAATTTTAAGTTTTTAACGTTTATAAATAATTGAAAAATAATAAAATGTGAAAGCATAAACTCAATTGTAATAAATATTTAATTCGGCACAACAATTCACTCGAATAGAAACAGTTTTGAACAGCTTTGAAATCTGAATGAAGTGGAAAAACAGTCATATTTATATGAAGAATGGGGCCGAACTCAATTTTTATCTCGTTTGAGTATAGGCCTTTACTTTTTTGTATTTTTCAAGTATTTATAAACGTTTAAAACTACAATAATTATTGTGGTAGGCCAATTTGTTGATTTTTGCGATTGTTTTAAATCTGGTTTTGTTTACTTTGCTAGATACTTTTCGCTTGTTAAGTTTCTGATAACAATTATAAAACTTAGAAATATTTATCTACCTTTTGTCTGCTTCAAAAACGTATTATACTCTGTATACCTTTGGTTCTTCAGATGTTTTAAACTATAGTTTTTGTTGACCCAAGCCGATATCTTGGGTTCGGAAAAGGTTCAAATATCTGTCACTTTTGGTACGGCTTAAGAAAAGGTTTACAGTGAAAAGTATGTCGAAGTTTCGGGTTCCGTTTGGTTCGGAGCATTATTTGGCTCTTAGTTAAGGTAAGTTTAATCTTTGAGGAAACTTATAATTGGCACGGTTTGTTTAACGCATCAGAGAACGCTAAAAAGTGGCTAAACATGTTAAAAATAGTTTAATAAGCCTGATTAACAGAGGCTAAGGACACTATGTTGATTCTATCCCCACATCTTATCACTTTAAACAGTAATAACCTGAATGTCAAAGACTACTGTATCAAAATCTGCCATCATATGTCTGCTAAAAATGAGCTGTAAATTAAGAATGCCAACAGGAAATGCCCTAGGACCACAATTGTTTTATCAAAGTAGCACGTGAAGTCTGTCATAACTTAAAAAAATAACAGAAAAATTTGCTAAATCGTGTTAGGTATTGGTTGAAATTATGATAGTCTCCGAGTGAGATGATAAAATGATGGTTTATCTTTATGGTCTACCAAAAGGGACACATCTCAGCTTAACTGCAGACGAAGACTATTCGGTTTTTAGTTGAAATATCCTATTTTTGAATTTCTTTAGTGAGCATAAAATACTTTTTACACAAAATGGTAAATGATGAGCTAAAACAGTCTTGAAGTAATTTGAGTCTGCACTGGCATAAGCATTGTGTGAGCATCCACACATCAAAATGAACAACCCCTTACTAAAAATCGAACATAATCATATTAATCTCGAACCATAAAATAATTTTAGCTATTTTGCCATTGGAATGCTCCCTTCCCAAAACTGGATTGTCTAGCTAACTTTAATGTTTCATTAGAAATCTGGCAACTGCCTGCGACCTCGTTGTTGGTTTTGTTAACCATTTTGTGATCTATTTTCTCGCCACGAGAGTTTTCCGTTTCTGTTTTCTATTTTTTTGTTTTATTTGCTGGCGCTTTTCTGTGTCGCGACGAGACTCCCGACGCGACGAAGACTCGTCTTGAATGAAAGTCAAAGTAAAAAGCTGTGGCAAAAAACAACAAAAAACCTAAACAAAATATAGAAAACGAGCGCCAAAGTTTGATAAGGCCAAAAGCAAAACAAAATGCGGGAAAAGACAACAAACGAACCAGAGGAAACTGCAGGTGGGGTGGGCCGGGCGGTGCGGCCTGGAGGGGTGGGTGGGTGGCTAGGTGGTGTGGGAGAGATGCGTTTGCCGGGTTGAATGCACGACGTGTGCAAACGAGAGGGCCGGTCAAATGAAAGTTAAAATGAGACGGCTAGATATTTGGATGCATTCATTCTCTGCGCATGTACTTTCTCTCTCTCCCATCAATGTGTGAGGGATACACGCAACACGGATGCTGCACAAGGTGGGAGGGGTCGGTGGTGGGGCTTACAGGTGCAATTTATTTATTTATTTCGATTCATTTCCGCTTTTGTGTGTGAGGCTAAATGAAAACTCATTTCCCTTTGATGTTTTCGGGTGGCCGTTTCTACCTCCCACTTGGACGTGTCCAGCCAAGAGAGAGAGGAAAAAAGACAGATAAAGAGTGCAGGGACAGTGAGACACACACAGAGAGAGAGAGAGCGAGGGAGAGAGCGAGAGTGTGTGAGTGCTTTGCTCTCTCTGAGTTTTGGGTGCTGCGCGATAATGAAAAAGTATAATGCACCAAAAGTGACATAAGGCTGTTAATTAAGCAACAACAAGAACAGCAACAACTACAGTCAACTCTGCCCCATACATATGTGCAAAATGGTATATAGACTTATTTACCGTTATCTGCATATCCTGCCTGAAAGTACGGCTCACACACACTGGGTAGATAGGGAGAAAGTGGGCTGGCAGGGCGAGTCGGGGGAGCCCAGCATAGCCAGAGGCCATCAGCCATGAGTGGTGTCCACCACGTGAGCGTTTCTATTTCTTTTTTTGTTGTTTTCTCACATCAAATTAAAAGCCTTTTCATTGCAAATTACAAATATGGTAATCGCGCCTTTACCTGGCATATACAAAGCAGGTATATAGCTTTACGCCATTGAATTTTTTGTTCATCCCCTGCCCCCAACCACCCCAGCCCCCCTCCAGCCAACTGATTCAATCGATGGTGCTCTTTGATGGTACAACACCACTTGGCTTAAATGAGTTAAATTGGATTATTTGCATATATAATTTGGTAATTTGGTTCCAATATGACAGACACGTAGTTTTATGTGATTATTTGACAACAATTTTTGGAAGAAATTTAACAATCAAAGTCTGGAGTTTTGAAGGATTTTTCAGTTTTCTTGGCTTATGGTTTTAAATGTAAACAAAATCCTGGTGAGACCGTCTAATTTATGTCCGGCGAACGGTCACTCTAATAATGAAATCAAAATCATTCAAATCAAAAAATTCACGAAATTAAAAGCAATCAATATTAAGCAATCACTTCCAAACTCGCGATCCCTTCTCCGACACTTGCCTTACGACTTCCTAACAAGCCCTTTCATCAGACCGCATTCCTTTCTAGGAAGTTGATTAATAGATCTGAGTGAGCGTCCCCATTCCTTTTCGAAATCCCAAATTTTGTTGGTGATTAATGCCCTACAAAGTATGCAAACTTTATTTCCTTAAGTAATTATGTACCTATATCAGAACGAAGTTTTTGATGGGACAGCCGCCATTTTTACCCAAATTGATGGGTAAGTTATAATTCTACAACAACATGTTGAGCTTGGACTAAAATAAAATAAATACTTGGTAGAATTTTTATTTTCATATAACGTAGCCTACTTTAAAGGGCATTAAGCATGATATATTTTGTGTGCTTTAAAGTAGTATCTGTCTTGCTTTTCAATTTAATGGAACTTCAGTTAGACAATTATATTCGTGTTATGTTTCCTTTTCGTTTTGAGACTAAGAACGAGACTGATAACTATTTGTTCGGATCAGGCCGATTAATCGTGTCTGTTCAGGGCAGTCAAAGCTAATAGAATAATGCGCTGACAGACCTTACATATTTGGGATATTTATATAATGATTTTAAAGCTATTCAATTGTTTTTGGGAATTCCATTTCGGAAATTCATAATTTCAGAGCGAACCACTATTCCAATTCTAAACCGTTCAAAGAAACATCTAATGAACCAAACTGGCGGATCAAAAACTGTATGATAAACTGTACCGAATCATTTGGAGTATCTGGGCTGTTAAGTTGCCTGAAAAAACTTTTATAAGTATTTCTAAATATTTTTTAAGGCGTTGCCCAAAGATAACACTTAATACCGCGAATAAGTTTGCAATGAATCTTGAGACATAATTTCCTTAGAACTTAAAACAAATATATAGTCTACAGTAGTGACTTTAAATTGCATACTTTTGGGCTGCAGTAAATAATAATTGGAAGCCCATGATGTCAAAATTATATATCTATAAGAAAAAAAAAACATAAAAATAATTGAAATGGTTGATTTTAAAGCTAAACGAAAAAGCTAAGCTGACTTCGTCTGTGTCGAAGTTTTTATACCCTTGCAACTGCTCGCTTAAATATTTTCAACAAATACTCTTTTCCCATTTATCGACCGATCGTTCGTATGGGAGCTATATGATATAGTCATCCGATTTGGTCAAAAATTTGTAAAATTATGTGAAAGCATGTGAAACAAACTAATACAAAATTCCAGGATGCTACCATTAAAAACAAAAAAGTTTTTCTAACTAAGACTGTTTTTCAGACATATCTTTTGTATGGCAGCTATACCATATAGATGTCCGATTTTAATAAAACTTGGCAGAATTATAGAAAAGCATTGAAAACAAAGGAATACAAAGTTTGGAGACGTTTCCATTAAAAAGAAAAAAAATTTTCTCACTAAAACTAGTTTCCGAACGATTGTTCCTATGGCAGCTATAAGATATAGTCATCGGATCCTGTCGGTTTCGACAAATTAGTAGTGTGCAGCAAAAAGAAGACTTTGTGCAAAATTTCAGCTTGATAGCTTTAAAACTGAGAGACTAGTTCGCGTAGAATCAGACAGACGGACGGACAAAGCTCAATTGACTCAGCTCGTAACCCTGATCAAGAATATATATATTGTTTATGGGTTCGGAAATGAATATTTCTATGTGTTGCAAACTTCTGGGTCAAATTATATTACCTTTTGCAAGGGTATAAAAACAGTTCTTAACAAAAACATCAAAGAAAGTCAAACCAGAAGTATAGGTTTTCCGTTAAGGGCTACCCAAAAGAAAGTTATAAAGATAAACAGAAGCGTGTTTAGGATACAAAAATTATCTAGAACCAAAAAACAACCTTTTAATTAACTGAAATAAGTTTAATTTTGTAGCCTTGTGTTAGTCTTTGTTGAATTTTTTACCTGAGCGTTAAATTTGGTTTGTTTTTAAATATATTTTCTATCAAAATTGATCCATTACATTTTCGTCTCCTGAAATGCCCATAAAAGTCATTGGGGAAATCCCACATCTACTGCCAGTCAGCATGCTTCTTCTCTACTTATAAAAACATGCCAAAAAGAAAAAAAGCGCCCGATGTCTAATTCATACATATTTATTTATTGCGTTCTATTTCTCTTGTCGTGCTGTCTGTCTGGTCTGGCGCGGGCCCCGGGGGCATTCGATACTGGGAGTATGGGGGTAGTGCTCGAAATTTACATAGCCAAAACCGGCTTGCCTGGCCGACAGCAAAGCTCACCCACATATGTACACGCTCGAATGTGTGTCCACACACACACACAGCTCAACTCCAGCCAAACCGGCTTTTAGTTTTTGTTAGGTGACCCAATATTTGTGTTAACTATTTTGTGTAGAAATAAAATAAATCATTTAAATGTAGCGATAAGATAGGAGCTGCAAAAAGGGCACCTTATCAGTTCTTAACCTAACACAATGAAAGGCGTTCGCAGAGACCTAAAGTGGAATTTGCTTTTAATGTTGTTGTTGTTTTGTGTGTTGATGACAAAGAGAGAGTGCGAGAGAGCGAGTAGGGGGGTTTTTGTTTGTCTTTTGTGTTGGCCGGCAAAAAAAAACATGAACAAAACTAAGCGCTACCGGCAAATGTTGTTGCGCTCTTGTACAGACTCTCTCCCGCCAAATGCGAGTTTCTATTGTTGTTGCCGGGCTTCACTCCAGGGTTAAGGCCTGAAAGGCAAGGCAAAGGTCCTCCGGTATCTTCTCCAGATTCTCCACATCCTGCGTTTCCTTGTTGGGGCTAGATTCTTTGAACTCCTTCAGCTCCACGGATTTGGGTAGCCCTTCCTCCGGCAACAGTTGCTCTTTAGCCAATGGTTTCATCGGCCAGTTGAGTATGGAGATACGTGTTTGGGATTCCGCTAGAATGCCACCTATCTTCTCCTGGCGATTGAGTATACCCAATAGCTTGGCACGAGCAGTGGAAAACTTCTGCATAACGACCTTATGCTGACGCTCCAATACGTCCAGATTCTGCGGCTTGAAAGCGGGCGTCCGTTTGAGCAGCAAGGTCAAGGATTGACGCCTCTTCATCTGCACCGCCGCACGTTCCATAAAGGATTTCTGGCGTTGGCGTTTAACTGGAACTTGCATTTTCTTTAGCAAAAAAAATTCCAACCAAATTTTTAGACAATTCTTTTTTGACGACTGTTCAGTTGACTTTACCAGAGAGATATCAATTTATTCAAGTTTCAGTTTGAATTGTCGACTGGATGCTAAACGCGTGGATTGCTTAGTTTTTACTTTTGTAGTTTGTGGAAAAGTAGGAAATATCTTCCGAGTCGATATAGTTCGTTCTTATGAACAAATAGATCTCAGACATGGTAAGAGATAAAGCTTCGGCAGGTATGGGAAAAAACTGCTTAAGCAAGTTTATTTGTTATATTTGCCACGCCCCTTCCACCAGCAATTGATCAAAAAACCTCAAATCTAAAACAATTTTATAGATAGAAGGTTTGTACCTTAGTAATCAGTATTATTTATCAAACTACCAAAGAAATGGTAAAGATTGGATGATCAATAGTCGAGTTATAGAAAAAACAAACTTTTATGCTGGGCAGCACCGGCTGGAACAGCGTTGGGCAGCACTTTATGAACTTTAACACTTTGTGCGAAACCTTCCTCGTTCCCTTTTCAAATGAAACAAGCATCGCCTTTTCTATTTACATCACTTCAATCAAATTCTATACTCATTCCCATCAACAACACCGCCATGTCACACACACCCAATCAAATTATGTACCGGGCCATGGATCAGTGCAATGAAATCGAAAATTCTCTAGAGGGTTGTCTGCAGGTTTTGCAAAAGATTTGCGTGCCCCGGCATCAGGACACTGCTACAGCAGAAGAGCTCCCAAATCCTTCGCGGAATCTGTGTGGCAAGCCCAGCTATATTGTGTGTACGGGCAGACGTTCAGGCAACCTAAATGAGGTCACCAGCAAGACGGATCTAACTGCCAATACAGAAAATTGTCTATTTCAAAGTGCCAAATTGAAATTACAAAGCATTTTGGAACGTCAACATCAGATCATCGAAACCGTGGATAATCTTACCGATAAATTGCCGAACACTCCCAGTTCCAATCAAGAAACTGTGGTACTAGCAGAGGAACAGGAATAGTAATATATTGTATACAAAATATATATATATAGGAGTAGCAACATTTGTTTGGGCTTTATCATTTTCGTTGTTTTCATTTTCAATAAGTATTTCTACTGATAAGAAACTGCTTCCACTTTTTGCAAAAACAACCGGCAAAATATTGATTATGAAGCGCCCCCGTTTATATGGCTGATACGGCGGAATGCCTCGAAAGTTTTCAGTATATAGTTGGTTATGTTATGTCGGGTTAGACAGGTGAGATCGTTTGAGGTGCATATATGCATATATAGAGTAAATCAAACCCCGTTTGTTTGTTCATCAGCCTGGCTGTCTATATGAATACCCATATCTGGAGCAACTAATTTTGGTATAGATACAAAAGGTATAAAAAATGAGAAAATTGGACTCAAAATTAACACAATCGGTGTCAGAAACAGGCATTGATAGCATGTTCCCACCTGTAGTACAGTGTTCTCACTTATAGAATGAATATTCAAACCAGCAATAAACCGAATTCACACATTTTGAATAAGTTAAGGCCAATTTGGCTAAATAGAAACTGACAGTCTAACAGTCAAAGCACATTTAGTGAATATGGGCATCGATTATAGATGACACTAGGCAACAAGGCTCAATTTTCAGAAGATCTAGACAATGTGGCGAAGCATTTTCGAAAACAGCACACGAAAATCACATATGTAGAATATACTAAAAAGTCTAGAAAGATGATTATTTTATAAAAAAAAAACTTACGAAAAGGGGCTTAAGTATCGCCAGATGAGTGAGTCTTTTCCTTATTAACGAACTGACAAAATAAGCATGTGCCTTTAGGCTTAAAGTGTGCTCAAATCATGTACCCATAAATAGTCTTCAAATTTTTAGAAAAGTGCATGAAAAAAGGAGTGCATGATGGTGTATACATTTATATTTTTTTCTCCATTTCTTGTTTCCAAAATTTAAGCCCCCCCGCTCGTCCAACAGCAGTTGATTTACCCAGTTCTAAGCTCGGGCTATATTCAAATCGTAACACTTTCACACTGCAAAAAGAACAAGAGCGGCTCCAAAAACTCCACTGAGCTAGACACCAAATGCAGGAGGGGGGCCGGTAGTAGGTGGAATGGTAACGCCACACTGCAAGCCAGACCTGTCGCAACTCCTCACTCACACACACACACACGCACATACATATTGTACACTGATAGACAGACTGGAGAGCATTGCATGCCAATGTTGAACCCTTCACTGCCTGCCAGTCTCCTCCCCTCCCCCAGCAACAAAAACAACAAAAACCTCAACTGCAAAGGCACGCGACGTCGACGTTAAAGTCGGCAGCGTGGCGTGCGTTGTCGCGCGACACACACACACACACACACACACACGAAGAGATACAGCAGCAGGCTCCAACACACACCTCCAAGTGTCTTTTTGCAAACTTTTTTGCGAAGCTACGCTGTGTACTCTCACACACACACACACACACAGACACCCGCCATAGTCTTGAGTGGCGCTCTCTGCGGCACTATGGCCGATTCTCTCTTGCTCTCTCTTTGTGTATGTGATGGCGGCGATGGGGGCATCGCATTCTTCGTCTTTTTGCCTGCGCTTCGTTTTTTGCTTTTTTCGTGTGTGTTTTGTGCTCGTAAAAAGCTCTTGTATGCCCCCCATCCAACCGCCTGCGCCGCCCCCACCTTTCTTTTGCGGGGCTCTCTCGTCGCGTCGGTTGTCGCGCTGCCTTCTGCCGCGGCCGGCGTCGACTTCGTCATGGCTTTCATGGGGTTCTTGAGCGTATGCAAAAGATTTTTGCACATATTCATCTTTTTGGCCGTTTTCGGTGCGTTTCGTGGAGCTCGCGCGCTCCAAAAAATTTCTCGCGTGCGGCACACAACTCAAGAGTTTTTCGCGCTAAAAGAAATTTTTGCTCTGTGTTTCTCTGTGAATTTCTTTGTGTGTGTTTTTTTTGTCTTTCTCGGTTGGGACTTTTTTAGCTTCTCGCCAGATGCCGATACTTCCTACAATTTGGCGTTGTGCTAGTCTTGTTATTGTGACGATTTAGCTTTTGGAGAGTGTGCGTATGTGTGTGTGTGTGTGTGTGTGAGGCGGCGTCTTAGAAAAAAGTAGAAAACGAAGTTCCGTGTTTTATTTTGTGGGAATTTCTATGTGTATGTGTCTAAGGGTGTGTGTGTGTGCGCCGGTTGGCCTTGCGAATTTGGGTTTACGGCATAGTTGGATGTACCGATTAGAAGAAGGATTAAAGAGCGATCTGAGAGCTGAAAATCCCAGTTGACAAAGGAGATATAGATACTTAAAAAATTGTGTGGCTTTGATGAAACCATTTCCGAACTCATAAATTATGTACGTTCTTGATCAGGGCTACAATCAGAGTTGCTTCTTTTCCGTATTTCTATCCTAGTCCCTGTGTTTTAAAGCTATCGAGCTTAAATTTGACACAGAGTGTAAATATTTTTGCATTTTGCTGATATTTTGAAACCACCCGGATCTTATGACTATATACCAAGCAGTCTTGCTTCGAAAAATTTATACTTGTGATAAAATTCGATTTTTGAACTCAGCAATTATAGTATTACAAAAAGTAAAGTAAATTTCAAGTTATTCCGACACATAAGAGTTATCTAGGAGATTAGAAATCGTCCTTTAGTGCCTTTGAATCGAGTAACATATAGTTGTCTGGGGATCCAAAAGAATAAAATGTTTTATTAAGCGAAAAGATGTGTTTTTGACAAAGTCCGTATAAATTATATTGGTGAACCGACTACGCGAGCAAATAAATTGCTTTAAATATAGTAAAAGACATAATTCTAATAGAAGGAGGATTCTAGAAGAAGGAATTCCAGCACGGTTTCAGGTTGGATAATTAACCTTAAAGGTTCGAATCGTGGTGCTAAAAACTTAAAAAATTATCCAAAATTAAACCGTCTTGAAGTGTTCAGTTCCGACCTATAACCATGAGAGCAAAATATTGGACTAGTAACAAATTAGATTTGAAAAAAATGTTTGAGTGCGTGCGAACCCTGATAAAAGTTAAAAAAAAGGCAGAAAGAGATAATCCACAATCTGTTCGACATATTCTCTAGGTTGTCATTATATTCACTTGAAAAAAATGTAGAATAAGTGATATAATTGCCATCCATAAAAGCCTTTGTATTTCCCGATAATTGATTCGTAAATTTATCGAACGACCAACAAAATCAAAAACTTAACAGCACTAAATAAAGTTGTTGCCGGTGTAGAAACTAATATCCGTGATATGCACTTGAATACCTCCTACCTTATATATTGAACATTAACCAGCGGAAACTGATTTGTAGGTTTTCAGCTCCGTTTGATATGAAAATAGTTATATTAGAGGGTAAATTTGATATTGGAATTGATATTTATGCAGATTAAGGCCCATTTAATCTTCTCTATTCTGTGTATTCTCAACCCAAAACTGTTTTTGTAAATGGTGCATCAAGTGAAGATTTTTTATTAAAGTTAACTTAAGTAAAGTGAAATTAAAGTTGCTAAGCAAGACTATTATGACTCATACTTGGCGCTATTTGTGGAAAATCCAGTCTCTTTTTGATGTTATCGGAAAGTACTTGTCTATAATTTCTCAAAAATACGAAAAAAATTTTGAGCTGCTGTGGAAAGTTTTTATAAGAACAAATCAGTAGACTTCTGCACTATTTATACCCGTAACTCTTATGATACTACATGGTTTACTAAAGTCGTGAAGGTAAAGGTAAAAACTGGCAGAAGAAAACATGTCTGTCCGAACATACATACTTTATGTTTTTGATCAACAGCCGAGTTGTTCGTCTGTATGAACACCTAGATTTCGGAGACTAGAAGTTCTGCAGCCACCAAAATTTGTATGCAGACTCCTATTGTCTTATTACGCAGATCAAGTTTGTTTCCTTGTATTGCCAAGCCGCGACTATTAAAAATGTTGAATAGAACACACACAGTTATGAAGATATCGAGCTCAAACTTGAAAAAGATCGTATAGTAAATGGTAGAGCTATAAAGCTTATACAACAATGTTGCATACTTTTCAGAGCCATATTCATTATCAGAGTATTCATTAATGTTAATGCTCTGTAAACTAACATAAGGAAAGCATAATTAAAGTTAATTCCCCTGAGTGAAGGGTATTTCGAAGTCGAGCAGCGCCGACTTTAAGTAACGCTCTACGCGGCAGTAGACTCGTTTTTTTTCGAGCTAACGTTTTCAAAATACAATATTGTATCTGAAAAAATTCGTAGAATTGTTTGGGATAGTTTATTCTCAAGTTAGGTAACATAAGATTTAATTATAAACTCACAGCTAACACAGTAACGAAATTATGGTTCGGCTATGATAATGTATTTTAAATTTATTGTATCTATAAAGATTTTGGTTTATAAATACAAGTATCATTATGAATTTGATTACGGCTCTGAATGTTAAAGTGTCCTAGTATTGTATCTTTTATTTACATCGAAAAAAATTCATAAATTTTGAAGAACCATAGTTTTGTAAATAAATTGGCACAATTTTAAATCGAACATCTATTTCTGACAAATGACTAGAGCGTTGCCACATCTGACCAATCGATGACTGCATCGTTTCTGTCGAATAAAAGCACCCTTTATGTGTCTAGAAATGTGTCTGCCTCTATTGACTCTTACTTGATTTGGTCTATCAATTTTTGTTCAACTATTAGGAACTTTTTTGGTGTGTTTTGGTGGGTAGCCAGTGACCCGCCCCCCCATTTAGTATGCAAGGAGTGTGTGTGTGTGGGAGTGTGTGTGTGTGAGTCTGTATCTTCACACGAAGTGCAATGTCGGCGTCGGGTAACTTTTATATCGTTGGCGTCGTTTGTCGTGTTTTTTTTCTGGACTTAGATTGTATCACAATTTGTTTTGTTGTTTGCCTTCTCTCATACGTTTGATTTGGTCTTGTTGGAATACACACACACACACACTAATACACACCCCACCGCTCCAACACCCCCCACCATGGTTGTATTTGTATTCCAGCAGCAACGGTTCCTCATCTAGGCGGCGTTTTGAACTTGAAAATTTTTGTTTGTTCGCTTAGTTTTTGCCTCCCGCCCAACCCTTTCCCCGGCATTGTCCTTTGCGCGCGCTCTGTTTCTCTCGCAGCTCGATTCGCTCTCTATCGTGTGTTTAGACAATGCGTGGCTGGTGGCGGCGGTGGGGGTGGGGGTGTGGGGGGGTTAACTGTCTGCGGTGTGTGACCATGTGTTGAGTTTATTTTGGCAACAGGAAGTAAAGCTAAACAGTTGTCAGATAACACACAGAGAAACACAGGGAATTTCAACTTTATAATCAATGATTGAATCTATCTCACCATTCTCTCTCTCTCTCTCTCTCTCTCCCTCTCTTTCTCTCTTCAAATGCAGGTGCTTTTTGACTGTTTGGAACATTTTTAAAGATTACGTTAAAACGTTGTTGATACTTATTACAAAATATTGTTTTGTTAATTAAACTCAAATCGTAATAATAACAACAAAATAATAATAATAATACTGAACAAAAAGTCAACATAATAATTCTTAAATAAAACAAATTAATAACAAATACAACTTAAGTGCAATCAGTTATTATTTCTTAAGTTCAAATATTCATTTCAACAACCAATACCAACAACAACAACAACAACAAAAGGAAAATAGTTAACTTTCAGTTGTATGGAAAAAACGAAAAAAAGTGATTTTTAGTTAGTTTCTCAAAATTTAACAAACAAAATTCACAACAAAATTTGGAATACAACTACAACAACAACAGCAACTACATAACAGCAACTACAAACAACAACAACAACAACCACTGCAACAACTACAACTACAAAACCAGCAACCAAACAACAACAATCAATAATAAGGAACAAAAATAATACTGAAACCCCAAAATAATAGCAAACAAATTGTAACCATAATAACAACAACAAAAGATGACAACAAAATATCTATAAAACACACATAAAAAGAAAACCCAAATCAAAAGCAAAATCAAAGTAAAAGAAAACCAAAACATAAAACAAGCAAGCAAACAAACAAACAAATAAACAAACAAACCAACCAACCAACCCAGCAACATACAAAAAATAGTAAGAAACACAAACCGAAACCGAATCGAACCTCCCCCCCAAAAAACCCCCAAAAACTCCGCAGCAAACCGCTAAGAAAAGAAACCGGAAAACCGAAGTGAAAACAGAAAAACCACAAAATAAGAAAACAAACAAAATAAACGAAAAACAGAATCAGAAATAGCCAAAATTTGTTAAATTCTTTTCTGTAATCCAAAAAAACAAAAATTGAATTTCAAAAATTTAAACTTTTGTGTTAAGTTTCGTAAGAATTTTTACGTTCGTCAAACAAAGCGGTCAACAAAAACAAAAATGTTCTGAAATGAGTCCAAGGATCAATTTTCATAAACAAAGGTGAAAGCTACCAAACAAAAGCAGAGAGAACAGTGTGTGCAGCACAGACAATTTTCTAAAAAATATCATTATCTCTATATATAAAAAACAAAACAAAAACAAAAAGAATTATAACAAAAACTATTCATATCGCGGCTAAAACCAATCGAAAAACATGTAAAAATTCACTTTTCGACCACAAATTAAACTAAATATTTAGTAGTGCGAACCAAAACAAAACAAAAAACAACAAAACAAAAAAAAAACATTCAGATAAAATTATTATATTACCAAAATACCCACGAAAATAAATAAAACGTATTTGAGAATTTTTCAATATATCCGCGAAATTTAATACATTTCGGTAAAAAGCAACAAAATATAAAAAAACGAAAGAAAAACATTCCCCCCTTAAAACCATTTCGAGTAGAAACCTGGACAAAAGTAATCTAACAACAGCACATTTTTGGATAAGGAAATCTTACAGAAATTTTCGCAGCAGCTAATAACATATTTTTGGATACCAAATTGGTGAGTAACAAATCAGATTGTATAAAAAAAACACACAAATATCAGTGGGTTAGGCTTACAAATTTCCGAGTATTATATTTATCAATAAAGAACTTAAGACTTGTAGCCAGGGCTTAGTTGTATACAGTATATGGTTATCTATCTCCTAACTCTGCCCTCAATCTATCGCAAAACTCTCTCTTTGACGAAAAAGATTAATATGACAAAATGTTTGCAGGGAACTGATAATCGCTTAAGGAAATAAAGTTGGTATACTTCTAGGGGCGTTTGTCAGGATTTTTGTTGGTGTATAAACGGTCGAACAGAGTAATGAATTCCATGTATTATTTGGTTATTCACTTTGAATGGGATCTTGACGAAACTCGGGCAGAACGTCAGGCTTCACAGAAAATTGGACACAAACAAACGGACTAGTTAGAAGAGTTTTTCAAGTGAAACATAAACAACTTTTCGATTTGCCTCGCCTGTCCTTGTGTTGCTCCCGGGATCAAAATTGACAGAAATGAAATCGGAGTACCCAAAAACCTATGATTCGATACAAAACATAATTAAACCCTTGCAAAGGGAACAAGTAAGGGCGCTGCAGTCGAGTTTCCCGACTACAAAATACCCTGTTCATTTGTTTTCATTTATTTGTTTTTGAATTTTTGAAGATGTCATCCTAAATGTAGGCACCACTTTTCTAGTCCTGATCAACAACTGGGGGGTGCTCTTATCAGCTCAACTGTTTCGCTTATAACTCCGGTGTTTTTGGTCCGATCTGATTGTACTTTTCAGAATAGATAGATATTGGGTTTAGATATAGATTAGAAATTGTGGATCTGACGGCTTTTTAGGTCTAGGATTTCTAGCGGAGGTCTAGGTTTTTTGAGGATAAAAGGGGGACGGGGTGGAATTTTTCAAATCTGAAACAAACTTGATCTGCGTACAGCATAAATCTACCTTCTTGCAAAAATTTGTGGCTCTATCTCCTATAGTCTCTGAGATCGACGCGTTCATACAGACAGACAGACGGACAGACGCACGGACGGACAGACGGACATGGTTATATCGACTCGGCTGTTCATGCTGATCAAGAATATATATACTTTATGGGGTCGGAAAATTTTCCTTCTCCCTGTTACATACATTCGCACAACTTCATCATCCCCCTTTTCCCATTTTCAATGGGAACAGGGTATAATTATAATTTTGACCAGAAGTTTGCAACGCATAGAAATATTCATTGACGACCCCATAAACTATATATATTCTTGATCAGGGTGACGAGCTGAGTCGATTGAACTTAGTCCGTTCTTCTGTTTGTTTCTACGCGAACTTGTCTTTTAGTTTTAAAGCTATCGAGCTGAAATTTTGCACAGAGTCTTCTTTTTACTACACACTACTAATATGTCGGAACCGACCTGATCGGATGGCAATATCTCATAGCTCCCATAGGAAAAATCGGTCGAAAAACTAGTTTTAGTGAGAAAAATTTTTTTTTTTCAATGGAAACGTCTCCAAACTTTGTAATCGTAGGTTTTCTATGTTTTTTTATAATTCTACCAAGTCTTATTAAAATCGGACAACTATATGGTATAGCTGCCATACAAAATATGGGTCTGAAAAACAGTCTTAGTTAGAAAAACTTTTGAAAAACTAATGGTAGCATCCTGCAATTTTGTATTTGTTTGTTTCACATGTTTTCACATAATTTTACAAATTTTTGGCCAAATCGGATGACTATATCATATAGCTCCCATACGAACGATCGGTCGATAAATGGGAAAAAGAGTATTTTTATACTCTGTACCGTAGGTACATAGAGTATTATAAGTTTGAGCAAAAGTATGTAACATCCAGAAGGAAGCATCTCCGACCCTATAAAGTATATATATTCTTGATCAGCATCAACAGCCGAGTCATGTTCGTCTGTCTCCAAAGGAATGGAGAAGATCGGATGAACGGTTTTCGAGTTATGATCAAAAGACTGTTCGCTGCTGCAGCGCCGTAGCAGCGCAGCTTTCAGCTGCTACTGCAGCATCAAAATTTATGCTAAGCGTATATTTTTCTTGGTACAGAGTATGTTATAGTCAGGCTTGACCGACTTTCTTTCTTGTTTGTAATATTAACAGTCGCTCTTGAAGCGTAGAATGTTTTAAGTACAGAACGGTCGATGTTCAATCCCGTTTGGTCTAGAACGCCGGCAGCTGTTTTTTCTGAGTGTACACGATCACTGCCGACACGAACTGCCGACAGCTAAGCTTATTAGGCTACAAATTTTACAAGAGAATGAGAGAACCAGGCCCAGGACCATTCCAGGCTGAACTCATCAATCTTGAATCCAAATTAAAAATTACTTCAAGTACTTTCTGACCACACTAAGAGAAAAAAAACCTTCAGCTGACAATCATTTTGAATGTTATAGCCAAATTGTATCACCCCGCCCTGGCCCCTCCACCCCGCTTAGGTGGTTAAGTCACGTTTGCCGTGGACTACACAAAAACTGCATTCAATGACACTGCGAAAACAAAAATGGGCGAAAAATGTGCTTAGTCCGCGGCAATAAAATGAAATGAAATGCAATTCTTTTGCGGCGCGGTTGAGTGGGTGGGTTTGCGGTTTTCACTGTTGCCAAGTGGCAAACGCAGCAGCGGAAATGTTGTAAACGCATGTAAATTACAGTTGTCATTAATCGGTTGGCCAACGGTGAGAGAGAGAGAGTGGGAAGGAGCAAGAGCGAAATATAATGGCGCTCTTTTGGGCGCAAAGCGGGGCATTAACAGAATGCAGCTACTTTGCTGGGAATAACGGGATGCAGGGACGCGGCGCAGGCACACACATGCTGACCAACCGACGCTCGACAGTCGACACTCGGAAACTGGCCGTTCGGTTTGGACGCTCCCACCCCGTTTGACTCTTTTTGACATCAACTGTACTTTTGCCCGTATGTGTCTGTTTGTACGTACGTATGTACTTCATTTCATGCTCTCGCCCATTTTTATGTACGGATTTTATTTCAATTCATTTAAAATATGTGTAATGCTGCTGCCGCTGCCGCGCCGAGCTCATCCCTGCGACTTTTGTGCTTCGATTGTCGATGGACCCAGAACCAACCAACCAACCAAGCGAGCGAGCGAGCCAGCGACCATCACCCTCCCATCCCCTCACCTCCCCTCCCCTCACTGGCGCTCGTTTGGGTGTCCGTCGCGCATTTTTTCAATAATTAATTTTTTGCGCGTAAATGCAATTTGCATGTAGATGAGCATGTGCATGTGTATGTGTATGTACAGCTCGGTTATATAAAGCGGCCACGGTCCGGTCTGTGCGTTTATATGTTAAACAGCGTTTTTATTGCATACATTTTGGCGCGTATATCTTGCCATCTCTCTCGCGTTGCTCGCGCTGAAGGACTGTACCTCTTAAGGTTCATTTATTGCATTTATTATAAAGGGGAAATGGAATTATGTGTGCAAACAAATTATGCTCTAAAATTTTGCCATTCATTAAGCATTCTAAAACCACATCCATGGCTGTGGATCTGGCCAGCGAAAGTCATTGAAAGGCTTAAAATGTGAATGTGGCAGCCACAACAGCTTCGCCAGCCTCAAGTGGTATGGTTGGCCACCCAATTCTGTTCAAAAAACCGCCAGCGTTCGTTGGCCTTGGCTGGGGGTGGCTTAGATAGAGGATACGAATGCATTTCTCGCTGGGCCGGGTTACACATCACAATTCGAGGGAACTGTGCTGGAAACTTAGTTAGGGGAGCAACAGCGCAGTGATATGCTTTTGAAGTTGTCAAAAAAAAGTCAACGAAAACGAGTTCACACATGAGGTGGGGGGATGATTAAAAGGATGTCGTTTTAAATGAACATTATAATTAGAGAGAGCAGAGCAGAGGCCCTAAAGAGGGGCAACATTAAGCAGGTTGCCAGGAAACTGCCTAGCCTATTGAAAGCTCTAAAAGGGAATTCCCCAACAATGGCACAAAAGTTGGCTTAACTGTTGGGTAAGCCTGTAGAAGATTCAAAACGGGAATTAAAAATATTTTAAAAATATCCAAAAGATTACGTAATGAATGACACGCTTTCAGGAAAGGGCTATGCTGTTATAAAAAGTAGGAAAATTCAATGGGTGTAGTGAAATATAGCAAATTGCTCGTGTCGATTGCTCGCCTGCTCCTGCGTTTCTGAAGTTCTTTAAGGTGGCCTGCCGCTCACCTTGAGTCTTAGTCTCAGAAGCACGCTGAGATGCTATGTGTTTAGCAAATTGCTGCCGTCGATTGCTTGCCTGTTCTGCCTTTAGGCAGCTGTTTGATTCCATTTTTCAGAAAATCCGATTGCAAAGTAGTATCTTGACTTCTCCTTATTTTCCTCCATCTTGGTCTTTTTGACATTTGATACTAATTGGGCTTCCGTTTTTCTGCCCAGCTGTAGCAATTCCATCTTGGAAATTGGTTTATATGTAGCTATTTCCAGTCTTTCTTGGCTTATATCAGAGATCTTGTTTAAGAACATTTTGGGAATAGCTGTCCCGTTTTGTCGACACATTTTGTTCTTGCCTACTTTTGTTTGGTTTCTAGAGTTTTAATGGAAGAATTTACAGGAACTTAAAATGGAATATTTTGTACTAGTTTTGAGAATTAATTGGACTTGTCTTTTAACCTAAAAGTAGGATTATAAAGATTTCAAAATAGTTTAAGATGTTCTGCTTAAATAAAATATCTCGAGTTTCAAAAAATCATACCTGAAATAAGAATTTTGTACTTGAATCGAGTATTTACGTTCTTAGTGTACTCTTGACACTATTTTTACTTCATACATTACTAATCAGTCCTATATAAGGTATTTCTGGATAGAATAGATTGAATTGAATCGAGTATTTTCGTACTTACCTTTCTAATGAGACCGTTTTTACCTTAAATATCAAGGAACAGTCTTAAAGAATGTATTTCGGGATTTAAAAAATCCTACTAGAAATGAGAATTTTGTACTGGAATCAAGTACTTTCATACTTAACGACTTTGAAGACCGTTTTTACTCAATAAATCAAAAAATCGTTTTATATAAGGTATTTCGGGATTGAAAAAATCGTACTAGAAATGAGAATTTTGTACTGGAATCAAGTATTTTCGTACTTGCCCTAATAAAGACACAATTTTGATTTAAAATATCATAAAACAGTCTTATATAAGGTATTTCGGAATTGACAAAATCATACTAGAAATGAGAATTTTGCACTTGAATCAAGTATTTTTATACTTAACGACTATGGACACCTTTTTTACTCTATAAGTCAGGAAACAGTTTTATAAAGGGTATTTTGGGACTACAAAAATCGTACTTGGAATAAGAATTTTGCACTAGAATCAAGTATTTTTGTATTTACCGTACTATTAAACCCATTTGTACTTAATTTTAGTTTCAACAAAGTTTTAAGTCCAAGAGTTGACAATCATTTAAAGTGTTTAGCAAATTTTAATACCCGATATAAGCTTTAAGACTAGAAACTTTAGTTAGGGCCGAATAAACGACCCCCAATCCACCAAAAAGTATCCCTTAAACACGACGCCAGTAAATCAAATGAAACAGAGTTAAAAAAATAAAGCACGAATACTAAATATAACAAAGGAACGAAAACGAGCCATGAACCTGGGGTATGATGGAAGTTGCTTACAAAGTTTGCAATGCAGTAAAATGCAGTTGCAGGTTTACATTTTTTATAGCTGCCCCAACAGCCACCACCACCTACACATTCGAGCCACCCAGCGCCCATCCTGTTTGAATTTCTGGCTTGGTATAGAATATTTTTGTGTGTTGTTTGGCTTGTTGTGCACAGTTCGCCCAAAGACAAAGGGCTGCAGGTAGGAGTTTCGATTTCTAAAAATACAGTTTAAAGTATTTCTCTTTCATCTATTATGCTTGTATGATGTACTCAAACGATTCCCTAGGGCGGCCATCTCCTTGCTCGCTCTCCAACTTGCCAAAAACAAACCAAAAAAAACAAAGTTGAAAATATTTTAATGGCCTTATTTGTTCGTCTGCCGCTGTTTACCTTCCCCAACCCCCCCGGCCAGACAGCCGTCAGGCTCTCAATCCAACTGGTCTCTGGCTTTGGCTGGGTTAAAATTTTTATTGCATGGCAACCGACGACAACGTCGTCATGTGAAAAACAACTCTGGAACCTCACCTCCCCCCCATTCAACCCCTTCTCATGGCCACCTCCTTCCCCTTGAAAAGACACAAGCTAACGATCTCTGGGGCGTATGAAAATGTATGAAAATATTACGCATACGCCATAGTGGTCTCATGCTGCCTTTCGATAGGCCCATTGAAATGCACTGCCTCCACTTCAACTGGCGTCGTTTTAAATAAAACAATATACATGGTCTGTTTCTGTTAAGTTTTTATCTTTTTATCTTTTTTCTTGAGGGTGTGGCCATATATTTTTACGAAAGTGCGGCTTACATGCTATTGTTATCATTGAGAAAAAAGCAAGACATACTCAACTGTTTGTGTGATCTCTTTGCTTTCCTGCTTACAATACTGAGAGGAACTTCAGTTTGACTCTGAATAAAGTTTCTATATTTATTTGTTGCTTAAAAGGCGCTAGCCTTGAATGATGTCTTAGGAACAGCCTCTTCGCCTCACACAGGTTTGCTCCGGCTTTTAAAACAAACTTATCGGTTATCGCCACAGCCAAATCGTAACTCGTTGGTCTCTAAGGTTCTAAAAACAGTCTGGATTTATTACAAATAACAAAACAAAACGTTTTCATTGCATTCCATACAGCCGCTTCCTATTTAGTTAACAAGCAGTACAAAGTGGACAAACCTCTTAAAACCAGGTAATAAAAAGGAAACTGAATTCTGTTTGTTTTTCCTGTTTCTAGTTAAAGTTTTTTCCTCTTAGTTTTCACTTTTGGGCTAGAAAGGAAAATCGACAAATGTACAAAAATAAATATACACAAAACATTTCTCTGCAAATAATGACTGCTTCTGCCCTCCCGCCCTGTTGTTCCCTTTCTATTCATTTCACTTGCTTTCAACTCTTGGCAAGTGCCACCAATTTGAATTTGAATTTGAATTTTGACACACTCCCCAGAGAGCCCTCGAAAAGTTAGCAGACATTTAAAAACGCGCATACGCCTCGTTGGCTCAGTTTGAGTGGTGGTGCTGGTGGTGGCAAATGTTGAGCAAAACTATGTCAAAACTCGTTTAGTTTGCCGGGAAAGTGTTGTTTCCGGTGCCATGTCTAGCCAGCCCGTGGCAAAGGTGTGCAACCCATGCCATACGACCCCGGTACCTAAGCCTATTACTTACATAAATGCCATTAAATAAGAAGACCAACTAAGGCGAGGCGGGGGTAGAAATAGCAGCTGCTAGCTTCGGTCAAGATTTTGTGCGTTTACCGTCCACGGGTATGATGCGTGCGGATTATCACACTTTACGCATGAAAGATTCAGTGCAGGTGAAAGCGAGCAAGAGAAAGATTTTTACGCACGGTTGCGTTTTGTCACCCCGACAAACAGAACATGGCTGAATCCCTTTTAAATACTTGTCATTGGATGCAGGCAGAGAAAGTGTATGCACTTTCTGTTTAGCTGAAATCGGTAAAAGGGAAGCTTAATCAAGTTCTTGGTTTAATGAAGGGATTTCATAAGGGTCCTACAAATGAGGACGAGTTAAATGTTAAGAATTATACAGAAAATATGTGTATATTTGCCTTTAAGTCAAAAACGAAAGTTTTAGCGTTTCAGGTATGTAGACAGCTTTCCTTAAAGTTAGGGGATGTATTGCCAGATCTTTTTATAAGTCACTTAATTATCATCTACATACATTTTTAAGCTTGGGAATTCTGTAGATTATTCTTAGAGGGTCTTACCCTCTGAGAATGACTATCCTCTGACTTTTCTAGAATATTCTCGAGAATGTTTTGCAGAATTTCACTTTAAAGCTACCACTTTTCATTTGTGAATTGATATGGCACTGTTTCTTATTACCAAAAGAAATAACGAAATTAGTCAAATTATTATAAAATTAATATTTTCCATATTATGGCTTAGCTGATGATTCACTTTTGGCTAAAAAATTACAAATAAGTCCCTGTCCTTCGCAAAGATCTTCAACTTCTGCCAGTCCCGCAGGTGCATTTGGAGTAAAGCAGAATTCCTCAAGTTCTAAGACAATTAATTGAAGTTTGAAGCGCAAACTTTTAAAAAGTTTTCTATGTACAAACTTTTCCGGTCATTTTCACCCACGCGCCTACACAACTAAGGCTCTATGTCTAATTAAAAGTCTCCCAGTTAAGCGGTTTGAGTTATGTTGGGTTGATAATCAGTCAGTTGGCAGGTTTTAAAGGACTTTGATTTCTATATTAACGCTTTATTGTAAGAAATTTATGGAAAATCCTTTTTAAGGTACTTATTGTCCATGGCAAGCCTCTACTTTTTCTAAATTCTGCAGAAGTTTTCCGAGGTCCCATCGTAAAGTCTCAAATGGTAAAGTCTAGCAAGTCCTTTAAATATAAGACCGATTTGAAGCTATTTTTATGCAAGTGGCATTCCTCAAAACTTTTCAAAGACATAAGCTTAATCATATTAACACATCGTGTCATAACACCTAGTCTTAAAAATGGATTTGATCCCGGATTCTGAATTTTGAATATGAGTCTTACTTGATCGAACTTGATTAAGGGACGTAAGGCTTAAAACAGTACTGAAATTCGTCTATCAGTCTAATTTCAAGCTCGTAAACGTACCTGAGAATCAAATGATTGAAGTAAGAAAGGATCTTCAATGACAGAGCGAAAAAACGAATGAAACCAAATACAGTGAGGCTCAATAGGTACAAACACATACGCACAGGCTTCGCTCAACTCAATTTTTTTAACTTGTGCTGCCCTGAAACTTCCAAAACAGATGTTGCAAAGATAGAATTGGCTCAAAAAGTTGTTAAAAATGCTTATTTTGGGGTTACATCTAGTTTAAATATCAAGCTAAAGTCAATCCCCGTCATTTCTGCGGCATTCAAATATTGAGATCAATTTAATCTCGGGCAAACTTAATCCAAGCTGATTTCAACATTATATATAGAAAGAATGTCAAGCCTAAATGAATTTTGGGCATTCTTGATTTGATCCGACTGAGGAATCAACTCGAGTTCGAATAACGATCTAAAATCAGTCCCGTGTGTTGTTAATATAAGACTTTATCAAGCTGGGACCAAGCTCTTCAGAGCTAAAGTCGGGATCAAGACAAGTATTCCAAGAAACCCGACTCGTACTTGGATTGAAATGACCAGGATCGACCGATTTCTGACATAGTAGTCCCAAAAATAAGACCCAATATGTTTAAGATTCTGTTTGTAGTTTTCTATATCAGTTAAATGACGAGGGATTGCTTTTAAATTTAAACAGACTAGAAAAGAAAGCTAATAATGCATTTTGTGTATACTTTTGTTTATTATATAGTTTTATTCTTCCAACATTGACAAGAATAAATAATGAAAACCCAAGCGATTCAAAAACTCAACAGGGTATAGCTGCTTTGGTCTAGTCCCTCGCTTCGTTCTAAGCTCATTTTCTATGATTTAAACATATTTCGCTAAATTGCATTTGAAGATAATTGCATTAGACTCGTTTGACATGTGTCATTAGTAGATGGGCTCAAAAGCAAAGAGCAAAATCCCACCCAAATTGCACTCATTTTGCACTCTTTGCAGGCTTATCTCTGGCAAGCATTTTGATTTGAATAAAACAACTTCCATAGATAAGATGGCCAAACAGTCAACGAATATGCTAAGATTAATTGACAATTTTTGCCGTTTGTTTGGCCTATAGCTTAACTATAGGCATGTTCGTTGCACTCATGTCATAATATTTGTCAATTGTTGTTGTCTTTGATCAAGTCAAAAAGGTAAACAAAATCAAATCGATAGGTTACTGAACCAAAAACCAACGTAAAGACACAAAAACAGAGAAAGAGAGAGAGAGACTCACACACACACACACACACAGTAAGGAAAAGAGAGGAAAATCTTAAAAAGAAAGTTTCTAAATTTAGACAAGAGTACAAGCAGCAAATGTCGTTTATTTTTAACATTTTAAGAATATTGTATTTATTTTATTTTGTGTTTTGGCAGCGAAAAAAACAAACTTGTCATTCTGCATGTTTTTGTGTTTTTGCAACATGGCAAAAACCTCTAGAAAAAACATGAATTGTGCAAAAAATCCAACAAAAGTAAACAACAAGCAAAAACGGCACAAAAGACACGATGTCAGCTCCACATCTACCCAGCTCCCAGCTAGGTAGCTAGCCACCTACCTACACCTACCTTCGTACAGAAATTCGTACTTATTTGTTATTGTTTTTATTGTTTATACAATAAAAAGAATTCGTTGTTTATTTATACAATAATAATGCATACACATCATACAATAATTTACTTGATATTTGTACATGCTGGCCGTCCCTTACGCCCCCCCGCCCACCAGCCCCTCTGGCACCTGTCCCCACCCGGAAAGCGAAACGAAATCAACTGAACAATTTGCAAATTTTTCTGGCACAATTGCCCTCTCCCCCCACCTCCACCCTTTGCAAGCTTCAATTCGCTTGACTGATTGAGTGGGCGTTGTCATACGGGAGGAGGTGGAGGGGGAGGTGGGGGGATGAAAGACCTGAATTAGGCATTGTTTTGGTCAGCAAATTTCTAAAGGTCGACTTTTTTTGTTTCGAACCAAGGTGATGTGGCCAAAAGAGAAGGTTGTACAGTGCAAAATATCAGATGAGCCTCTTTTGATGTTTGTAAATTTGGGAGAAAAAAACTAAGATTAGCGCTATGAGGCTATAAATTGCCAAGATCTATAAAGAGTTCTTTTTCACTGACCTAAAAAGAAAACAAAATTTGGCTCTTCAGCAGTCTTCTCCTATCATCTTCAAGTCAACAGAGAGCCCAACTCATGCAGGCATTGCTATGACTGTTTGGGAATTTCAAAGCAGTGCGAGAGCAAAGACTCAACATCAAGAGGCAACGCCAAATTGACAGTGGCATCACTTACCATCCGTAAGACCTGTTTTTTATAAGGACAGACAGACCTACAGATGGAGATGGCTATATCGACTCGGCTGTTAATTCTTTTCATAAAGAAATTGCAGCAACAACTTCGGATGTGTCTCTCTTCTCATTCTCTCCTATGCCTCTTGCGAAATTAAAGGCACCGTTGATTTTGTTGTTGCAGTGTGCAGTGTGCAGTCAGCAACAAGCACGCGAAATTATGGAATAACCGCTTTTCTCTTTCGTTTTCTTGTGGTTAGTTTTATTTGTGTTAGTGACAACGCTATCATTATTTGCTGTTGGGAACCCCTGCTTTATGGGGTCCGAAATGCTTCTTTGTGGGTGTTAGAGATGTTTGCATAAACTTAATATACTCGGTGTAACTTCAAACGTTTGTTTTTTTGGAAAAAAGTCATTAAAAATCCTTCTTTTAGAACCCATAAGAATTTTGGTTCATCTTTCCACTTCACAGTCCTTAAGTCGAAGAATCTCAGTGCTTGTATTTGATGCTTTTTGGTAAAAACTATATTGAGATGCTTTCAGAGCACAGGGTGTCATTTTGTGTACGTTACTCTAAATGTAGAAATCATTTTTGAAGTATTTAATAGGTGATAAGGTCTAAATCGATGGCCTTCTGATGAATTTCAGCATTTAAGATTAAAAGTAAGTGGTCACTCCAATTCTTAAAGTCTTTTAAACCAGTGTGAAATAAGACACAAAACAGGATTAAGCCTTCAATTAAAATATATATAGTGACAAACTTGTTCTAATGTTTATTTAAATCGCCATTTCATACCTAAATAAAGCAAAGTCAACGATAAACGTGCATTCAAAATCATACATACAAGCATGTAAGTAAGTATGTACATTGTACACGAAGTGCTCCCCACTATTAGACAAAACCGACAACAGAGCGCGCTCCCCAAAAGCCGGGAGAGAGCAAACGAGAGCGAGCGCAAGCTTTGTGAATGCGACTGCACCAATACAAAGAAAGTTGTTGGGGTCCCTCGCCGGCAAAAAACGTTGAAAAAAGTTTGCAAATGTTTTGACTAAAAAAGCTTAGAGAGCCCCCACTTGTCTGAGAGCAGTTGGCGCTGCTCTCTCCCACTCTCGCACTCTCTGGCCCGCTCTTGGCTAAGTTTTATAGTTAGCCCGAGCGCAGAGCCCAGACGACAACGTCGAGAGTTCGGGTTCGGATTCGTTTTACGGTTTCGGTTTGTTATTTTTTGGCATTTTGTTCGATTTTTTCGTGCGACGACGACAACATCTAATAAAAATGGAATAAAAGCAACAAAAATGGCAGCCTGAATTCAAAAATAAACTAAAAATGTAGCCAACAAAAAAGTGCAACACAAAAAATGCCCGGCAAAGGGCGAGCAAAGAGGCTGGCAGCAGCAGCAGCAGAAGCCGCCAAATAAAAAGTGTATAAACGATTTGAAATTATAGCAAATTAAACAGAAAATTTAACAATTTTTGTCATCGTCTGCATTTTCTGCATCAGTATCTTTCGGTCTCTACAGTTGTGGGTGTGTGTTGGTGTGTATCTGCAACTATATATGTGTGTGTGTGTGTGTGCGTGTGTTCATTCGTAAGACACAAATTTCGGTACATTTCGGGGGTGTCTGTGTGAGCACGTGCATCAGTGTGTGCGGCGATTTCGTGTGCCACTGCAATTTGCCATTTTTTTTTTGCCTCCCGCAATAAACTTTTTGAGGTTAGTATTCTGTATACACTGGCGAAGAGTGCCTTAGTTTTAGACAACACTTTGAAGGGGTATCTCAAAATTTTGGTATAATGGTGAACTAAGTGCTGATTGTTTGTTGTTGCACCCTATATTTGATATACTTTTGAAACTTACAGGAATTTAAGTTAAAATTTCTTCACAAAGCTTATTCAAAATTCTACAAAAAAATTGTTTAAAGAAAATTTGACTTGCCTAAAAGATCCAATTGAAATGGATAGTTTTTTATATACTTTTTATTGATATTAAAATATTCATTTTTCATATCCTTGGGATGATTATACTCTGTACCGTAGGAAGCATCTCCGACCCCATAAAGTATATATATTCTTGATTAGCATCAACAGCCGAGTCGATATAGCCATGTCCGTCTGTCCGTCTGTCCGTCCGTCCGTCTGTCCATCTGTCCGTCTGTCTTTCCGTATGAACGCACAGATCTCAGAGATGGTAAGAGATAGAGGTTTGACGTGTATGGGACATATGCTTCTTATGTCTGCAGGCAGATCAAGTTTATTTTCTATTTTGGCCACGCCCGCTCCCGCCCCCGCAATTTGGAAAAAACGTCATATCTCCCACAGTTTTGAAGATAGATGGCTTGTTCCTTCTGGACATATATAGTTATTAGGATAACTCATCGATCCGCCAAAGAAATGAAGAAGATCGGATGAACGGTTTTCGAGTTATGCTCAAAAGACAAATTTCCTTGGTACAGAGTATGTTATAGTCGGGCTTGACCGACTTTCTTTCTTGTTTTCAGTTCCTTTTGACGAAAGTTTAGCATAGATTTAACATTAAATGGATATTTTTATATCTAAAAAAGGATTTCAAAAAGTATCCATTCCAAATGGATACCGAAATCATTCATTGTATATATTTTAATATTTAAATATTGGGATCAGAATAAAGTCATAGCGGGAATTGGGTTGTTTTTGGCCTATTTTAATAATTTCTGAGCATGGTGCAAAAGCTAATTGTTGTTCTTCCACAATTCCTGTCGTTTCTGTCGAATACCTTCACTAAAATTGAACATAACTTGCAGGTACTATTTCTTATTGGCCGCTTTTTCTGGTTCCCAGTTCTTCATCCAATAAGAAGAGCCCTGCTTAAGAACCTATAAGACTTTCAAAATCCTCACCCAACTCTTTATCTTTCTTTCAGTGGTTCACTCTCAGTTGGACTTACTGGTTCGGATTAATTCGGTTCGGTTCGGAGTCGGTTTATAAATAATTTCAAAGAATGTAGAATTTTTCCAACATCCATTCCAATCTGATGGAAAAATATGAGACAGAGTTTCTCTGGCGGTTTGACAATTCACATCATATGATCCGAAATCTTGTTTTTAAGGGTGTCAAAGAGTCGACGCTTCAATACAGGCACCATACCTTGTATTTCTTTTCATAATTTGTAATTTGTCATTGTGGTACTCCTTTATTTTGTTGTTTAAAGTCGCCAATACATGTGCAGATTTTTATTGCTCCGTGTTAATCTTTGGTCCGTAAATCTTCTAAACAATCTTTCTTTCAAAAGCGCCATTTGCTGCCTCATTTATACTTCTGTTTCGATCTCCAGCACTCCCCAAAATTCTTTACCAACTCCCTTAGAACATCTCTTGGCAAGAGTAGTTCGTCTTTGGATAAGAAAAACCACAATTCTTCATTGAGTTGATCATTAAAATACTGCTAATGGTCTCAGCAAAGAATCTGACCTTAAAACCACCCTGATTTGGCAGAACTTTTGCGAAAGTGTAACTGGAAGCTCCCCTGTAGGATACAAAAAAAGTTGAAGGAAATTAAGTTTTAGAAATCTAATTTATGCACACAAGAAAGTTGCTGTCATACCTCACTAATTATGCTCAAATGTGTTTTGTTTAATTTCAGCAACACACGGAAACTCAATCAATTACATTTACATTTGGATACCAAAATAAAAAAATGAAAGAAAAATCAACAAATTAATAAGAAAGGTGAGTTAAATAGCTTCAAATTAAATAAACTAAAAATACATAAAATAAATCAAGTTGACAAAAATGCAAAAGAGCTGTGGTTGAGGGGGTGGGTAGGAGGTGGGGAAGGGGCACACACACAAAACGGCACTAATGAGCAAAGGAAGAGCTCAAAGCAAAAGGCACAAAAACTAAAAGCAGCAAAATTTGCCACAAATCATTTGCAATTTTTATTTGCTTTTTCTTTTTCTTCTTTTTTTTTTTTGCGAAATTCCCCCTGGGGCTAAATTCATTTATACTTGTGTGTGTGTGTGTGTGCGAATGTCAGAGCATAAAGGAATATGATGAATTATACGCAGGAAAAAAAAACCAAGCACAAAAATTTTTGCACAAAAAAAAACTAAAATCCACAAAATGTTCAACAATAAAAACAAGCAAAATCACTTAATTGTGCTCCGAGTGCTGCTGTTCTCTCTCTCTCTGTGTGTGAGCTCTATTTGGCTATGTGTGTGTGTGTGTGAATGTGGGGTCTATGTATCTAACAGATACATTTCCAACTGCTATTAATGCATGTGCGGCTTGTAGCGCTCTCGATGTTCAATTTTTTTTTGTTTGCCGGTAAAATTTTTGTTGTTGTGTTGTTTGTCACAGTCAATGCGTTAATTAAATGGACAGATATTTGGTGAAAAAGTAACTAAAGCGAGAGAGAGATGGATGTAGAAACGTAGCAAAACAGAGAGAAAACCTTTAACTGACACAGCTCAATATTTGTTGATAATACACTTTAGACCAGCTGGCTTATGTAGACGCTTTGGTTTTTCTAATATTATGTGGATTAAAAGGTAGTTTGTGTATAAGAATTCTACTCGGGGTTGAATCTATACCAATAGTTGCTTATTTCTGCTTTAAACAAAAGCAATATTCCTTTCCATTTCACTTCTGCCGAATTCAACATAAAATTTCGCTATTACCGACATTTGTCGATTGTAGATTCTGTATAAATCAAGTATAGAAAAATACTTAGAGCTTCTAAGGCAAGTCTTTGGTGCTGCCTTTCAATTTGTTAAATTGTTGCTACTTAAAAAACCATTTGATCTGAACTTCCTCGACTACAAATAAAAACATGTATTAACTCCAAAGTACCCTATATTCTTGGTTTCGCGAGCTTTCATTCTTTTGTCGCCGAATGTTAAAGTATACACTGACACATACACACGCTCTAACTGACGATGCTCTACCCCTAGCTTCTATAAGCAAAATTGTTTTGTTTATAACTGCGGTGTTATTGGTCCGATCTTATTGTACTTTTCAGAATATACAGACATATATTCCTTAATTGATGTATATTAAGCCAATAGGCTCTAACTTTAAGGTTGGGTCTCTGATAGAGTATCGTGGTTTCCAACTTTGAAACCAACTATGGTATTCTCTGCTATTCTGAAGGTAGTTCATGCAAAAATGTGTGGCTCTATCTCATATAGTCTATGAAATAGACCCATTTAGACGGACCGATGGATATGGCTGTATTGATTCGGCTGATAAATACTTTATAGGTTCAGAAATGTTTCCTTCTCCCTGTTACATACTTTTGCACATCTTTATCACCCCCTCTTGCTCATTTTCAATGGGTATATGCGTGAAATCCGAGAAAATCAATCGCAAACAATATCAGAAGTACGCTGAAACCTGATTTGCTCAAACCAGGAGGGAAATGATTGACTTGAGCATGGAACTTTTAATCCCAAAACTCTGTCTTTAGCTTGAGTGAACTGGATTTAAGCTCGAAATTTACATATTTTAAAAAAACTCAGGATTGATTTAAGCTTGTAGTTCGTTTTCGGCTTAAAACCACATAAGGATTCACTCTAAAATGTTATCGCTAATCATATATGATGTGATACCAAAATCCATTTAATGCAAGATTACCAGAGATCAAACTGAGTTCGATACTCGAAGTATATTGAACCCGTAAAAGAAGTTGCTTTAAAATTGCCCGAGACTGACTTTGGCTTGAAGTTAAAACAAATTTTGGATAACTTGTCTGTAAACTGAACCGAATCGAACCGTATCCTTTGGTTCGGTTCAACATTTAGGACTAGGTTTGACAGCTGGACACAGAGGTTCGAGTAACCACATAGAAGAAGAGGTAATCGTTTCAATATACACAAATGAAATAATATTTTGAGTTTCTTATATTTTATTAAATTTTTTAAAATAATTTTTTAACAAAATTCAAACAAAATAATATCACGAAAACTCGAAAAACTGTAATTTTAATGTCAAGATCTTTTGCTAAGCGAGTAAGTGAAAGCGAATTCGTTCAATATGAACATTCCTAGTGGAAACGTGTCAAGTTCTTGGTAAGCTGTGATGTATTTGATTACAAAATAAACTTGGATTAGTTGATTTGTTGAATATTTAAATAAAGTAACTATTTTTCAACCAGTTTTTATGCTGATTCGTATCTACAAACATGTGTAGGTCCCCCCCACCCCTTTCATTGATTTATGTTACGGCCAAAACCAACGCTTCATCATTATCATCAACCAGCCAAACAGTTCAACAACAATTTTTGCAAAACGTTTGGCTTTTGGCTTTTTTTTGTTGTTTTAGTTTGTGAGTCACTTTTTGCCTTCCTTTTTTTTGTGTGTGTAAGTATATTTTTGTGGCGCAAATTGTTTTTATTTACCCATAACTCTCGTATCTCTATCTATACCTGTCGCTATAGTTTATTTCGCGAGCTCTCCCTTTCCCACTCTCTCGCACTCTCTCGCTCTCTCCCTCTCCCTGTACCGCTGCTGTTGTTGTTGGCAAAGCTTTTGGTGTATTGAATTAGATTGCTGCACAAATTACGTTAACATTTTTTTTGGCGCTCAATTTTTGGTGTTGTTGGCCAAGCAGCAACAAGCACAAAACAAATTTTTGGCAATTTTGTTTTTGCTGCTTTAACCTTGAAGTCAATTTCGTTCGTTGGTAGCTTTTGTTGTTGTTGTTTAATAAATTGCATAGATAGATGGGCTAAAAAGGTTTGCTTATTATAATAATTATTTTGTGGCAGGCATTTTAAGTGGACAGCTTTATTGATTTTAAAGAAAAAATGATGTATCAGCCGTAGATGGGAATTAATACTTCGGTTCACCAAACGGTTCAGGTTTTATTTGCACATTTTTGGATTCAGTTTAAATCAAAATTGTGAAAAAGTTCTCTTCACATAATTCACATGTATTGGCCACCTCATTCTCTAAATTTGTAAACAATTTTGCAGGCATAACATTGAGAAATCATTTGGCTCTGCCATCATTAAAGCCCGCCGTGAAACTTAAACTTCAAAAGAATGGCAACTAAGCAGAAGATTGTCTAAGTACTCCTCTTTAGCAAATGCATCGAAGCCAAACGAAAGCTGGCGGTAACTCCACCTACTTTACACTCGGCAGCTTTGGCACAAAAGATATGCAGATATAAGATACAAATGCACAAGCATGAACCACTTGAGCAAACAATCACACTCGTGTGTGTATCACATTTAATGGCTATTACTGACGCCTGTCATTGGCCAAAATATAAATCTCATTAAATTTAGTGCAAATCTGGTGGGCGTTGTCAGACCAGGCGGCCAACGCTGACAACTTTCACTGTCCGCCAAGCGTAAAACAGAAATTTCAAGTTAAGCCAACGATAAGCCAACTGAAAAGTGGAGCATATATAATAAATTGATTTGTATATGCGGAATTGGGATCTTAGTTAATTAACCAAGCCAAGTGAGGAGGGAAAGACATCTCGGAATGCCAATTTTCATTGCAGTGTCGTTTGGAGATCAATATATACGAAAGTGGGATAGCAAGGCAATCAACATTTGAGGTAACTAAGATGTATGCCCATAAGGACTAGGATGACCACATATTATATTAATGCAGTGGTGCTACTTTTTTAAGCTAAGTAACCACAAAACGGACCAGTACGATCAAGTGAGCCTAGCCCAGCACACATTATCTAAGAACAGGGCTAAATTGTGAGACTAATGTCATAAGGTAGCTATACCTTATACCCAGCTTTTCTAAGTCAGCTCTACTTCGCGCTTAATAGACACATCTTCTGCTGATGAAATCAAAATCAGTGCAAAAATTATGATTAATTCAGCAAAGATGAAAGTCACTAAAATTGTTAGACCAAATTCCCCCCGCCAACAGACAAGTAGTCAGTCCTTGGAGATCAAATTTTAGGACTTGACTCTAAGGAAAATCAAATGTATAGTTTTCTAAGAATTAAATTATTAAGTAACTGACCAGTAAGATGTGTCCTTAAGAGAAAGTATCATGCCACGAAAATATTTGATACCACATTTGACTGCAACCTTTATGGAGTTCATAAACCAGATCAAACAATAAGTGACTCTATACTTGAGTACCCCGTCTCCAGCATACCCTGTTTCCTCTGAAAGGCGACCGTTTTCCAGATATGAAACAAACTTTAAAATATTTCCTCAAACTGCTTAAAATAATCTAAAAGTAATGGACATATTAGCTAAAATGACATCCAAGAAATTTTGAACTTTATGCAAGGAATATTATGACTTTGTTATCAAAATTCATGCCACTTTTTTATCGGAAAATTGTGTTCAGCTATGAAACTCATTTCTTGTTGAATGAATAACAATATTTTCGTATTTGGTGTAAAGTGCAAAAATTGTCAATGTATTGCGAATAATGCACTGTGGATTATGTGGATTATGGGCCAGTGGCATCTTTGGCACACTCTTTTTATACCCTGTTCCCATTGAAAATGGGAAAAGGGGGATCATGAAGTTGTGCGAATGTATGTAACAGGGAGAAGGAAAATTTTCCGACCCCATAAAGTATATATATTCTTGATCAGCATGAACAGCCGAGTCGATATAGCCATGTCCGTCTGTCCGTCTGTCCGTCCGTCCGTCTGTCCGTCTGTCCGTCTGTCCGTCTGTCCGTCCGTCCGTCCGTCCGTCTGTCTGTCTGTATGAACGCGTCGATCTCAGAGACTATAAGAGATAGAGCCACAAATTTTTGCACGAAGGTAGATTTATGTTGTACGCAGATCAAGTTTGTTTCAGATTTGGAAAATTCCCACCCGTCCCCCATTTATCCCCAAAAAACCAAGACCTCCTCTAGAAATTCTAGACCTAAACAACCGTCAGATCCACAATTTTCAAGTTAGAGCCTCGTGGTTTAGTATACATCAAGCTAGGCCCAATATCTATCTATTCTGAAAAGTACAATCAGATCGGACCAAAAACACCGGAGTTATAAGCGAAACAGTTGAGCTGATAAGAGCAGTTGTTGATCAAGACTAGAAAAGTATTGCCTACATTTAGGATGACATCTTCAAAAATTCAAAAACAAATAAATGAAAATAAATGAACAGGGTATTTTGTGGTCGGGAAACTCGACTGCAGCGCCCTTACTTGTTTAAAGTTGAAGTAGGCAGAAACGTGGTTTCAACAAGACGGTGCCACACAGCACACACAAAACAATGGCTCAATTGAAAGGCGAGTTCCTTATTTCGTCTCGGAATCGAAATCAGAACCAAATTGTAGTTAAGAATACACTCATATGTTAAGCTTACAGCAAGAAAAAGGGCCGGTGGTGCAGATGGTATGACTGATGCCTCAAGTGTTAACTTATTTCAAAACCATGACAAAATTAAGTAATTTCTAGACATTTTTCAAGGACGTATATTGACCATTCTGAGCACAACTCCTTTAAACAAGCCAATTCCATCATTAAATGTTCGAAAGTTCTTCTATCAAACATATGGAGCAAGATCAAATGGAATTTCCTGGAATTATAATAAAAACTGGGCTGGCCATACAAAACGGTATCTTTTGTATCGATGAATGTTGCCATCTGTGTTCGAAAAATCATTTAAAAATAAACTGATCGTTACTTTAAGTGAAAGAGCAAAGCCAAAGGGCTCGCCTCGATGCTTCTACTAAAGCAAAGATAGTGTGAAATGACTCGAAGTTGAGCTGTTTGTGTGCGTGTGTGTGTGTGTGTGAGACGACAACGAACGCATAAATTGCAAATGCTGTCGCATTGCCAATGGAGCGCAATAATTCACAAATAGCAACGACTACGACCAGCGACTGACTGCAGTTCGCCACGAAGTGCAGTCCGTTGGCGGCGGCGGCGGCGGAGGAGGAAGAGTCGGAGGAGCAGTGGAGCCGCCGCCGCCGCCGCTTGCACTCTCTAGTGTTGAGGTATCTCGCGTTCATTTGCGGGTTCAAGGTAGTTTAGTTCTCTCGCCTCTTGCACTCTCGCTGAACGATTGGCGATACTTGATTTGCGATTGCGACACGCAATGCGTTTTCCAATTTAAGTTTTTTCCAAACTGAAAAACTTTAATTTACAGAATTTCACTTGGGGAAAAAGGGTCACCACTGTTGCTGGGGTACTTGGTTGGGGTAAGGTTTGCTGAAAACTGAAAGCAAATCCATGAATTTTGAGTGTGTGTTTGTGTGATGTGAGGCGCACGCTTGCCGAGACCTTGATCCCGCATTAAAAAGTTGGCACGTCGTCGTCGTCATCGTCGTCATCATCATCATCATCACCATCATCATCATCGTGGGGCAGCACAAAAAGAACATAAAACACAAGACAACAAAGTAAAGTCAACAAAGGAGAAGGAAACATGTGGACTCGCGGCCGAGGCACTTGGCATGCGGTGTCCATTTATGCGCCACTCCTCTCAATCAGCCGCTGATGATGTTCATTGTTTTTAATTTTGCAAATTTTGTGCCCACAAAAGTTTTAACATTATTCACAAATCTCATCCTCTTCCCATTTCAGATTCCACCACAACAACAAAAAAACAAAAACAAAAAACATTTTGAAATCAAATTTAAAAACATTAAAAACCTAAAACCTAAACAAAAACCAGAGATTTAAGAAGAAAGGAATTTGAATTTAAAAACAAAAAAACCAAAATGAAGAGAAACAAATGAGAAACTTAGCCAAGAGGACAGTAACAGAGGAAGCAGCCGAAATGTGTCAATAAAGAGAAACGCGACGAACGCGACGAACAGTCCCAAGACTTTGAAAAAGCCCACATAACCAGGAAGGAAGTAAGGAAGCAACCGTCGAGCAGCTGCCACCACACATTTCCAACCCAAAATGGCCATCAATTTCTCGGCCTCGTTTGCGGCTTGCATAGCAGCTGGCCTGAAGGTGCCCCGCCAGATAATGTACTGCATCACCCAGGACACGGGCCAGCCGTACGTTCTGTACAAGGACTCGCAGGATGCTGACCGGCAGGCGGGCGCAGCCGCTGCCCAATGGGGCAGCGAAATGTATCCGAATATCCAGCAACAGGCGCAACAGCATCTCAGTGCACAACAGCAACAGCAGCAGCAGCAGCAACAGCAGCAACAACAACAGCAGCAGCAACAGAATGCAGCGCAGGCCGCTGCTCAGGCAGCTGCGGCTGCAGCGGCCGCTGGCCAGCCTCAGAGTCCACCCGGTGGAGCAGAGCCACGGGATAATATCAGTGGGGATGGACGACAGCAGCAGGTATCGCCCTCGTCGAGTCCATATCCAACGGTGCAGCAGCAACAGCAGCAGCAGCAGCAAAGGGCAAATGGACCCAACGATGAGGATGCCATGAATCAGGTGAGAATCGAACTCCTGCAGTTTTGTATTAGCTGCTATGGTCACTTTTGTTACACTGTGCAACACTAAACAGTTGAACGCCCCGAGAGCAATAAGATAGAAAAAAAAACAAAGTATTTGCGAGTTGGGTTCACATAAAAAAATTTAGTACTGAACACAGCATTTCGACAGGAAGAATATGTAGATTTGTTATCTGTTAAGAAAACCCCTGAGGAACGTTGCTTGTTAATTTTCCGTAACTGACAAATCATTAAGCACCTGACGCAGCTTCTGAGAATTCATACAAATAAGCAGCCATTCGTTTGTATGTATTGCCTGAATCAGTTTTGTGGGGGGAGGAGATGGTAATACTATTAGGACAAAGGCTTGTCCTCTAGTTACCTTTATCGGAAGATTTCAATTTCTTCTCGCCTTTCCCTCTAGCCTGATACCACATAATCGTAAAGTATGTAGACAAGATAAAAGGAAAAAGGTTCCTGCAATTTTAACGTGATTGACGAATCATTAGGTTTCGATAATGATACAAAAAAGGACCTACCTTACTTAAAAGACATTGTTTTTGCAGTTTTTATTGGTGAATGTGTATTTTTGAAGCTAAAATAGTATCAAGCCCCTATTCAACCTCGGCAGGGATTGAGGCTCACGTTAGCCAGCAGGTTTGCGGTTGCATTGTTCTGTCAACGGCGAGGTGTGAGTCGCCCTGTGACTTAGTTAGCTATAACCCCAGAAAAACTCCCAAAAGAGTTTCTTGGTGCTTATGCTTGTTCGGTCGGTACATTAGAAGTTAGTTAGAAGTTAGTACGAAGAGTATACCGTAGCATATCGTAAATGCCAAATATAAATACAGAATGTGATACGGTAAGATGGGGTGGATGGGTAGTCCCTGATGTTGTTTTACTTAAAAGCGATGTCTCTAATTCGAAGGAATATCAGTTGAAGTTAAGGGAGTTCGTGGTATTAGGCAATCTTTTGCTTTGAATGGCCCTTTCAAGTATTTGCCACTTTGCCATATTGTCCACTCTAACTTCGTCTCAATTAGTCAGTAAGATTTCGTAACAAAACGATGTCTAATCCAGCCTTAGTTTGCAAAAGCTAAGGCGATTGGCTGCAGAATGCATTGCGAAACCGAAATGTTGCAGCACTTCGAAAGGAAGAGGAACTTGCTATTGGCTTGAATAGGAGTTTTTGAAAGTCTTGAACTGAAAATCAAAGTAAGCAGGATATAATATGCAGGATATATAATTGATATAATCCTGTTAGCGACTTGTGGAAACCCTCAAGTGATGGAAGGATTGGTTTTCTTCAATTCTTATCAAACTTCTACTATTGCACATACAGTAGATTGTCGGTTTGTTACAAGCCAAAGTGTATAAGTTACCTGCCAAATGTGTTAGAAGTAATTCTTGAACGTTCTGTTTAATGCCCAATGATATGTCATTCCCATGTAGATTGCCATTAAGCAGAAACAACTATTCATAAGTGATTCAATAGCCGTATAACTAATTCATATTATGCAAATCCCCTCTCTACACTCTCGCAGCTCGCCAATCAGCAGAACTCCGCGCCAAATCCAAACCAAAGCAGCAACGAACCCCAACACGCACCCACCCAACCTGGAGCCGGCGAGCCGGGCGGCAATCCTCATGGCCAACAGAATGGGGATCCCAGCAATGGCTTCCAGACCGCACCCGATTACTATGCTCCGCGGCCACATGCCGGTCCGCAAGGTGGCATGTTGGCTCCGCCCGGATTCCCGCCCCTGCATTACCTGAACAAGGCGGGGCTACCCATGGAGCAGAACGGTGGTGCCGGCGCTGAGTCCTATGCCCTGCCCGCTGAACTGTTGCCGGGTGGCCCACAGCAGAACGGTGGCGGTGCTCCGAGCAATGCCAACGAAGGTCCCGCCACAACGAACGGTACAGCGGGCGCCGGAGCTCCGCCCCCCGGCGGGCGGACGGGCAACGGTCCCGGGCGTCCGCACAAGAACAAGCCGCACAGCGACTTGCGTCTCTTCAAGTGCCTCACCTGCGGCAAGGACTTCAAGCAGAAGAGCACGCTACTGCAGCACGATCGGATACACACGGATGCACGGCCATTCCCCTGCTCCGAGTGCGGCAAGCGGTTCCGCCAGCAATCGCACCTGACGCAACACTTGCGCATCCATGCGAACGAAAAGCCCTTCACCTGCCCGTACTGCTCGCGCAGCTTCCGACAGCGCGCCATACTCAACCAGCACATACGCATCCATTCGGGTGAGAAGCCCTTCGCCTGCCCCGAGTGCGGCAAGCACTTTCGCCAGAAGGCCATCCTCAATCAGCATGTGCGCACCCACCAAGGCGAGCGACGACAGTTAACCATTTCTCCAGTTAGGGCCCGTCAGAGAGCTAGAGCAACCGACCCCCCACCCCCACTCCTGGCAAACTGTGTGCAACAGACCCTTGCGAAATTTCATGCAAAACCCTTTCGGCCGAAAATCAAAATTTATCTTAGCTTTTAAGTCAGTCCTTGGTGGATCGATTCGTTGAGAGGGAGTTGCCTATGCATCATTCAGGCAAAGATCTCGACCAGTCGACAGCCAAGAGATACAAAAACGAAAGAACTTTCCGTCTCTAGTTTCGTTGTGCTAGCCAAATCGTTTGAGAACCTAATCCTGGGCCACGGGCCAAGTTTAAGCGCTGCTAACAGTGGTTTCCCTTCGTTCACCTACTTCTATGTACGCACCGGCACGGTTACGGATACGCAACAATACGTCCCGCCCACAGATGTCTCTCCGCATCTCATCTTCAAGAACGGGCCGCACCCGACGCTGTGGCCCTCGGATGTGCCCTATCCAGGCGATGAGACGGACACCAAGGGGGACATTGCGGGTGCGGGCGGAGGCTATCATGACGATGATTCTCAGGGTACGCCCGATGGCAGCGGGGGCATGCACTATCCATCGTACTTCAAGGACGGCAAGGGTGAGTTAGCAGGAACCAGCACCAACGATGGACCAACTAATGAGCTTCTCCCTACCAGCAGGTCAAAAGATCCTGCCGGAGGTATTGCAGCATATTGGGGTGAGGCCCGCGAACATGCCGCTGTATGTGCGCTGTCCCATCTGTGACAAGGAGTTCAAGCAGAAGACCACTCTGCTCCAGCACGGCTGCATACACATCGAATCGCGACCGTATCCCTGTCCGGAGTGCGGCAAACGCTTCCGCCAGCAGTCGCACCTGACGCAGCATCTGAGAATTCATACGAATGAGAAGCCATTCGGTTGTATGTATTGCCCGCGATTCTTTAGACAGCGAACCATACTGAATCAGGTGAGTGGGGCGACTCGCTGCACAATCGAAGAATTACCAACTCTTCTCGCCTTCTCCTCCAGCATTTGCGGATTCATACCGGTGAGAAGCCTTACAAGTGCGCTCAATGCGGCAAGGACTTCCGACAGAAGGCCATTTTGGATCAGCACACGCGCACCCACCAGGTAGTTGTAGCCTAGCCTGCCCAAGTAACTTCCAGGGTTTGCCACAAGAACCACTTACTTATCCGTTTATGTCTCTCATTTCCCAGGGTGATCGCCCCTTCTGCTGTCCCATGCCAAATTGTCGACGTCGGTTTGCCACCGAAAATGAAGTGACCAAACACATTGACAACCACATGAATCCGAATACCACGAAAGTGCGCCGTCAGCAACAGCATCAAGTGCAACAGCAGCAGCAACAGCAGCAGCAGCAGCAACAGCAGCAGCAACAACAGCAACAGCAGCAGCAGCAACAGCAGCAAAACAACAACGCTGTGGCTCAGATCGCCTCCGTAACGAATCATTTGATGAACGATGCCAAGAGCCAGCTGGCTGCCCAGCAATTCCTAAGCAACAACAACAACAATCCGTCATCGGTGGACAACAAGTCCAACATATTGCCAGTGCGGAGTATAGCAGCAGCAAATGCTGCAGCCGCGGCTGTGGTGCAACAGTCGGTGGTAAAGAACGAGCTGTACTTTCCACAATGCTACGGGGCACCCTTCCAGCATCCCTTCCAGCAGCAGCAACAGCAGCAGCAGCAGCCGAGTGTGGCCCACGCAAATGGTGGACCCACGCCACCCGTGACCGTGACAGTGGCGAATTCGGTGGCCCCCGGAGTGGTGGTGCAACCCTCCGTGGTGGCCCAGTGACATCCCACCACTGGAGCAGCAGGAACGACGCAACAACAACAGCAGCAGCAGCAGCAACAGCCTACAGCACAACAGCAACATGCACCTCCGCCACCTCCACCGCCCACGTCTGCCGCCTCAGCGGTGGCTGCCCCACAAACGGTAACCCTGTCCATCACCCTGCCGCCACCGCCGCATCCAGGCCATCCGGGACACGCCGTACATCCGGGTGTATCTGCCGCACCACCACCACCGCCGCCCCCCTCTCTATCGCATGCAATACCCATACATCCCCACATACACTCGATATTCGGATCTCTATGATGTCATCAATAAGTTCGATAAGTTCTCCTAGATGTATCACACACCCACACACGAAATTCTCCTAGTTTTGTAAAAACTAACAACACATTATTCTTAGATCACAAACACACACAAACACACACACACACACAAAACACAGTTTTGGTCAGAGACGGAACGAGACAGGACGAGTACTAGTCTTTTCGAAAAGGACTCTAAACTCCTTTCATAACATGGAAGAATGCGAACTTCAACCAAAACACAACGTTATACGATTCCTTTTTTTCCCTAGAAATTTCGTTTTAAGGATTTTAACACATTTTTTAAAGACTACAACAAAAATACATGGAAAAGAGAAAGTAATATTTATACACAAAACACACACTAAAAGCTAATTCTTACTTGAGTTATACGATTTTGTAGGCATACACTTTACTATATGTACTTGTAGGTATATTAGGTCAGAGCGAGAGCGAGGATAATACGGAGTGTCAAGTGATAGATAAGGGCAGCTAAAGACGGTAAGCGGTAGTCGAAGAGCGGAAGGAAGGAAGTGCAGAATTGAGGACGTAGAACGTAGGACGTAGGCGCTGAGCAACTTGTTTTTGTAAAGTTCTTTTGAAGAGACAGCAGCTAATTTATATGATTACATATATATGTATATATTCTTCCACATGTATATGTATATATGTTTGTAGTATTCAATTTTATTTTGGTTTTGTTGCTTAAAGGAGTATTTATATATATATATTTGTGAATGTAGAAGTGGTCGCTGATAAGTTTTTGGTTAATTGAAAGTTTGTCTTAGCTGAAAAATAATGTTTTGGTTGTCGGTTTAACAAACTAAGCATAGTCATAGCCCATGAGTAGAGAAGTAGTAGTCCTAGGTTTCTTTTTTTACTGGAAAAACTTCATTTCTGGGCCATTCACTCTTTTATTCCATTTATAAAGATTCAAAAATAGTCTGAAATTTCCCTTAAAGATTCTACAATTATCCCAACTCCGATAAAATCTATTTCCAGATATGAGAAAAACTGTACTTGAAATTAGAATTTTGTGCATAGATCAAGTATTTTGGTATTTCGTATTGATAACGTTTATAATCATCTCAAGTTTTAGCAAAAGACACCTTAAAATAAGGTGTTAAAGCTTAAATCAAGTGTGAAGACGCATGAGAGGACTCATATGTGAAAGAAATTGAGTAAGGCACAATTCTTTACTTGAATATCAACACCCTTGAACATTTTTGAAGTAAAACTTTCGTAGAACTTCTATATCTCTAAAACATTAATCAGCACTGCAAATTTTTATAATATTGTTATAGGCTCTAACTAAAGAAGAGAAAAGAATAAAGAACTGCATCTGTGCACTGAAACTCTTAGTACACTGCATATTGTTAACACCCGAGTATCCCAACCACTGCAACCAAATGTATGCAGTCTTTATTCCACTCGTGGCATATTGTGCTTCGGTCATGCAGTGCCAAATATACCCGCACCACTCGTGTACCTCGTTTATAACTGCAAACAGAGAGCGAAATAATTTGAGTGTTGATTGGGCTTTGCCACTCTCTTTCTACATTAAAAGATTAACTGTAAGACTTTTGCCGTTATCAGAGATCGCCACAAGCGAACCCCCCCCCTTGCTGATGTAAATGTGTAAGGCAAATAAAAGAGAGTGCACTTTCATTCTCTCTTGCACTGGCACTCTCTGCTTACACTATTCAGCGGTGCATTACAGTAGACGCCCACACAATGACACATTCTAGCTACATTTCGAATAAACAGTTAAGTGTACCGATTTACAACCCAACAACACCTTTCACCAAACAGTGTCCCAGGTTGTAAGGTATTTGTCATACAAGTCCATACACCAACAACTTATCAGCTGCCCTCTCCCAAATATATATATATAAATATCTATTAAAAAAAATCAGCCTTAGCTGTACCCATTAGTTCATCTTGCTAATTTCTTTTCAATTGACAATTGTGATTTAAAAAATATGCAATTTAAATTTATCTAAGTACTAAAATAGGATTCATTTGTTGTCTTCCCTTTAAATTATGTTGAGTTTTTTTACATATAAATATTATTTAGTAATTAGGCAGCACACCATGTTTAACCCAATTCCACACACACACACACCCACACACTCACACCCAACCCAAACACCCAGAAATAGAATTGAAAATTGAATTGAGTGACTCTTCAGGTGCCATACAAACGTAAAACGAACAATAGAACGAACTATTTTGTGTGGATTTTGAGGCAAAACAATTTAGTTTCTTATCAAATTTTCCAATGTACCGTCAAAGCATTTATAATTGTTATTCTAATCTAATAGCGCATATATGTTTCCTATATAAAAAAAAACTGCAAGAGATCGACGATGAATAAGAAGAAAAACTTAGCATAAGTTTAAATTAAAGTTTTCACTGTTTTTAGATTATGTTTTTTAATTATTCTTATTATTATTATTATTTAATAAAACAATTTTAATTTTGACCTTTTGAGTTGGTTTTCAATCCATTTTTTTTCGGGGTAACACACACAACATTTTTCGGCTGGGGCAAGCGCGTCTGGATTTTGTGATAATTTTTCGGCCAAACTTGGGTTAACACAAAGAGAATTACAAAATTGTACATACACACACTCTCTCTCACACACACGCACACACACACACACAAAAGTTTTATCAATGCTAGTCAAAATTTTAACGACACACAAAAATCAAACTTTTAGGCATAAAACTTCATTAACAAATTGATACGGTAGCTTTTATTGGAACCATCAGATGAGCATGATTTGCTGTATACTAAAATGTGTAGCATACTTTTTAGGCCTTTTAGACAAAATTTTTAACCTTTCCTTTTTGGGCTTTAAAATCGAACAAAAAAAAAACACACAAAAACACCTTTTGGCTTTAAATCAAAATTATGTTTATGTTTAGGAAATATTTATATCAAAACGAAAAAATCAACCAAAAATTATGGCAAATTATGCTATAATTCCAATAAAAGCAAAATTTAGACTGAATGTCGCTGTGATAACGAAAACAAAACAAAAGAAAACGAAAAAAAAAACATAAAACTTTTGTACATTTTTAGGCATAAACAAAACACAAACAAAATTTAATCAAAAACCAAAAAAAAAACAAAAACAAAACTAAATTTAGACGCTATAAAATTGATAGTTTTAAAAAAAGACTCCATCAAAATAACACAGTTTATCCAGAGGCCTGTTCCTGTTGCCGGATATCGATGCTGTAGAAACGGAACTTAAGTGGGTAAAGAGGTTAGATACTTGATGTATAAGTGATTGAGCTCAAGGGTTTGGTCTATGATTGGCCATTTACAGTTACTTTTTCTCTTGCTGCACTCTCCCAAAGTGAAGTTTTCTGCTTCCACAGAGCTTTATAATTACACTACAAACCGTTTCTAAGCCACACAGAGACACTTTATGATGAAACAGTGAAAGAGTTCTCTGAATAACCAAAAACCAGCTAACTAAAACAGCGAATTGCCACCTTAAGCAGTTGTAATGAAATTGAACTGAATATAACATCTCAAACTTTTCCGAATCTCTAGTGCAAAAACTATAAGCACCCAAGCCAATAGATTGAGAGAAGCTCAGCTTGACCCTTTGGGGCTCTAAAGTCAATTATCTATATTTTTTTAATGATATTGGCAAGTGCTCTCCTCGGTTGAAGCATAAACAGGCGCTTACCTTGACCAAATATCTTTAATATTGTAAGGAAATGCTTTACTCCTAAGATCCTTACGATATCTTCTGCATTTCAGTTCTACAATATCATCCTTTAAACTAAAGGACGTCGTTTCAAAGTTACTTAAACTATTTTTGCGGATTTTGTTACAAAAAGCTTAGCTACAAGTCCGATATTGATATTGAGAACCGATATCGCATCTTGGATTGATCCATTAAGCGTGTTATACCCCGAACTCTTGGCTTAAAACTTTCTCGAATCACTGAACTGAACAAGTCTTCACTCTCGAGCAGCTTGTATCTCTGATATAGATGGAGATCATGGCTAGATCAGCCCTGAAATGGAAGGACTGGCACTGAATTCATGGCACCCATTTTCTGTGTTTCAGACATGAATTTGACACAGACTGGTCCTACTATTCTAAGACCTTAGATGATTTCAGGCATGATTTCAGTACTGAATTCATGATTCGGTTTCAAGGAAACTACTAATAACAGTACCGAAATCTGTCATAAGTTTAGTTCAGTTCAGTAATTTCTTGGGTTCAGTTATAAATTCAGCACTGAGGCATACAACTGCAGGGTATAAACAAGGTCCAGCGACAGTACCACACCTCTTAAATGCTGCTGTGTTGTAGCCGCCTTCTTTAGGCGATATATCAAGGATTGTTGGTCGTGGGTCTTACAGTTGCTACTCTCTTAAAGAAATTTGCAACATTCAAACACTTTTCCTACTCAAACCCCCAACAGCCAATCGATAGCTCAAACTCAAACCCTTTTACCCATACCAAAACAAATCGAAACCGGGTCACAGGAACAGAGCCATATGATTTTTCTATAATTTTCTTATAATTTTGTTAATCAATTTGGTTTATAATTTTTGGTAGTTGCACACACATAAGAAAAATGTGTCAGAATGAAACAAAACAAAAGGAAAGCGTAAAACCAGCTGCTTCAGTGGAATCTAGAGGAGAATTCCCCTAAAAAGAAACAAAAAAGAAAAACACCCGGACTTACACATAAACTAAACTACAAACAAACCAAAACCAAACTTGACATACAAAAGCCTAGACATCTGAAACGGGGGCTAAAACCAATGAAAACGTACCCAACACTGTGAAATCCAATAGTTAAAGTTGAAGCCAGAGATGGGTGAACCAACATAGAACCTGTTACAAAGCATACCTAAACAACAACCAACAATAGCCCAATTAATTAAATAACCAAGAGTACAAATACAAGTAATTTTTATAGCAGAAATTTTAATTGCAGTCTCAAAAAGCCATATAATAAAAATAAGCACACTTCACTTCATACTCACACACACACACACACAAACACACCCACACACACACATACAACCCAAAAAAGAAGGCATGGACATTGCATAAATGTGACCAGAACTTGGTAAGCAAAAAATACTAAACTAAAAAATTCGAAAGCTGCTTTTCGATGCAAAAGAATCAAAGACCACCACCAGAAAACCCAAAGAGAAAAGAAAAGAAATGAAAAGAAATCCTTTCTTCTTAAAGAATAAAAATAAAAGAAATCAAACAAGCAAAAATGAAATCTCTTAAGCGAATGAGCGTAAAAATGATAAATTTATAATACCAAAAAAATTAAAAGAATAATTAAACTAACATTTTATAACATTTCCGGCTTACAGTTCAGATCAACAACTCTCGCCCCCTCCAAAATTCATAGAAAATGCCTACCACAAACAAAAAACAAACAAACAAAGAAAATGACAAACAAGCAATTGAGTACAGCCGCTTTCTGCAATAGTGATAATAGTTTTTAAGTAAGCCACCAAACCAAGAACAACAACAACAACAAAACAACAACAACAAGCAACAAATCAGCAAAGCAAATATTTAATTAATAGTTAAATGAACTCATTGAAATAGAAATGGTAAATGCATAAGCCTTAATTTATATCAAACAAAAAAATCGAACTATAATACCGAAAAGCATAATACAAAATGGAGAAGGCCCTAAAAACGATTTGATTTCAAAACGCGAACCACCCGTTTTTTAGTTGAATTCTCAAATATCAGACCAGAAAAACCAAACTAAATAAGTGAAAAAACAAAACACAACAACAACAAAAAATAGCATATAAACCTAAACTCTTATATTATATTATTGTATGGTGTATTATATTTTTTAAAGTATTTAAAACATACTCTATATATAAATATATATATATATACATATATCTACTTATATTTGACATAATCTTAAACTTAATTGAGAGAACAGCCAGCAAATGCAGAACTGAGAAATAATGCCAGTTGTAACATAGAACCGAATGCATAGTTTTTATTTATCGAAGCAAAACTATAAAATGCAAAAAATGAACAAGAGATCGATCAACCATAGCCTCGTTAGTTTATAATGAATCAGATTTGCAAATAATAATGGCAAATGGTTAGGTGGTGCAGAAGGGGGTAACACCATGGTTCCTGATTAGACATATGCAGACAGACAGACAGACACACAATTGTACAGATCAATACATGAAGATCAATTACAAACTATGTGACACAGACTCACTATTCTACCTCGAATTTTAGTTAAGATTAGGTTACTTGATTTTCTGTTGCCAAACAAAACCAAACATAAGTTATTGTTCCTAGAAAATGCCAAAAAAAAAAAAGCGGAAAAAAGAAATATGGAAGAGTTTTTCTTTTCTTTTTGATGTGAAACATATTTGAGGAAGTGAAGCTGGATTAAGAGTTGAAAGTATCTTTACAGAGGAGATAAAACCTTTTCAGAATATAAGATGGCTTCAACTCAAGATGTTTTCCCATATTTCGGAGAGCAAATCCTACTGAAATGAGCACTATTCAACTTAACTCCACCGCCGCATCAGTTTGACAAGTCTTTATTGAACATGAAACCCGCTAAGCCGAGACACTCCACTGCTTAGCTTAGATACCAATCCAAAAGGGAAATTAGCCAAGACACAAACCATAAACGAGCTACCAGCTATTCTACGACCCCTCCTCAAATGTTTCACATCGCCTTCATTATCATTATCACCTATTTGTGTTTCGTTTTTGAACTAATTCCCTTGCCCCTGGCAACTGACCACCCCCTAACCAATTGCCCAATCTTTTGCCATAAACCACACAATGTGCCCATAGAACAAGCAAGAATCAAATGATTTATTTATATTATATACGAATTGTTGTTTTTGCAACATAAGTCACCAAAATGGAAATAGTACCGAAAATATTTTACAGAATTTTTTACAAGCAACCACAGAACGAACCAGAGAATCAGCCGAATGACAAATGACAAAAGGAAAACCCAACAAAAAAAATAGCAAACGAAATATGAGAAAAAAAACCCAGAAAAAATATACTTAAAATGAAATACACATAGTAACATTGAAATTACTAAATGATTAAGTGTTAAGTGAACAAATATTTTTAAAACTTGCGCTCGCATAAATCAAATCAAATCACAAATGAAAGAACATTATGCATAAGTTCAGCAGCTACCCCCAACTTCGCCCCTCCCAAGAGAATGTACCGAACACACAACCACACACAGACACACACACTTTGTTATGTTGGCATTTATTTATACATTATAATAATGATAATGAAGCAAAGACAGTTTGTAATTATGTATAATTATAAACAATTGACAGGGACTACAATAATTGTGCAAGAAGAAAGCACAAAAATAGAACTAGCTGATCAGAAACCGAAAACAATAGACACAAATTTTATTTACGAGCATCAGCATTAATAATATGATTGTATAAATCAACTCGACAGCTCAAGGAAACGGCTCAAGGGACATAAAAAAGAGGGGAAATCGTTCTATGAACTGCAACCTAAGTATTTCATTTGGTTTACAACTTTGCACCACACTTACTATGATAAAGTCTGAACATTTTATTTGAGATAATCTCTGAACTATATAGTACAGACTTAGGATGACAACCTGGTCTCATCGAACTTACTTTGGTAAACTATCGTTAGGTTTTTTGGCATAAAAATAAGATCTAAAAGAATTCTGCTTCTGTATTGTGCCAAATGAAGCTGCAATTTCAGTTAAAAGCTACTGATTCACTATGAAAATGTAAAAATTTAACTTCTTACTTAATTTGAGTTTAAAAAACGGGATAAGAACCTATACTAATCCGAAACCAAAGATTAGTTAGCTTCACAACCCCTGAAATGCACTCAACTGGTGGCTTTAAAACTGTGCGACCCGCTGAGCCAACCTTGTCATTGCTTCCGAGCAGTTTACATTCACGACTTGTAATAATTTTATTGACAAACTTTGAAAAATAAGTTGCTTTTTCCATACTTATCTTATTTAGAGGGAAAAGGTTAGATTGAGATGCCTAGAGACAATAAATTGTCGTCCTTTATTTAGGTGAAATCTTCCTATTGAACCATTGTTAGGTCGATAAACATTTCAGTAGAGACCGAATTTTAGATGCGAGATAAAATCCAGCTCAAAAAAAATGGTTTTATCTATTTCGGATTGGAATTTCAAGCAACAGTCGAACTACATCTGAGATATCTGATATCAGGAGAATTCTATTAGTACTTGGAAACAGAAAATCCGGGATTGACCGACTTCGGACAACGTTTGGGATTGATTTAATACCGGATATCCCGAATTTTTGTCTTCTACTTAGTGCAGCTTACCTTTCTCACACTTGAAGCTTCTACAGAAATAGTTGTGAAAGACATCCAAGGTATTCCATTAGGGATTAATGTGAAGTCAAATGTTTCCGCTACTTTAACGTAAAAGGATATTGGTTCGTCTAAGGTTAAACGGGCTTCAGTTAGTCGGTCGGATGGTTATTCCGCCGTTCAGTAGCCAGGCCCCAGGTTTCATTCCATGTGAATAGTTTAGAAGAAGCCAAGGGCATACCTAACTTGCTCTTCTGTGAGAGTAACTGGATTCTTGGATTTGGTATGAAACCTAAAACCATGTGAACTATTTATTACCTGTAAATCCAAGTGAAATCTCCATAGAACTTTTTCTTAATGCTACCAATCAATGAAGATTTCCCCTCACTTGAGCTGTCTCCACCACTTGAGCTTTACTGTACATAGGACAAACCAAACGCAATAGTAACAAAGTAAGTAAATCAATTATTTGACATAATTTTTGCCATATACATAGCTAAATACCACAAATGTTAGGCTGAGTGAACACACACCCAAGTGGCGGTGTTTGCCAGTCCTCCGATGATTTAAGTTGAACATGACATATCCACAGAACAAGATTAAACTAAACTTGAGTTTCCTGCAAAGGAAGGATCACACATCCACACACGCACACACACACACACACACTCACTCACCCACCACCATTAATCCAAGCACATCCAAGCTGTTTTATGTTTCATTTCACCTACTTTCTTTTGTTTTTTATCAGAAAGTGAGAAAATGTATATCAAAGCCGCAAATCAAATAAACAAGCAATAGTGATACAACAATAGCCTGAAACCAAACGAATCCTTTTGATTTACAAAACCAAACGACAGCAGCAGCAGCAATACATATACAACAACAAATACAGCAACCATAGTACAATAACAATAACAATTCTTCTTATTGAATGCAAGTTTTATACAACCAAACAAACAAATAAGGAAGACAACTAAACCAAAAACAATAGACAGGCCAGCGCAGCGAGGGACTTCAATTGATCGGTTCAAGACAGGAGCAGAATACGAAATCGTGTGAAACAAATCGAATCTCTATATACATACTATATATTTTTAAAGTCAGACGGGAGACAACTGAGGCGCAACTAACAATAGCTAAAACGATTGTTGAACAGTTTTATATATGAATTTGTATAATTTCTAATTGAATTGAGTGTAAAAAGTAAAACTAAACCATAAAAAGCAGAATGCAAAAAACAGAAAACAGAAAACGTTTTTTTATATTACAAGAGACAAACCAGCAGAAAATCTCACTTTACTGATAAAAAAGCAAGGCAAGGCACAAATTGGTCATAAGAGCAGACAAACAACAACAACAACAACAGCAAATTGCAATAAAACTGGCTATAGAACAAGAACATATATTAGTATATGTACATAAGAGACATGAAAACCATTTGAGTTAACTTTGTATTGATTTTTGAAATATTTTAGTTGACAATCTAAACCAAGTTTTTTGTTGTTACCAATTTCTAATCCCCCACAAGAACAACAACAACCACAACAACAAGAACAACAAAGCATAAGCAACAACAATTACTCAAAAAACACTGGCAAGCAAAGTTTCGTAACTCAAGTTTTAAAAAATATTTGTGGCTAAAAAATGAAACCAAAAAAACCAAACTGTTCTCGAAATTATTATAAAAAAAAGTATTTCCATTTTACATTTAGAGGGCAAAACTTATGTTTAAAATCCTTCCCAATGACAGAGAGAGGATCGTCAAGGAAAAGTTTTGGTATAAAATCGAAATTTTTTGATAAAAAATGATGACTTGAATCTAAAAACAAACAAAAACAAAACACCACGTCTCGGCCTAAACCAAAAAAAAAAAAACGCAAACTCTCGGCTATAACAGAACCTAAAACGAAAACTCTCGGCATATATCAAAGGCAACTACATTAAATTACAATTTTTCGGAGCAAACAAAACAAAATTTTAACTCTAAGCCAAAATGTATAAGCATCATTTTTTACCATAACAAATCCAAGCGAAAAAAAAACATAAAAAAATTAAGTAATACTTAAAGAAAAAATTAACAAAAAAAAACACACACACAATACTTTAGGTATTAAATGTAAGCGTATTATCAATTTCGAAAGGGGAAACACACATCATTCTTACACAGAAAAAAGGACGAAAAAAAGCAAGAGGAATCCAAATATAAGCAAACCAAAACAAAAAAACCAAAATTGATATATCAAAAACTAAATACTTAAAATTCAAAATTTTAATTGTTGTAAGCAAATAACTAAACATACATATATACGAGCATTAACCAAACCCCACACACACCACACCACACACACCCACACACACACACAGCACCTCCCCCCTCCACATGACACACCACACGCCAAAACTTTCCATTGGTTTAGAGTTTAAGCATAATTTTTAATCATGTGTAATCGTCAGCCAAAAAAATATAACAACTAAAACAACTATCCAGGCAGTCCAAAATTAATCCAACAAACAAATTAAACCACAATACACCTAACACTTTAAGGCAAATCGAAAACAAACAAAAGCATATTTAAGCAACTTAAACGTCGTCTAGTTTAATGTCGTCAAATTTTACTTTTTGTATTAATTAATATTACCAATTAATAATATATATTATATATATATATACACACATATATATATATATAGCAAGTCAGATGCAAACCCAAGTATTGTAAACGTCTATCGACCTACTAATTAAACGAAAATGGCAAACAAAATGAAGCCACAAATGCTCCGGCATGTGCAAACAACAAACAAAGAACATCCCACACTTTCTGGCATCCAAAAAAAAATATAGAAATTACTTAAAGGTATAAAATCAAACCAAACCAAAAACAAAAAAAAACCCACAACAACTTATATTATGATACAAGAAAATGATTTGAAATAAATTGAATCTTGTAATATAAAAAAAAAATGTTTGAAACGGGGACTCTTTTTGTGGCGGGGGGAAAAGTGAAATAAATCTCCCTTGGTGTTTCTAAACAGGAATAAGCTAGTGGACACTTTCAAGTAGGCTTTTCGGGAAAACAAAAACGTCGGCCTATGCTTTTTAAAACCAAATCTTAACGGCATGTTACCGATTTCGCTTAGATCATGATCGTTTTACTTTTAAATTCCAACCGGAAAGAGGAACAGGCCTGTTAATCTTCTTTTGAGTGAGATAAACAAGCTATAGCAGAATTAACACACACTTAGGCCCGATTTCTCTATGTCCAGTTGACTAACTTGACCGGTAGCTTAGCTAAATTTGAGTGTCTCATGGTGTGTTTGGCGTAACCGAAGCAACAAACTTAACAGCGTCTCAAGCTCCAGTCAACTTTCACCACTATTTCAGTCCCGATGGAGTTATCGATAATTCTATCGATTGACAAAACTGCTGAATACCAAGAATACTTAATTATAATTTGATATAATTTTGATAAACAAACGATTTTGTAACCTCAGTGCAATCAAAATGATATGAAAATTTGTACTAGAATTAAGTACAAGCGGTGTGAATAGTACAGTAAGTACGATAAAACTTGATTTAAATACACAATATTTATTTCAAGTTTGATTTGTTCAATCCCAAAATTCTTGATTCTAGATTGTTTCGGGATATTTTGAATATATTTTGAATTATTCTATTTGTAGAACTCCAGCGGCCGTTTTATCTGAGTGTGCAGTGGAAGGCCTAACTCTTTTACAAATCTGGATGTTGCCAAGAAAATTCAACGATTCTAGCCTTGATTAGATACATGGAGTGTCTTTCCAAAGAAGTAGTTAACTCCTTAACTTCAGTGCCGACTCCATTTATTGTGAACAAGATTGGTAACAGGACGCATGCATCGTTTTTATTTAAGAGGCAACTTCCTTATCACTGTGGGTGACTTCTTTTCTTCATCGCAAGCAATTTTATTTAACTTTTTAGCAAGAAAATTGCCAGCAACATTTCATAGTTCTTCATAAAACTGTAAGAAAAATACCTAGATCGATGAGTGTCTGGTCACACTGCTGCAGCGAATGAAATTTATCGATATTGGATGAAACTTTTGTTCGAAGAACCAAATGACTTATGTTCTGGTCATCTCTATCTCCAAGTTAAGCCTGTGGTTTAGCCAACAGAACCTTTTGAGATATGGGGCCTTAGTGTGTGACTGAGCTAAAGACAGGACAAGACAAGAACTCCGGGAATAAGAAATCCGCTGCATTGCTGTTGTGACAACCTCCAAAGTTGTTTTGGTAAATTAAAAAGGGGATAGCCGGAGACAAGAGGGACGAGACTTTAATTTCTGTTCCACAAAGTCAAAGTATGGGTCGAACATTACTTACTTTTCGGGCTCAAGTTAAAATAGTCACGAAGTCACGATGGAAGGTAAGTTTTGTTTGTGTATTTCGCATTGGATAGTGTCTTTGATACTTAGGTCATTAAGGCAAATACTGATCAGCTGTATGCAGATTGATTACTTACTTATCTTATCCCCAAAAAAAACCATTCCAGATATATTAAAGAACCATACAGCCTCTTTATTGACCAAACCCAACCAGCAGTTGAACAATAGAGCAAGGGATGTTAGCAACACTCTTCCTTCTTAGCTAGCCAGCCAGCTTTACTAACATCCTTTCAACTCTGCTGCCTCAGCTGCTGTAGCCTTTCTAGCAGCATAGATCATATTTGACCACACCATCGTAGTCCGGTCCAAAGGGCAAGATCTCCCTATTTTTTCGCACTCGATTATACGACGTGGCATAGGTCGTCTGCATGCCAATGACTGGATCCAGTGTACGCTGGCCTTGGAATTGGGTTTTCGTAAGATTGCCAAAGGATTGCATCATATCAATTTCGGGTTGACGTTTCGGTGGTCCCATTGCCTTATCCTGACATTGATTGCGCTTCAGATATCGCTTGGGCAGCTCTTCGAAGGCCAACGTGTTGACGGTGGTATAGTTGCGCTTCAGTTCGTCATTTTCTTCATTCATGATGGAGGTGCGTGTGCCCTTCTTAAAATTCTGAAAGGCGATCATACGTTTCTCCACAAAATATGCTTTGGTTTCGATACCGCGAAAGGCCTTATCTGTGTAGGTGTCCTGATTGACGGTACGATGGTGTTCACAGCTCTCCGGAGCATGCAGGCCGGGTAATATGGCATTACTTTGCTCATCGACGCCATAACGACGATCCACCCAATTGCCAATGAGCACGGCTTTGCCATACGGCGGCGAGACCAAGTTGTCCATTAATGATTTCCAGGTTAAAGACCTCAAATTTGATCAAGAATGCAAAAAAGTTGAGAGATACGTAAAAAACAACAACAATAGCTGTAGTTGGGATATTTGAAAAATATATGAAATATTTGTAGTGGGTAAATAAACTAGTTTATAAAGGCACTCTTGATACTTAATGTTTGTTAAATAATTTTGGAATAAACTACCTGTAAAACACAGTCGATTCGATATGGTCTTGGCCTTTTGTGTCTCATACATGTCAGTCCTCAATTTCTTATCAACTCTGAGATCTTTGTGTTTATACTTTATAGGGTCGGAGATAAGTCTTACTTGTGCACAAACTAAATATACTCTGCATAAAATTGATATATACAACCTGCACTGCTCTGAAATGAACCGGTATACCTATTTGGAGTCTAGACTTTAGCCTTTCAAGAAGAACTTACACTGTTATGTGCCCAAAAAAACAGATATTCCAGTTCAGATACACAATTCTTCATTCAAACTGTTGGCTGTTGGAATAGTCTACCCCACAAAAAGAAGCTCCGAAATGTCGCCTTCTCTCTGTTACATAAATTTAAACATTATTCCGATCCCCGAAGGAAAATCGCTGGTTGATATTGTAGATTTGGATGCCCACCGCTGCTTTACGCCACCAAACTCATCACAGCGGCTTGGCTCAGTGTAAAATCGAGATATTGAAATGAAAAAATCTGCAAAATGTATATTTTTTTTTTAAGTTTTTAGAAGTGTTTTTATTAAACAAATATAGGTATATCTTTTTTAAGGCACCTTAGCAGAAGTTGCTCAGCAGCTGCTAGATTTTTGATACCATGGACCAGCCAGAAGTCAGCAGTTACAGTGCCAGAAGCTAGCTTACCATTGCCAGCCTTAGCTTTAGACTCACTTTAGACCCAAGCGACTTCAGTTGTGATAATTATTTTGCACAAAACTTTGTGTAGACCACAATTTTATGGGTCTCAAGCTATCTGGCCAATCTGTTACGTTTTACCAATCGTACTTATAAATTGGTGCGGCTTCTTTTTCATCATAGTTGGGTCCGTTTTCGTTTCGCTGGTCTACATTCAGGCGCCTCAAATCATCGTGCATATTACAATTCAGTGTGATATCCTTCTGTTGGCCACCATCATCCAGTTCCAGCTCTTTCTGCAGCTCTCGGCTCTTTTGTACAAATTTCTGCACCTTATGGTGTTTGAAATCTTTTTTATAGCTTGTCAGACCGCGATCATATTGGACCTCAAGTTTCTTGCTACTTTTTCCAGCTGGCGAAATATTACCATAGCTGTCCAGGCCATCGGGTTGAATTGGCTTATACAGCTCGAGGCCGGCCTGTTCCATTTTCAGGCAATGTTGGTGCCTCATTTTGGGAAACAGATGAAACATCAGCGTATTCATGGTGGTATAATTTTGCTGAAACTGATCGCCATGATTCAGACGAAACTTGGAGTTCTGCGACATCTGTATGTGAATCATACGACTTTTGCTCTCAATGTGAGCAGGCGTCGCCTCTTCGGGCTCAAAAGCTTTGCTGGTGTAGGCGGCCTGGCTGGCGGTTTGATGGTGCTCGCACTTATCCTCAATCATGAGACCCGGCAGTATGCAATTGTTCTTGTGGACGGCTTGCAGATAACGATCCTGCACCCAATTACCGACCAGCACATTGCTGCTATATGGCAATACTTTCTCTTTCACATACGAATGACGTTCGTCCTCTTCCGCCACACTGGTGTCGTGATCCTTGGCAAGCATGATGAGTAAAATAGAAAATGCAGAGAAAATAAATGGAAATTAATTTGAACTGGGAAATGGGTGAATGAATGAAACTGCAAAGCTAGACTAGTAAACCCAAATGTAAGTAAGCTGCATCATGTTGCTAAGCCCAAAAGGTTGCTGTAAAAACTGAATGGTTTAAAGCAGTGCTGAAATGAAGCTCATGTTGCCCAGCCATAACCCCTTTGGGCTGATAGGCCCAAATTGTTGCTGAACACCAAATTTGATGTCTGCATAAAGTAAATTTTATTTAGTAAATATTTGGTTAAGCAGCTGTGCTGAAATGTTGCCCAGCCATCACACATGTTGCTGGGCTCAAATGGTTGCTGTAAAAGTTCCAAGGTTTTAGGCTGCAGTGCTAAAATGTTGCCCAGCTATCACCCATGTTGCTAAGCCCAAAAGGCTGCTGTAAAAGTTGCATGGTTTTATTTAAGCTGCAGTGCTAAGATGTTGCTAAGTCCAAAAGGTTGCTGTAAGAGTTGCCAGGTTTTACGCAGCAGTGCTGAAATGTTGCCCAGCTATCGCCCATGCTGCTAGGCACAAATTGCTGCTGCAAAAATTGTAGCATACTTTTGAGCGTCTTTAAACAACAGCAAAGAGCCGCTACTTACTTTCCTTGTGCTAGTTATTGCTTACACTGAACACCAAAGTTTATGTCTACGTAAAGTTAATTTTATTTAGTAAATATTTGTTTTGGGATTAATAAATATTATTCAATATATTTATATAAATATTGTTGGTATTGTTAATTGTATAATTTATTTAGTATTTTTTCCGTTTTGTTTGTTTTCCTTTGAAGTGTGCAATTCGCTTTAACTAAATTGGAAAATGGTAAATTAGTTAAATTCTTTCATTTTGCTTAGAGTTTTGCATAGAATTCGAGTGCGTGTGGGTTTGATGGGTAGAAATATTTTTGAAATATTTGTTGTATTTTCTTTGTCATAATTTTCTATAGGCTTACAGTTAATAGCACAGTTAGTCATAGTTTTTATGTGTTCGGTTTTGTTTTAGAAAGAGTATAATCGAAATAAAAATGTTGTTTTAAGCCAGCGGTGTTTGACGACATTTACATTAAGAGCTTCATATACCCAATACATTTTCACTAGATATTTGGTTATTTGCTGAATATAAGCGTACAATAAATATATAAATTAATATTATTTTATAATACCTCTTGCTGTTGCCATACAAAAATCTGCTGCTCCATTTCCATGCTCAATTCTAATACCTGTGTATTTAGCTTTGATGTTGTCATCAAATTTCATTATTCAGACATTCACATACATATGCAATAGTTTGTTATAATTAAATACACTTAATTAACTAATTATTGTTACCATTGTGGATGAGTTGTGAGTGTATGTGTTGTGTTTAGATGTGTGTGTGTGTGGTTGTGTGTGTATGTGTGTGGGTTAATGATTATACTATGCAACAAAAATGTGGTAGTCCTTTTCTTAAACTTCTTTTTGGATCTGCGAGCATGTCCATTGGGAACTAGACGCCCTGTTCAGCGGCTATATTCAATATTACCGTATGCCTTTCTAGCAACAACTCAAGATGCACCACGGGACTCATCTGTTATAGCAACATAAGTAATCGTAAAATATTGCATGATGCAAAAATCTTCCAATGAACTTTGTCCTGCCGAAACGTTGGTAAGTGCCCGCGTAAGGGGGGCAAAAAATAGGATAAAGATTCGGCAAAATCCAAAGGCTGGGCCAAGGCCGTTAACCATAACCATATTCCCATGCTACGTCTCCAGATATAAACCCTTTGACAAGTCTTTGAGGTCATTTGAGACGGTTAGCATATCACTGAACATTCCTTTTCAAATCGCATGAGTAAAAGTTCCAGCAAATAAGGATCTTCTGCTGTTTTGCTTCGATCTTTGAGCCATTTATCAAAATGACTGCCAAAGAAACGCCCCCACATTTTGTTGCATAGTGTTATAACTCATTTGCTTGCTTTTATAGTGATTTTTTTGTAGTTTTTCAGATATATTTTTTTTCAATTTTTTTTGGTAAATGATTTCTTTTTTTAGATTTTTTAAAATTTTTTTGTAGTGATATTTTTTATGTTGCATGCCTTGATATATGAGTGTAAGAGTGGATCTTGAGAGCTTAGCTTGATGTGTGTGTGTGGGTGTGTAAATAATTTCTTGATTGGTCCTTTAAAGTAATTAATGCGTTAGCAATATTTTTTGGTTTCTTCTTCTCTTTTTTTTTTGGACAGTGGGTGGAGCGCGCTATACTTCTGGTCAAAGCAAATTCCTCGCTTGTTGAAAGTGCAAAAGTTGCCTGGAGAGACAAAATCCGTGTGGGTGTAAGCGTTGGCGTTGATATGCATCTAAGTGAAGGTGATTTGTGCTGCTTGAGTACTAAGATGATATGAATTGAAATTGATGATGACGTCGATACTGAAGAGTAAACTGTTTAATTGAACTTGAAATATTTGAATATTTGTTTGATTAATGTTAATTCACTATTTTAGAATTTCCTTTGGTTTGAAAACTGTGTGCGGGTTTTTATTGCTTTTTCGGGTTCATTGTTAACCTTGAACTTAAAGTATTGGTTTTGCAATTGCTGCTTAAAAATACTTTGAATATGCTTGGAATAAATCTATAAATTTGCTTCTTTTTCATTTTGGTTTATTTAATAAAATCACCAAGTTAAGAACTTTTCAAATACACAGAAAAGAAACTAATGGTTGTCTAGACCAAAAATTTAATGCTTTTCATTTTTCATTTGGATAAACAAATTTGTTGTTCTTGCGCTAGAGTTGCTTTTTTACTTGCTGCTGCTGCTGTTGTTGTTGTTGTACACAAAATTTGGTTGTTGCCGAATAAATAAATTAACAAAATTATGAAAAAAACCATTTGCTTCACTTTGCTCTCTTTGCCTCCGACTTTTGCACATTTCTTTTTACATTTTTGAGGGGGGTTGTGGGGACTGGGGTGGGGGGTCATACTTTAAATGTAGAATTTGTAAGGCGGCCTTGCTGTAAGGTGGTTGTAAGTTTGTCTTTGGATGATGTTCGCTGGCTGTGGAAAAAGAGTTAAAGTTAGTTTTGTTGTTGTTGTTGTTTACAGTTGTAGTTTTTATTTGGAGCAAAATTTAAAAGTACTCTTTTTAAAGCTACACGCAAATTATAGTATTTAAATTAAAATATTTGAAATATCTTGGTGCAAGTGCTTAAAATAATATCACATTACAAAAAGGTTTCTTTAATGTACGGTTGTTGCTTCCTCTTTAAGAATATTAAACACTGTTTTACTTCGGTTAAAATGTTTTAGAATTATGTTTTGCTAAGTCGTAGTACACAGTTTAACTGCATGTTTAAAGTATGTATTAATCAAGATCCAGAGAACGCAAAAAGTGAAATGAAAATGAACAAAAGTCATTAGTTTTGTGTAATAATTTAAGGTCCAGCGGATAGCCTTTTTTGTGATTCTTTTTTAATACTTTTAAGACTCTAATATGAGAAGCTGGCAAACTATCGATAGTAGTATCGATAAGGGTATGCAACCGAACTATTTGCGTTAAAGGTTGGCCTGTTTAGCTCGGCCTATAGGTTACAGTTTAAACAAGAGCATAAGTTACAGTCGGTTTTGTCTTGTTGGCCTGTTTAGCTCGGGCTATAGGTTACAGTTTAAACAAGAGCATAAGTTACAGTCGGTCCTGTCTTGTCCTGTGCTTAATAGCCTTCCCTAATGTTAATTAACACGGCATTAACATTACTGTTAACATGAAACAAACAGCGCAGGCGACGCAGAAAAGAATAGCCTTATAACTCCGTCCCATTTATTATCCGATCTTGATGAAAATTTTAGATACGGTAGATATTGGGCACATACAAGCGGAGTTCGACTTTTTTTCTTACGAGTAAAGCTTTCGGTCAATAAAAATGCCTTGACTGAACCCGAAATTCGTTTCGATTGGTATTAATAGTTTGCCAGCTGTTCTCAATACTATGGGTACTTTTTCTTCACAACAACTAAAATATTTTATGTTTCACCATGCAATGAAGCACAATGGTTATGGAAGGCTAGCTCAGACCCTATCATTTGCTAGGTAAAAAACCATATATTTTTTTTCTTCCCGGACTTTTTTAGCACCTCCTACTGTAAAGTAAAATATTTAAACCCACATGCTAACAAGTTTTTGTTCAATTTCAGCCAGTCGGTACTAACTCGAACCATACCGATAGTTCACAGTTTATGTTTAGCGTATGTTCGAAAATGCTGAACTAAACGCAATCCCGCAAATGAAAACGTTTTGGTTCACTTATCTACAAGTTTGATAAGGTAGGGCGCCTAATTGAAGAGAAATATATTTGTAAATGTATGAATTTATATCAGAAAAGTCTACTTATTCGGGTGTATCCCAGAAATCTCTACGGATTTTAGCATTTGTCGTTGAGCCCTTTCATCAAACAACAACATTTGCAAATCAATCTAAGAAAATTGAAATAAACTAGATTTGCCTTCAAGTATAAGAAGTTTCTGAGACAGACGGACATGGCTATATCGACTTGGCTATCGATGCTAATCAAATATATAGGCAATGTTCCGAGTTTCGAGTGAATGTTTGTATAAAACTTAAGTATTGTGCATACCAATTTAATATCGTTAATAAAAGGTGACACCTAAGCCTGCGGTTACTAGAACTCCGAGTTGTTTGAGCAGCAGTAACTGTTCGCTCAATCCGAAGTGAATTTTATTCAAGACCCTTTTGGTTTAGGCTGTGCGTAGATTGCCAATCGTTCGTTCAGTCAGTCGGAACAAACTAGGGACTAAAAATAATCATTTATAATGATTCTATACAATCAATACCCGTATTTGAAGACAATCGGATGGAATAAAAAATGCTTTACCTACAAATTTTCGAAAGCAACTGTCCAAACTTCAGCTTTCTTACCTTTTGGGCAGTGCTTAGATTGCCAGATAAGTTAATCAGTCAGTCAGTTAGTGAGAACATAAACGTTTGTTGTCAGAAAAAACTGCAGTTCTTCGTTTGCTACAGAGATTAAGACCGAAACTAATTTCGTTATCGGTTAATCCATTTATATGGGCCGCAGATACTATTGAGGATACGATTTTAGTAATCCCCATCGTAAGCCGTAGCTGATATATAGCTTTCGGCCGAGATGTACACCCTGACCAGTACCAAAAACAGACCCGGTTTTAGTATCTGCTCGCTAGTTATAAATACTTTTGATTTAAAATCGCTTTACCGGCCAACCAGCTGAGTCTACTGGTGAAGTTTCGTACCTGATTGTTGTTGTTCGAGTTGTTTCTGTGAAGATAAAGCACCCAGCTCTTTTCTAAGGATCTCTGGATAATACCGTGATACCCGAACTTAGACTTGTAAATTTAGCTTAGATCTTAAATGGAATTTTCATTGAGCAATCGATAGTTGTTTGTGTTGTTGTTGGTTCTATAAAGATTCTGAGATATCACTTATGTGGGGGGACGTTGGATAAAATGTGACAAATTCTTAAACAATCTGTAAACAAGAACTTAAGGCAAAAACACACAAACTATAAAAAAAAACACATATTTCACATGCTACACATACAAATTTGTCTACTTAGAAAATAAAAATTGTTGATATAAAATCATAAACATCTAAGCAAAAACCTTGAAAAACAAGCGAATTTATATATGGTGGTTGAGCTTACTTTTGTTGAACGGATTTTTTCTATGGAAATTTCGCTTTTTCGTCAAATGTAAAACTAAACACACACAGTTCGCTCCTGCTGCTCCGCTCTCCTCACTTGGTTTTTGCATAGTTTTGCTATTTTTTTTCGCTTTTTTTGTGTTTTTTTACTCGGCTTTGGGATGCATCTGCAAGTTGGTGACTCTAGCGCTTGCGTTTTGTCATACAAAGTCCAATTCGGACCTGGTGCTGTACATCTTGCGTTCCATGGTGCGTTCGAACCATTTCTTGATCTCTGACACCACCAGCACCGAGGAGGTTAGCGTGACCAGGAATAGGATGTCATAGGGTGTCAGAGCCTCGGTCTGGAAAACCATTTGAAGTGGCGGAAAGTAGACCACCAACATTTGGCCAATAATCGAGAAGGCGACAGCCAGCAGGAACATGCGGTTTGTGGTTAGGCCTATGGTAAACACGCTCTTCGTCTGGGAGCGACAGGACAGTGCGTTAAACATGTCGAAGAACACAAAGCAGGTGAATGTCATGGTGGTATCACGCTTGGTCTTGCCCAGGGTGCCATCGGCCATCTCTCGCTGGAACACCCACAATGTGCCCAGCACTATAATGCTGGCACTGAGCAGAACATTAACTATCACCGACTTGGTTATCATGGGTTGCTTAACATTCCTCGGCTTCTGCTTGAGCACATCATGATCCACTGGCTCAACGCCCAAGGACTGTGCCGGTGGTCCATCCATTATGATGTTAATCCAAAGTATTTGCATGGCATTCAGGGGATTGGCTATGTCCATTAAAGTGGCCAATGCAATCAGAGCCAAAGCCGCAATTGAGGTGGACAGCTGAAAGCGCACAAAGTTGCGGATGTTGTAGAAGATGCCTTTGCCCTCCTCTATGGCAGCACTGAAAGTGGAAGAGTATTAGGCAAATGCCACGTACGAGTTACCAGGTGGATGAACTTACATGATGGTATGGAAATCATCATTAACCAGTATCATATCGGCTGCCTCCTTGCAAACATCCGTGCCATTCTTGCCCATGGCAATGCCTATGTCCGCCTTCTTTAGGGCCACGCCATCGTTGACGCCGTCGCCAGTCATCCCGACAATGTTGCCAGTGCGTTGCAATGACTTGACAATCTCCAGTTTGTGACGCGGTGACACGCGATAGAATACACTCACATTATTCGCCACCTTATCCAATTGATGTTCGTTCATTTGATCAATTTCCTGCCCCGACAGGGTCTGATGGTGTATCGTATCGATGCCAATGAGATTTGCTGAAAGCACAAGAACACAAGACAGAAACTTTAGCTTTAATCCAGGGTGGTAATCCCTTAACTGCTGTTCACCTGCCACCTTCTGTGAAGTCAACTTAAGTCTACTTTCAGGGATGGCTTTTTCCAAGCAATTGGCGCTTGAACAACACAGAGCAACAGGCGAGTGGAGCAGCAGTAACTTAACGCGTGTATGTTTTGCCCCGACTTCAGGCATAATCCTGGTCCTGGCAAATGCAAAAACCATTCCTAATTTGTGGGGTGGAGATGGCCTTTAGAAAATTCAATTGTCGGACAAAACTTGAAGGGTGGAGGGGCAAAAGGCAGCCATTTCCTTAGCTTCTGTTGTTTTTGCACTTGAGCGCATTTATGAAGTGCACAGCACCCAAAACAGGAGGTGGCTACAGGCAGCTGCTGTTGGAGAAGTTTGGTTTTTTTTTTCCAAGGAAAAAGTTACCAGGAGCTAGCTGACTACCCCCGGGGCCCCGCTTTAATGGCAAACCAATTTGAAAACAAGTAAGAGCATTCAGTATTTTGACTACAAAGAACCCCGAATGCCGTTCTCACGCTTCACCATCGTAAAGAAAACGCAGTCAAACTCGTATGCTGCATAGCTTCAGTGGGTTTTAATCCATTTCTAGTACAAGTTTCTGAAGAACTGACAGCTGACCAGCCTGAGTTCAATTGTTCGACCAACCTTCTTTGACTCGCTTCTATATTCAAACTTGAAGGAGTTTTCTCCGATTTAAGTCAAAGAATGAGAATAAATGGCATCCAAATGACCCAAAAATTGGGAACATTTGTTTTCAAACTAAGAAATAGAACTGTCCACAAATTTATTTGCATTTTCCCTACTGTAGATCTCCTGCTTGCGCACTTATATGACCTGTAACCATTGCAAATGGGTAAAAAGGGAACATGATGTGGTAAAAAAGTATGTAACATGGAGAAGGAAGCATTTCCGACCCTATAAATCAGAGATGCGCAAAGCAAATTGCACATGGAATTGCAACAACAACTTCCTATGTGACTCTCTTCTCTTTCTCTCCTATGCCTCTTGGGAAATTGGAGGCAACTGAAGGCATCTGAAGCGGCAAGAACACACACACATTGTTTACCCTGATCCTATTAAAAATGGGAAAAGGGAGAGTATAAAGTTGTGCTAAAGTATGTGACAGGGAGAAGGAAACATTTCCGATCCTATAAAGTATATGAATACTTGATCAGCATCAACAGCCGAGTCGATAAAGCCATCACAGAGACTATAGAAGATAGAACCACATATTTTTGCATGAAGGTAGGTGTATACCATAAGCAGATGAAGTTTGTTTGATTTGGAAAATGTACTACGTCTTCCACTTAAGCCGCGAAAAACTGTCAGAGCCACAACTTTTAAGTAAGAGCCTCGTGGCTTAATATACATCAAGTAAGGCCCAATATCTGAGCATTCTGAAAAGTACAATAAGATCGGACAAAAGACACTGGAGCTATAAACGAAACGGGGGGTACCGCATCGTCAGTTAGAGCATGCGTGCGCCCCCGCGTGCTTTTGTGATTGACTCCCTGCCACACAGTTGCCTTGCAGTCTGTTGATGGAATACACAAAGCCTTTTTATACTCTGTACCGTAGGTACATAGAGTATTATAAGTTTGTGCAAAAGTATGTAACATCCAGAAGGAAGCATCTCCGACCCCATAAAGTATATATATTCTTGATCAGCATCAACAGCCGAGTCGATATAGCCATGTCCGTCTGTCCGTCTGTCTGTCCGTATGAACGCACAGATCTCAGAGATGGTAAGAGATAGAGGTTTGACGTGTATGGGACATATGCTTCTTATGTCTGCAGGCAGATCAATTATTTTCAATTTTGGCCACGCCCCCTCCCGCCCCCGCAATTTAGAAAAAACGTCATATCTCCCACAGTTTTGAAGATAGATGGCTTGTTCCTTCTGGACATATTTAGTTATTAGAATAACTTATCGATCCGCCAAAGGAATGAAGAAGATCGGATGAACGGTTTTCGAGTTGTGATCAAAAGACAAATTTTCTTGGTACAGAGTATGTTATAGTCGGGCTTGACCGACTTTCTTTCTTGTTAAAACTGGAAAATGTGAAAAATTCGCTCTTCTGCCTAGTTGTGTTGTGTACCCATAACTTGGGTTAATCTGAAAGCCTGCCATATTGGTCCATAAACTGACTTAATGTGTATAAAACTTTATGGGCGGGGGGCCTCGCCATTTGTGCCCTTTTAATAGTTTAAGTCCGCCCCTGTTGCTGGCTTCGTCCGCTGCTTATTTGTCCTCATCCTGGTTGTTTGTCTGCGTAAAAATTTTCCCAGCTAAAGTGCACTGAAGTAAATAATGACAAACAACAAACACAATGGGGAAATGTGCGCGCAAAATGAGCAAAAGAAAACGTAATTAAAACGCATTCAGGCTCCAACTCCAGCTTCAGCTCTCGCATCTATATAGCTGCTAGACAATTAAAAGCAGAAAAGGATATCTTTTTGCAGGAAATGTGCAATGGCACCGACACTGACGAAAGGTGGCCCGCTGCTGCGGCTGGGGAATGTTTCAGATTTTATAGTTGGATGGTTGTTGTTTGGTTGCCGTGGCCGTTGCCTTGGTGCTGGCTAAATTGAAGATAATGCAAAACTTCAATTTCGCCAGCTGCTTTCTCGTCGGCTGGTCACTTGACCAAGTGTTGGAGTAAATATTTGTGGGCAAAACAATTTGTTGTATGAAATGTTCCCCCCCCCTTGAACTTTGCCCAGCTTTTCTGCCCAGTCATCTTTTGCTTGATCAATGATTAATGTCACAGCATCAGCATTATTTTTGTTCAACATGTTTCATTGCCATCAGCCAACATCATTATCATCTGGACGCCATTGACCGCAAAAACTAATCATTTGTGTTTTTTTATCACGCGCATATTTTCAATATTTACCTGGGCTCTTCTATGCTGTTCTGTGTAAAAGGAAGGGAAAATTGCAATTTCAATTTGATTTTCATTTTCTGCTGATGTCAGCCAGGCGTCTGAAAAACAAACTTCAAATGCATATAAAAAAAATTTGCAATTTTGTCGCCATTTTCACGTTGGGAAAATGGGGAAAACGCAAAAACTGCATAATTGGGTTTTTCTTTATGGCTTGGGTGTGGATTGAGCTACACATTGAACGCTGTTGGAAATTTAATTTTATTTAAAGAAAAAACTAATCAAAAATTGAAATTTATGTACTGTGTATGCACTTGAACAGGTCGGAAGTGAAAGCTATATCTTTTTGTATGAATAAATCAAGTTAAAATGTGAAGTTCCACTAGTCAAAAATACCTATGCAAGTGTAGTTGGGTTAAGCAGTCAACGGAAAGTAATAGGTGTGGCAATTTGGAGGATTTCAATTACCAAAATTGCCAACAAAGAACATACAATGCATAGATAGCACAGCACAAAAAAAGGGTTGAAAAAGCTTTAAAGAATTCTGGTGTCAAGTGTGTCGCATCTATGCATTGTAAGCGCTTTGGAGGCACCCATTTTAATTGGATTTGTTGGCAAGGCATTCCCATTCCAGTTAGTCAAACATTTCCCTCCCTGCCCCGCATTGTACATTGTACATACGCAATTGATTGTTTCCCTCAATGCTTACGCATCACATGTCCACATCACGTCGCTTGTATCAGTTCACAATTTCAACACTTCAGTTTGTACAGCATCGCCACCTCAACCCAACCCCACCCAAGCCAACCCATTCACAGGGCCTAAACAAATCTTAATCAACACCGAAATTCCTGCCTGCCTGCCTGCCTGCCTAGCTCAAACTTTGACACATATCCAATTAGCGAAATGCACTTGGTAGCTCTGCATGGTAGCTCCGCAATCGTCCCATCTTCTCATCTTCCCATCATTTTGATTACGATGTAATGCAGCTGAAGCAGCGGCAGAGATAATCATAGCGATTGCCTTGCAGCATGAAGTGACAGGGAAAAGTTGAAAAGAAATTGTCACGTACATGAGAGGAGAGAGAGACTCGTTTAATAAACAGAAGAACCAAAGGAATGTCGACGACAGCTGCCTGGATGTACAAAATGCAAATGTCACAAGCAGCAGGGTTGCTGCTCCCAGCCGCCTTCTTTTGTCAATTACCAAATGGGAGAGAGAGGGTGGGTAGGGGGAGGGGGATATGGTGCATAATTTAGCTTTGATTTTTGGTTTTTTTTTTGTTGTTGTTTTTCGTCCTCAAAGTGGCAACTCAAGTGCTGCTTGTTGCATAGTTTTAGGCGTTTGACATTTTCATAAACTTGCAACTTGTGGCAACTTTTGCTTTCGCCTGCCTCCCAATCCGCTTTGGGCTTGCGGTTGTGTCTAAAGTTTTTGCATCTTTTGAAAGGATTTTTGTTTATCACAAAAACCAAACAAAAGTTTTTAAATGCAAACAAAAAAATGCAAAAAAATATTTGCTCGCTTTCGGCAGAGTTTTAATTTAATGGAATCTATCCTAAAAATGTCCAGAATGATATTTAAAATGCAATTTAAATGGTCGTTCTGGGGACGATGCGGAGAGAGCTGAGAAGAAATGCAAAAAAAAGTTTACTTGAGAGCTAATAACATTTAACTTTATGCCGATTTTGGCAACTCTTAGCCAAAAGAACAAATTAGTCCATTTTTAATTACTTCAAAAGAAGCTGTTTTGTTTTCTATAAGATATAGTTAAGAGCTCGAGTGACGAAAGTGATAGTCAAAAGGTTATTTAAGAGACTTGCTGGTATCCAGATCAAAACCTTAGCCATTTTTTATGAGTTAATTTTAAGCTAAGCTTTAAAATTTGGACTCTGCAGCCCTTTCAAGTCTGATCCACAGCAACATTTGAGCGACTTTCATAAAACATTTATTTCTACAAATAAATGCAACTTTATGAAGTTTGCTTCACCGTGTAAATCCCGTCGAAGTCCCAATTAAAGTAAGATTGACCAACTCGCATAAAACTTATGAGAGGATAAGCCAACTTAGAGCGTCTTTGGACCACTAATCAGCGATGTAAAGCCTGAGTGTATAATAAGCAGTGAAGAGGTCTATAAGTAGTGCTGCAATCCGGGCTTAAGCCGAACAGCTTTCCAACTTTTATTTTACTGCTCATTCAACCTTGAACCAATCTTAAAATAATAGTTCAACCTGAACCTGTTCCTAACCCAAATTGGTTTGAACCTTTATACCGGAGCTCCAAAGAAATTTTTGGGTAGCTTTTAAGAGAGAAGTCAAAAACAGAGAAGCAGGGAAGAGAAGCGGTTCGAAGAAAAGAGAACCTGCCTTTAATTCAATTTTCGAGGAAATTTTTTAACTAAACTGCCAAAAATTGTCTTGAGAGATAAATTTTTAGGTAATTATTTCAGGAAATAGTCACCTGATTAAAAGGTTACTTTTCCTGAAGGTGCGTAATGTCAGTTGAGTCAGTGTCAGCTGAAGCGTGGCTCAGATGTTAAACTAGCTCTGACCTGTTCTCAGTGACAGCAGGCCTGCGACTTAAAGCAAAGAGAGTGTAATGTCTTGGAAGCGAAACACCATACGGATATAACAGAATGAAACAAACTCTGTTGAAATATAAGTAAGCTACAACAAGAACAAACAAAGCCTTTGTACAGGAGTTCTCTACAATCTCTAAACTAAAGCGACTTCTGAGTGACAGCTTAGTTAAAATTGTTGCAGCAACACGGTTCGTGCCACAACATTGTCGTCTGCCACATTCTCTTTAATCAAGCTTTCTTTAAAAATAAATTTCATCAAAGACTTCTCAACAATTTCATCGTATGGGAGAGCCACATTATCTCCTCACCCCCCTCCCGAAAGCTTTTATCCCAGCCCCTAAACTCAATTACCAACTCTTTAAGGCCACAAATTGTTGGCTTTAACTCCAAAGTGCTGAGCTGGCCGAAACTATGCAAATAAATTTGTTCATGCTGCGTTTCTAATTAAAAGTGGCAGGAGGCTACGCCCACTTGACAAGCCACAAATTTATGAGAACCCTTGAACTCCAAAACTATGTGACCGGGCGGATACTTATACTTGTACATATGCATAGATGGATGTCTGGCTGCCTGGCTAGCTGGACGGCCTATAAACTATGCAAACAGAATTAATTAACCAAAGGAGTTTTGTAACCCAGGAAGCCGTTTCCAAAGTTAAACAAAAGTTTCTCGTGTGTGTGCAAAGATACTGGAGAAGTTTTTGACTTTCAAGTTTGCCACTCGAAAAATTCTCAAGTTGAAATTGCTGGCAATTGTTGATTCTAGACAAATTTAGCTATTAATAGCAAACGTTAAGCCACAAGCTACAGAAAAATTAAAAAAGAAAACCAAAACAAAAAAACGGTAAAGCTTCCCCTCGAACCATTGTGGATTTTGCCACCCCCTCCACATCTAATATCCTGGAATGCACAGTGCAAAAGCATCGACTTCGTCAGTTGCAGAAATAATTAACTGTGACTCCCCTAACCCACGCCCTCTCCATTTGCGTCGCCATCGTCTGTTGCGGACAGGAATTCATCATCTACCAAACATTCATCAAGGGAAACCTTTGATGAAAAAAGAGAGAGCTTCAGTTTTTGTGCTTCTCTTTGCACACGAGAAAAAATGGCAGCTAAAATTTTACTTAAAATTTAGGAAGCAAATCTTGTTGCTGAAATTTTTCGACAAGTGCATTTTGCCCTCTGAAAATTTGATTTAAAATATTTAATTTGCAGTTTGATTGCAAAAGCGGCATCTCATACAGCTCCTCTCTTGACTTTGCTATTTTTGGCTACGAAAATCCGCTTATGAGGCTACCTAATTGGCCAGGATCTGCCAGTGGTTGTCTGAATAGTCTGGGGCAGACCAATTGCAATGACTATCCTGTTAATAGACATGGAGGATGGTAAAGACAGACATAATTAAGTCGATGTATTTCATTTTCAATTTGGCTGCCAATTATGTACCAGACTCCTTCGTTTGGCTGCTTAAATTAAGCTGCGGGTTGTTGGATAATTGCATTTTGTGGTATGTTTTCAGGTGTCTCAATTAAAGGTTTGCCTTGGGGCCAACAGCTTAACGTTCAGCACTGGGAAAGCAAATCTAAAACGTAACCAAACGGAAATTGAGCAATTCAATTACGACTTTTCCTATACGACACTGCGATGGGCAGTATTTCCCTAAGTAAACTGCAAATGTGTATGCGTGTCGATTCTCCTAAGATGAAATTGGTTGACTTATTTTGCTCAGTAGATTATACTTAGCTTTTAAGAACCGAACGGAAGTGTCCCTTTATCGTAAGAGAACTTGTTGTCTGTCTATCATCGAGAAGCAAGAAACAGAAAACTCTAGAGACACCAAAACGAGTGTTCTGATGACTAAATTAGAGATTCTGGTTCTTTTATATCTGTCTTTTAGGTGAGCAGACAGCATAGAAAATATTGGTTGACCGTATATTGCGAGTTTGCTCAAGAGTGATCAAAAGCATGATGTTATACTGAGGTCCTGCCCAATAACAAAGTATACCAAGCTCAAATTAAGCGATTTCTAAACAGTTTCAGCCTAGTAAACGAATTTTAAGTGTCTTTAAATCAAGCAGCTTTCAAGGAGCTATTACTATTCGGTTAACCATATTTTATGGATCTGTTGAAAGAATGAGCGGGTTTGGTTCTTTTTGTATCTGTCCTTAGGTGAGCAGACAGCATAGAAACGATTGTTTCACCATATTATGCGAGCTTTGCTCAAGAGTGATCAAAAACATGATGTTATATTGAGTTCCTAACCAATAACAGAATATACCAAGCTAAAATAGGGTCCATTTTTATACAGTTTCTTTTTCTATGCGCCTCTGAATGCCTTACAGAGTACTTCTCCAACTATAAGAGCGTACTCTTTGCATTTCTTCCATTCCTTTTCCCTCTTTCACAACTTAAAGCTACCTTCCCTTCCATTCAAAACTCACCTATAGCCATAGCCGTTTCCTGTGCATCTCCAGTAACCATCTTGACACGTACACCGCTCTGCATTAGCAACTCAATGGACTCCCTTACCAATGGCCGTGGTGGATCTGTTATACCCACTAGACCACAATAGATCAAATCCTGCATTGACTTGCCCTTGGCCAGGGCCAACACTCTTAAGCCCTTGCGTGCAATTTCATAAGCCTCGGCCAGAAATTCAGCCTCATTTTGCTTCGTCAATGGAACAGTTTGAGTGCCAAATTGATATTTTGTGCACTGCGGCAATAGCATTTCTAGGGCACCCTTGGCAAAGAAGATTTCCTCCTTGTTGTTGTTATACTTGTGTATACACTTGACGGCCATCATTTTCTGTTCCGAACTGAATGGATACTCCTGTATGCGGACATAGTTCTCAGCCGTGGCGTACATGCCATTTTTCATGGCCACCGCCACCAGGGCACCTTCGGTGGGCTGTCCCAGCAGTGTTCCATTCTGTATGTAGGCATTGTTACACACAGCTCCGATTTCCAGTAGATTCGTGATATTCGTCTTGGCCATTTCCACATTATTACAGTGACGTATGTGTATCTCGCCCTGATCATTATACCCGGCACCTGTCACATCCGCCATGTAGCCGTCGGAGGTAATAATAATGGTGGCTGTCATCTCGTTTTTAGTTAAAGTGCCCGTCTTATCCGAGCAGATGACGTTCACACAACCCAAAGTCTCCACTGTGGGTAGCTTCTTGACAATCGCATTCCGTTTGGCCATACGCATCACGCCCAGGGCCAGAGTTACGGTGACCACGATGGGCAGACCTTCGGGTATGGCTGCCACCGCTAGTGAAACACTTATATTGAACATCTCCGACAGTGGTTTGCCCTGAAGCCAGCCCAGCAGCATGATGACGCCAATAATCAGGAATGAGTAGAAGCTCAACTGGGCGCCCAGTATGTCCATGGACTTTTGCAGTGGGGTCTTTGGTGCCTCCTCGGCTTGCATCATCTTGAACACCTCACCGAACTCACTCCGTTCGCCGGTGCTAACCACAATACCCTTGCCATTGCCACAGCGCACTAGGGTGCCCATAAAAGCAATGTTCTTCATATTACTGTGATCCTTTACATTGGTGTTGTTCAGCAAAACATCGGTAATCTTTCGTGCTGGTTCCGTTTCGCCAGTGAAACTGCTCTCATCTATGGACAAGTCGACTGACTCAAAGAGTCTCACATCGGCGGGCACACGATCGCCCACATTTAGGTAAACCACATCGCCGGGCACCAGTTCACGAGCCAAGAACGTATCCAAGCGTCCCTCCCGCAAACAATGACACTCTGGCGGCACCAGCTTCTTCAGCTCCTCCAGGCTCTTCTCCGAGCGATATTCTTGTATAAAAGCCACTGTTACCACAATGAGAATGGCAATGGTTATGCTAACGGCATCATCAAACTGTTTCATTATGATCGACACTAGGGCAGAGCCCAACAGCAGGAGTATGAGCGGATTCCTAAATTGCTCAATATACTTTTTCCAGGTGGGTTCCTCCTCAATGAGAAGCAATTCATTGTGACCAATTATTTTGGCCCGGTATTTAGCCTCTGTCCATTTGAGTCCGGTACGCACATCGACCTGCAAACGACCAGCCACTTCGGAAGCGCTGTGCGTCGATGATTCCGAGGTGGAGAGCAGCATTTCGGGTGTGAGGGTAAGACCCGTCTGTAAGAAAAGGAGAAGTAGCATCAATGTAATGGGGCTTAGTCAAGGGTTGGAAGGGGGGGATTAGAACCTTAGTGAATATTAAGGCTTACAATTTAGATTAATTGTTTGTGTATTTCACATTAGATAGTGCCGAAAGATGTGTGGCTTGATTCATATTCAATCTCTTTTTGTAGAGAAAAAGAAGTATATGTCCATTTGGACTGAATATGTTTTTAATATCCTTTTAATCATACAACGGAGCTGAAAATTACCCAAGTGATGATAATTTTTCATATCCTTTGGATGATTTTCATATCCAGTGGAAAATTGCTCTCTAAGTTTAGAATGGGAGGGTAGGTTATAAATCCTCGAGTTTTAGAAATCTAATAAATTACTTCATCCGAATCATTTTCTCAAAATGCAAAGTCATAGATTCATTATCAGTTTTCCATTTGTTTGACGGAAGGAAAAGGGATGATTACTTGAAAGCGCGGTAGATGTGATGTGACTTTTAAAAGTACGACAAATCGAAATTTCAATCAAATCGTCTTTGTTATAACTCACTAAAGACAAGAGAACAATCAACTTAATGGACTTAATGGAAAAAATTCTCGTTTAAGGAAGGCAAAAGTTCGTTATATCTGAAGGTAAGGTAATAACTAAGATAAGCACGATGTTCATATAGTCAGTAATCAATATTTTGTATGAGTCTAGAATACTAAAAGAAACCCCTAACAAGCAATCAACTTAGTAAGTCCGAGTTGTCTATTCCAAGAATTCCATATTCATACGGGTTCACCAAGCAGTTGAAACGTGTGTCCTCACTTCCCTGCTGACCACTTGCAGCTAATTTTTAATCATTCATGGCGTCGCATACAGCCCCAGACACAGTCATTTCATCTCTCCCTACCCCTTTATTTTGTAACCTTTGTTACACATATTCGACTCTTTTTGCTCGCTGTGTCCAGTTGACACCATGAAACGTGACTATTTGGCAGGCAAAAACGAATTCTTATTTAAATTTAATTTTTAAATATATTTTGTTGAAGCATAAGTTATTACAGTTTTTGGATCCGGGGGCTTTCAAAGGTCTTCCCGCATTGTTTTAGCAAATCCTTTCATTGCCTTCCATCAAAGTTAATGAGGCAAACGTTTTGCAGAACTACAATTTAAACTGCAATCCGGGTGAGCCCAAAGGGAATCGTTCATTTTCTAACATTTAATTATGAAAACTACGCAGTGTGCATTTTAATTAAATGAATACAGAGTGGTTTTTTTTTTTTGTAAAGTTTTGGTTTAGTTACAAAGTGGAAATTACTGAGCTTGAAATTATGCAATGTTGGATATAAATATGGGGGTAAAGAAGGAAAATTGCTCGAGGGGGTTGACTTAAACTTCATGCATCATTTAAACACAAAATGAATGCAAATTTTGTAAGGTTTGCAAATTAAATATGATACACAGATAATTATTTAATTTGTGTGGAGTTTTTTTTTGTTATTGGTTGAGTTTATTTTAGAAGCTGTCCAAGTCCTCATTTGACAATTAGTTGAGGCACACGTGTGTATTTTGCCAATTTCTGTTCTGTCGTTTTGCTTGGCCTACATTGACCCCCTCCCCACCCCGAGTAGCTGTTACTCAGAATTTTTGTTGTAATGCTTGTATAGTTTTGGGTTTTGTGTATTCAAATGCCGACACTAAAAAAACTGGTTCACAGATGTCGCCCATTTTTGTTGGCTTTTTGTTTTAGGAAGGGGAGACGACGACGAAGGGTTTTGTGAAACGTTTTAGCTACAATTGAGCACTTGAAAAGCGCAGTCTCTTGTATCAACATTTGTGAATAGCTCGAAAAAAGGTACATAGTGGCAAGAGACGTGATTGGCATATTAGGCAAACTGTACACTAGATATTTACTAGAGTTTGCTTTTCAGTTGTGCTCATCAGCATCGAAAAGGGTGATATTTTTAATAAAATACTTGGATCTAAAGATTTTGTTTAATGAGTCTTAAAAGTTTTGAGTTTTTTAAACAAAGAAGTTTCAGCAGTTTCAGAAGTTTCAGCATTTTCTTATAATTTTTGTAACGCATAGAAGGATTCATGTTCTACCATAAAAAGTATCAGATGATCATTAACTAATATCATGATCAGCATGATGTGCTGAGTTGATTGCTGTCTGTTTCTAAGAAAACTTAGTCCCTCAGTTTTGAAGCTAGGATTTGGCACAGAATATTCTTGTGACTGGATTTTGTAGCTGCCATAGGAACGATCAGTTCCAAGTGTGTTCAGACTTTGGTATAGACGAAGTTAGCTTTGCTTTCACGATTTCTGTTTATAAGGTTCTGATAGGGAGACGATTATACATTTGATACCAAATACGACAGCATTTTAGAGCCAACTCACGTAATTGAAGACAAACGAAGTTTGCTAAATCACACAATTCCCAGACTGGGACTGGGCATATCTATTAAATTATACGGAAACACTCATGCCTAACGACCCATCACCATATTATTAGCATTAATCTTCAGTTTAGACAGTTACTACTAAAACTGGCTACCTGAACTTGACTTTTTCACTAGTAATTGAAAGCTTAATTATACAATGCCATTAACAAGATTGTCATAAACCTGCGAAGCTATCAGAAAAAACCTGATAAAACCGCAAGATTTCCCCACCCATGAATGGCAATTAAATGGTATGATATGTACCTGATCATCTTCATCAATATATATACTAATTGCACGCCTGGTAGTTCTAAGCATCGTTCAAGATACTTCCTCTGAAAGTAAAAGGCAACTCAGTAAATAGACCACAACCAGCAGTTAACGACAACCCAAAAACAAATATACTAAGAGCAATAACCATAAAAACTACTTACATCAGATGCATTGATGACTATCATTTTGGCAGCACAGTAACAGGGACAACAACAACAGAAACGATAACGACGACGTCAATGAGGTGAAGTCTTATCATTAGTGAAATGGGGGTTCCGGACCCGCTCACTCTACATTTAGTGACGCTTTAAAAGCACGCTATATACGTAGTCTTTTGTTTAACACGCACGCAAAATGAACATGAATATTACCAACTCAGACGGTGGACGCAGGCAAAACAATTGAGGCACATTCTTTGGTTAAAGTTAAACACTTTTGTTATCATCTGTTGAAAATCACAACAAAAGCAAAAACCAATTTCATTTAATACAAAATCAATTGAAAATCGCTATCAGACGACGTGGGTCATTGACAGTGTTGTCTTCAATATATATATAGCCCTGCTTTTGTCTGGTTATACAACAAGTTGGCAGAAATGAAGGGAATAACAAGATAAACACAAAGATGTTAATGAAAAGGCATAAAGAAATCACGTTTAATGCAATGCTAATTAATTTCTAGAACCCAGTTTCTACATCCACAATAGGGCTTAAGATGGGATAACCATTTATTGCCACTGTACTACTTTTAACCACAATCTAATAGATTACTGCCAAATTTTTAGCTAGCTGCGTCATTTAGTTTGTGTTTGATAAAAATAAATCAAAATATTTGCCTAGCCGAACGTTTTCTGTATGATGATCATTCAGATTTGGACTTAAAATGAGAATAGTGAATTTCGTGAGCTCAACAAGTTCAGTCTATTTGCGTAAAAAACCATCACCGGCTGGGTTTCTGCTCAGAAATCTTTGAAATTTTGCATAAAATTATAATGAATGTGCGGAGAAAAAAAGTGCCTCGGGTGCAGGCATCTCATGATCTCTTCATTTTACATAAATATTTGCACATGAAACAGCTATCCGCGTGATTGCTGTCACTTGAACATAGTGCTACGACCCGCACGAATTTCCACTCCATTTTTGTAACTGTGGATGAAGCAAGTGGCCAGCAAAACACACCAGCATCACCGGGTATTTTTATTTTTAGATAGTTTCTTTAAGCCTTCCTATCGATTTTTAGACTCAGTCGCCCAAAACCGAACAGAAAACAGAAGAAGCTGTTAGACTGTCGGCCAGACTTTTTGATGACTACTTTTAAATATACCGAACCAGAATTGTAGGTTCGGAACAGGCTTAGGTACAGCTTAATATCTTAGCAGGTTCGGTTCACCGTAATAAAAACCAATTCGGTTCAAGCCCGGTATTTTTGAACAGAACCCTTATTTGTTGGCTTATGTTTCAGTTAGGAATTTCCACTAATACCAGAAGTGGTTCAACTCCGAACCATTTGGCAGCCCTGCACTAAATATCCAATTTGAATTGTTTGACTGAATTGTTAGAAAAACGTTTAAACCGAATTAACATATCATTTCTTGGAAATTCAACACTTTGGTTCTACATAATTCAGAAAATCAATATTTGAACGTTTCTTTTACTTTTTGGACACAGTAGGCAAAGCCAATTGAGAGAGTAAGCATAGTTGAACGAATGCTGCCAATTCTGAAGAGCTTTGCATACTTCACTTCCTTCTTCTTTCAAGGTCAGGTATGATTAATTCATTTGCCTGTCCATATTCATTCGAAAGCAACAATCACGTGGCGCAGTCTTAAAAAATGCAACGAGGAATTGCTGGATTCATTTCATTTTTGCTCTTGTTGTTTTCATTTATTATTATTATTATTCATGATTACTAGCCTTTAGTTGGCCCACTTTCACTTGATATGTACATACACATGCAGATAATTGTACATTTGTAAGAGATACGGAGATCTGGCGATCTTTGTAAGCTTTGCCGGCAACGACGCTCGAAACACAACTGAGCAAACATTCTTGAGCTTGGCGGCAGGCAGCACTAAAAAGTTGGAGCTGATTGATGTTTGGATATTGAATGTGTGAGTGAAGCGATAAAAAAAGGTTACACAGGTAGACAAATAATTTATTAAGTAAGGTAGACAAGCGACGACCATCACAACAACACAAAGCGGCACAAACACAGAGGCAGCGAGAGAGACAGATAGCGTGAGAGAGCAGAGATTCTGATTTGTGTGGCACATTTCTTTCAAACTCACGCAATTTTTTTGGCTGTAGATTTTTCACTGAACTTTCTAGTTAAATATGTTGGGTTTCACTTTCTTAAGAATATTGCATTTTATTTTTTAGTTGATGCAAAACACAATTAGTAATGAAAAATATTACTAAGGGAAGGCAACGTGTACAAAGCGGCGGCGAATTCCAGACTGAGCCACAGCGAGCGACCGCGGGAGAGAGTAAAAGAGATCAAGTGAGAGCCAATATGTATGTGTGTGTGTGTGGATGTAAGTGGAGAGCGACGCAGAAGAGCGCGAGATAATTGAGAGCGCACAGTGGAACAGGTGTTTCAATTCGTGTAATAAAAACATAATTAAATTATATGATTGCAGTTTTCTATATGTTCTTGATATGATATGCGTATGGAGTATTTACATCATCCATAAAATTGTGAATGCTGGTTACGGCCTTTTAAAAGTGACAAAGATCTTGTTGGGAGGCTATTATACTTCTATGTAGACGGAACATTTCCAACGGAATCAATCTGTAAACATTGTCACATTTTGAATAGTTTGACCCACTGTGGATATGGCTTGCAAAATTCCTACAAAGTAACTTACTGAGAAATAGAGAGAACTTGAGAGCGAAAATGTCACACAGTCACACACTTACACACAATGACGTGACTTTGAGACACGAGATCTCTCTCTCACTCTCAATGTCGCTTGCACTTGCAATTCTAATTGGAATTCCAGTACGACAACAAAAATTTACTGTGGGTCAAGCTTAGATGATAATAGCCAGATCCCACACCTAACGGAAATGTGCCTTATTGCTGGTTTCATTTACACAGCACTAATTATTCAATTAAGTCACTATCTCAGGCCATTTCCATTGTCTTTCGTTGGCTTTCTATTAGCATATGCAAATAACATGTGTGAGACTTTTGATCACTTTGACTATTAGCACTTTTTACGCTGAGAAACATTGGCAAACAATAATAATAGATCAGTGGGGTATATTTTTAAGCTGAGAAAATTTCCAAGTCCCATGATTAGGATAGAATTGCATAAGCACAATTGGCGTATGTAGTTAAATTCGCAATGCTCTCGCTGGACTGCCCCAAAGTAAGGGTAGTAAGTGCTCGATTTTATAATCATTAATAATAACGTCTAAACTTTCTTTTAAACTTTTCCTCTTATTTGTAACTAAAGCATTTACCTGCCACTCAGAGGAAAATAGGTAACATAATGACAGCGCAGGATGCGCCGAAAAGTATGCAACCCTTTTTAAGACTTGTATAGTCCTGCCATTTAAAATCCCATCTCTTTGAAAATTTAAGTGACAAAAGATCTTGGAAACATGCATTAAAATGCCAAATAGGAGCTCTTTAAATTTGTGGGTACAGATTGGTTGCTGTAGCTCATCTACACTCTGAGATCTAAGTGATCAGAAGGACGGATAGGGTCGGATGATCAAATGATAATTAAAGTCTTTCATTGAACAGTTTTCCTCTACACAAGTTTATGTGCTTATACCTTAAATCAAGCTTTTATCAAAGTAAGGGCTGCTCTGGCTTCCACTCTGCACAATCCACTCTGCTAATTATATTGAAACCTTATTGTTGTCCTTTTAACAATAGTACTACAGAAACGACCTGTTGAAAGAAGTAAAAACAAGTTCTGCGGTGGCAAATAATTAGCGCAAATTTTAATCAGGCTAATCAAGTCCTCCTTTCAGTTTAGTTCTTTGCCATAGAAAACATACTTTCAGGCAATCCTTTTGTATTGTGCGCTTGACTAATGATGGGGCGCCTTGACTGCTGTGGGTGGGTCCTTTCTTGTGCACACACACACACAGACACTAAGAAATAAGGGAAAACGCCGTCAGTTGGTGTTCCTTCTGCAGTTATTATTAATTTACGTCATTTATTTGGCAAGGTAAGCGAATACCTGCTGCTGCTGGGTTGCTCTATTCACAAAGAAATTGTGTGTTTTTGTTTGGGGAATGCAGCTGAACAGAAGGAAGGATGCTTTCAAAAAAGAAAAATCCAGTTGCAACAATTTCCGGCATCAATTACATGGAAATCGGAGTGAATAATGGAAAATGTGTCGAGCTAAATTTTTGTAAGCCGATTAAGTTTAGAGAATATTCAATGAATAATATAAATACTCCCTAAAAGAAGCAAACATGTGCGCATTGCAACCATGATACAATGAATAGAAGGTAGAGCAATGAGAAGCTTGACATAAAACTAAATACCTCAATCAGCACGAAAAATAGTGGATATCTAAATATTAGGAAACTCAATACCTCCCATTTTCCGAGAGAACTTAACCTCCTAACAAATGGAGTTCTTAAAGGTAGCACAAATTTCTCACTTTTATACCCATTCAATCTTGATAGATTAATTACATCGAATATAAAAAATAGAAGAGAGGGAGCAAAGAGTGAATATGTCTTAATACACACGAAACCGAACATTCCTACGGCATCTACAAGAAATAGTCTTCTGATTCGCTCGTTTCCGACATATAAGCAATGTGCGTTCAAAACTAGACAATGCACAAGATTTAAGCTGAGCTCAGCTCTCGAGCTGCGGATAGTCGAGTGAACTAAGATGCCCCCATTTGTGTGTGTTCTCGGAAAAGAAACTCGGTCAAACGCAGACTGTAAGCTACTTAGTAGTACAAAGACTGTACCAATGAAAGTGTATGCTCAGTAACTAAAAGGAGAGCTGATGTTGCGCTGTTCCAGCAAACTTTCGTTTGCTTATAACTTGAAAATTCTTCATCCGATCCTTACCACTCCGATCGTAAAATAATCTTGACTACTAAACCTGTCTAAAAGATCGGAATTATAAATCTATAAAACTTTGTAAGACTGTCAAAATGCGGGGCCGGCTGGGGGCGTGGCAAAATTTGAAAATAATCCTTATTTGCCTGCTAGTATAGGAAGCATATGTCTCATATATGTCGAACCTCTATCTTTTATCATCTAGAATATATTTTTGATCATAAAAGGCCATGGTTATATCAATTCGGATGTTGATGCTAAACAGGAATATATATATATATATATATATGGGTACATTATAGGTCTAGCCTTCTGGTAGCTACGCTACTGGACGTAAAACTCGTTGACTAAATCAACCGGACCCTTTTTTCACACAGTAAATCATTTTCCAAACACAACCCAAACCGGAGCTGGGACCTTAGCTTTAAAATAGAACTACATTTTCCTTACTAATTGGTTGAAATAAAGTATGCAACATTTTTAGAGTACTTTAGGAAAAACAAAGAAAAAATATTCGACCGCTTCTAGCATACAAATGGTGTTCAATTGTATCCTTTTGACAGGCTGACTAGCTGAGTGTAAATGCTTGTCTGACATGGTCAATAATTGCAATCAGTCGAGCACTCTATTCCTATTCATTTATTGCTTATTTGCTCTTGGCTGTGGGTGCACAGTCTACTGGCATTCGATGCAATTTGATCATCAATAAATACCTAAATCTTACACTTCAATGCTCCGGTTGACACTTGAGCGAGCCCCACAAAGTTATGCATTTCAATTGTTTACTGAGAAAAAGTGGCAATTTTCCAGAGATGAAACACCTTAAAGACTGGCAAATAAATCATTGAAAAAACGCTGTCCAGCTAGACGAGACGCATTCATCATCTAAATGGCCAGACAAGGACCAAACTGTGCGTTACTTAACCGGTGGTCAAGAGCAAGCAAACCCATAAAAGAAAAAACTTTTGACCATTATTTTTGACTTCCTTCTCTCCGCTTGAAGTGCAGATGGGATACATTTTTTCCTGAAGCTGAACAATTTCTAACGAGCTAAACGGAAATGCAATGGAAAAAGCGAAAAGAATTGACAGAAAATGTGTGAAATTTTTTGGCTGGCATTCAATCGCTAATGATGAGCAAATAGGTCTCATTGTACATGCAAATGAGATATGCCAGCCAAGTCGAAGGAATGCCAACTTGATGTGTGCTGCAAATGGGGGGATGACATCACGTGAGCGATGAGGATCTTTGACAAGCAGAACTAACAAATAGAGATGAGTATCCTACCAGAAATCGAATAATAAATGTTTTCACTGTACTTTAATGCCAACATCTCAAGTTGTAGCTCCAGTTGGCTGTTTAGTGGCTTTCTTCTACCTCTTTCGGCTCATTTCAAGCATAGTTTATGGCTTTTAAGCAGCTTACTCTAATGGCTTTGCATTTCTCCCCAAGCTCCATTTCGCTCCCCGCTCTATACACACACAACAGCCCTAAGGGTTGAGGGACATGTCTGCACATTTTCTGCATCATTAAATGCAACTCGATGCCAGAAGGTTAAAGTTAACTTCAGCTTTAAGCGACATGCCAAATTTCTACGGCTAGGCTTGTCGTAAACCAAACAAATGCACTGCATTTGATTTGTAATCCAATTTGGATGAAATTGCTTGCCAGTTTCTTGATTTTATGCCTCAACGACGACTCGCCTGCATGTGAGGGAAACTTTAATGGCAAACAGTTGGTTTGGGTGGTGCGCCAAATATGCTGGCCCCACCGAAAATATGCTGGCTGTCAGTTCCGAGCTCAAAAAATGTACAAACAGGACGAAAAAAAACAACATGGGGGCATGGCAATTATATGCAATTTCATTTCTTTCTTTGCCATTTTTCTTTTTAGCTGGAATTTTATGCAGAACATTATGAATTTGTGGAATTTTTGCCCCCATACACTGGGTTTTTTTTCCTCCCCCTAGCATATAACCTGGCGCGCTTCGCTGGCATAGCAAGGTATAGTAATCGGATTGAAGAAGAAAAAGTAAGGCAAAAATATTTTAGACTCTTCCGGTAGATTTTTTGTCAAATTAGAAACGACCCAAATGTACACTCAAAAAAAGGTTACTCCCTTAATTTTAGGAAATTGTGGACCTAAAATGGAAATTATTAGGTTATTTTTTAGCCAAACATCTGATATGTGAATTATAAAGTACAAAACTAGGCAACAAATTTTAGGTTCTTCTAGGCCTAAAGTCTAGGACCATTTTTCTAAGAATGTTTGCTGCGGGTGTTAGAAATGCATATATTTTAGCAGCTTCTTTTTGTCTCCCTAAAAAGCAACAGTCCTGTCATTTAAACCTCCTAGCTTATTGCTTTCTGAGTGCTTAGTTGAACTGTGTACTTTGATTTCTCTCGCCTGGCTCAACTCTATACAGTTTTTTGTCGAACTGCCACACGTGACGTTGATAGTCATCTGCGTATGTGCTGTATACAGGCTCCTCAGCTCGAGTCAGAGAGAAGGTAAGGTTAAGTAAAGAAAATAGAGGAAAGTTAACTTCGGCTGAGCACGCTTTACTTTTCTAACTTATTTGAAGGACGTTTCCACTGAAAACCAACAAGTTTTTCTCACTAAGACTACTTGTCGGGCTCTACTTTTCTATGACAGCTATACTATATAGATGTCCGATTTCGACCAAATTTGGTAGAATCATGGGAAAGCATAGCAAACGAAGAAAGACAAAGTTTGGAGGCGTTTTCTTTGAAAACAAAAAAGTTTTTCTCAGTAAAACCACTGTTTCAAACGATTTTTCCTATGGCAGCTATATGTTATAGTCATCCGCTACGGCCGGTTCCGACAAATGTGAAGCGTATTTGTACCAGAAGACTTTGTGCAATGTTTGGGGGCGATAGCTTAAAAACTGACGGAGGAGATAGCACAGATGGAACTAACTTTTCAGTTTTTGTCACTGTCAACTTCGCTTAAACTACCATCCAGATATCTGCTTTCTATTCAGCAAAGTATACGAACGTGTTCCTCACTCCCACCAATAATCCACACATTTCCGCCATTAAATTGAAACTACAGATGTACCCTGTTAGGGGTTACAAAAACAGTAAACAAAGCGTAAAAACAATAATATATTGGATTGGATTGGACTGGAATGGATTCAATTGCAATTACATGCATACATCTGTGCCCAGACACCAGCAGACGGCTGTGAATCGAACTAAGTAGATACGCGTGTGTATATGCTCTACGCTCTAAAAAAATTGCTGAATCTCAAAATCTACTTAATTTTGCCACCTATTTCAGCCCCCCCCTAATAGAAAGGAATAAATCTTGAATGGCTCAAATATTTGCTAGATGCTGGGCGTTGTCATGTGTAGAGAACATCAACAACAACAACACCAACACTAACAACAACAAGAAGGGAAATCGCTATGTAACCATACAGCAGGGGCCATTATAATAGTTTACAACGCCTGCAGCCATAGGAACCTCCTTCACTTTGACACTCGAGAGCCGCAACGAGATAAAAATGCCAGACAAGGACAAGGAGAAGGCAGGCACTGGCACGGCTGCTGCCACTGAGGTTGCATTCCAAGCATGCACAGACAACGAGGACGAAGTCTTGGTGGGATGCCGACAAGGGCAGCGCCATTGCATACAAATGGGAGCTCGCTCGCTCGTCTCCTGCATTAAAATAATATAAAATATGCATTCGAAGAGCTTAAACTAAGCCAACAGCATAATGTGCATACAAAACGCGCGACCACTTAAAAACTTGATAACTTTGATTGGAAAATGTGAGCGCTGAGAGCGAGAAAAAGAGAGATCAATTTCAACTAATCGAAAATTGCGTTGCAAAGCCAAAATGTAGTGCAGGAGAAAAGTAGTTTTTGGTTTGGAAGATATTCCTAGTTAGATGAAAGTGCTTATTAAGAAGATTGTTGCTAGGATCCATTTCTTTTGGGGTCACATAAAAGTTAAGTATTGGAAAACGAATTCAAAAAAAATATGTAAATACTCAAAAACTGCGCTTATGGTCTCCAATCTAGACAACTGTTTACACTCAGAGAAAAAATGGAGAATTTCATACTCGACTCAAGAATGTTTAGTGTCAGAAGTTTAATAAGAAAGAAAATTCTTGATCCAAGCGAGAAATTCTTGATCCAAGAGCTTCATTACCTGAATCAAGTACTAAACATATTCAAATTCAAAATTGATCATTCTTGTATCAAGAGACGAGAATGTTCTTTCTAGTATCAAGAGCTCATAAGGTACAAGAGTAAGATCTTTTACTCTTTAATCAAGAGTTGTACAGATTCCAATCATACAACAATTTAAAATCAGTGGGTTTTTGCTTAACTCAAGTTTTAGTCGCCTCAAGGATTACACAACACCACAAAGAAGCATCAGTCTTTGCCTGTCAACTATCAGTCGAACCTCCGTCTATATCCATGCCGGCAATGCCATAACTGCTTGGGAATTCGGAAGCAACATAAGTGCGAAAACGGCAATGCCCAACGCTATTCTCTGAAATGGGCTTGTTCTCCTCACTCAGTTTCTTTACCCCCCACTAAACACTAAATTGAGCACGAACTTGGATCGATTTCAAGATGGTTCGTTCTAAAATTAGCTTATGAAATTCGAAATGAAATTGCATAATTTATTAAAATACCTAAACTTTGTATTTCATTGAATTAAATATGCACTTAGGCCACACCCAATTCACCTCTTAAACCAACTGCTTACACATGCAAATTGTCAATTCTGTTTATTTTTTTCTTCTTTTTTTTTTGTCTAAAATGAAGTTGACAGATAAAAAAGAACGCAAAACGTAGACAGACAAAGTTGCATTCGACATTGTTGGCATTGTCTGTTGCAAGCTTCATTAGTTGCACGTTCTTGGGAAATTGGGATGAGCAGGATACGGGGCGAGGGAAGATGAGAAGTGGAAACAGAATGAAGGTGGCTTCAAAATTTATTTGAAATGCTCGCGGCAAATGAAAGATGGCGAATTTTGGTTTGAAATGTGTGACACTTTTGTGTGACAGCAACTTTGACATATGTGCAAACGCAGCGTCTTAAACTAAGACGTTTAGAGTGGCGAAAATGTATTTTTGAGATGTCAAAATCGAACTTAGTTTGATATCAAAGAAGCCAGTAAGCCGGCTCACAAAGAGTTACGCGTGACGCATGACGGCAGAGCATCAAATATAGATATAGATGCCTTTGCATGTTAATTTGCATGTTCTACACCGTTTAAATTGTCATATTAGTAAACTAATTGATGATTAGACGTAACAATTGACTCAAGTCACTTGCAACGAATCCCCCCCAAAAAACACAGTTCAGAGTTTAATTAATGAAAATCAACGCATTCAAGTGCAAACTTCAATTGACAGACAATAGAAAAATTGAATACAATACAGCGAAAAGTTCCCTGATAGCTTTTTGTTTTCTTTCTGTATAGTCGAAGCGGAAGTATGAACTCATACTGATAAATTACGTATACGCCGCGTGCAACCAACACACAAAATGAATGAGAAAATTGAGTAAAACGTTGGGTGCAGCGATGGGAGAATGGCGGTTGGGGATATGTGTGAAATTGGAAAGCGTAAATATGGTAAAAATTATTTAATAATAAATGCGTACAAAATTGTATGCCTGGCAGCGACTGATAATTTACATATAATTGAGTGCGAGTCCTGGCTGCTGCAACATTCTTTGGTAAATTTATGCAGACTTAATGACTGAACCAGAACCACCAACTGAGCCGCCCTCACTTCCCGTTGAAGGCGACACACAGAGATTTCACATTGTGGCAAATGAATTATATTGTATTTCACTTTCTGTGTCTTCCTGCAATTTTTGTGGCTTTTGTGCCTTGGCAGCCGCCTTGTCCTTTGTTTCAGTGCAGTAATTATATAAATTACTCGGTGATTCAATTCAATTGCATTTTTAAATTTGAAGACAAAAAAATAAACATAATTTATGCATTTTCTAGCAAAACAATAACCTACAGAAAAAAAATATGAACAAAACTTTTCTACAGCCAAAACAACAAAGACATGCCAAGCGGCACCAACTTTATATGGCAAAGTTCCTGTTCCTCGGAAGGTACCAAGTGAATAAAACAAAACAGAAAACTGGAATCCAGGGAAATAAACTGCATTTTGGCATAAAAAGAACGTGAAGTTGGCTATATTGTGCTTATTTTCTGCTATTGAAAACTTATTTGCAGGGCAAAGTAACAAAATAATAATTGAAATTGTTGTTTAGCAGCGGGAGAGAGAGAGAGAGAGTGAGGGAGATGGAGAGATAAACTTGTTGGCTCAACTTTTTAAAGGACTTCTTGGGCAGTGGTGACCCCGACGTAGCAGTTCGCTTATCTTTTAATATATTTCTGAAATTGAATATTTTCAGCTAATGGATTATACAAGCAAGCTCAAAGTTCGAACGAAGCTTTGCATGTGCAATACATTTTCAGCTTAGTTATGTTCATTGATTTCGCTTTATAAAGCAGTTTAGTGCATATCCTTGTTGTTCAGTACGGGCCTAGTTTAATTTAATTTTTCAATTAGCAAAATCAACAGCGGAAAATGGTAAAAACAATGCAATTATTTGCTATACGCGTGTGTGATGTGTGCGGGTGTGTGCGTTTTAATTACATTTAAGTGAGAAATGAAAAAGCAAACTGTTTATATTTACACGATATATCAGGCAGGTAGAAATTAAAACACTACTTGTTTAATCTGAGTAAGGGTAGTGGCCGAGATATGACTGGTAAATACACTTTGAAGAGAATATAGCAGTGTGTCTCATTTGATTATACATCAATTTAGCTTGACGATTTCAAAAAATTAAAATAATCATAATAGTTCTAGCATATTATAGTAGATTTTGCATCAAGAAAATGCACTAAAAACAGTCTCCGAATAATTAATTACTTAACCAACTACCAGTATATTTTGAACAACAAGTAAGAAAGTCAATCCCTACCTTTATATAGTCATTATCAGGATATTCCAATCAACTCAATTCCTTTCCCTTTATAAGTTAAGATCGAGAGCGGAAAACTATAAATAGCCTTTTAGACATGAGGCAATTAAAATGTGCTATGGTGCTGTGTGATCAAATGCCATGCCATTCGGTTGCGAGTTTCAGTCTCAGATAACACAATATTTGTATATTTCTTTGATTATCAGAAGTTTTAATTAAATCAAAAACTGCTAGTATGGATCTGTGTTGAAGTGTTAAGAATGTTGGCTAAGGAGTATGAAGGAAGAAGGGAAAGGAAAGCGGAATCTTCTGAAAGCGCAAATCAATGTGTAACATGCGTATGCATGGTCCTGCTTTCGGTTTAAATTGTGTTCGAATATTTTGCTTAGTTTAATCTTTATGACATAAACGGATAAGCGGGTTAAATTTTGTCCTTTCATCAATGAATAGAATGAAAAAAGTGGAATAAAATCATTATTTTTCATCATTCATAATATATACGAGCTCATATCAAGAACTCTGAAATCACTGAAAAGCTTATTGTACCCTCTAATCTTCGTTATGTAGGTTAGTTTTCAGTCCAGAGGATCAAAATGTAGTCTTTAATACACATTTCTTAAATTTGAAAAAACCATTTAGAAATTCACCCTAAAATATAGAAAACTTCAAGTAGAAAATCGCACAAAAATTAAAGGAGATTTATACTGACACTGCTTGTAATTCTCAAGTACGAATTCCCGACTTTTGGAATATGAAAGAGGCAACTGATATTCGGCAAGGTAAGAAAATCGCCCTAAAATTTGGAAAAATATAAAAATTCAAATTCCCTGTTTTTGGAATATAAAAGAAGCAGCTGAGTGAGTGCTAAGCTTTTGTGACTGCCTTCTTTATTGGGATAAGATGCGATTGAGCTTTGTTCTTCCGACTGTTTCAATGCTATCTCCTCCGTCAGTTTTAAAGCTATCGCGACCAAACTTTGCACAAAGTCTTCTGGCACAAATACTCTACACATATGTCGAAAGCGGCCGGTTCGGATGACTATAGCATATAGCTGTCATAGGAACTATCGGTCGAAAAACTAGTTCTAGTGAGAAAAACTTTTTTGCTTTCAATGCAAACGTATCCAAACTTTGTATTTACTAGTTTGCTATGCTTCTATGCTTCTCAACGATTCTGCCAAGTTTGGTCGAAATCGGACATCTGTATAGTATAGCTGCCATAGAAAAGTAAAGTTAGAAAAATAGTCTTAGTAAGAAAAACTTTTTTGTTTACAATGTAAACCTCTTTAAAATTGGCACATATTTATTTAAAAAGCTTTTACACAATTGTTTAAAGTTTCGTCCAAATCGGTTATAGCTGCCATAGGAATGATCGGTCGAGAATCTAGTTTTAGTGAGTAAAACTTTTTTGTTTTCAAAGAAAACGCCTCCAAACGTTGTATTTCTTAGTTTGCTATGCTTTGCCATGATTCCACTAAGTTTGGTCGAAATCGGACATCTATATAGTATAGGGGTCATTGAAAAGTAGAGTCTTAGTGAGAGAAACTTGTTTGTTTTCAGTGGAAATGTCCTCCGAATAAGTTAGAAAGACGTAGGTACATAGAGTATTATTAGTTTGTGCAAAAGTATGTAACATCCAGAAGGAAGCATCTCCGACCCCATAAAGTATATATATTCTTGATCAGCATCAACAGCCGAGTCGATATAGCCATGTCCGTCTGTCCGTCTGTCTGTCCGTATGAACGCACAGATCTCAGAGATGGTAAGAGATAGAGGTTTGACGTGTATGGGACATATGCTTCTTATGTCTGCAGGCAGATCAAGTTAATTTTCAATTTTGGCCACGGCCCCTCCCGCCCCCGCAATTTAGAAATCTCCCACAGTTTTGAAGATAGATGGCTTGTTCCTTCTGGACATATTTAGTTATTAGAATAACTTATCGATCCGCCAAAGGAATGAAGAAGATCGGATGAACGGTTTTCGAGTTATGATCAAAAGACAAAATTTCTTGGTACAGAGTATGTTATAGTCGGGCTTGACCGACTTTCTTTCTTGTTATAATAGAACTTATAATCAATAATAATATATTCGGGATATATCGTCTTTCATACAAGAATGTAGGTAAATTCTGATGATTTCTTATAAAATGATTGAAAGAAGCTGACGATTGTAGAGTATGAAAGTACAAAACCAACCACTGCGACTCAACGACGCCACAAAGATGCTGATCATTCTGGAAATCAAACTTAAATACAACTTTCTCGTCTTTAAAATAACCCCAATCTTGTTTTCTCAAACGAATTTTAAAGCTTTACTTAAGAATCAAATGTTTAAAATTCAAAATATAGAATGAGATGCTGCACGGCATTAGTTTGAATATGGTTGCACATTTCTGCCAACTCTTCTCTCTTTTATTTTTTTTGCATCGTTCACACCTTTGTATTATGATAATGTTTACACTAAATTGTCAGATAATTTATTCACTGTGTTTTTACGCCTATTAATCTTTTAGCACATTCATCAAACCACACACACACACACACACACACACTCACACAGCCACACACAGCTGAGCAAATTATTATTTTATTTTAATTGTTTGATGCAACACATAAATTGTTAATGCATTAAACGTGTTGTCCCCGCACATGATGATTAATAAATAAATAATCCATGCTTTAAAATTAAGTGTGGACAGGCAAAACCGCATAATTAGTTGGTAGTTATATTGGCCTAGCATACTTTTGGGGCTGAACACCTATTGACAGTTTGGGCCATAAATATAAAATGAGTCACCCACTTGAATGTGGGTATCTACAATGATTTTCAACTCGAGTGGCTTCTGAGAAATTGTACAATGAACGAGTTCAATGGAAATTGATAAGATTACTTACGACCACTCTTTGGCTGTAGGTGATACCCCAGATTCGGGTCAATGCATTTCAGATTGTTACACAAAAAATTCAATTTTCAAACGATGCTAACGATGCACTCACAAGGAGCTGCCCACTTACATCATCCACAACAAGTTTGCAACTCCACCCAATCCCAGTGAAAGCCGTTAAGTGCGCTCTCGCTGCTGCTGCTGCTTCCCCTAACCAAAAACACAAAAAAAGTCCTCCATTAAGCGGGCGGAAAAGCCACAAAAAGTAATATGCCAGGAGGCCAAAAGGAAGCCCAGCGACTTGGGACAAACGTGTTGATTTTGAAGTCAGTTTAGGGGGCGTAGTTAAACAAAGGCCTCGCCTCAGACTGAGATCCCAGACTCCCAAGACTGGCTGGCTGGGATACAAAATCAATATTGATGTGCAGTCGATGGGAAACTGTGGAGGGGAGGTGTGGGTCGGGGACATAGTTGCTCGTGTGCTATTCATAGAGAAGGTGTAACATAAAACTTTGACAAAGATGATTTAAAGCCAAGTCTTGAAGGTTGAGCAAGAAAGGCGAAAGGAAAGTTGTCTGAATGAAATCCAATGCTCACTTAAAAATGTGAAGATACGAAAATCTGCAATATAAATAGATAGTAGCTGTGCTTAACTCTTTCTCTCTGTCTAGTTCACACTCTCATTAGTCCACGCTCTCTCTTTCTCTCTGTCACTCATTTTTGCTATCAGCAAGTAACAACAAAATAATGGAAAAAACTTCGAAGCACCCAAAACTATGCTACATTATCAGCTCATGCTTTATTTCAGCTTTCTCTGGCTGCTCCTGAATACAAAACTAGCGCGCTGTTACTGCACACACACACACACACACTCTAATTAGAGAGAAGTTGAGGAGAGACAAGGGGCATAATTGAAAAGCCATGTTAATTGCTGACTCTTTTTTTTGCGTTTGTCAGCGCAAGTAACGTTAAAAGTCAGTTACCACTTCCTCGCTTGTCATTTTCACAGTCAATTGAACTGAGTCGAAGGGGAAAACTTTATCAGTCAGTTCTTTTTTTCTCTCCGCCTGCCTCGCTGCTCTTTCATTCAAGCACTTTGGCATGCCTTGCAGGCTCGAAGTCGCAACAAATTGGATTATTCATGTGCCTCCTGCTGCGACTTTATAACGTTTCCATTTTTTTGTTGTTGGTAAGTTTATGTTGTCTTACGTTAATTATTTCTGGTGTGAAATATGCTTTGGGTAGGTTTACCTTGATTGTTTTGCCTGTTTTTCATTTGCTTTTCAAATTACATGAATTATACAGGGTGCTTTATCTCAAGCATTTGCGGGCACTTACCTGAAATGATACAGAAAATGAGAAAAATATTAATCTAGATCTAACTATTAATTGAGATGATCGGAAAAATAAGTAATAGATCGGGGCTTTGAGAAAGGGAACTATATCAAAACGGCGCACACAAACCTGCTGCAATCTGAAATGCCTTTTACAACCTCTAAAACGTTTTTCTGGGCACCCTATACACAAAATTACCTCAACAATTGCGCACACACAAAAAAGTAAAAAGGAAGCAAAATAATGGGAAATTATGGCAAATGAGCAACAATTAAGCTAATTTGCTTAACGTGTTTTTCTGCTAAATGTAAAGCTTTTGGACGAAGACGAAATTGGCTGGCTGCAGAGCAGCACGTGTGTGTAATTAATCAAAATTTATGACTTCAAAATTATGCTGGGTCACGTTTTTGAAGGCTTGCGTGGGCGGCTGGACGTTATGTCATTTGCTTGCGGTTGAGTTAGTTGAAATTTAATTTTGGAAACACAGCAGCCCCGGCAGCTTAACTCAACACACGCATACAAAATTACCTGCTTACCAGTTCATCGGCATCATCCTCATCACTGGCGTTAGTAAGCAGGCGCTCTAGAACTGGCTCCTGGTCTCGTTCCTCATCCAACAAATCTACTTGCTTGCTTTTGCTATTTGCTCGTGAATTTAAGCGACTGCCATCCTTGTCCTTGCGATTGCGCAACAAATTTTCCGTATCGTGAAAATCATCTTGGACCAAAAGTAACGGTTGATTCTCTACGGAATCCCGAGTCTTTCTCGAAATGTGCGTCGTGGTGATGTGTGACATTGAGAGGAGGCCTTGCCTTTAATTTGAAGTAAAACTACAAGCGACTGTTGTCCTGCTGATAATGTTCACATAGTACTTGTCCAGACCCATAAATAATTTGATTAACGGTACAAAGAAAATGGCGAGAATGGAGTGGGAGGCATTAAGTATGGACAGCAAGGAAGAGGACAGAAGTAAGAGTACGTAGCAATTCAGCCAAAGATGATGCTTCAGTACACACAGGAAGAAATGAAATGGTTTGTGAGAGTTCACAAGTTTGTACTTCAAATTTTAAGTGAGTTTCTTGGATTGAAGGAAAATCCAAATCCAAAAAGTGAAACAAGTGCTAATATTGGCCACAATAGCTTGACTAGCGTGTTTGCTGGGTCGATTATGAGGTATTCAAGCTATTTGCGAAACTTATTTCTCATAGAGCACGAATTTTGATAACAATATTCAATGATGTGCAAACGCTGTTCGTTTGTTGGCAAACCTTACTGAGCATTTTTTTTTATGTGGTAAGAATCACGATCGAGGTATCAAAAAACCTACACTGAAAGCCAAAAAGTATAAAATTCATTCTTCAAAATTAGTGGAATAATTTGAAATCATAAAAAACTAATTCATTAAAATTAAAAAAGGTTTTTCTCACTTAGGGCCGATATCTCATCTTTTCAATAGCTGCTAAGTGTGAGATAATCAAAGATTTTACACTGTTATTTTTGAGTTTATGTGACAGTTAGCTCTCTGTGGAAGATGAGAAAACTCTGCCCTTAGACTAGTTTTCCGCAACCTATCGATTTTGCAAGGATAGCTTTCAAATTAACGACGGAGATAGAATCAACTCAGCTGATACTGATACAGAATATACATACATTATTAGAAACATATTCAAAAATAGCAATATACCTTCGGCAGAGTATGAAAAACAGGGATGCAAAGCACTGAAATATACGTACTGGTTTGGTTCAGTGGTTCATACAGCTTCTGAACTGACGGTTCGGTTCATTACATGGTTTTTGGAGCTAACTGACCGCGGTGTCAAATATTATGATTTCCGGCATACCGAACTGTTTTTCATTGTGGTTTTCAGTTCGGTTTCGGCATTTCTGATAGAAAGCTATATTTTTCCTCCCACCCAACATTTGGAAGATCATTTTCATAAAAATCCCCTTGATGAGTCTTTTTACGACTTATTTTGATGAGCCAAAAGAGATGGCTATCATGTGCGATTAGTTGAGACTCGAAAATAACTCATTAACATGCTCAAAGTGTGATTTAGTGATTTACAACTAAAAAAAGCCTCTCAATTGACTCGAAACTGATTGGAAACTGATCAAAGGAATGGGCTAACTATATTATCATTTATGATCGGAAAACGAGCGCATCTATGACTATTTTAGGACTCGAAAAAGACTCGAATGTAATCAAAAATTACTGATTTGAACTACAATTTCTACTCAAACTACTAGAATCTTTCCCTGAGTGTAGCACCCAGAACTTTAAAGAGTTAAAGCATTGAACGCGTTGCTGAAACGCTGCGACGAGCACAGGTACATTTCTCAACTATTCAAACGCAGCCAAGCTTGCTTATTTCCTTTATTTTACTTATTTACCTTCCCTTCATAAATTTAATTTCGCCAAACCAACATGACATACACCACGCAAACAGAAGGCAGCCGCAGCAAATGACAACCGCAATTCGGCTCAAAAGATGCCCACCCACCTTCGGCCCATCAAGCAGCCAACTCACCTAGTTCTGCGGTTCCCGGTGGCAGCAACTGCAACAACATGCAAATCCTCGACCCCACCTCAATGGAGTAGCACAGAAATATTGAGACAATTAAATTGCCAGCGGTTTTTATGCGCACATTCAGCTACACTCATGGTGGCTCCTCCATCCGCTTAACACACTCATCTGAACGCCCACCCCACCCTTCCCCCTGGCCAATACGGCTCCTGCAGCGTTTGACAGTCGTTGCAGTTTGCTGTTATATAAGTTATTTATTGGAATTTGAGTATCATGACCAACGGTATATGGCAGGGGCTAGAAGTTGGTGGGGCGGCTGAATTGGTTCGAGTTGGTTAGGGTGGCCAGAATGGCAAAAACCGCAGCGTCCATTGAGGTTTACTCAGGGGGAGTGCGAGCATAAAATATAACAACCACTTAAATGACAAACAATACAGCGAAGAGGCGATGCAGAGAGAGGTGTTGGGGTTAAGCGGGAAAGTGTGAACGCAATGGACAACCTTCTACACAAACCTAGCAGAGCTAAAACCTTTAAGAACCCGCCAAATTGACTAGTTCTCCTTGAGCCAGATTGCGCTTCAAAATGCAAAACAATTTAATCTCTTCATTGTCTCATCCCCCCTCAACCATTTGATAAACTTCGCCAACCCACACAAACTTAAAGTTATCTTTTCTCACCTTTAACTAATGGTTATGGATGGCCCTAACCGAACTTTTGGCTACGAAAATCTTCAAAACAAAACACGAAACTTAAATTGCATTTGGCTTGGTGCAAGTGTTGTCCAAATCTAAACATGGTCTGGCTGCAAGTCCAGATAATGGAACCACACAAAACTGACTGTAGGAGTATATGAAAATAACTCTCGGCTCATATCTGCCAGACGCACCTTCCACATTGTCGGCACAAAATTCCACTTTTAACTTGCAGTTTTTGCAAAATTCTCGCATGCATTAGATAGGAGAGTGGAATGGATGGATGGATGGATGGATGGTGGGATGGGAGTGGGAGTGGCACAGCATAAGCTGTGCTAATGTCTGTCAGCGGCAGACCGCACGCAGTCTGGGGCGGGGGGAACACGAATACAAATTTGGTTAGTCGTGGCCTGTGCAACTGAATGAAGAGAGGAAGTTTCACAAAATATTTGGCAACATTTTGCGAGTGGAGCAGATGCTGCCTCAAATTGCTTGAAAATTAGATGCGGTGCATATTTCGTTTTATTTTACTACTGACCCTCGGCAACTTTAAGTACTCTATATTTATTTTACTCGTTTTTTCTTTCACTCTCTTTCTGCGAAATGCTGTCGTTATGTCGGTTTATAAATCTAAATTGGAAAAGTTTTCTCTTTCGCACAGTTAGTGGAATAAAAAAAGGGACAAAAAACAAGAAGTGAAACAGTACGAGTCGGTTGTATATTTATGATTGTATTTCACTTTGGTTTGTTTGAAGCTTAGGTTGTATTTAAAACTTGAGTTTTACAGCGGAATGGGAGATAGGTAGATAATGATGATAATTATTTTGGCGTTAAGAGCTTAAAGCTGCAGGTTTGGTTTCGTCTATTCAAATACATGCTAGAGCTTTTGTTTCAGTGTGCGAACCCAAAGCCACGTATTGAATTAGAGGGCACATTTTAAAGGTTTACAGATTCAGGTCTTTCATAGCTTTTAAAGAAAAGGTTTGGAATTTGATCCTCTAAATATTATGAGAAATATTTAACATCTTTGACCACAAGAATAAAGTCAAATTTAGGATCTGTTTTTAGTGTCACACACACGCACGACTACACACGCCGCATTCGTGTTGCAAGATCAAAGTTCGTGCCTGCAGAAAGCACGAAAATACTAACTCCATATGAAAATTAGACTTAGCAGAATCAAATATGGAGAAGATTAAGTCTTAATTTAGCCCTTAAATTTTTATACTCTGTACCGTAGGTACATAGAGTATTATAAGTTTGTGCAAAAGTATGTAACATCCAGAAGGAAGCATCTCCGACCCTATAAAGTATATATATTCTTGATCAGCATCAACAGCCGAGTCGATATAGCCATGTCCGTCTGTCCGTCTGTCCGTATGAACGCACAGATCTCAGAGATGGTAAGAGATAGAGGTTTGACGTGTATGGGACATATGCTTCTTATGTCTGCAGGCAGATCAAGTTTATTTTCAATTTTGGCCACGCCCCCTCCCGCCCCCGCAATTTAGAAAAAACGTCATATCTCCCACAGTTTTGAAGATAGATGGCTTGTTCCTTCTGGACATATTTAGTTATTAGAATAACTTATCGATCCGCCAAAGGAATGAAGAAGATCGGATGAACGGTTTTCGAGTTATGATCAAAAGACAAAATTTCTTGGTACAGAGTATGTTATAGTCGGGCTTGACCGACTTTCTTTCTTGTTATTTATTGTTACCTTATTTATTCAATAGTTTCTTTGACACAACCAGGTCAAGTCGTTTAGTCATTTTGCTCTATTTATCTACGATTTTGTATCTGTAATTCCGATTTCTTAAGGGGGGGGTAAGCTCAAATCGCTCGAAAAAATTCACTTTTTTGTGAATTTTTTGTGACGACACAGTTAAAATCTCTTTATTAAAACTAAAATCACATTCAAGTATGACATTTAAAGAATGTGGTATAAAATTTTCACGAAGAAATATTAAAAACACGGCAATGGCAGCAAATATTCGGAAGTCTCTCGGAAAAAAGGTGAATTGCGGTGCCCCTCATAACTTGGTGCTGGATCATCCGAAATCAAAAAACCAAAACTTATTCGTGAGATAATAGTTTTCCCCTGGTAACGCTGTCGAGTTTTTTTTCAAAATTTTAATTTTTCACTTTTTTGGAAAATTTTGATGTGAAAAAAAGCGTTTTTTTTTGGAAAAAATTCGGCTAATTTTTTATTGTAAAAAAAAAATTATTAACAAATTTAAAAAAAAAACTCGACAGCGTTACCTCGTAAATTATGTTCAGAAACAGTGCACAAAATTTCAAAATGATCGGTATAGTAGTTTTTATGTTATGAGGGGCACCGACTTTGAAAACGTGAGTTGTGGGAAAATCGCTTTAAAGTTTTGAACACTAAAAAATTTGTACGGTACCTAAAATGCGACTGGTATAAAAATACTCGTAGCTTCGTAAAATTTTGCTCCAATTGACTTGAAATTTTGACACAATATTCTTAACATTTTAGGCATTCATTTAAAAAAATAAAAAAAATATGCGAAAAAAAAAATTTAAATAGCTTGAAGAAAATAAGACATATTTTTCACAAGAAAGAAACGTTTAGCTTGGGAAGCTATCAACCCCCGAATAGTCCCCATTCGATATAAAAGATATCTTTTATAATACCTTTAGCAAGGTTTACAAAAGTGTGGTCTTCGATCAGCTATTATCTACGGATTGGTTTTCCTATGTCACAACTAGACTTAAGGCGGTTTAAAAACGGCCAAAACTTCTACAATTTGGAGATCAAATGGAAAATTCTTTTGCGAAATCGAAAATGGGAGCTGGTTGTTTCACTTCACTTGCGTTTCTAGTTTGGCATGCCCTTTGTTTTCCACTCGAATGTCATCTTAAGCCACAACCACCCCCTCTTCCACCCTGCATCTGCTCAACAAATAGAATTTTGTCAATTTCAGCCATTTCCAACAAAATAAGCATTAACCAAAATGGCGCTCAATAAAAATTTGGTGTGCTTGGCACGACATGATAAGGCACACACAACAACATCACACACAGCGAGACAATATTTAGCCATACCCTGACATTATTGACATAAGCAAAGCTCCCTCCAGACAGCAACATATCAACAGGGTGCGGGGAAAAGACAAGCGGCTGTAATGGCAGCTTGTTGCTGCTGCGCTCCCCTTCACCAAAATTTCCACCATCCCAGTTTCTATGCAGTGCCGCCATTTTAATTGTTTTTACAGTTTTTGCAAGCTTCCCTCCTCCCTTTAATCAGAAAACGTTTCCATTTTCCTCCTTTTTTTTTGCAGTCCGTTGGTTAGTCCTTGTCGTTGTGGTCATAACTACACATGGCACATGCCACAATCATTGTCATCTCATGGCTTTGGTCCTTTGCTTTGAATTTGCTGTGGCCATGTTGGGCTGCTACATGTGTTTTATGGTCTGCTTTAAAACTTCTTCCAGCTGTGCGGCCGCCCTGGCCGTAATTCGCCTGCCAATCATTCAAATTTCACCGACCATAATTAGTTTTGTATAATGAATATGGACAACTAATTAAAATCTGCCAACAATTTTGGTTGCTAATGATGATGATGATGATGCTGATGATGGACTGTGCTTTAAGGGTGGCTGGACAACGAGAGGTTTTATCAGCGGAAGTGCAGTGTGTTTGGCTTTTCATGTATGTCAACAACAGAGGGAGACTCAAAAAAAGGAAAAACGAGAGCAGAGAGGATAGGCCGAGCTTTTTCTGACGTTGCTGTTGTTCATCTACTTCTATTCATATGTTTACCCCTGGTTTTTAATCCACTCTTTTGACTGCAACAACTACACGTAAATTCAGGCTGATCCTTGTGCAGGGTGGCCCACCATAAAAACCATTGTTAAGGTCAGCACACACACACACACACAGGATACACAAAAAAGAAGCCACTTGCGATGTTTCTGTGCTCGGTACATACATATTTTTGATGAGATTTTCTTGTGTGTCAGCTTAATATTTATATAAAGAGGTTTACCACTGACGAGTCATCATCATCATCTTCTTCTGCATAAGCAGCAGCAGAGGGGGGTAAAATGAAACCAAACATCAAATGGGGTATCGTTTTACAGGGTTTTAAGTGCTCCGATTTAATCTTTGGATATATTTTTCCGATCATTTGAAGGGCGGCCGACTTCTGTAGTGTGGTTAGGGGGTAAAAAATATTTAAAAAAAAAACTATAAGCTTAGCTAACTTCGTATGTGACGATTTTTTTATACCCTTGCAAGTGCTCGCTTAAATATTTTCAAATATAATCTTTGTCCCACCTCGACCCATTTTCCGACCGATCGTTCGTATGGGAGCTATATGATATAGTCATCCGATTTAGCCAAAAATTTGTAAAATTATGCGAAAACACGTGAAACAAACAAATACAAAATTTCAAGATGCTACCATTAAAAACAAAAAAGTTTTTCTAAGACTGTTTTTCAGACCTATCTTTTGTATGGCAGCTATACCATATAGTTGTCCGATTTTAATAAAACTTGGTAGAATTATAAAAAAACATAGAAAACCTACGATTACAAAGTTTGGACACGTTTCCATTAAAAAGAAAAAAGTTTTTCATACTAAAACTAGTTTTCAGACCGATTGTTCGTATGGGAGCTATAAGATATAGTCATCCGATCCAGTCGGATTCGACATATTAGTAGTGTGCAGCAAAAAGAAGACTGTGTGCAAAATTTCAGCTCGATAGCTTTAAAACTGAGAGACTAGTTCGCGTAGAAACAGATAGACAGAAGGACGGACAAAGCTCAATCGATTCAGCTCGTCACCCTGATCAAGAATATATATAGTTTATTGGGCCGAAAATTAATATTTCTATGCGTTGCAAATTTCTGGGCAAAGTTGACATAACCTTTGCAGGGCTAAAAAAAATGTACTTGAAATAAGAATATTGTACTGAAGTCAAGAATTTTTGTAATTTCCGTACTTTTGACACTGATCGTACTTAATTCAAGAAAAAGTTCATAATATTTTTCTGATTGTACTTTGTTTTTCCTGAATTCCTTTTTTCCTACCTCCTTCGTTTTTGTTTTCTAACATATTTGATCGATTGTTATATTAAAGCGGCTTCTTTAATTAATTCTTTGCTTTTATAATATTTTTTCCACGATATTGTTAGTTTTATTTCTAAGCTTTCGAAAGCACTCTATTTATTTCCTTAATTCCCGACATTGTTGAGGTGTTCGCTTGGAAAATGAAATCGTTCGATTAGTTTCCCCATTATCTGTCTTCCCTTGAGCTATCTATTAACCTAATCTGATGCAAACTTTTGCGGAATCATTGAACTGATAATGCTTTCTAATGAAAGTATATAGAAATAGTCTGCTGTATAAATGGCTCACGGTTTTCAAATCGAACTTTAGTTTGATTCTATAAATCAAAATGAAATTACAGACTTTGATAATGATTTTCTTATTCTTTCTAGCATTTGCCGAGGCAACATGTAAGTTCAGGTTTTATTTAACTAAATAACCAAATAACTTTCTATAAAAAATGTTCCAGATGTGTCCCAGCAACGATGCCAAACGTTCAAGTGTCAATTTCAAACTAGATTGTTAAATTATAAATATTGAATATTGAAAATATTGAAAATTCAATTCTCAATTTTATCCATCAATGATTTATGCTCTATAAAACAGCAAAAACGAAATTAATTGCAAAATGCATTATTAATAATGAAAAAAGGCTGCCAGAGAGTCATGACAAATATTTTGTCATCACACAGAAGCTCAAACACACACTCAGACACACAGGCACACGCACATATGATGAATGACATGATACGGAAGCCATGACAACAAAATGTCATTCAGCTGGAAGTGGCAGAGAAGGTTCTTCAATCAATTAATACAATATACGTTCTGAAATGGAATTAAAATGCAAAAAGGGAGAACGAGGGAAAAGGACAACCGATTCAGCAGCGAACAATAGACGCTGAAGTGGGGACCGAGTGTGTGTGTGTGCGAAAGGGAAAGGCTGGAAATTTAAACGTTGTTCATAAAGGAAAAACTAACATGGAACTGTCAATATAATCAACAAGCAGCAAACAAGCAAACAAATTCAATGCTACCATAAATCAGGGAAAATCGATTTCTCGTCTATTTAACTTGACTTGAGGGGAGAAAATGAAATATGTAAAAGATTTCCACAGTCACATTATGAGCTAATGGGGGGGCGGGGGGCACTTCTGAGCAAGACATGAAACGTGTGAGTAATGCCAGAGAATATACGATTTGTGGGCAAATTGAACCATCATGGAGAGAGAAACAAAGAAATAAAATGCAAACATAACTTATCGAAATGTATTTAAGTGGAGAAACTTACAACTTGCCCTTAAGTATTTCTACATCAAAACATGAAAGAAAGACCGACTATAAAATATTCTGTTTTGTGCGAAAGTGTATGCACAGTAAGATTTTTGCTTATAGCTTGACTATCGCTGGTACGAGCTTTATGAATTCTTTGGCAGATCGATAAATATTTCTGATTATGATATATGCCCGGAAGGTACAAACCTTTTATCCATAAAACTATGGGAGATATGAAGTTTTGTAACAAATTGCGGGGGCGTGGCAGAAATTGATAATAAGCTTGATCTGCTTTCAAGTATAAGAACCACCTCGAACCTCTATCTCTTACCATCTCTGAGAATTTGTGAGTTTAAACGGAAGGACAGACGGATTACGCACAGATGGACATTGCTATATCTAGCTATATAGCTATTCTCTGCCTGCTCTTGCTGCTGCTCTTAAACACTTTCGCAGCAGACTGTGGCAGTTTCTCCCATGGCCGATCCCTGCCTTAAAATATAATATTGCCGTTCTATTCAACGCTGTTGCCTTGAGAGATCTCTTATGAGATGGCTGAAAAATAATCTCAGTTTACTATGAGTATTATTTGCACTTGTCTGATATCTCATTTGAGATACTGTTACGAGATGTCAGACAAGTAAAAATACAGCTTAAGTATTATTTGACTCTTTTGTTTACTTCTTATGATCAATCTTTAACCTTGTGTAACGAACCGTAAGGTAAAAACGAAGAAATCTAGTTGTCTGTATAGCTACTTCGCAGGAATTAAAGATCCTCGAGTCTTGCACTCCAATTAAGGCTTAAAAATTGAAGATAAAACAACATTTGACTTGGTAGACAAAAACTTTTCACAATGCCCCCACATTCTCCCCCTGCTGGCAGCACTTGCAGCAAATGATAGTCAAGTGTTGAATCCTAGAAACATCTGCAAGTGTCACTTGGAAAATATTTCAGAAAATAATCTCTTCTTTTTTTCGTATTTTTGTTGACACTTCTGATGATGTAGAAAGAAGACAGAGAAAAGGAAATAATACATTTTTCACATAGCAATCCAATTTTCCCCGCAGCAGACGGTCTTTGCTCCATATTGTTATGACAAGCTGAAAATATTTTTGATTGACATCTTAAAATGGAAGGCAAGACAACAACAACAGCCATAAATGCGAATGGGGAAGCAAGTTAATGGAAAATTAATAGTTGCCAAGTGAAGGACACTTACCGCATATTGCCTTCACACTATTTTCGTCGCCTTTTTGTGTTTGTGCTTCGCACGCCCTAAGCGGATTATGCACTTTAAATTATATGCCCAGGCCACTTGGGCCAAAGGCCTTCGCCGACAAGCAATGGACACAAATGATGCATTAAAGCTTAAATGATTTTAATGCTAAAAAAATGGGATTAAGCAGATTTGAGGTAAGATTCTTAGCAATCGGCTTATAGACATACATTTATATATAAGAGAGTGACAGAAATCTTAGCTTCATACGTCAAACCACACTTTATGTCAAGTTCCTGCGCCAGATTTGTGCACCTCCAACCGAATCTTCTCGTGTTGTAAATATAAATCGCACACCGAATTGAAGCATTTGACAGCTGTCACTTAAACAGACATTTCCTAATATCAAGTTGTACATATTTGACATGTCTTTGAGTGAAAAATATTGCTTCTATTCTACCTCACATGTAGTGACGCAAAGTGTGCATATATGTATATGAAGGGGGTGGCATTATCTGTTTGACGCACACTTTACGCACAGCTGTGGTCATTTGTATCCTTGGCATTAGCATTTCCATTTCGTACTACAAAAAAAAAATATGAAAAAATCTATAAATTTGAACCCATCATTGTTGAAGTTGCACTAACAAGCTCTGGGCTTTTCGTTGGAATTGTGTTTCCCTCCCCCCTGCAACGCCCACTTTATTGTAGCATACTTTCTTGGAGCTAAATGGGCAGCCATAATTTGACACATTTTATGGGCGACCTCTTATACTGGCAGCAAAGCAAAGCACTTGAGCTGCTTTTTGTAAAATGTTTATAGGTGGCCATTAAAATGCTTTGCGATTAGAAAAACTGAGCTTAAAATATGAAAATAATTGTACGTACAAGTACATAATACTGGGGTAATTTAAGGGCAATGCTCGCTTAAGCTTCAATTAGACATGAGCACATTTCAACTAACTTTTAAGACTCTTTACAAGTTATTCTAGCTACAAACTTGAAATATGGAGTTGGATATTCTACTGATTCAAAACGGGTTTCAAACCGGTTCAATTATGGTTCAGAGTAATATCTCAGAAAAGATTTAAGCCATGAAACTTGGTGAGTAGGTTCGTAGGATGAAGTGAAACTCTCAAAAAATTCTGGATAATTATTGAAATTTGTAGAACTTTAAAAAAATGGAGAATATAGTGGAAAGACTTAGAATTATATACAAATATCTAGAAGGTTATAGCATCTTATAGGACTTCATTGAACTTTTAGAAGGATAAATCATCTAGAATGTTATAGAAATTTCTGGAAAGTTCTAGAATGTTTAAAAAATGTCTAAAACTTGAGAATAGTTATGGAATTATCTAAAAGGTACTAGAATGCAATTTAAGGTTACCAAAAAGATGTTGAATGTTTGAGAAATTTCCTGAACATTATTCCACTAAACATTTTATGGAAAATCAACTTGATGAGTCTTTTTGCAGACCGTTTGATGATTAAAAGAGATTTGTATCAATTGCGATTGTAAAAAGACTCGAAAATGACTCATGACTCAAAAGAGTCCAAAAAGACTCTCAAATAACTCGAAAACGAGTCGAAACTGATCAAAAGAACGGGTAAAAAACTACTTTTTAACATGTGTGTTTGAAATTTGTAGATATTTTGATATGAGATGAGAATGTTCTAGAATTTTATAAAAAAATTTGAAAAATATAATATTAAAAGTTGAAAATTTAAGAAAAAACAATTTTTAGGACCCGGGCAAGGCCGGGTATTCGGCAAGTATGGGATAAAACTCACGACTATAAGATAATATAGTTTTTATACTTTGTACTTGAAGAAAGTTTGCACAAATGTTAACATGTAAGGTGGCCTGCTGTGCAAGAGGTTTCCTTAGAATATTTTATGCAAGCGCTCAAGCTGTGAAGTAACTAGCCATAAAAAAGGTTTCAAAAAACATTCGTTGAGAATTCGGCGTTGAATTGTAGGTACCTTCACATTTATTTATACTTTATTTTATTAAAAACTCTATGGGGTCGTAGATGCTTCTCTTGGCAGTTATGTACTCTTTGTACAGAGTATGAAAAATATTTAAAATAGTAGGAAATGTCCATTAAGCATTTTAAGTGATGATGCTGGGCAATTAGATCAGCTCAGTATGACTACTATTTATGTTACGTATATCTCTCGCATGAAATTTAAAGGAAACTCTGTGTCAAATAAGCTACTCTCTATGAACACAATCATAAACAATACCCCCTCACAGGAAGTTGAAGCATACACATCGCCACACATGCCATGAACATGAACTTCCGCTCTCTTAGGCAGGAGATAAAAGGGGCCAAAAAAAGAAGAGCCAGGCTCTTCTACTAAGCTCCACTGGCAGATGTGTTCCGTACTGCTATTGCCTCTTGTGGGGGCTTGTGAACATGTAAAAATTGACAATTTAAAAGAGTTTAGCAACAAAGCAAAGGCAACAACAAAATCACCAGTAGCAGCACCAGCAGCAGTCAAAATCATAACGAGGTGGCAAAGCGACCAAGTCGGGGCCCAAAAGAGCCCGCAGGGAGTCCCCAACAATCCTATGGATGTTTGAATCATTTCGTTTGCCTTTATTTCTGTTATGCACGCATTTGGTGGCAGTTCAAACGAATTTAATTTTCTCGTATTGACATTTGGCTCCAAAAAGTACATCTGGGTTGATTTTTGTAGCATACTTTGCGGGGTGAAATTGTGGAACATATGCAGGATATTGGAAAAATACAATTTTTTGTACCATTAATGATTGGTGTGAAGAGATTTAAAGCCGAATGTGATGTGGAAATTATGTGGTGGAAAAACAAATATTTTTTACAACGCTTTTCATGATTTAAAATGAAAATGTTGTGCAAACACTGTTGTGAAATGCAGCAGAGCTTTTTATATGGATGCAATATTTATAGACTTACAGAAGAGAGAGGAGAGAAGTGAAAAAAATTACTTTATTTCTGCAGCGGTTTTTAAAATACCAATCACTCCTCGTATTACATAAACTACGCAGGTCTTTTTTAGTATTATGGATATTTACATCCGCAATAATGCAAAAAGGTTTTTTGAAGTTTGAATAATCCTCAAAGCTCTGATTAAGTTTGGGCTAAAAAATGTCAAACTTTGACTGAAAGCATAAAGGACCAACATATTTTAGGTTTAATTTACATACGCTAAATTCTGCGCTACAAATTTTCCCAAAGATTCCCTCTTTCGGTCTGCCAATCCTTGACTGAGTTTAATTTTCACTTACACACAAATTCCTTCTCGGCTGTGCATCTCCCCCTTCTTGGCTTTGAAATTTTGATTGAATATAATTTTCCCTCAAAAATTGTTGGCATTCTCCTTTCGCCTTATTTTCTTGTCAGGGTTTTTTTTTTTGCCCCGAGGGGCGTAACCGCCAGTTAGTGGCTTTTGTAAGCTTTACAGAATTTTGCACGCAATTAATTCAATTTGTGAAATTTTTGTGCACAGCACAGGAAAAAAAGAACTTTTCATAGCAACAAATAGCTTAACAAGTTTTTGGTACGCTCCTCTTTATGTACAACCATGGTTAAAGGTAAAAGTTGAAAATAGTTTGAGCATAAAATTCACAAATTAGTTTACATAGAAATTCAATTTATGGCCTCGAGGGAGCAGTTCTAAATGTCAAAAATTAAATGATTCGAAAAATGCCACCAAACATAAATCAGTGTACATATAAGCTGGTTAAGCTCAACAATATGTTTTGTGGTTTGGGGAGTGCAAATAAAATGCAAATTTTGACAACAAATGCCACACACGGGGAGTTGAAATTCCACAGTGCATAAAATTACCAGCGAAACTTTCAACTCAACGCCTGCAGCGGACACCAGGCGAATGCCAAGTTAGTTTAATGCATTTTTTTTTTGTTTCATATTTTTAGTTTTACGGGCAATTAAAAGTGCAAATTAGATTTAGTTTTGCTGCATATAAGCTGGCATTTTTTTCCAAAAGTTCGTATTAAGCCAGACACATTAACGATTTCACAATTACGAGGTCTTAAATTTTTGTTTTGTTAAAACCAATGGTTAGAGAAATGTAAAACGATGGCTGATAAATGAAGGTTACAAATATGGTATTTTGTACTTATTATCAGAAATATGTACTTTAACCACCAATGGATATTTTTACTTAGAGTTTTTATATTAGTCTATTTAATTCTTCGTTAATCAAATGTTGTTTAGATGAATTCGGTTACTGTTCACCGATGTTATTAGCATATTTCTGTGCAAACATCAGCTATCTAGTATTCTATTTTTATTGTGTTTACGGAATAACTTTTAAGTTAACATAAATGCGCTTATAATGTATCCCTTCCGAATGTTTGGTGGCAATTTTAAGTCATATTCTGCAAAGAACTTATCATTTATAGAATTGTATGAAGAAAAGCACATCCTAATGTATATTAGAGTGGACCTCAAAACGATAAAATGGGTGAAAAAGAAGGTATCAGCTTTCCCAAAACTTATACACTTGTTAGCTAATATATAACATTTTATTTTCATTTTCAACTGGATCCCAAAATTTTACAAAAAAAATACCCATACGACATGTAGTATGTTTCAACTCCTGTGATATTGTTGTTATGTTCAATTCTGCAAAAGGCATAAGATAGAAAAAACATTCTCTTATGCGCAAAACTGCTATACGAGTGACAATGGCTTTGCGCAAATCACCAACGAATGCAGTTGGTGCGTATAGGCTGTTGGCACCACTTTAAACTAGTTTTTATACTCTGTACCGTAGGTACATAGAGTATTATAAGTTTGTGCAAAAGTATGTAACATCCAGAAGGAAGCATCTCCGACCCCATAAAGTATATATATTCTTGATCAGCATCAACAGCCGAGTCGATATAGCCATGTCCGTCTGTCCGTCTGTCTGTCTGTCCGTATGAACGCACAGATCTCAGAGATGGTAAGAGATAGAGGTTTGACGTGTATGGGACATATGCTTCTTATGTCTGCAGGCAGATCAAGTTTATTTTCAATTTTGGACACGACCCCTCCCGCCCCCGCAATTTAGAAAAAACGTCATATCTCCCACAGTCTTGAAGATAGATGGCTTGTTTCTTCTGGACATATTTAGTTATTAGAATAACTTATCGATCCGCCAAAGGAATGAAGAAGATCGGATGAACGGTTTTCGAGTTATGATCAAAAGACAAAATTTCTTGGTACAGAGTATGTTATAGTCGGGCTTGACCGACTTTCTTTCTTGTTTCCCATAGGGAAGTGAAATCATGACCTTAATACTGACATACTCAGAAGGACCGCTCCAATGTATTGTAAATTCACCCAAAATCTCATTTTGGGCGCCAGGGCTAAGCAAAAAATAAACCAAGAAACAGAGAATCAATGAGAATCCGAACTAAAAGTGTTTTTTATATATCTATAATCGTATTTTTTTACACACAACCTGAAAGTGTTGAGTGATTTCTGCTACCTCTGATGTTTATAGCGGAAAACGGAAATTGTTTCAATTTTAGATATATTATAATCCGTCTAATTCGAAATTTTAAATTTTTATTCTCTGTTCGTAGGTACATAGAGTATTATAAGTTTGTGTATTATAAGTATGTTACATCCAGAAGGAAGCATCTCCGACCCTATAAGGTATATATATTCTTGATCAGCGTCCGTCTGTCTGTCTGTATGAACGCACAGATCTCAGAGATGGTAAGAGATAGAGGTTTGACATGTATGGGACATATGCTTCTTATGTCTGCAGGCAGATCAAGTTTATTTTCAATTTTGGCCACGCCCCCTCCCGCCCACGCAATTTAGAAAAAACGTCATATCTCCCACAGTTTTGAAGATATATGGCTTGTTCCTTCTGAACATATTTAGTTATTAGGATAAATTATCGATCCGCCAAGGGAATGAAGAAGATCGAATGAACGGTTTTCGAGTTATGATCAAAAGACAAATTTTCTTGGTACAGAGTATGTTGTAGTCGGGCTTGACCGACTTTCTTTCTTGTGTGTAATGAAGTATTCAATTTTCTTGATTTATAAAGCAAAATTCTAATGGGATTTAAATAAGTGAGGCTAACAAATTATTACCCCAAGCAGACGATATCAGCAAAATCGATCCTTTTTCTCCTGAGACCGCTTAATTCAAATGTATTTTAACTTTGCTATGAACCTTAGTTTATGATTATAATAAATGCGCTTAAATGCTGGCCGCGTCATTTTGCCATCTACCATTTTCTGTCTAAGTTTGGCGAAGGAGTCGACGCACAGGCAAGGCAGCAGCAGCAGCAGCAGATGTAAAACGCCCCGCCGACAGCATGAATGATAAATATTCCTTAGACGGTGTTATAAATTCATTTTGGGTTGCAGCTAAAAGCATTTTATGCATAAATTTCCATGTCACAACAACAACGGAGGCATGCAACAGAGTGACACGCCTATTCCTGGCACAAAAGGACTACCTCCGCCCTTCCCCCCTGCTGCTCCTTTTCTGTCATTCTCACTGCGTGTTGTTGCTGCATTTGTGTTTACTAAAATAAACACAAACGATGACGACGCCAGCGACGATGACGAAGACTTGGCCCTAAAATGTTGCAGCTTAACGTGCACCCCATGGCGTATACGTGTTCTGTGGAAGCAATTGCAACGAGTGCGTTCGTACTCGTTACTACCAAAATGTAGGTTAAATAAGAGAGAAGGGTCGGACTTGGATTCATAATGAGGTGACACTTAAGGCACTTAATTGGCTGGCAGAAAAGGTGAAATACTTAAGAAATGGGCTGACAATGAGAGCTTTGTTGAATAATGACCTTAGAGAAAGATACATGTTTGTGCATGAACATGAACATGAAACAGTTCTACTATCAATCACCTTACCAAATCCCTTTTTTAAAATAATCTTCATGTTTGAAATGTGACTAATGGCTAGGTCAAGCATTGAACCCTACCTCTTGCGATAACGTAAAGTTTCTACGTTTTTAGTTTTTGATTCATTGAAAGGTAAATTCCACTTCGGATTGACAACACAAATCACTTGCAGTATTCCCTTATTTACACAGATAAGCGTTCGACACTTATATATACGCAAATATATTTACATTCCATAAATGTCGGAGTTTCCAGTTCCCAGATAAGCTCTATATAAAATCAAAGTCTGTCGCAGCTCGTAGCATCAGTTGCAATTACCAATCGAACTGTACAGTCGTACATAAATAAATATATACATATATACGCGTAATTCCGCATCAGAATGAAACTCAAGACTGGTCTATTTTTGTTGCTGATTTCCTTGGGTCTGACCCTGGGTGAGTGTGAAAACAAATGTGGGATATGCTAAAGTTAATTTAAAATTCAAATCCACCTTCTTTAGGCATCGTGGCTCCCGATTGTCCCAGATGGTCCAAGTGTTGGAAGGATTACAAACACGGGAGAATCGTTTACTGAATGTTTTTAGTTGTAGCCAAAAATAAACTAAATTAAGCTCATTTATCAAACACATGGCCAAAACTTTCATCGGACATAAAACCTTTTTCCATTAGGCTTAATAATAATAATGCTTTAAGGCTATTACCAACAAACGAATCGTCAACTGTGTCGTCCTGCGGTCCACCGGGGACTGTCAAAACAATTTTCGCATGAAAATCTCCATTGGAATAAGCTTAATGCAAAATGAATTTACTACCGCTAATTGCAAGCAAAAAAGAATGGTAGCGACAGGGAGGGAGGAAAGAAGAGGGAGTGTAATCCCCTGAACGGAACACACACACACACATGTGCTGGAAAAGGTAGCTATGGGTATATAAGCACCAGGTAGAAATGTGAGAAATTTGAGTCTGATATGGTGCCATCAAAGATGAAGCTCTCTCTGTCCGATTGGAATGAATAGTTTTGACTATTCAACACTTTTTGAAACTTTTCTTATCCTTTGGATGATTTTCAGCTCCTTTGAATACAAATTTAAGATCCATTCAACATTAAATTGATATTTTAAAATCCTAAAATGGATTTTAAAAAATATCCATTCCAAATGGATACCAAAATCATCCAATGTATATTTTGTGATAGTCCTGTGTTTTCTCTGTGTACATTTCTATGATGATTACATACTCATAGAAAATATGTATACAAGCAGCTAGACTGATTTTTAGAAAACTTTTACAGTGTACATATTTGTCTAGGTCCGGGTAAGTGTACTATCTAAAACGGAAGTGTGTAGAATGTCAGAGGCTGTAGACATCCCAACTGACTCATTTTACATGCATATTTGCACTTGACAACGCTATTCGTGGGATGAGAGCCGAGACTGCTCACACTTGAGCATACACATAGCATATTTTGCATTTTGAATGAGTTTCTTTTCAGTGTTTTGTGGTTGAAACATGGATCCAACTCAAAACAACATAGAAACAGAGAAAGTGCATAGAAGCAGACCATATTGGATCTCTAAGACAGTTTTTTGGGTGGTGTCATTCACAGCAAACTCATTGAAGAAGCTTCAAAATTTCTAACGAGTATAAATGGAAACATATTCATATTTATCCGAAAGGTCTGTAAAATTGTTCATTCTTCTTTCTTTGTTTTTATATTTTTTTGGCTGCAGTTTTTAGCCGGCTCGAGGTCATGTTAATGCTGTTGGCTTAGATATAGAAAAATATTATCCCAAAAGGATTTATCAAAATTCGTGATAATTTCGGAGATATTGTTATTTTTGTAAAGAAATGTTTTTGCCTAAAGGACGCATTCACAAAAATCTTTGTTGTGACTAGGATTGTTTACAGGAATCATGCATTGTTGTTAGAGAGCAATCCTATGGTAGCGCTACGTTTTGATGCAAATGGAAAGTACCTTATCAATACGAGTGACTTTTTTGGAGTCAGCTTTCCTTTGTGTCCCCTGCAATTCCATTTCATCCATTGCAAACATTTTTATACAACTTTTTTTGAAAGAAGAAGCAAATTGACAGCCACATTCAATAGCTTAAAAACAAACCATTGAAAACATACCAAATTCGCTGACATTGTCTGGTCACACTGCTGCTGCTAGTAAAAACTATCGATTAACTGAATGAAACTGTTGTTGAGAAAACCAAATGACTTAACCGTTAGTCATGTGGAACTTTTGAGAAATTCTGCCTTAGCACTGGGGTATCCTATGGTCGTTCCCATTTAACATTGATTAATTTGGTTGTATTTTTACCGATTTTCACCATAAGCCGTACACGCACGCACGCAGAATAAGCTGCAATGCGATTGACAAGCTTGTCCCCAGCTTGGTTTTTCGATGAGCAGCAAAGGGGGGCCCCCTGGAGGTCGAGTTGGATGGCATACAAAAAACAATTCATTTCATTTGGACACACTGATAAACGAAAGTAGGCGGTAGTCATATGTATGTATTATTAGGGTGGACATTTGTACTAAAAAATATCTAACAGGTCATATTCTCAGCTTTGTTCAGTTCTTACTGGCTCTTGAATGTGTACTAATCACTCATACGCAAGGTTGCCCTATAGGTACATACCTATGTAAGCAGGGAATTCCATAAGGAAAGGCTCGATGTTGAATTGGAATTGAGAGAGAGATTTTAGCCCAACTTTCGTGTGCCCAAAAAGTCCAAATTGGTTGCCTTGTGTAATTTTTCGGCCGTGACTTGAATAATTTTATCGTTTGGACGTGTTGTTTAGATATTTGGCATATATAACTACAACTTAAGCCGGCTCTTCTTTACCATCCTTCTTTGTGGTTTTCTGTAAGCCTTGTTGTGGACAAAATTGCTAGCCTTACTAGATTTTTTGCCTAGTAATTGAGGTCCAGCCTAATGTTAATATGTATGTTGTACTATGTATGCCTTGGCCCAGACTGAACAGCACACAATTAGCCATGGTCACGCTTTTTGGTTGGAAACGTACATTTCAAAAACAAAACCAGCAACATTTTGTGATTTGACCTGGCCGGTTGACGCATTATTGATTCAGTGCCAACAACAACTATTGTTAACTGAACCAATTCCGCTTACCAAATTGGTGAATAGAAATTTGGGTCCTGCTCCTCCTTACCCAAGGCACAGGTGTTGCCTGTTTGATTTGTCATTAGGTAAACAAAACTACTAAATTATTTATGCACAGGTGGCAAAAGACATCAGACAATGAGTTTAAAATTTAATGAGTTTCAGAACTTTCCCAACTCAAATACCCCGAAATGAAGGCTGACTGAAATTGATGAAATTTAAGACATTTTAAAATTGGAAGCAAAGTGGAAGTCAGAGCTTATCTTCATCTTGTGGCGCAAACGACTTGAGTTTGTCAAAGCCAAAGCGAAATCCATTAATATCAGCCACTTCCGTTGAAAGCCGCTTTCCTTGCTCTCCCTCTCCCCCAGCCACCTCTAATCTCTGTGACTTTTCCTCGTTACAATTGCGTGACAATTGAAATGAGTTTTTCTTCATGCTTTAAAGTTAACCAGGTGTATAAGAGGTTTGTACAGCGCTACGCTAATGCTCTAAATGGCAGAATATATTTCTTTGTCTTATTATCGATTTTTCTTGTCTGTAGATTTTTGTTGTAACCATGTTTCCGTTTGCTTTGCTTTGTTGTGGGGCACTTTCCTTTATGTTTTTCGTTTTGGTATTTGTTTTTTTCCCTGGCTTTGACTAGAATTTTTAGGAATTCTTTACTTGCCACTTGCAAGGGGCAAAAGTGACTAAGCTTTGTCAGAGTTTCTTAACTTTATCTTGCGAATCTTCAAATATGTCGAACTACATTGTTGGACCAAGTAATTTCTAGAATTTTAGCTAGACAAGAAATATGTACAAATGGAATTTTGTTTTGTTGAGTAGTTTCCCTAGTTCTTACAGTGGGCTGGCTGAGTACTTATGAACGATAAAATCAATACGAAATGCTGGGTAAATATATTGTTAGGTTCGGTTTAAACACTGAAGAGTTAGATAAGGTAGCGCCTTACCTTAAGCTAGGGAAATTTAAGAGAATTAGGCTTTAGAAGCTTTAGATCTTTCTATCGCTGTCTTATTCTTAAATTGTTCGAGCTTCCTAGATGCTGAATATTTTTAAGGGTTATACCATAATTACAAAGCTGCATACAATGCCTATTTTGACCCTTTTTAGAGACGTTTGATGGGGAACCTGTACTATTGTGTAAACTCTTTTTGGTGTTATTGTAAAGTAATACCTCTTAGCTTTAAAATAAACTATTCAAAACAATTTTGCGGTTTTTTGAAACTGAAATATAACATAAGGAGTACGAGAGCTTACAACTATTAAGCAGTCTTGCATGAAATCCCTATAGAAATGTTTTAACAACATCCATTGCATATCTTTGGGCGGTACAAAGTTTGGTCATTTTAAACACATATACCTAAAATGGTATATCTTCGCTTAAAAAAATCGCAGAAATATTTGGCATGGTTTATTCTAAAGCTATAAAGTAGAACTTTACGATAAAGCCAAAGCTATTTAAAAAAAAATACACCTTTCCATAAAACGGATCTAAAAAAGGTCAAAATAGGCATTGTAAGCAAATTTAAGGGTAAATTACTTTAAGTTTTTAAACTATTAAAAGCGTAGACGTTCCATTTCCGAAAACAGATTCGTGTTCAGCGAAAGGCAAAAATTATCTAGAATTTCGAACAACTATTCAATATATGGGACCTTCTTGCCTAGTGTTATCAACTTGAATGTTGCTTAAATGTTTTATGATACTTCAATTTCCATAACTAAAGCTAAAGGCCAAACATTTCATGTAAGCAATATAGTAATCCGCGGAACAGAACCGAAACAACCACCTCATAAGCCTGAAGCTTGAAAACATCCACGACAGTTTCCATCCCTGATTTATTCCTTATAGAACAACAAACAACCCGATATTGATTTGAAATTCAAATCAAAGCTAACTTTTCCTGCACATTTTCAAATTGAATTGGCCACGGCATGCACAAAAGTAGGCTACAAAAAAGGTAACTGCACCAAGTTTCTTCATTTCAGCTCGAAAATATATCACAAGGTTGCCGAAACATATTCGTAAACCAATTTCAAAAGTCTATAGCCCCCGTGAAAGCCAATCAGGGTTAATAACCCTCTACGTACAACTCTAACTGTAAAGATGTGGCAGAAGATAACAACAACTTCCACAGCAAATGCAATTAAAATGTAACAAAATTGACTCACCTCGATAACACTGTCACTGCTCAGGCCACAAATTTTGTTCAGCTTCTTCTTCTTTGGTTGGCCGTGCAATTGCTCCAATTGTTGTTGCTTGCGCTGCTGCTGCTGCTGCTTACGTGTTGCAGTTGCCGCCGTTGGGGCTAGACGAAGTCCACCCCGCCCGCCGCTGGCAATGACAATCTCGTCCTCCTCCTCGTCGTCGTTCAAATCCAAGTCCAAATCCGCATCAATATCGGCAGCTGTCTCCGGCAACAGATCCAAGTCATCACTTTGTAAACTCAAGTCCAAATCCTGGGGCAATTTGGCATATTTGTTGTGATTTTTCATTGTTCTGACATGAGTCAAGGATTTTCGCTTGTTTGTGGCCGGAAAACCAAAACAAATCAAAGGAAAAACCAGCACACAATCGATTTTTCCGCCTTAATTTGCCGTAACAAACAGCAAGAACAACAACAGGTTCTTGTTCAACGATTACATTAAAAAGGAACACGCAGCGCCTCAATGGCCGCCAACGCTGCCACTTGACTACGATTACGAGATTCCGAAAAATTTCGATTCGATTTGCTCTCCCAATTTTTTTTTTAGTAAATTAACAAATTGTTTTTCGCGTTTTCCGTATCCGCCAGTTACGCCAGTTCCAACAGAACTGTAAATGCAATCAGAATTGTAAACAATAAGAACCATTATTTGAGTTGCAACTGAGAGCCAGTATTTGAGCGGTACAGAATACGGGGTGGCACAAGTCTACACGCTGCATAAGAAAGTGGAGTGTGGCACATTTCTACACTCAACGCTGGGCGCCAAATTTGAAATCATATTGGATAATTTACGTACTCTGAGGTTAGATGTTCTAGTGTTTTCACAACACATTCTGGAATAGTCCCCTGCCTTCTTAAGAAACCTCATGTCAGTGTGTATTACGTTTTGGTTTAATATTCAGGGATTGTAGAGGTTTTGTAAGTGTCCCTTCCGTTCCTAAAGTAACTGTTTTTGAGGGGATTAGAACTTCGGAAAGGAGAAAAAATCTGATAACCGTCTAATCGAGATCGTCGACAGTGGCACCACCAAGTGTTCAGACTTTGCAGTCGGCTCTGCAACCCCGTCGCCACAGAATGGGATTACGACCAGTGTTGCCAACTGTTAATGCCCAAAAATGGCTAGATCGACTGTTAAGTAGCTAATAGAAAAGATTAATAGAAAATAGCCATAAAAGATAGCTAAAATAAGGCATACATTGATAGGGCTAACTGGCGAGAGAACAGCGCACATATGAGAAAAAAGATCTGGCAACACCAACGCAATTTGAAAATGGCCACAGCATTTCATGAATTGAAAACGAATTATGGTCGAATATAATGAAGGATTTTTCTAAAATTTTCGCTAAATATACTTACTTAATATGTACTTAAATGTAAATAAACTACATAAGTCCTTAAATATTCATTTTAAGTCTTCAAAATCGAGTAACAATTACTCAAGGTTCGACAGTTTATATTCAATAAGCCGACATTTTGTCTATTTTAATGACTTATTGGCTAAAATTGGTCCAAAAATACAGAGTTTGATGCATTTTTTAAAAAACTAACCCCTTAACAACATACTTACGTACTCCAGAATTGGTTTAAAACATTCGTTTTGGTGTATTACATTGAATACGCTGAGCCTTAATGTGTAAATCGTTTCCTTGAATTGAGAAGATCATTCTCATTTCTTCGAAAATGAGAATAGGACTGAATAATTTGAAAAACGCAAGGAAATCATAGAAAATATGGTCAAAACTACTTATCGAATTTTGATAAATGCTGTTGGTATAGTTTTTTAATGGATGGATTTTGATCAGAGCAGCAGAGCAGTTTCGAAACAAAATCACTAAAGGTCCCTGTACTCAAATAATTGATGTTCCCGAATCGTTTTGAGTCCCTTGAGATTTCCGGCTAAACTTCAATATATATTTTAACTAATTTTAAAATACATTTATCCAGTCTCCAGGTCTCAGACTTGCCGAAACTCCCCTTTTAAAATACATTTGATCAACATTTATGTTGAGAATTTCCGTTTTATTCGAAAGCAGTTTTTCTAATCCAAAATGTTTGTTGTTGCTTGTTGCTTTTTTAGTCCCTTTATAGTTTAATATCATTTAAAAATGATTCCATCCACAAGTTGTTGTTGCAGTTGCTTAATTAGGCGTAATTATAGATTACAAATGTTTGTTAAAAAAATGTTTCTTAAAACGAAGAAAAAGCATCTTTTGTAGCTACCACAAAATGTTCAAGTCAAATCCGATTAAAAAATGTTTGAATTTAGCTATAAAATTGTTTCATTCTTGTTGTTGTTGTTGTATATAGAGTTATAAATATATATGTGTAGATATATAAATACTGTTCACTTACAAATAAGTTTGTCAAATTGTTGTTGTTGTTTTGTATGTTGCAATAAATTAATCATTAAATTAGCTGCGGCAAAATTGAAAATGCTTTAAGTACAGACGTCCGTTCACGCACTTGTTAATTTGCAAGTAATTAATATTAAAAATGTATGAGCTTAATTAGTAAAAATAATTTAAATTTTACTGGCAACATTTCCCCAATACCTAAAACTAGCATAGAAAAAATAAACATGGCAAGCGTTTCTCCAGTTGTAGCTCTACTATTGCTGCTGCTGGTGGTGTTGCTGCTCCTGCAGTTGCTGCAACAGCTGTTGCTTCGTTTCGGCTTTCACAGTTTTATAGCGATCCTTCTCCTCGGTATTCTCTGGCGGCTCACACTCAAACGAGGCCATGGACAAGGTGTTCTCATTGAGCACCGACTGATGCTGCAAGTATGCCAACACATTTGGCAACTTCTCGAAGGGACATGTGACCTTCTTCCATTCATTGAACTCCATGACTTGTTTGGCCAGCTGGGAGCATTTGTCAAAGTTGATATGATTGTTTGGCAGACTGCAAGAAAAATCAGTTTGAAATACATTTGCACTTTTCCATTTAGAGTCCAGGACCTACCGACTCGAGCAGCCTTCGTTGAGAAAATATAAGTCCTTAACAAATAAACTAAAAAATGGAATGATTATGCGTTCGCGTTCCTCTGTGGCACCCTCGGAGCGCCACATGGCAGCTTTAAGCGTCGAGCGATAACTATTAAAATTCGATGTTGGATCCATTTGATGTTCCAGCACGGAGAATTTTGCCGATTGCACTTTAGACCACTGGAAGCAGTGAAATCAAGTTAGAGAGATTGATTGGAAGGCGGAGCTAGCTTTACTTACCGTCTTTTTGAGTCTGCCTATGGGTGCCAGATTTAGACCAGCTATAATGGCCATTAGACTATTGAAGTTGCCTATGTTGAAACATTCACGGGCCGTTTCGATCCAATATTCAATAATGCGTACACGCTGCTTCTTCTTCGGATACTGTGTGTGTGTGTGGAGGGAATCGTTTTAGTATGAAAACCCGCATATTTGTCCGCCCTAATCCCTCTCACTCACCTTGACAATTTCGCTGGCCGTCAAATAGCTAAGACGATTGAACCACTGCACATACGATTCCAAGTTTCGCGTCTTCTTTATGTCATTCAACGAAGCGCCACCGGCTGCTGCTGCTGCTCCCCCGCCAGTTTCCTTGGCAAAGGCCTGCACAAACTCCTCGGGTCCTATGTGGGATAAGCGTTCCAATTCAATGGCTGTCAATTGATGCGCCAAGCGGGCGCAACTTGGACACAAATCCATCAAACCAAATACATCATCCGAGGGCTGGGGGGTGGTCGAGGCGGAGTTTGAAGAATTGTTGCCACTTGAGGAGGAGTTGGAAGTGGCATTAGATGAACCACTACTACCTGCTGCCCCATTGGCCGATGAGCTGCCCAGAAAGGTTTGAAAGGGGTTATGATGATGATGGTGGTGATGATGATGATGTTGCTGGGAATGCTGCTGACCAGTTTGATCTTCCTGCTTGCCCAGAGTTTGCAGGAACTCCTCATACTGCTCCAAGGCCGTAAGACGTGAGACCAGCAACTGGAGTATGCGGGACACCTGCTTTCCCAGCGAATTGTCGATATACACGCACTTGCGAGCCAGAATGCGTACCTGTTGCATCAGCCGCTCATCCCGGAAGTCATAGGGGAAGATCTCAATCCACTCGGACAGCAGGCGAATGCAGTGCTGGGCCGATTTCTGAGTACCAGTGCGTTGCTGAGGCTTCGGCTCCAAGTCCAAACCCTTGCGTTGGGTCATGGGCGAGGCGGAATTGATGCTCAGCGAATGATGGCGGTTGGGCGCTTGGCCCACATCATCTACCACATCGCAGCCACCCTCTGCCTTTTGTTGCAGCTCCCAGGTTTGGCTGATCTTCTCCAGCAATTCATGGGGTCGCAGAAAAAGTCGTCCGCTCAGCAGAAAGGCAAACAAATACTCCTCCTCGGGATAGTAGTCAGAGGTGGGCACCATGTGTGTGATCAGAGACTGCAAAGTGCCCGAATGGAGCCGGTTCTCGCAGTAAACCAAATAATGATCCTTGGGTTCCTTGACATACACTCTACTCTGGGGCGGAGCATAGCTGAGTATCTTCTCTGGGGCGGGCTTCTCCACTTGCGAGCTCTCTCGTCGATGCAAGGCCAACGTTTTGGCGGCTGCTGCAGTTGCTCCACTTCCGCCGCTATTGCTTCGTTGTGTCTTGAGGTCAGGCAACGTTTTGGACGCACTTGCTGCACCCTTGAGATTGAGATTGATATTGGCACTGCCAGTGCTGCCACTGCGGCCATTTGTGGCACTATTGATGCCGCCGTTTGACGACATTTGGGATAATCCCCGAGCTTTTTAGAGCATAGCAGCTTGCCTTTTGATAATTAGGCTTGGCTTGAAAAGCATTTGTAAAGATGATGATGATGGGCTAGCGGTGCTGCTACAATCAGAAAGAGAAACGGGCATTAGTCACAAACTAAAGCGGAGGAATCCTTAGAAAAAGTAATTAGTAAAGGGAAATGACGGAAATAGGATTAGAATGGAAGGCAGGGACAACTAATTAACTGAAACAAGCAAATGCAAATGCAATTAATATAGTCTGATGACATTTGCAGATCGATAGTTTCAAGGACAAGGGCGGTAAGGTCATGTCACTGCCAAGGGTAATGACAATTTGTAGTCGGGCAAGAGGGTGAAGCTCAAGAGACCTCTCAAATTCAAGGTACAGTAGCGTCCACGAAAGATTTGAGGGTCGAGGGGAAGTCTCAGAAGGAATAATTATTTTCTAAAATACCAGGGTGAAGCAAACTATCTCTAACGCCGGAGGGCGTAACCATCAAGAAATCCCTTAAAACAAGGGCACCAGTGCAGCTTTTACTCTAGCCGCAACAGGGACAATCTGTCCTCAATCTGTCCCAACATTAAAGGAAAACGTGGGATAGCTTTTTATCCGGAGCCTCGTGGAAAATCCGCACACTTCTGACTAAGGGAATCATCAAAAAAGCATCAAGTCAAAGCCTAAAGAATCGACAACGCAGCCCGCAAGTCCAGAACATAGCGGAGATCTGGCATAAATCACAAAAAGTACCAGGATGTCTCTAGGAATTCTCACTTTCAATATCAGTATATTGAATTCATTTGCACTTGATCAATGACTATTGTCCAGGGACTTGACTTAAAAGAGATATACTTATTCAATGACTCTTGTTCAGGGACTTTACTTCAGGATGAATTATTCTATAGTAGCTCTTGTTTAGGAAATCTTGTTGAAGTACTGTTGTTCACGGATTCTCTTTCAGGTACATTTTTTAGTGACTCTTCTTCAATGACAATTGTTCAGAAGCTCTTGTTCAGAAATTTTTGCTCTGTAGCTCTTATTTGGTGGCTCTTGCTCAGGGATTTTTCATCAGAAGCTCTTGTGGAGGGACTCTTTTTCAGGTACTTTACTTCAGGGAGGCTAATTTAATGACTCTTGTTCAGTAGCTCTTGTCCACTGACTCTTGTTTAGTACCTCTTGTTCAGTGACACTTCTAATTTAACGACTCTTGTTTAGGGATTCATACTCAGTGACTATTTTAAGGGACTCTTCCTTAATGACACTTGTTCAGTGACTTTTGTTCAGTATCTCATATTCAGTTACCTTTGCTCAGTAGCTCTTATAAGTGGCTCTTGTTCAGGAAGTCCGGGTTAAAGCCGGTGTGCCTGATTGCAAGACAATTGATTGAAATATTTTCGATGGTCTTCCCTTTTTTGGCTAGTTCGAGGCTATGAAGGAGGTCTTTGAACGGACTGTAGAATACAAAAGGAGACATGTTCGTTTTTATGGAAAATATGTATAAGACCTTTAGATATGGTCACAAAGTGTTAAACAGCAGATCGAGTCGTCTGTGCAACGCCGCTTGCTTTCTGTTTATTATAAACATTAATTGACGACTGAATTTCAGCCTTTGCCTATTGATTTTTGGAATATCATAGCCAGAGTGTGGTGTTATTTTACACTTAATCAACGGATGTGAGTGATAATGAAACTAAAAAAACTGTATACCGAATGAACTCGTAATTTGTGTTGAAAAACCATTAGGGTAGAAGCTTATCTCACAGCTCAGCGAACATTCAGAATTACAACAAATATTAATTAACGAGCAGCACAAACACGAAAAAAAACAGAAAGAACTACCCAAAAATGGGTCAACAAATTGTTTACCAATGCGAAGGGGCGGGCGGAGCTGGCTAAACACGTTAATTGAATTACCCAAGATGCCGGGCCAAGACTAAACTAAGGGAAGGGCATTTTCATTTTCACTTTTCTTGCCCATATTCCATGCTTCACAGCACACCAGGAGGGTTGGGTGGGGTGGGGGGAGTAAATTATTAACTGCAAACCGAAAACGAAATCAATTTACAAATGCGGTAGTCGAAAGCAACAACAAAAGCAAATTAAAGTCTATATTTAAAACATTTACAGAGGCGAGTGGAATGCACTGGCCATAAAAAGCTCAAAAAAAAAAACAACAACAACTGTAAAAACAAGAACAACAACACCGCACCATAATTTGTATACAAAACGCAATGAAGAAGAAGAAGAGCACGCAATGACAGACGTGCAAAGACGTGAAAGGCCACCGCACAGTGGGCGAATGAACATTTTTGATGATGAACCATCATATCTTAGATTCGACAGTGCCAATACAACATTTTATAAAGTAGGAACAACATTTTAGTAGAAAGCATATTTTTAAGCAAGATAAGTTAAAATATGTCAATTCTTTTCCATGCTTAGACATTTTCTTGACATATTGTACATGTAAATCGTCATTCAGTCGTCGAAGGGACCACATTCTGTATGGTTAACATTTATAGATCCTCTACATAGGCTTTCAATAGTGCCTGGTCTTTGGATTTTCTGTAAGAGATTTCCTTTTTAATCTTTCCAAATTGTCTAATGCTTGCTGAAACCGATCTTGTTTTTGTTTAGAGCAGGTAATAGAATCGGTTCATGGTTCGGTTCGAAGGACCTGGATTTGACATTTGTCCAACTTACTGTCTTATTCTAACAAAAATGGGATTTCTTCGGCAGATATTCTTAAGCCCATTCTTTTTTGAGGCAAATCAGCTGATTTTAGAAATATCGATAGAGATTAAACTGCCAGCATTTATTTATCGTACTTTTACTTTTGCTTAGCCTCTGCGACCCACTGTGCTAGGTGAAAGAAATGCAAAGGCAAAGGCCGCCAAAGGGGGGGCGGGGTGAGCCGAGAAGGGGGGACTAAAAGCCAACAACAGCAGCAGCAGCAGCAGAGAGAAAGAGACAAGTCAATAAATATAAATGGGGCCGTGGCCCGGCCTCTTGAAACCGAAGAAACAGAGGGGGGGACAGGCGGGGCGGGAAGGCGGGTTGTAGCTGCATACAGTTAATAGGCAAAGTCTAATTGGAAGTTGTTTTTGTCTCATTTAATTCACTTACCTGCAGCAGCTCGCCAACATATTGCAATTATGAGGGGGGAAACCTTTGGGGCGCTTAAGCAGGTGAACCGTCGGAGCACACGCCCCTAAGTGTAGATGGAGAGAAATGTGTCCTGGTTGCACTTGGCTTGGCCAAATCAGGACAGCGTCGACTGCGCAAATCAAAAGTGGAACACACACGCGGCGAGGGGGTGGGGGCGGGGGTGGGGGCGGAGATGGTGGCGTTGCTTGTATGCAAAAGCACTTTACAAACGACGCGAAAACTTTTGCTTCAGCGCGGCGGGGGGGAAGAGTGGCATATGGACGCCTGGAAATTAAAAATGTTAATAATTTAACAATTTTCAATGTCTTTCACACGGCGAAAGGCGTTTTGTTTGTATGCATCTGGCTTTTGTATGTGTGTGTGTTTGTGTCGACCGGTTTGTTTGCTACGCAGATTTTTATTTTCTTTGATGTTGGTTTTACTTTGATTTATGTAGTAGTTGTTTTTGCAAACACTCTGACATTAACTTTTGCTATTTTTTCGCTTTTTATCTAATTTAATTTAATTAAACTGCCGTCTCGCGTTTTGTTTACGCTTGTCACTGAACAAAATTAGACAGACCGTTCTGCTGAAACTAAGAAATTACCTCGTACTGAGGAGATAGTAAATTCCTAGTAGCCAAGGTGTGACCAGGCCATCCAAAATGGGCTTGTGGGATTTTTAGTTGAAATTTCAATAACGGTCGAATAAACAAATAGAATATGAATCGTTTGCGGTGTAGGTTAAATAAAATTCACGCTTGAAGGCCTTCTGACTGTTTTATGAAATTCACCCTTTGACCATCTTACCCAATAATATTTTCTGATTTCCTCTCCTTCTCAATTCTTAAGGAATTAAAATGAAATTCCCTAATTGGAGCATTTTAAATATCTTAACTTCTTAAAATTCGTACGTAAGCCGAAGTTAGCTCTCCTCATTTTTTTAAATTGTGGCGCATTACTGAGATGCTGTCGATTTCTCTTCACAGAACGATACCCGATAACTATTCCCTGAATTGGCTAAAACAACGATCAGCTGTTGCCTATAGTGCAGTTTGCAAAAACTTTTTCGATTCGTCAAATTAATTCAATTTAAGCTGTTTCTGTTCACAAATTCAAAATTTAGCAACAATTTTGCAAATATCAACGGTCACTGTTACCTTTTGGCTCATCACTAATACTCATTAATTAGTGTGACCATCAGCGCGGGTGAAAAGTCGGCTGGGAAATTCAGAAAAATTACAGAAAAACACTAACCACAACACACATAATCAGGCCAAACACCCACTTACGACCCGCAGGAGCATCCAGCTTCAATGGCCAATGGCAAAAACAGCAATGCAGAGCTGACCGGAGGGGGCGATGAGACTTCCCGTGGTGGCGTCAACGATCTTTGGAAGGGAAATGGAGGAGGTCGCAGCACAACGGCAGGAGGAGCTGCTTCCTCCTCCTCATCGTTTTCCTTCAAGCATTTCCTAAACAGCAGCGGTACGGTGACGGCACCATCATCGACAGTTACCTCCATAGATACCGCTGTACAGACCTCGACCGGAGCCAGGCCAAAAGTTCCCCAATCTGCCTCAGCCTCACATATGCAAGCGCCGTCTGCGGGGCAGGAGAATGGTGCCTCGTCCTCGAAAATGAAGCGATCGCCACGCTTTAGCTCGTTTGACTCGCAGGCGAGTCTGGCCGAATATGCTGCCTGTGGAGGAGCAGCTGCTGCGGCAGCTGGCAGTCGCCTACAACGTCCGGCGGTGGCGAGACTAGAACAAGACCAGGTTTTGGATCATGCTGATGACGATGAACATGTGGCCTTGGCCCAGGTTCGCAATACTCGACTGTATGATGAGCGTCTTTTGGATGACGGTGAGTCGTGGCTTAGAATTAGCCTTGTCCTTATAAGCATACTCTTTTAATTCGATTCCAGACATCTTTCCCTCGGCCTCCTCCAATCTGCAGTCGTCGGGGCACACACGCTATGTGCCGCGCTCTTATTCCAGCTATGACACAGCCTGCCCCTCCTCCGCCGCCGCTGCCGCCTCATCCTCATCCTGCTCGCCACGTCGTCGACCCTCGGGTAATAGGGACTTACGTCCCAATCGCTTGATACTGGCTACAGCTGCTCCTACGCCCAAAATGAAACTGGATTTGCCTATAGATTCCGCCAGTGTGGGTGGCTCTGGCGCTGGAGCTGGACTGCCAGATTTTGTACAGGATCATTTGCCTGGTGATGGGGCCGCCTGGTGTTCACCACCCAACTCACCATTGGGCGCTGCCGAGGCACCGCCCTCTGGCTTAGCCGGTGCTTTGAGTCTGGCCCTGCCCGGTGTGTCCAATTCGTTGCCAGCTCCACCCGTAGGTGCTGCCTCCTGCTCCTCCTCCGCCTGTGACTTGGGTGCCGGTTCAACAGTAAAGATGCTGCCCGACTTTCTATCCGATGGTCCCATCATACACTCCTCTCAACGCCTGGCCGATGTGGCCATTGGTTTGCCCTCCAATTCCATTGACTCGCCACCGCCACAGGAACAGTCGGCTGCTGGCCAAGCAGCGCTGTCAACGCTGCGACAGGAGAACGACCAACTGCAGCGTGAGCTGCAAGAGACACGTGTGGAGCTGCAGGCGCAAACTAGGCGAGCCCAAGACTTTGAACAACAATTGCTGCAGCTGACGGAGATGCAAAGAATGCGAGAGACTCTGGCCAATACAGCACACACACAGAACACGCAACGTCTTAGGAGGCAGGTGGCCCAACTGGAGGTTAGTTTTTAGGGGACGTTTTTTGAAACTTTATTTATTAATTCTTGTAATTCCTTCATTCAGGCGGAACTCTTAGTCCTGCGAGGTAGTGCCAGCATCCACTTGGAAGGCGCTGCGGGTGGTGGCATCAGTGGCTGCACAACGGCAGCAAATGAAGGCTTAGGAGCATCAGTAATCACACCAGGCGGCAACAGCAGCAGCAGTGGCAGCAGCACAACCCGTCCTCCGTCCCGTACTCATCAATTGTCCAGAGATTTGTTACGAGCCGCCGATAATGCCGAACAGAATTTAAGGTGTGTGTTTTCTTTTTTCCTTTCAAAAAACAACACAAACTTTCACTTAAAAAACTTGATTTTCCACCCATTAGACAACTTCTGGCGGGTGTGGATAATCTTCGACAAATGGCAGCCAATTTGGATCAGCCGACAGCACAACAACAGTCAACCACAACTACAGCTACACCCCGAAGTCCTGATCTTTACACCGATTTTAACTAAATAACAACAAATTTGTCGCTTAGTTTTATTTGTTTAAACAAAAGAATGGAATGATCAAAGCGCAAACTCGTGATGTTGATTGAACATTATATAATTATTATACAATAATAAATTGTAGCATATTTAAATTATGTTGTAAAAATAAAAACGCAAACTGTAAATTACCACAAATAAACAAACAAGAAACTGAAAAACAAAACAAACTGCACAGAGTTAAGAAACAATATGAAAATGTATTTCATATTTATATATTTTTTGTTATAAACAAAAATTCCTGTGCACTTGTGTAGTTTGTGCTTTGAATAAACTTAACTTAGTAAACAAAACAGCAAAATAAATTATTGTGAAAAATAAGCATTTTATTGTGGCTTAAATCTCTCTAGAAAGTAAGAGTATGTACAGTCAACCTTGGCCACCAACACACTTGGAGGTGGCGACAGAGAGAGAGAGAGTGCGAGAATTTCTCCATTTCCACTTGATAACGCTCGTGCAATGTCGTGTGCCCCACCACCATTTACCTCTGGCGAATCAGTTGCTTGGTCCACTTCGTTGCGCGCGGACCCGTTTAAAGATCGGACGTGCGAGATCGACTATCGAGTGGCAAACAAAACTAGAAACATATAAAAAGTAGCATAAATAACATCAACATGCTGTTGCCGAAATTAGTGGGTGAGTTTATGGAGGAAGAATAATAAAATGTTTAATAAAATGTATTTATAGATAAATTTAATCTTTTACCTGCCACACGCTCTAGTTCTTTGCCTTGACCTTAGGTGCCTTGGGTTATCAGTTTTCGTTGTTTGCTATTCAGTGATCTTTCTTATCAGCTAATATAGTTTATAGTTTTCATGTTTGTAACCCCTGATAGGGGGTGCTTTATGGCTGTTTGTACCTTTAAAATATTATGAAGGAACAGTGATCCGGTTCGGTTCGGTTTTCAGGGCCCCTCGAACCGGAACACGAGTCGCAACTTTTAAGCCTTATGACCAACCGAAAAGATCTTTCCTAAGCTTTGGAAAGGCCCCGTTTTAAGTAAGTTTTTTTGAAAATGTATCCAATATTGTAACGTAAAACGATTATTCTCCAGATTAGACTCCTTTTTGAGCTCGTTTTCGAATATTTAACATATGTTGCTGGTTTTTTGCTTAAAAAACATTGTTTTTGAGGGAAATATGAGGGGATTAGAGTTTTCAAAGATTTTAAGTGCCGCAGAATAAGTAAATTTAATATTTGTATGCACTAAAATTGGAATGGGATCTTACAGAAAACTTTTGAAACCTACTTTTAGCACCCTAGATTTTCATTTGAAGGAAATATGGATATTTTGGTAGTGTTCGCACAAACTACAAGAATAATGTGTGTTGGGACAGGCCACTCAAGACGTATATATTAAATAGATAGGTAATTTTTACTGATTTGCTGAAATTGTATAAAACTAGAGGCAATAATCGGCCATGAACCAAGGTCGACAGGTTAAGGAACTGGTCCGCTAACCGAACCTTAGACTTTACTACAGGTTCTACAGATCTCAAACTTGGTTTGGCAACAAAAGAGTATTCCAAATTTTAGTTCTTGAAGAATTTGAGAATTTTGGATTGTAGTATTTATATTATTTTCAACTTGTTTTAATAAAATAAGGCCATATACCTATTTGATTGTCCACTGGTGTACATGTTCTACTGCATTGATTCATAATTCCTATTGCATTCATATTAAGTGCAACGATTTATGAAGATTAGACAGCAATCTGCTTATCTCGGCCACAAATCTAACCTCTCCGTCGTGAGATGGCGCCATATCTTCATTCGCGTGGCACCACCATCCCCTAGAGAAGATATACATAACGTGATAAGGCGACAGTTGATAAATTTGTTTTTGCTTGCTTCGCAATTCGTGTTCGAGTGGCCTAGGCTTTGAAACCAAATGGTGCGTTGTGGGGGCCTTATCAATTGAATGGGGCACCAGCTCAGGTGTACTAAGTGAATATTAATAGAAATATTAAGGCTTATCAGACAAAAGGTTAGTCAGTTGGTCTTACACGGCCGTATGTATACTTGGCTTAAATTAATTGAAATTATATCCGCATTATTCTTTCACTTCCCACAATTGTTCAACCATATCAACAACCGTTTTCTGTGTAATAAATCAAATGGAAAGATCAAATTACCGTCAGTTGATATAGGAAATTGCGCCTTAGATTAAACATTGTTGCATTTGTTGTACATATTTGTTATACTTACTCACATATAGTAAATACTCACATATACCCCTCTCTTATGTACATACATCTGAATATGGTTTCCTCCAGCGCCGACCTCGCACTTGGTGAAAATTTGCATTCTATTAAGTCGGGCTCGGACCCTGTTGCTGCTGCTGGCATTTCCATAAATTGTTTGGGCAGAGGCGAATGCACATATGAATTCCTACTTTCTCTAGGGTAGGCACATGCGAGGGTGGTTCAGTAACTGGCTGTGTTGGACAGCAGGTATCATGTATTGTATTCAATTCTGAATTTCACACATAAACTCTGATAACTACCCTAAAAAACTTGCCATATCAGTTCGAAAAACGGTTTCTATTTTTGGAGGTAAGAATCTACGACGAATTTAACTCAAAGTAGGAGAAGAGCTTCAGATTCAAGAGTTTCGTCCCACTTGGTTCGGCTTAAGGTTCGGTTCACAGTGACCAATATGTCAGAGTTTCGGGTTCGGTTGAAAGACAGCTTGCACCCTCCTTGGAATTACTTCCACACGAATTCAAAGAAAAGCTAAGAAAAATTCTGCTTAGTTCGGCAATTAAGACCTAGCTTGTGATTGTTCAAATTGGATGTTACTAATTCCTATGTGATATTTCCTCTTCCAGCTCACGCCCCACGGGTGATTCTCTCGAGATCGACATCCACACTTCATTCCAAGGCTAATCCTGCCTTGATGTCGCTGGTGCAAAATGAGATGCCCGATTGTGATTATCAACCGCCAGCCTATACCGGCCCCAGCTATGATCACATCCTGCAGACTCGTAAGGCTAATTTGACGCCCAATTTGGCGGCTCATTTCAAGAAGCCGCTAGTGATTCATGCGGGGCATATGCAATGGCTCTACGATCATGAGGGTCGTCGCTATTTGGATATGTTTGGTGGCATAGTCACGGTATCTGTGGGACACTGTCATCCGTAAGTCCTACCGTACCTTTTTAAATCTCTATACTAATCCAGCTCCCCTTTTCCAGAAAAGTGAATCAAGCCCTGAGCGAACAAACCTCCAAGCTGTGGCACACCACCAACATTTATATGCATCCCAAGATACACGAGTATGCCGAGAGATTGGTGGCCAAGTTCCCGGGAAATTTGAAAAGTGTTTGCTTTGTCAACTCGGGCTCGGAGGCCAACGATCTGGCCATGTTGATGGCACGCCTGCATACAGGGAATCAGGATATACTCGCGTTTCGTAATGCCTATCATGGCATGTCGCCGTACACCATGGGCTTGACTGCCCACTCCACCTGGCGTTATCCCTTGCCGGGTGTCAACAATGGTGTGTTGCATGTCATGAATCCAGATCCCTATCAGGGTATATGGGGTGGCTCGGCTTGTCGCGATTCGCCGGTGCAAACTCAACGTAGTTGTGACTGCCCAACCGGAGGCAATTGCCAGGCAGGAGTGGAGTATTACCAGGAACTGGAGCAGACTTTCAAGTATTCTCTGCCTCGTGGACGTGTGGCAGCCATGTTTGCCGAATCCATACAAGGTGTGGGCGGCACCGTGCAATATCCCAAGGGTTATCTGAAGCGAGCAGCGGCTTTGGTCAGAGCCAATGGCGGTCTCTTTGTGGCGGATGAGGTGCAAACGGGATTCGGTCGTACGGGCGATCATTTCTGGGGCTTTGAGGCTCACGACTATCAGCCCGATATTGTAACCATGGCCAAGGGTATAGGCAATGGTTTCCCACTGGCTGCTGTGGTCACCACACCGGAAATTGCTGCCTCCTTGGGCCTGGCCTTGCATTTCAATACCTACGGTGGCAATCCCATGGCCAGTGCGGTGGGTCTAGCGGTGCTGGATGTCATCGAAGAGGAACAACTGCAAAAGAACTCTCTAGAGGTGGGCACCTACTTCCTCAAGAGTTTGGAGCAACTGCAGCAGAAATTCGAACTGATTGGAGATGTGAGAGGCAAGGGACTGATGATTGGTGTGGAACTGGTTGACGATAGAAAGAAACGTACACCACTGGCCACACCGCATATGCTAGAGATCTGGGAGAAATGCAAGGATCTGGGAGTGCTCTTTGGACGCGGCGGTCTCCATGGCAATGTAAGTTGAGACTGTGTTTTTTCGAAAGCATGCACTCATTTCTAACCCATAAGCTTGCGGGTCTTTTTAACATTTTAACATTGTCTACAACTTTGTGGGCGACCTGCATGAAAAAACGGCTTACTTAGTAGGCGAAAGATAAGGCTACTTATATTTTTCTTATATTTTCATATGTATATTTGGTATGAACAGATTCTCCTGTTCTTACTATTCCTATTCATTCCCCATGATTTTTTAGAACTTTAAGAAAAGAAAACATACGTTTGGTTTTAAGATCTTCTATCAAAAGGAATGAAGATAAACATGTAGATACTTAAAATGAGTTTAAAGTACTAACAAAATATAACAACCAAGTATTCTCTCTAGTTTTGGTTCATTTCCCCCCCTATAATCTATGCCTGCTGCCTATACTCCCTATCTCTCTCTCACTATCATCTCATCTCACTTACAGGTCCTACGTATCAAACCTCCCATGTGCATTACACGTGCTGATGTTAATTTTGCGGTGGATGTACTAAGTCGAGCGATCACGGAAACATTGACCAAACAAAAATAAAGATACTTAAAAAAGAACTTGAGAAAATAAAACGGAGAATGCATTTATAGAGTTTAAGCATAAAAGAAAGTTTTATACTCCGAAAATACAAATAAAACTACAAACAACTTTTGCATAATTTTTAGACTTATTAACGACTTATTAACGACGCTAATCTTCGCACGAATTTAGAACCAAAGCTAAGTCTACTGATGAGAGAACTGTTAGGCAATTGATATAGCTATGCAGCTATGTAATTATCTTTGATCTTAAGATAAAATTTTGAAATATGAATTCAGACAATTATGTGAAATATGAATATAAAATCTTTGATGATTTCTGTTGATTATTTAATTAAAACCATATCTTGACCTTATTTTCTACAAACTCCGTGACTCTAATGTAGCGATGGTCATGCCGGGTCCGCACGTAGAATCGCCAAGAGAGCAAACCAGGGATCGCAAATACGAGTAAAGGGATGGAAATAGAATCCAAGTTGAAAAAGTGCAATAAAATATAAATAAGAAAACAATGGTTTTATCACAATTTTTAATTTTAAACTAAAATTTAAAAAGTGATTCTGTTTTTAATGAAAATCCTTAGGTAATAGTTTTTATCTTAAAAATTGTAACCGTTGCGATCCCAGGAGAAAACTGCGCTTCATTCGCTTGCCAACGGTCGATGCGGGCAGGTCAGAGCCGATTCACTTCTTCTTCTTGACAAACCCTGCCCCTAAACCACTCACAAAAAGCAGTTCTCTTATAAACCATAAACATTTTAGATTGAAACATAAAAATAAACATAATTAAGACGGAAACCGAGCCAGTTCTACTGATTTTGGAGGTAGAACTAACAAAATAAACATGTAAATAGAGGCGATCATAAAATGTAACTATAAGTTATAGGCACAATTAACAAACTAATTTTTGGAATAGAAATACCAAAACTCTAAATTATCATAGAATTTCTAACCCAGTTTTAATGGGACTAAAAACCCAAGTCATAAACTCATTTGCAAGTCTCCTAACTATCAGCACGTATGTATGGCGTATTCCATAAGGAATATTTTGGTGGAACCTCCTTAATAATATCTAACATCAATAACTTATATATATACATGTTTCCTAGGTCCTCAGCTTTCGTCCACCCTTATGCCTTAGCCATGACGATGTGGACTTTACTTTAAACACACTTGAAACCGTTTTTGAACAGCATCTGAGCAAAAGACCACGCGGTTGGCGATATTCAAAAATGAACTGAGCATATTTATTACTAAAGAACTCTACTAATTAGTTAATTAAGACAGAGAGCAGCATTAATATATATATACATACATGTGTATGTAATACTTTGTAATATTATGTATAACTATGTAAACTTGAAGTTCGAATTTTGTGACATTATTGAGCGAGGCTTAAACGTAATTGTAAATATACTCAGATTAAGATTAGGTTACTATTTTTTAATAGGCACAGCATTTTTTCCTATGTACAAATATTTTTTTAACAACTTTTTGTTTTTGGTATCAATAATTGTGGTCTAATTCTAAATATAAATTAATAGTTTAACTCAATTCGAGCGGTGCAGTCAGTCTTCTTGAGTCGGTTTCTGGGATCGTTTCTGCCTCCCCCTCTGTCTGGGACGACTGCTGCTACACCTGTATATCCAAATGTTTGCCCTCGGTGCTATAATCGGCAGTAAGCAAAGTTTCAGAGAGTTCCTTACGAGCCTTCTGAACGACCCAAAACATTAATCCAACGCCACAAATAACCTGGGAAGTACACAAAACAAAGATTGAGTAGTATGTTAGAGCGTGAGTTGGAACTAAAGTTGTTTGAGTGTGAACAAGATTCTGGTATTCCCTAAAGTTCTCACTTCCACTTCCGCAAAAGTTTTGTGATTTGGAAACCAAATTTGATTGTGAATCACCTAATTTTTGTGGTAGTGAAATTGAAAACAGGGCTTTATATGAATGCAAACAAATTTGTTAGCTGTAAGAATATTGAGGCACCTATCTGGAATTTTGGATGTTAAAATATCCATCTAATGTTAAAAGGATCTTTAATTTGTATTCCAGCTGAAAATCATCCAAAGGATATGAAAAGTGGTTATATTAATATCCAAAAGAGGATATTTACCTTCCAAATGTATATTTTAGGATCAATTCTTTTTCTGTGTAAGGATTGACTAAACTAGTTCCTTTAATCAAGTCTCCATAATTCAGCAGAAGATGTGGTTCGGTCGCTCGAACCTTTCATGAAGTCTAAATTTCGGTTCCCGGACCGGTTCCTAGGCTTGTCGAACCTAAGGTTTTTGTTTAACTCTTGGGACATCAAATGAATAAGTTTAGTCCTTAAAAACTTGCACACCCGGTCACCTTCAATAGCTTTTGCTGCGCCAGCTTTAAAAAAGCTTCCAAGACTTTGCCGTTAAGCTGTAGTTTGGTTCCCAACTCTTGTGCGAAACCGAATTGATTGAGAGTAGCTCGTCTTGACCCTTTGGTTTGTGTATCATTTGATGTCCAACAACTGCTTTACGATATTTACAAGTGCACAAAAAAGTGTGGCATACTTCTAGCCTGCCAACCACAAAATTTTCATGTTCAATGCTTAAACACAAATTCAGCTCTCAACTCACAATATCAAGGTCAATTTTAAAGCACGCAAGGTTTAGTTTCCATTCTTGTTTGTTCCTTTTTCATTTTGGCAAGAAAATCAATAATCATCAATGGAAATCTTCACTCACTCACCTCAAACACAAAACTGATGTAGCCCGTCAACTTGGTCTCGTTGTCATTCAAAACCTCATGCATCGAACGTAATGTGGAGCCCAAATACACGTTGATGGTCTGAGCGGGCAGCAAACCCAAAAATGTGGCCACATGATAGTCCCGTGTGTTGATTGAACTGATCTGAAATATGTGCATGAATTCAATGGTTAGAGTTGTTCAATTTCAAGTCCGAAATATATATTAACTCAAGTAGTGTAAACTGTGACTAATAAGCAAAAGTCGTTTCGTCTTAGCAATTATCAAGTGTGACTGGAAATTGTCGTCGTAAAGTTTGCTCAGTTGTTTAAATAAAAATTATACCGAATGTGTGGGAGGGGGTGGGAGGAGAGGCGGAGTTGGGGCCGCACAATGGCGCTGTTTTACTACTCATTATATATGCAAGGGGCGTGAGTCGGTAATCAAATTCGAAAAAATAAACTGAAGAAATTGAGTAAACAGATTTTTTTTTATTCGATGCTTTTCCACTTACTCCAAATATCACATTCTGCAATCCAAAGGGAATGGGCGTGAGACGCGTAAAGAGTACAACTCTAAATGCTTTCGGTCCAGATATCACACGCAATATGGCGCGTCCAGTCTCATTTTTGATCAATCTGAAAATAGAACAGATGAGAGAGAGAGAGAGAGAGAGAGAAAGATACAACAATTGAAAAACCAAAATAAACAAAATGGAAAGATCCACCGATGAAAAAAGACGGAATATGTTGGCCTAGATTGAAATGACAAGGAATATCTGTTGAATTAAATCTCAATTCAACTTTTAAAAGCGGTTCTGTTCGTGTCTATAAAAAGGGTACCCAAACCAAAACTGAACCAATATTTAATTCGGTAAATTTGAGCAACCCTTTTTCGAAGTTTTATTTGGTTTACTCGATTTTTCAGTTGCTCTGCTTAAGAGGCCCAGTTTCTCATAAGTTCCTGTTGGCTAACCATCGGACAAATTTGTTGCTTAAGATAATCGGCAGTTGTCATTTTCTTTTCTCAACAACAGCTTTACATGTTATCGATAAATTCCACTTGCAGCGGCAGTGTGACCAGATACTGTCAACGAATTGGTACTTTTGTTAAAGTTTAATTAATGTTTCTTAAGAAAAAGTTGAATAAAACTGATTGCAATAGGTGAAATCCAATAGCAGTGGCCTCTTTTTTACCTGCACGAAAATCTAACTAATAATAAATTAGAAAATAAATCTAAATAATAGTGTTGCCACTTGCTTTATAGCGCAGAGCCACCATAAGTTTGCTCTTTGACAACAATGCATGATTTCTGTTAACAGCTTTAGTCACAATATATCGAATCGGCACAAAATGTGAGTAACAATAAGTTCGCAGGCACATTGGATGTGAAGTATTGACCATTCAAAACGACTGAGTGTGAATAAATGCAAATAACAACCGAATTTTTTGAATGAGTAGAAGCAATAATCTTTGTAGAGTCTAGAGGAAACGTAAAAAAACCCAGAATTCGGTCCCTGCTCGATTGAATTGTATAAATTTGACACTCTACAATCATTAATATTTACTCAAAGTCATTGAAGACTTCATGAATTGTTATAGACCACTACATATTTTTCAATATCTACTAACATTTTGCCGTGGAGACTCATCTCTTTGGTCAACAAGAGTTTGGCGATAGCTTGGGGGGAGAGTTTGGATATAGCTTAGCCTAAGCTTAGGCTTAGCATTTTTATCATACAAGGGATATTTTAGCGATATTTGGCATGGCTTTTTTATCGTCCATTTGATAAGTTTTAGATATATCTCTCAAATATCGCCTTGAGGTCAAGAATGGTATATTTTCTTAGTGGTGTCGCTTTTTCATCATTCAATCTTCCCATTCGCGATACAACACTAAGCCTACTCGAATTTTAGTTGCCCTTATTTTTGGAGAGTGCAGGGAATTCGTACTTGAGAATTGCAAGGTATTCAGACTGTGAAATATATACTGTGAAATACTGGAGCAGCTGGTGGAGAGGTGTTGTATTGAGTTTCTAAGATCCCGAGTTCAAGTCCTAGAGATAGTATAAAGTTTAGGGTAAAGATGTATTCAATTTGTTAACTTTCACAAAAAGGAACGAAGATATGGTTTCCCCAGTAAGAAGTAATGCCTACTAGTCCCACAAAAGAGACTTTTTGGGTTTCCGGCACCTTTTTTATCTACAAGGAGAGTCCCTTTCTAAACTCTTGAAAGAAACCCTTTTCTATCACTATTAAGAATCGCTTTCTTATCTCTATGAAGACACTTTTTAACAACTTCCTTAAGAGTGGCTACTGAAAGAATCGCATTCTTATCTTCCGTTTTGCTATGAGATTTCTTGATATTTCATAAAACCAATTGTGAATGATATTATATACACTATTTGTATATTTATTTCATGCCACAATCTTAGTTCTACTTATCATTCGATTATTTATTTGTAGACACATGTAATTTGAGCTCTCTTTGTTGACCAATCCAGTTAGCTAGTCAGCTACCTCCCCAAGCAAATAACGTACTTACATAACTTACCCGCTTACCTTTATTTGGCCATGTTGCAGTGGACTGGACTGGGCGAGTGGGTTGGTTGGGTCTGGTCTACCCAAATAATTTATTTGATGTGGTAATGTTGTCACTTGATTAACGAGTTTCAATTGCTTTGATAGCAATAATTATTCTCTGTACTGTACTGAGAAAACCATTAATTAAATTGAATTTAGCCCAAAGATAAAGCGTTTTGTGTCTGACTTTCTTTTCAAAGTGCAAATACTTGTCGTTCGCAATTCTTGTGCGAAGTTTTGAAATACAACAGTCATAAATATTTATGTGTGGATTCATATATATGTGTATGTGTTTGGGTTGGCTATTTATAAGTTCTACTGGTTATTGCAGTGATAAAAACAAAAACAGTAGAAGCCCAGAAGAGCAATGTGGTTGAGTAAGGCGCAGCCCCAACAATTCAGAGTTTAATAATTTCGATTAGATGAGAGGGCGGTTGTCAAGTTCTCAAGAGTCCATAAATATGCGATGAGTTTTATAACGAATTTTTGCTTTTGGTGAAATAATGACGCGTCACTTGAATAGGAAATACTAATAGGTATATTTTAACCGTATAGTTTTTAGTCCCTTTTTCCTGAATTTTAGACTATTATTCAGATCGAACCTGAGAAATGTTTGATTTTAAATGTAGATAAACTTTGATAAACAACTAGAAGAAAATGAGAGTAGCTACCGCTCATAAGTACAAACTGAATGAACCACAAATAGAGCTCCAATGAAATGAGTCAACAACTGAAAGGTTTTTGATATGTGGATAGTATTACTGACTAAGACTACTTTTAGGACCTTACTTTTCTATGGGAGCTATACTACATAGATGTCCGATTTCGACCAAACTTAGTGGAATCCTGCAAAAGCCTTACAAACGAACATGTTAGAAATTTGGAGGCCATTCCATTTAAAACTAAAAAGTTTTTCTCAATGGAACTTCTTTTTCGACCGATCATTCGTACTGCAGCCATATGATATAGTCATCCGATTTTGACAAAACTTTTTAAAATTGTGTGAAAGCATCATAAATTAATAAATGCCAGTTTTCACAACATTTCCATTGAAAACAAAAAAGTTTTTCTCACTAAGACTACAATTTAGACTCTACTTTTCTATGACAGCTATACTATATAGATGTCCGATTTCGACCAAACTTAGTAAAATCATGGAAAAGCATACCAAACTAAGAAGTACAATGTTTGGAGCCGCTTCCATTAAAAACAAAAAAGTTTTTCTCACTAAAACTAGTTTTTCGACCGATCATTCCTATGGCAGCTATAACCTATATTCATCCGATTTTGATAAAGCTTTGAAGAATTGTGTGAAAGCTTATTAAATAAATGTATGCCAATTCTCAAGAGGATTACATTGAAAACGAAAAAGTTTTTCTCACTAAGACTACTTTTTAAACTCTACCTGTCTATGACAGCTTTACTATATAGATGTCCGATTTAGAAAAAATTTAGTGGAATTATGGGAAATCATAGCAAACTAAGAAATACAAAGTTTGGAGGCGTTTCCATTGAAAACAAAAAAGTTTTTCTTACTAAAGCTGGATTTGCGACTAATCCTTCCTATGACAGATATATGCTATAGTCATTTGATCCGGCAGGCTCCGACAAATGTGCAGCGCATTTGTACTAAAAGGCTTCGTGCAAAGTTTGGTGGTGATAGCTTTCAAACTGACGGAGGAGCATAGCATAGAAACAGAGGGACGGACGGATGGGAATTTTCCAAATCTGAAATAAACTTTCACTTCATGCCAAAATATGAGGCTCTATCTCTTACAGCTTCTGAGACGGACATGGCTATATCCACGCGGCTGTTGATACGGATCAGGAATATATATATACTTTATGGGGTCGGAGATTTTTCCTTCTCTATGTTACTTACTTTCGCATAACTTCATTCCGTTTTTAATGGAAACAGGGTATAATGTTAATGCTCTGTTAACTAACATATGGAGAGGCTATTAAACTCCAATTCCACTCAGTTACGGGTATTTCGAAAACGGGCAGTGCCGACTTTAACTTTAGCTCTCGTTTTTACCATAGTGTTATAGTTAGAAGGCTCGTACCTCCTGGCCATACTTAGTAATCAATCAGATCGGATGAACGGGATTCGAGTTATGAGCAAAAGAATGTTCGCTGTTTAGTAAAACATCCAATAGGAAGCTGAAACCAAAAGGAAGCTTGGATCGTACAACCTCTTTTTGATGAGATGCAGCATTCTCTTGTGTAAACACCGACAGATTTTTTAATATTTCCAGGAAACCCCTCATTATTATGGAACCGCCCTCGCAGGTCTTTCATTCAACATGCGCCCCCAGGAAGCTTAACCAAACATAATTGATTTGTTAATAATACAATAAAATCCACACACATATTGACAGATGGTAAAAAAAATGTTGAAAGAATTAAGTCAGCTCCAAAGCGTTCAGCATTCTTATCAATATTCGCATTTCAGGGAGAATACCTTGGCTGACTGGCTTATCAGCAGACGCCACACTAAATACTACTACTGGTCTCCACATGATGGCACAGTTCACTCTGTCTTCCTGCTGTCTTCCGGCCATGTAAGCCATTCCAACGCAATAGTTCCACATCCTGCCGCTTACTCACACAATTTGTATTCAAAAGTTCCACCCTATAGTCCTTTTTGATCAACAGATTATCGCCAAGCATACAGCATACACCGCGATACTCTGGGAATGCTTGTGGACAATCATTGGGTATGCCCACGGCCAGTTGCAGTGATATCACCTGGCCCGGCCTGAGGGGTAACTCAAGATGTTCGGCACTTGCATCTCTAGAACTTAGACCCACATGTTTGATCAGCCGAGAGGAGCAATTATATGCTCTAGCCATGCGATAGATATCTTCTGCACTTTTAACGCTCTTGGGCAACAATCTCAATTCCTTCAAATGATTGGCTAAGAGTATCAAATAGGCTGCATGCAGCTGGAGAGGATTATGCACTGAAGACTGACTGCCTGCTTGAATCAAGTCGCAAAGCTCTTGTCGTATTTCCAGCAATATATCATTGAGCACTCTCTGCGGTGGTGTTAGCCTACCACAGATGGGCCAACATCGACTCAGGCCACCAAAATAGCCAGCATATTGACATTCGGCCTCCATGAGCCATAAGCCTCCGCATTGGACAGCTTTAATGGGCAGGGGAATGGCATAACTTTTGCGGCATTTATAATCAAACATAGCGCGCAGCTGTTGTTCCTGATCGTGCACCTTATGCTCTTCCATGATCTCTTCTATAGCCTGCGAGGCTATGGAGTTCACTTTACGCAGGGTCTGCAATTCTCTTTCTGTCTTAAAGGACCTGGTATACAGCAACACTTGACGTGGACAGTTTAGGGGTCTATGCGACTCATTAGCCACCTCCTGTACTAAACGATTTATGCAACTATTCTGCGTCTGGGTGAACCACAATTCGGCATATTTAACTATATCCATTAGAATTTCCTTTAGTTTGGACATTTCATAAATCTCATCCACATGATAAAGCTTGCATCTAATCTTGGCTAATTCCGGATCCAGCTTTGCACTAGCCTCGAACAGAAAGCATTTCACCTGCCTGCGGCAATTACGCTGCAGTATCAGTACAGCTCCCGGTTTTAGATAGTCACAGAGGTAAAGGAATTCCCCATTTTGTTGGAAAGCACAGCCGGGTATCTGATCCGCACCAGCTACTATCAATACATGAGCATAGGTACGTCGAGGTGCAAATTTCTTCTTTTTCGCCGCCTGTTTGAGAGTATTCAAATTTTTCATTGTCATTGAACGATGCACAGTTAGTTCCTGTTGCGTCAGAGCCACCAGTGATTGAGGATCATGACGTAGATAGGTTGAAGTGCTACTTTCAAAATCATCCCAGCAGAATTCCTGTCGTAGATCAGGCAGGCTTAAAGGTTTCATTAATTTCACAAAGTCAGTTACACGACGGTTGGTTAATGACTTGTAAAGATGACTGCGATCAGAGGTGTCATTTATGTGATGACAGCGGATAAGCGGTAGAAACTTGCCGACAATGACAACTCTACTCCAGGTTAAAATACAACACTTTGAATTTCGGACAGGTTGCAACATTTAAAAAAAAGTGTGTAAGTGTGGGGAAACGTACAAGTTTGTGGTGTAACAAGACAGAAAATCCAAAGTTTACCCAGAAAACAGGTCATGAAGTTCTTGAAAATGCGTTTCGTTTGTGGGGAATGCAAGAGCTTTTTAGAGAACTTTACGAAGTTTGCTTCACCGTGTAAAACCAGTCTTGGTCTAGTGCTTAAGCTTCTCAGTTGGCCATTAAAAAAACTCATGGGAGAACTTAGATAGCCTAGTTGTCATACAGTTTTTCATACAATTTTGAGTTTTCTATTGATTGACTGATATCTCATTTAAAAGACATTTTCGAGATAAGCCCCAAAAAACACCACCTGACTACGCCACTGAGTCGGACCATGAATATTTGTATAGACATTCTTAAAAGTTTCCAGCAAGTGAAGTTTACACAAAAGTGGGAAATCTATATTACAAAGGTGAATACACATTCTTACAGTATTTTTGACAAGGTTCGTGCTCGTCGTGAGTTCAATGTGCTTTGATTTGATGGAAAAAAGAGTTCCTCAGATATTTGCTATTGTGAAACAAGTCAGAAACTAATGACAAGCCCCTGAAAAAACCCAAAACAGCTCCCACCTAGATGAGGCTCAGCGAAAGCGTATCAACTCCAGTGTGGCTGTACTTCTGAATGTTTGTGTTAAGTTGGTGCAAGTGCTGCCCATCATAATCGTTAATTTCAATATAAATCGGCTATCGTTGGTCCGAACCTTAACATTCCTTTGGCAGATCGATGAATAATGATTAATACGATTTTGAGCGTTTAAAATCAATTTGGAATCAGTTCTGAGCTGTTTTGAATAGGTTTGAAACCAGAAAAAGTTATTAATCCCGGTTAACCCACATATTAAAATTTAAGTTCAGGGGCTTTGAACAGTAAGTTGTTCCACTCTATAGAGCCAACCTAGTTCATGGCTTAAAAAGTTTTTGAGATAAAAATCTGAACTACTTTAGAACCGTTTCACACTGATTTGGAACCAGTTTTGAAGACATAATTCACATTTCCAGCTTATACACAAAATATCAAGATCAAATGATTTGTGATGATGATTTGTTAAGATATAATTCTGAATCACTTAAGAGCCTGTTTTTCCTTATCTCACAGTGAACATGATTATTTAAAAAAATCTAGTTCCAAGCTGGAACGTCTCAAGGGAACTAGTTGTCCAGCTGATATTTAAGATGCAATCTACCAACTTCGACTCATACTCACTTTTGTACAGGTATCCGATGCCGACAGCTTCTGATAGTGGCATGTGCAATGGCAATTCCCAGATTTGCACCCAGAATTACAGTGAACCATCCTCGCCAGCAACCAAAGAGATAGCCCGCCGTTATGAGCAGCACAAAATAACCCACCACAACGGGAAACGAGACGAGGCTGAATAGGGCCATGAAAATGGCAAAGATTAGCCAAGCATTCTGCGTCTCAATCCAGAAAAGAAGCTGCTTGGCATAGTCTCGCGCTAGCCAGCCCACAAAGATTAAGGCGCCCAGTATGGATGCGGGCACCAGGTAGCCCAGATACCAATTTCTTGTAACAAAGGCGTGGGTTCGCATCCAGCAGGAGTTCCGGGATTTACTTCGATACGTGGAGGAGCTCCTGCTTCGCGCAGCTATGTTGCTTCCGCTGCTGCCACTGCTGTTGTTGTTGTTTTTGATGATAAGAAAGGCATCGCTCTCCAAGGAATCCTCATTGAGATTTACACAGCTGTTGAGTTTGGGCGAGGGCGGCGTAGAGGTGGAGGTGGAGGTCAAGTCCGACATATTCAATCCATCTGCCGTGCCGCTATAACTCTGACTTTTGATCAGCTGTGGCTGGCTGCAGGAGGAGGGGGAGGAGGTGGCGGAGGAATCATTGTTGTTGGCATATCTATAGGTGTTGATGCTGCTGCTGGTGGTGGTTGTGGTCATCCTCAGAGGATTTACAGTTACTTGTGCTCGTTTTCTCTTTCACTTTTGACTGAAAATTTCACTTTCACGCACTCTCTTGGGTAGACGTCCAAAAATGGAATTATTTGTTCAATTCTCTATTAAATTTTGTGTGTGGTTTTTTTTTAACTTTCTATGTCACCATTTAAGGCAAAGCAGCCTAGCTTATTTAATTAAATTAAATAATTTACGAAGTTTTATTGTTTATACATTAATTGAGCGACAAAACAGCACCCGTCCGGTAGGTCAAACATTCTAATTGGAACTGAATGAGTTGAGAGAGAATGAGAAGTAGATGTGCGTCAAAATAGCATCGTCTTTTAGCGTCGAACTGGAACGGTGGAGTCTGAACCAAAAATAGTTTCTTTATTTTTCAATTTGCTCATTAACTACTCAACTTTTTGAACCAAATTAAATTGCAAAATGTTAAGAAAACCATAACCTATTGTTTTAATTTAAGTTTGGGTGGATTCAAGAATTCCAGGTATTATAAGTGTCAAATGAAAATGAAAAATGAAGTGAAATGAAATGAAATGACTCACATATGGAAAGATAGGGTGAGGCAACATGGAAGAACCTAATGGTATTTTTGGATTTACCTTGCATAAATTGTCAATATCACAAACATATTCAATTTACACCTACATATATTTTACTAAAAGTTTAAAAAATTTGCAGTTTCCAAATTCAAGACAATGTTGCCCACATCAAGAGCTCTAAATAAATACCGCCACTTCGCATTGGCATTCTTAGCCAGCCAACGTTCCTATTATGGCGTGCGCCAGCCTCTAAAAAAAGCCAAGCTCCAACTTCAACCAGAATTCTTGGTCAAAGTTCAGGCCAGGAACATGGCTAGACGAGTTATATTTGTGCAGCAAGACCACAAAAGCTTCTTCATAAAGAGGAACGAGATGAAAGCGGAATTGGCTTATACCATTAAGAATGACATTATGATAATAGAGCACACAAAAGTTCCTAAAGAGATGGGCGGACGTGGTCTGGGCAAGGTACTAGCGCAGGCCGCCTTGGACTATGCGCTTCGGAATCATTTATTTTTGATAGTTCAGTGCAATTTTGTGGAAAACTACATTAAAACATACGAGCCCAAATATGCCAAGTATATGATAATGCCATAAACCGCTAGATGCTGCTGACTGCCAAAATAGCTAAATTGCCGGCTGGGAGTGCTACGGTCACACTATTACTGTCTGTCTGACAAACAAAAATAGAAAATGACATGAAGTAACCATGCTCTGTTCCTACATCAAGAAAAGTGTGGGTAGTCCGTTTATCAAGCGGTATGTGCGCCTCAGCTGCAGTGTCCAACACCAGCAGTCCCCCACAGAGCAGATCAATGAACCGGCCCAGTTGCCGGCTTACTCGGAGGAGCAGCGCCTGAAGATACTGGAAAGGCTTCATAACTGTAATTTGGAACAGCTGCTCAGGTGTGGGTTTCCGCTTACTTACATTTCAACTCCAACTTAAACCCCCTTTTCCCTTTCCAGCTATGACATCTCCAAGTCGCGGGCTCAAAAATTGTACAACTGGCAGGCCAGGCACGGTCCTCTAAGCCAACCCAAGGATATACTCTATGTGGAGGGCTTTGGCCTCAAAGTAGCCACCAAGTTCTACAAAAGTCTGCTCGATCCCCCGGAAACTAATGCCAAGCCGCCGAAAACCGGGAAAACAGCTCCCTTTACCACACCCACTCTAGACGAGGCTCAGCGGGAGCGTATCAACTCCAGCGTGGCTGTACGCATAGGAGTGACCAGCATCAGTTGGTCACGTCTGTGCTGGGAATCCCAGGCCACCTCACCCAGCCTGGAACTCAGCCATTGGCAGCATCATGAACTCAATGACAAGAAACTGCATCTTGCGGAGCTGTCGCGCCGCTGTCTGTATGTGGCACATCAGATTCCTTTGGCCGATTGTTACATTCTAGAGAATCCACAAATGGCTCAGCTTAGCACTAATCCCGGTTCCATAGATCAGCAAAATGTGAACATACAAAAGGCTCAGATGACGGCCATGATGAGTTATGCCTTAATGTCGCGAGCGGAAACTTTGCAGGCAAACAATCTTTACTACCTGAGAAGGTTACTAGCCGCTCGGCTGTTTCAGCAATTGGTGGGCACTGAGCGTGTGTCCACGGAAGATACCATACGAAACATGATGAAGGAGCAGGAGGAAACGGGGGTGCAATTTCCCTTGCCTCTCAGCAGTATGTACAACCAAATGGAGCGCTATCAACGTGAGCTGTTGGGCCAGGCCTTGCTGTTAAATTTGGCCTTTGGACGTTTGGTTCTGTGGCGAGATGCGGCCAGCATAGCCGCAGTATCACGCAATGGCAAGCCCAAACCACCTCCTGAATAAATCCAAGTTGAAGCTTTAATGATGCCTTTAGTCAACTTATTTATTGTTCATTAATGAGAAATGGAAAGTTCTTAAGCCCTACCACAATTTTAATGCTCCATGGCCTGAGCATCTCCGCCGCCTGCCTCCAAGCGACGCTTGGCTCCGCCGCCTCCGCCTCCGCCTCCACCTAGTTCATCTCCCTCCTGCTCATTGATCTCACTAAACATGTAGTCATCCTGATATTCCTTCAAAATCTTGCTCGAACGGTTCTCGTCCAAAAACAAAGAGTACACCTTCTTCACATCCTCCGTGTTCACCTCGGTGGCCTTGCGACGACGACACACCAAATTGGCGGTGGTGATCAACTGAATGGCATAGCGCAAGCTGGTGTCGGTGGCTATGCGTGTCAATATGGTCAAGGCATCGGGATGCATGACACAGTCCTCCTCCTCGCAGCGTATCTTAAGTATCTCCTTCACCTCCTTCTCGGTGTAGGGTACGGTGCGTATGATGATCATGCGGTCCAGCAGATCAATGGGTATGCCATGCGGACTGCGATAGTTGGTGCCGCGTATGCGTGTAATGCCACGATTGGTGGCCATCACCACCACCGGTGCCATGTCCGATTCCAGGGCACGATTCAAATACGAGAAGCACTCGATATCCAGCATATGCACCTCGTCTATGAACAGCACTCCCGGATTGATCTCCGCCTTGCCCTCCTCACGCCACTCCAATACCTTGTTGTTGATCTGATCGCGCACCTCCTGCTTGATCTCGCCCGTGTCGCCCGAGAACAGGGCCAAAAAGCCATGGGTACGACTATTGATGACATCGATCTCATGCAGCGTCACCGTGTGCACCACTTCCTTGCGTTTCTGCAGCTCACCCTCGGGACACTGCACAAAACGCGTCTGGGCCCCGGTGGCATCGTAGTCCCTGGCTCGGGTGAAGCTGCGTCCCAGCTTGTTCACCTTGCCCGAGGCCTTATCTATGGTAATCACATCGCCCGCCTGTATCTTCTCCTTCATGAAGCATTCAATTATCTTGTTGCCCAAATCATAGTTGGTCTCCATTTCGGTAGTCTTCAGGGTGACCTTGCCCACCTTCTGACCGGTGCCGGTGGCTGGTCTTTCAATCTGTATCTCCACCACTTCGCCCTCAATGATCTCTGTCTCCTCCTTGATGCGCACACCTATGCTCTTCCTCAAGGCCTGCGACAGGGCCTCGGTCTTGCTCATCTCCAGGGAATAGATTTCAGATCCCGACATGCTGGTAAACGGGGTCTCAGTGCCCAAGGCCTGGGCCATGCCCACAGCTATGGCGGTCTTGCCGGTACTGGGCTCTCCTGCCAGCAGGATGCAGCGGCCCGCTATCTTGCCCTCGCGCACCATTTGCACCACCACGCCGGCGGCACGACGGGCATCCTTCTGACCCACCATGCCCTGGGAAACGGCACGTGCCTCCAGGACATCGTCCAGTCCGAGTCCACGGATATGGGAATGGGCTCCTATGCGCTCAATGCGAGTGATGTCGCGCACCTCAATCTTCTCCGGTTCGGCCATGTTTGATGATTGTGAAAATTGTGCTTGTGCTCCTTACGATCTGTTTAGTCTCTGTCAACAAATTAGAATAAGTTTTGTTGCCTTGACAGAATGTGAACGAAAACGCCGGGCCGCGCTGTCTGAACTAAAACTGGTCACACCTAACAAAAAGTTTAGCTGACTATCTATCGCACATGTTTGGCGGCTTTCGAGCTGAACTAGAGATTTTCAAGCTTAATAAATGTGCAGTGAAGATCCATAGGACCGCTCAATATTTTAAATTTTTAAATATCAAACATTTAAACATTTCGTCAAAATTATTGTTTTAAATCTCCCGCAAGCCTTATATTTAACGATAAGGTGCTTATTTTTGGTCGAGATATGGCTGAAATGTAGGTATAACTATATATAAACATTCATAAAAATCACCTTACGATACAAAAATTATTAAGTTAGAGTTTCGAATGCCCTTAAAAAAATGTTAGCGGATATGAGTAATTTTTCTATTGTACTTTTCTTTGAGTAACTAATTTGATGATATCTAGAAACAGTGAAAACAGTTTTATGACCTGTATTCGTACTAATCAAACTGCGCTTACAGTTTTTTGACGTTATTTAGCCTTCCCTGTGGAAGCCTTACTGTGGTAAACACCACGCAAACGGTCACACTGCCGCTGCTTGTTAAGTAAGACCGCACTCGCTAGTAATATTGAGGTAACTGTAACATCAGTTGTTGTTCTGCCCAACCTCTTGGCCACCCTTTAAAATTCGATCTGCATTTAGTTTAGTTCATGTTTTGGCCACTAAAATCAATAAGCATCAAAAATTTACGGTTGAAGCGTGCGTCACCAGTAACGATTTCGTCATTTTTTTTTGTGACCCTGACCAAGTGCACTCAATCTCAATTGTTGTTTTTGTTGCCTCTGCCTTGAGAAATGTCTGGGTTAGGGTGACGGGGGGGAGAAAGAGCACTTGGACTGCGTAATAAGCTGCGGCAACAACAATAACACATCCGTTGATAAGATGTGGGGGAGCACATTGAACCGACCTCACGTGTGCCTTTTCTTTTCCGCTGATAACCATTTCTTCCCAATTTCAATTCCCACAGACGGAGCATGACGGAGTACATGACCAACGTGCCGGACGGTGGCCTGGTGGGCGGCATGGCGCTGCATTCGGGTGTGCCCGCGGCTGCACTGCGTCTGCTGTTCACTGTGCTGGCTGGTGAGTGAGAGATGCTGCAAACGGTTTTTGTCCCTTCACCCCTCATGCAATCTTATTCTTCAGGTTATCCCATTGCCGGTTTTTACTGCAAGTTCTTGGTCCACGCTAAGGTAGAGACTCTCCATCATCTGTACTTCGCCTCCTGTGGTGTGGGCTTGTGCTATTTCAATTATGGTTGGGATACCTCCCACACTATACTGGGTGTACTGACCACATATCTGCTGGCCGTGTTCCTAAGGCAACGCACGCAGCTCTTCTTGACCCTAAACTTCATCTTTCACATGTCGTACCTGCTGCTGGGTTACTATTTCACGGCCACCAACGAGTACGATATACTGTGGACCATGCCACAGTGTATACTGGTGCAACGCATGATAGGCTTTGGCTTTGACCTGACCGATGGACTAAAGCCCGAGGCGGATTTGTCCAAGGATCAAAAGGAGACGGCCTTGCCTCAGTTGCCCAATCCGTTAGAGGTCTTGGCCTTTGCCTATTTTCCCAGTAGTTTTCTGGTTGGTCCGCAATTTCCCTATCGTCGTTATCAGAACTTTATCAAAGGCGCTTACCGTGAGCACGATGGTCAGCTGGAGGCGGGTCTGAAACGTTTCGGAGCGGGTATTGTGTATCTTATCATTTGCCAAGTGGGACTAAGCTATCTGCCTGACGCCTATTTCCTGACACCGGAATTCGCGGAGGTTCCCTTCATTAGGCGAGTGTACTATTTGGGCTTCTGGGCCAAATTCAGTTTGTACAAATACATTTCCTGTTGGCTATTGACCGAGGGTGCCCTCATCTGCATTGGCTTCACCTACAAGGGACAAGACAAGCACGATCAGGCCGATTGGTCGGGATGCAGTAATGTCAAGCTGATTTTGCTAGAGACGGGCAACACCATGGAGCACTACGTGCAGAGCTTCAATGTGAATACCAATCAATGGGTGGGACATTATGTGTTCAAGCGCTTGAAGTTCCTCAATAATCGAAACATAAGCTATGGAGCTGCCCTAGGATTCCTGGCCCTGTGGCATGGCTATCACAGTGGCTACTACATGACCTTCTTGATGGAGTACCTGATAGTGACCACAGAGAAGCAGGTCAGTTGGTTTCACAAACTTTAAGGGAGAACTTTTAAACTCATAAATCGTCTCTCTTGCAGATTACCCGTGTATACACCAAAGAAGTACTGCCCAGATATGGCCATATTCTAGAGAACTCTGACATCTATAAGCTGCTATATTTCTTCACCCTCAAATCGTACAACATCATCTACATGGGCTGGTGTCTGACAGCCTTCGTGTTCCTCAAATACGATCGCTGGACTCAAGTCTACGGGGCCGTCAACTACTTTGGCTTTATATATATGCTCATATGGGCGGTCGCTTATCGTGGCTACTATAGCTTCTTGCACAAACCCAAGGGAAGCAGTGGCAGTAGTGATACCGCCACAGTTTCCAGCAATGTACCAGCAAACTCAGACGAAAAGAAGGCTCAGTAGACGAAAATCAAAGTTGAAGTGGCGTCAGTTGGTACACATAGTTCATTTGCCTAGTCAGATCTTCTCAAAGGAGGTAGTCCAGAGTAATGCAAAAAAGATGTATATTTGTTTAATTAGTAACGTAAGTTGGCTTTATAAGTGAAATGAAATAGTTTGGACCTCTGGAGAGAAGATCTTCTTTTAGAAAGAAACTCAAGTATCACCAAACAAAGAAAAGCAGCAACAGAATCCTTCGAGACTTAACTAACTATAAAGACAATTTTATATCATACATCGAAGAGAAATAGACATTATATACACACACACTTACCCTGCACACACACACACACACACACACACGTACATACAGATATGTATTTTTTGATATGCTCATGCTCACGGATTGTCCGCAAACATACCACAAGAAAAGTGCAAATTTGATTTAATAAAGTGGAACGATCGAGAAAGAAGGAACTGATGTTTGATCTTACTGATTCCTCCCGGCCACTTTTTAGCTTGTTAATGGAGGGGAATGAAAAGAGATGCCTTGTTTAGCACAGCACAGATGGGCTTACTTTTAAGTGGTGGATACAAGTTTATTTTTAGTTACAGCTAAGCTCAAAGAGACAAAAACGGCTATCAAATGATTCTGGATATCGCTGATGGATAGAAAGACCAGGAAGAGAAGTACCAAATATGCAATTTAACTTGCTGCAGCCCAGTAGAGATATAGGGGCATCTGTAGCACTCAGATGTAGAGCGACTGACATCTTTTTTCAACAAAAATCCAGTGAGACAGTCGGACTTGACCGAACCGCAAACCGTTCATTCGAAATTGCTGATCAAAATGGTTCACAGACAAGTTTTAAGAGTTTTGGGAATACCTCTTAATATTCCATGTTATCAGTTTGCAATCCTTCTTTGGAAGTGGCTAATCGATATGTTTGCGAATTCTCGTTATGCCTTCCTGCTACTTCACCTCTATTCAACATCAGCTAGGAGCAAGGCTTTCAAAGTGACATCATTAAGTCGGCATATGCCACTATTTAAATGCTCTCTAGGAATTCAATTCCCAAATTGTTAAAAAGTAATCAAAAGATCGAGGAAAATACACTTTTGGCCGGTTCTCACTAGAGCGCATTCTTGTATCGAATGCAGGTTTCACGCAGGTTTTCAAAAAAAAAAATGGGAAGGTAGCAAATAAGTTGCATCCAAATTGAGTGTACCTGCATCAGAGACATCACGGAGTAGTGACTCAACAGGGAAACAATCATTTTTTATATTTCTAAAAAGCTTTTTGATATGCCAATGCTTTATCTGACAAAAGGTTCTATATTTCAAGGATTGGATTGAATTTCTGACTGTTGGAACCAAGAACCAGCTGAAAGGGTTGAGAACTGGGGGCTATACTTAACAGAAGTTAGTTCAAAAGTCGGAAAATTTTACTTTCCTTGCAGATTTAAGGGTCAATCGCGTCGATATTGAGAGCGATTTAAGAACACTCCCAATGATATACTCAAGTAAGCGCTTTAAGAGTTGAGATAGAGTGATATTAAGGGCGATCCAAGAACAGAAATGAGTTTAAAAACGTTTTGCGTACTGTCTCACCTTCGAAAGTGTGGGAAAAATATATTTCTAATGCATCTACAGAACTTTCTCAGCAGGAGCAGGGACTAATGGAATCCGCGCAGATTAAGAAGATTATCGGGAATTTCTGGATAAACGAAAACAGGCCTTATGTGAATATAGAATAAGCTGAGAGTGAATCACTGAACCGAACCGAAACAGCGGTTCAGTAAAAATCCAAACCTGTGGTTCCAAAAACTCGGTGAACTAGTCTAAACCGAACCAGTTCTTAATGGCAATCTGCTTGCAACCCTGAAATAAACTGAAACTTTTGACATAGTGAATTGAATATTTATTTGGAGCAATACTGCCTGTCATTTACTTTTCAAAGATTATTTTATGTAAAAGTTGCAAGCGGCTATACCTTAGGTGGTCCATCCGTAAGCTCCAGTTTGTAGTACACGTTTTCCACCATTTCGACCATTTCTCTCAATCTCTTGGTCTGAGTGCTTTAAATGTGCGCACAAGTGAAGGGGAACTACAGCTTAACGCGGCTGGCCCCAATAGCTGGCTAAAGGTGACCGTTTATGTGAAGTTTATAGATGCTCCGAGGCGGGATCGAACGCACGAGAAATCACTAGTAAAACACAAAGGATGCATTAAATCTAGCCACTGTCGCAGGTCGCACATGAATTTTAAGCTTTTGTTGTCCGTTGGGCATGTGGCACCCAAAACAACAGCAGCTAGATCCACTGCATCCTCACACTATATTTTTTTTTGTTTTGTTTTTAATACACAATTTTTGTCCAAACACTTAAATGGGATTTTCTTCATTATTAAAGAAATAAAGTGCAATCGTTTGTTGGTTTTTGTTTTGTTTTGTTTATACGTAGATGGTTTTGTTTTTGCATTATTATTGTATCCGTAAATTTGTAGATATTTGTTTCTTATTAATGTGTGTTGCGTGTGGATTTCCTCCTCAATATTTTGTATATACTTTTATATATAGATATATATATATATATATTTATATTTAAATCGATATAGGTAAAGGTATGTAGATAGGTAATAATATTCATTCGCCTGTTTGTTTGTTTCTTGTTGTGTGGTTGGATTTTCGCCTATTTTTGTGGTTTTGTTTGTTGTTTTGTGTTTTGTTCACTCTCATCACACTACACAATTCTCGCACATTCGGTCACATAGCAGCTATAACATCTTAAACATCATTACAATATATATAATCATCAAATCGTATATATTTTGTTTATATATCAGTTTATGTATATATAATTTTGTTGGTTGCTTTTTTACTTCGCTTTTAACTTAAAATTTAGTGTATGTACTTAGAGAGTAGCGTCATCGTGCATATTGAATTTGTCAGAGCTAAGGATTAGATTAAAGTGGCGGGGAGGATTGGGATTGAGTAGTGTGTGCCTGCCGTTGCAGCCGTTGTACGGGTCAACATTTAAAACGCAATCTCACAGTTTCTCGAATTATACAAATTTCGTGTTGCTTCTGGTTTGATTCTGTTCTTTCTTAGTTCGGGGTTAGCTGGGATGGGCAAATTCAATACACAAGATGGAGATACTTTTTCTTCTTTTTTGAAACGTTCTTCTTCTTCGTCAGCCGACTATTTGCCTTTCTGCTGGTGTTTCTGCTTCTGAATGCGCACGCATCAGAGCACTTCGGATACATATTTGGGTCTTTTGGCCGCTGTGGCATCAGCGGCAACTGCGGCAGTGGTTACACACTCTTCTTCGCTGGCCTCCATGTGGCCACTATAATCGGTTGGCAACTCTTCGTAGATAATCTCAGAATGATGCTGTTGTTGCTGCTGCTGCTGGTGTAGCGTTGCCGCATGTTGTCCGCCCATTACATGGTTACGCTTGAGCGCAATTAATGCCCCCACACCGCCACTGCCTTCCACATGACCCTGCTGCTGCTGTTGTTGTACGGTCATTACGGAATTTTGATTGGTTACATAGTAAGGACTGCCACCGCTGCTGCTGCTGCAAGTAACAAAAATTGAATGTAAAACGGAATAATGATATTTGTGTGCTGTTTCAGTTTTAAGCCAACTAACCTGTATTGACTGGAATTATTGGCCAGCGTTTGTGGCTGTTGCTGCTGCGTTTGTTGCTGCTGTTGTTGCTGATGTTGCTGGTGTGCATTTTGAGAGTTGTAGATTATTTCTGCAAGGAAATAAGAAATATTAATGTTATCTAGGTTTGTACAGAGTTAGGAATAATGGGTCTATATGCAGATTACTAACAGATTTCTCATTTCTACACAAAAGCCGGGTGGAGAGTCCCTTCTGTGCGAAGCACCCACACACTTTTAGGCTACAGAAGGGAACACATATTACTTATTATGACTTCACTCTAAGTTGCAGATATGTAGAAGAGGTGGAAACAGTACCTTCTGTGCCATGACCAGCTTTGAGTAGAAGGAGACTTAAGTTACTTGCCTCTTGCAGTCATCCGAGCTACTTAAGTTTACTCTGTGCTTGCTAGGTTCTTTAATGCAAAAGCTCTGGAGAAAGGAGTTTCCATTGATAATATTCTCTCACACATTTTATCAGCAAAAGGTACTCCTCCCCTCTATCTATTTCTTCCTCATCTTCTTGCTTATATTTAGGTTTCTAGTTGCTCCCTGTCGTCACTCACCAGCATCAGCTGCGCGCTGTTCCAGCGACATTCCCGGAGAACCGGGTGCCGATTGCAGCACAATATCTTGTAGCGGGGAGCTCTCGCGTGAGTTATCTGCCATAACAAAAATGGTTTAAGTCAGCTCAAGCATTCTTTTATTGCCACATTCCATGCTTACCCATATGACTCGGCGAAACGGGAGCCGAACGTGGCATACCATAAGGCGGACGGAAGCCCTGGCTACTGCGTTGGCGACGCTTCTTGTAACTGTGATCTATCAACTTGGCTCCACTATCGGGATCGATGCGCCAAAATGAGCCCTTGCCGGGCTCATCCTGTGAGCGAGCTACCTTGATGAAATACCTGAAAAAAATAAGAAATGGTAAGACAATAAGCCTATGGAGCTCTCTGTTAACCCACGCATGAACTTACCTATTCAAACTGAGATTATGACGTATGGAATTTTGCCAACCCTTGTTCGTCTCCTTGCGATAATATGGATAATGCTTCACAATAAACGAATAAATGCCTGATAAGGTCAATTGCTTGTCTGGAGCAGCAGATATGGCCTGAACAATCAATTGAGCATAACTATACGGCGGCTTCTCATTGTGGTTGTAGCTGGCTGTGGAGGGGGTCTGGAATAGATCCTGCTGCAAATGTAAGGTAAATTTTCAATTGTATTATTTGTAAATGGTAGAGCATAATACCACTTACCGTATTGTTGTTACTGTAGTTGTTGTAGTTATTGGGCTGATTCTGATGGAAACCCTGACGTGGACTAGCCGGACAACTGTTGGCAGCGCTTATTGTACCTGTTACAGTGGAGAGAAGAAATTATATTAAATTACATTTTGTAAGTTAGTTTTTAACTATTTCAATCCTTTATTGAAGATTTGAAAAGAGCTTGAGAGCGAGAGTTTGTCAAATAATTGACAATTGCCTGGATATCTCATTTTGCGACAGAATTGGCTATCTGCTTCGGCTAAACTTTAAAACTAATGTTGTGCTGATTTAGACTGGATTTACACGGTGAAGCAAACTTCAAGAAGTTGTTGAGAAAGCTATTGCTTGTAGCACAGACGTGTAGGGAGGCCACCACACCTTTCTCTTCTACAAGTAAGAGCTTTTTTGAAAACTTCATAAAGTCTTAGACATGATTCTATAACTTGAAGTGCTCGTAGAAATATTTATTTCATTCACAATAATCAACCCTTACAATCCATGTACCATCTTCACTCCGCTCAGTTTGGCTCAACAACGAATGAATCTCTGATTTATCTGTCACATATCCATATTCAGAAGATGTGAAATCGACTTAACTTCTTTTTTCAATCATAAAATGCTGTGACATTGAAAATAATAGTACCATAAGAGAGACTGTTGCAAAGAACTCACAAGTGACTTATCTTTACGCCATAAGGCCCTAATATGTTCGTCTAATCATTGGTCGTATTCAGCGAAATATTGATCGTTAAGCAGGAATCAGAGAAGCTTACTATTTCCTCTATACATGCTCCTCTATGAAAACGCATTACTTGGGTTCAGAAGGAATAAGTTCTTCTGCTGAACACGAACATTAAATGATAGACTGAGTTTACATCTTTTTTTAGTTACCCTGTGGAAGTGGGTCCTGAGATTTAAGTATTGAGACTTACTACCTGGTCCGAGAAAACCCAAGAAGATCAAGCTTGAGGAGTAATAACTCCGACAGAATCAAAAGTCTTTCGTCTGCATATTATTTTCAAAGTCTTTCGTAACTAAATGAGTTAACTTAGGTAAGGATGAGGAAGGCTGTTGAGGCAGTTGAAATCAAAGATCGACAAAGATGCTGTAGATTAGAAGTAATACGATTTTCAAAGCCTTTGGGAATAGCTGAAAGTTCAGAAATCCGACAAGACTTGTTTTCCAACTCAATAGTGCCAAGGTGTTGAAAGAGACTTAAACAAGGAAGAGATGGGAAGAGGGAAGAGAGTCCCTCGAAACCCGACTTAAATGCGATATCAGGTGAGATGTCTTTGAATTGAAACTTTACTTTAATAAACCTTTTTTTCTCATTCGGGTTGCCATGTCTCTGTTCTGTATCGTTCATTCTTCAGGAACTGGGATCTTGACATACACTTGGTTTCTTGCAATCATTGTTAGCCTCATTAGTTGGTGTTGTTGGCGTAGTCCCACTCATATTCGACCGGCCACGCTTGAGACGTTGTGTAAAGCTGATCGCGTACAATAGAGCCGACCAAGACATGATTTTTGAGAAATTTGGTTTTCAACTAACAAATTTTGATGACAGGCCAAAACATATTGTTTGTACAGTTGTCAGCTATTATTAATTTACAGACATAGAACTCTGCTGATCAAGTGTGTGTGTGTGTGTGTGTGTACAAGGGTGTAGAAGATTTGAAGAAACTCTATTCTGATTGGCACAAAATGTATAAGAAAATCAAAGATGAATTCCACTTGCCAGTTGGTGACAGATAGGGGCTTTTCTGCTCCTTCTTGGGTATGGATATCTTGAGCGGTGAATAGATGCCTTGCCCATCTCCGCCTGGCAAAAGATGAGCAGCTGACATAGGCGGTGCTCCGGCCAGGCCGCTGCGATGTTGCTGCTGCTGCTGCTGCTGTTGTTGCTGCTGCTGCTGCTGTTGCTGCTGCAGGACAGCCGCTGCTGCTGTATGATGATGAAGCGGGTGTTGTGGTGTGTGAGGAGGAAGAGGATGATGAGTGGACTGCTGCTGCTGCTGGTGATGCGCCGGCTGAAGCTGCTGCTGCTGTTGGCTGTGATGGCTATGTGGATATTGATGCTGCTGCTGTTGCAAATCATCTCGCGGTGGCGGAGTAATTATGACATGGGCGTTACCACCAGTACTGGCATTGTGATTATTGCTATTGGCCAGGGATATGGCAACTGCTGGTGAGATGGCATCCGGCGTTAAGCTGGCCGGGCCGGGCACATAGCTCTCGAACTCAATGCGTATCTCTGTGCTGGGAAATCGAAAGTAACAGCTACGGGGGGAGAAACGAATAGAGTATAAAATGACACCCATCAATCAGCCAACTTACCGCTGGGGTAGCCTCAAAGGATCCACATTGCGACGCTGCAGAAAGTCATCAACAAAAATGCCATTCTTGCTCAGGCACTGCACAAAGAAGGCGTGCTGGTCCAAGTCGTAGAGCACCTGGAAATGTTTGCGCGAGACCAAGTTGTTTTCGGCCACATTGAAGTGCACCAGCGATGTGGAGGAATTGCGGCCAATGACGGTAACGGTGTCCGTAATGGGCAGAACTTCCTGATTGAAGCGCAATTCGCCGTAGGGAGGAGTTGAGCCCACCGAAGAGGAGACTTCGGCGGAGGAGGGGGTGTGGTTGGTGTTGGCAGGTGGGTGGTTTGCTGAGTTGTTGCTGTGGTTGTTGTTGGTGGTGGCCAATTCAGGACTGTTGTTGTTGTTGCCATGATGCAACTGCAGCATGTCCTTGGCTATGGCAACAGTTGCGGCGTCGACGTCGACGTTGACGTTGACGTTGGCAGCGTGGTGGGTGGTGGGCGTGCTTAAGACGGCGTGTACCGTTACAATCTGATTGCTGCCGTTGTTGTTGCTGCTGCTGCTGTTGCCGGTGGTTGTTGCTAGTGTTGTGGTTGTTGTAGTTGTAGCGGCCATTGAGAGTAGTTTCTGGCTGTGAGAACCTGCACAAAAAAGTGGATACGAAATGGTATAGTTTCTTTTGCTTGTTTTGGTCTTTTGCCTCAAGGTTTTTCTTGTCTTTTCGACTAAATGTTTTCCAAATATACACGCTGCTCTGCTCTGCCCTGCTGACTGGCAGCTTTTGTCTCTTTCTACATTCCGTTTTTGCTTTACTGTGTTTTGCTACCGCAGCCGCACACACACCACCTCGGATGCCCCCCTCCACCACCCCCACCCCCCCATCCACCCATCACCCACTCGTCGACCAAAAACAACAACAGAAAAAAAAATTAATAATAACACTACTACTACTACGCTACTTGAGTAAATACAAACACACCCGGACTGTGGCCAAAAAAGAGCGAGAGACACGCGCTTTAGGCGGCATCAGTTTTCCCGGGCTCGGCTCATTTCGGCGCACAGCTCAGTTGCCGGTGCAAAATCAACAGCCCCTCTCTCTCTCGCTCTCTCTCTGACCCTCTGCATCCCTCCCACTCTTTGGAGCTGCTGGAAGCTTGAAAATAATTTACAACCATTTTCCATTCTATTTTGCATCTCAGTACAGAGGTTAGCAGCGAGCTGGTGTTTGTGCTTTCGCCAGGGTTGTCAACGCTATGCAATTGCAGAATACTCAAAAAATAAATTGGTTTCTGACTCAATGCAATGAAAATGGTCTTGAGTCTAAAATAAGGACAGTCCCCGAAAACACTAACGACTTTCGGGAAATTGGAAATTAATACCTATATAATAACTATATATATAAAAGTCCGTGTACCGGGTTCCATCCGGTTTGGTTCAAAGCGTGTTTGCAGTCCTGCTTTATTAAAAGTAAATATTTCAGTTAGTCTTGGTTTCATTTTTAGAAAAAAGCTTTAAAGTATCTGACAAACTAAGTACCAAAACGACTCCCCGCGGTGATTAGTTGTAGCGAAAATAGAATTCCACTACTGATCAACTGATTAATGCTAGGTTCTCACCGCCGAAGTTTTGTCTTCGACATCAAGATTTATCAAAAAGATGCGATAAGATGTTCGTATTGGTGTAATGTCTGCATTCTTGCATCCATTGAATGCCTGATCTTGGTTTTGTTTCATATTTTGTGCAATTTCCGTATAGAAAGACGTGTTTTTCCGTATCCCCAGAGCTGTTTTTGTTGGTGATAACAATTGTAACGAAACCTGTACGATAGACAAATTAATTGATACCTTGTCGAGTCACTACTCGAAAAGTCACGGATGCAGGTGCATTCAGATTGAACGCATCTTTTTTGCCACACTAGCCCCATATCTTTTGTATAGCGGGAAAGCAACCTCTATTAAAAATAAATCCTTATAGGAAAAACTGTTTGCTTGATATTCTCCGGAGTAAAATTCATACTTAATTTGCTTAGAAGACGTGTGGACTTAGGATTTAATGCAATTATGTTAATAAGATCGTATCACAGGAATGCTGTTAGGTAAATAAATTAAGTATAAATATGTAATGTGTAATGTAAGATCTAAGGAAGTCGTGTTCAGTCCCTCTTGCTCTGTGAGTTGTCCAGTGACTCTTTTACTCAGTTCGGTGATTGTTCAGTTGATTTTCGCATTCGCTTTTATTTCGCATTTGAAGTCGTTGGCAACACTGTTTTCAGTTGGTGTGCTCATTTCGGCTTTTATTTGTTTTTTATTTTCTCACACACACACACACACACACACATACACACACATACACACACACACACAATAATAACCCCACATGGCTCCCCCATTCAATTTAATCGATAGCTTGCATAAACAAGCAAAACGAAACCAAAATAAAATTAACGAGAACAACAAAATGCCGCTCGTTGATTTTTTTTAGGTAAAAAAACGACTCCACCTGCTTGCCCTGTACACTATGTACATATGTATGTATTCCTCGTTTGTCTCTCATTTTGCGGACAAATGAAGGGAGGGGGGGCGGGGGCGGTGGACAGACAAAAGCGTAAACAGAAAGCACACTTTTCACGGCGATTGCGTAAACTCGCCGGACTTTTTCAAATCAAAAAAAAAAAATCAAAATATGTACACACACTTAGCTACGCACCACACACACACACACACTCTCCTCACTCATTAAACGCAATAATATTTACTTCACTAGGGCATTTCCAACGACCACTTTGACTTCTTATCAATGCTTCTTGTTATTATTATTTTTTCCACTTTTCCACTTTGCTTTCTACTATTATTAATTATTTTTAACTTAGCAACAACACGCTAATAAACACGCTAACGCCAAGTTCGATCTTTTTTCATCGGCGACTATATTTGGTTTTGCCTATCGACAGTAAGACCTTCGCTCGGTGGTGAGGTCACACTATTTTTTCACTAAAAAATATAAGAAGGGTAATGAATATATAGTTATATATATTATTTTATATATATACTATATATATTCTCGTGCTCGGGCCCAACCGCGTTGTGGGGAAAAAGTCTCGCGCCCATTCTTGGCCCATCTCTAGTGGAAACAATCGTTTCCACACTGCCCGATAGATCACAAAGACGAGCTGATTTGATATAGCCATGTCTACCTGACCGTCCAAATCTATTTGGTTTGGGTTTACCTATTCCTCTACAAACTTTGTCTCTTTGGGTGGGTTTTTAAATTGGTTTCAAATTCAATTAAAATTAAATAAATTCTTTAGTGGTTATAGTTTTGTGCAGAAAATCTAATGTTCTAAGGCTTCTAAGCTTGCCTCTATTTTTGTATTTATAAATGATATTATCCCTTTTTTTCTGTAACAAGTTTAAACGTACCCAAATATATATTGTACCAGAAGTGCTGAAAAATCTGCAATTTATTTATTGTAAATCCATTTGAAATAAAACGTATCCAAATAAATTCATTTTCTAAGCGATAGTTTTTGAGGCTGATATTTTTATTTCTATCTAACAAATGTTTACCATCTCTACTAAAACGTTCATCACTTATTCAAGTCGATAAAAAATGCAGCCTTGCCAGAGCGGCCAAATTTTGGGCACAGACAAAAGTTGAAATTTCTCCCAAACTCTCCACATGATTCTAATCAAACTTTTATTGAAAAACAGACAAAACCATGGCGAATACGCACACATACCGTGTATACCCCTACGCGAGCTGGAAGTTGAGATATATTCAATTTGGTGGAAAGATTCAATTTTTCAACACCACGTTTTTAATGCCACAAAAGGTTGAAACCAACCCCTGCCCAATAAAAACAATAGAGTACTAAATTCTTAACATTTCTGCATTTAAAGTTTTTAGACTTATCATTGCAGTCGAGAGAAAATTTAAAAAATCCACCGTTCCAAAATCGTCGCCAACTTTTCGTCGCTATTTTGACGGACAGTGGCCGTATTTTTGAAAACGCATTTGGTATTTCTCTTTGTCTCGCCAGCCGGTAACACTGAAAGTATGACAATACAGAAAGTACTGATCCACTACAGCTTCAAGAGAGAGAGACCGAGAATACCTACAATAAAAATTCAATAGTTACAGTGAGAGTTCGCCATGTTCCACTTTGGCGGTTTCAACATGATGTTCCCGGAAGGTCGCAGCTTCCACGCCACATACAAGTGCTTCTCGGTGTCCATGCTGCCGGGCAACGAGCGATCCGATGTGGAAAAGGGTGGCAAGAGTGAGTTTTCCTGAAGTTCCTTGGTGGTCCCTTCCCAATACGTTTCCTTTGTAGTAATAATGCCGCCTTCCGCATTGGACTCGTTGACCCGCCTGAACGTGGAGTACCCCATGCTGTTCAAGCTGAGCAATCAGAAAAAGTCCCGGGCCTCGCACGCTGGCGTCCTGGAGTTTGTAGCAGACGAGGGGAAATGCTATTTACCCTACTGGATGATGGATAACTTGCTGCTGGAGGAGGGCGATATACTGAACATCGAGAGCGTGTCCCTGCCTGTGGCTACGTTTTCCAAGTTTCAGCCGCACAGCACCGATTTCCTGGACATCACCAATCCCAAGGCGGTGCTCGAAAATGCTCTGCGCAACTTCGCCTGTCTCACCAAGGGTGATGTGATTGCCATCAAGTACAACAAGAAGGTCTATGAGCTGTGCGTGCTGGAAACGAAGCCGGGCAATGCGGTGAGCATCATTGAGTGTGATATGAATGTGGAATTTGAGGCGCCAGTGGGCTACAAAGAGCACAATGAGTCACAGGCGACGGGTGGTGCGGGGCAGGCGGGTGGCAGTGGCCAGGGAGCTGGCGGCAGTGCTGAGGCCCAGGCAGGTGGCGCCGTACTCGAGGAAGTTGTGGAGACCTTTAAGGGTTCGGGTGTGCGACTGGATGGCAAAAAGAAGAAGGAAAGCCAACTGGAGACTCCGGTGCTCAAGAAAGTGCTGCCACGCGGCGTGCCCGACTATGACTTTCAGTTTGGCCTACTCCGTTTCGACCGCACAATTAAACCCATTAGCGATCGTGGCCAGGACGAAACCGCCAGAGACGAGGCTGGCTCGGATGTGGATAGTTTCCAGGGCACGGGTTTCTCCATGAAGAAGACACGCAAGTAGTTGGGCTCTTTCATTTTTATTAGACACTAGAAAATAGTTAATTAAAGATTCAGCGTCAAGCGCAGCTCTTGATCTCTTGTCTTGGGCGGTGGCGTTACGTTGGTCATGGGCGGCAATCGGCGTATTTTACGTCCATGCTTGCCCTCCTTTCGTTTCCACAGGCCAGAGCGCGGTCGATTACCTAGCTGCCGCATGCGCTGGGCACTGCCCACATGCTCCTTGTTGTGCTCAATGTTCGAGAGGCGTCCCACAGTGGCCATGCAGGTCCGATCGAAGGCAAACTCGCGCTTGGAGGGAAGCTGCACCACCACCTTGTCATCAAATTTACGCAGCACAATGCCGAAAGTGCCGGCAGCATGGATCAAATGGCAGGGCTGGCCCGGATTCTTCTCCAGGCAATGTATGCGAGTGCCCAAGGGCAAGGCTCCCAGGGGATAAGCATCGCCTTCATTGGGACGCACTAGTTAAAGAAAAAGATTATTCAATAACCCTCCCTTAGTGAAACAGACCCACCTGGTATCCTGGGTATAACCCTCGACGTTTTCAGTATGTCTCCCACTTTCATATTCTCCGTGGCTAGTATATACTTCAGCTCATCGCCAGCTGCCACCAGGGCGACCATGGCAGTGCGGCAGCCGTCTTGCAGCAGCTCCACCACACGTTCCTCTTTTGCGGCTCCTTCCAGGGGTCCATCCCTTACCCACCTAATCCAACGGTACTGCTGCTTGATGCCACCGCCTATGCCCTTGGCCACCACGCGCCCGGTGACTGGATCTCGACCAGCCAGATGTGTAATTTTCAGTGGCTCCACCGTGTACTCCTCGGGAAAGTGCACGGTCCGCCGAAACTGCTGCCCGGCACCGGGTTTGGGTTTTTCCACCACTTTGGTCTTGGTGCGCAGCTGCAGGTGCTGCAATGTGGCCGCTGCACCACGCTGAGCGGGCGCTAGTGTGAGTGCGGTGTGGAAAAGTCGCGTGAGGCTTTGCATTTTCCCAGGAAAAGCGGAAAAGGGGATCCAAAAATGTTACAAAACCGCACGCCGTAACAGCTGATTCAAGCGATAGGCAGGTATCGATACGTCGATAAGTTAAGTTCAACCCTTGGCGAACTTTCATCACAGCGATAGCTGTCTATCGAATGTTAAACGTCCCCCGCTATTCTGTTAGGCCCACATACAGGCCATGTTAACTATACCCTTATTCATTGTTCGAGTAAAGCCGGTGGTAGTGCGCGCCAGTTCGTCCCGCTTAAACAAAATTTCAATAAATAATTTTATTGATCTGAAAAGTGCTGCTCTCTCAAGTGAGTATTCCCAAATTAAACATAAATTGTGTGCGAAAACAGAACTAAAAGTTGGGTTTTTTTTGGAGAAAGTGTCCCTACCTTATCCTTGTGTCCTGGCCTAGTCTGGCTGGCGCCGCGTGTTTTTTTTTTGCCCTGCGTGGGTGTGTGTGTAGACTTTTTGCACATATTTATGCAATTTCAACAATTTACATATTTTATTTCGTGATTTGATCAATTTTGGCTGCTGTAACCAAAAAAACAACAACAATAATAAAGTACCGTTTAGGAAAATCAATAAAATTAAAGCAGGGCGGGAGGGGGGTTAGGGGGAGGCTGAGAAAAACAACAGCATTGGCTGTGCCAGTTGATTTGAGGCTGTGAAAAGAAAACTCAAATGGCTCAATATTCTCCGTAAGCCCGAAGCTGCAACTCCCCGGGGTACTTGGTACAGTTCCCTGATATAAAATCTACAGTTTGACAGCCACTGCCGCCGTGTGCAGCTGTTTTCAAGTTTGTTGTTGTGGTTCATTGTTGCGTCGCAGCTGCTGCATTGGCCACTCCGCACAGTGGCGTAGATAGGAGGGAGGAGGGAACGCGCTGAATGACTGCCCAAAAGAATATTTTCCTCTGTACTCTGTACCAGAGGTACACAGCATATAATAAGTTTGTGGAAGAGTATGTAGCAGCCAGAAGGAAGCATCTCCGACCCCATAAAGTATATCGGCATCAACAGCCGAGTCGATATAGCCATGTCCGTCTGACCGTCTGTCTTATTTGCAGGCAGATCAAGTTTATTTCAAGTTTAGCCACGCTCCCTTCCGCCCCCGCAATTTGCAAAAAACGTCAGATTTCTCCTACAGTTTAAAAGATTGATGTACCTTCTAGACATATTGGCTATTCATCATGAAATGATAAAATGAAATAGCAATAATAATATTTTAAAGATAAAACAATATGTTCCAAAATATAGACCTCAATCCTCCCCATTTCGAAAAGCTATCTACGCCACTGACTCCACACCCTGCGCACACTCCGTTCCCGTTGCTCTTCTCATCTCTTCTCGCAGATTCCAGACAGACGACCTGAAGGTCTCCCAAAAATCGCCGCAGCATGATTCACTATCGACCCCTCACCCTGCCTTAGGCTTGGAATTTTTGTCGCCTTCAATTAGTTTGATTTTCAAAATTTGCAGCTTTATTTACAACATATTTTGCAAAATGAACAGTGGTGCACAGTGGGGCAACATCTTCAAATATCTAACGGTTCTAATGACTCTTAATAGTGCAGGAAATTTTAGAGTAAGTTTGTTTGCCAACTTTGCATAAGAGTAAGCGTCTTGGTTACAACAGCTTAAGACACAGACAGACAATCAGTGCTAATCAATCTCTCTACAGACCTCGAAAACCTCATTGTAAAGTTTAAGGTCTGCAGAATCATTTATCCGAAAATGTGTAAGATTCTATACTATACTTCTAAGGTACGAACGAAAGGTACGAATTCTAATACAATAGACTTCCCACTGGGCTAAAAAGCTTCTTGCTACATAAGTGCCTAAATGCCAAGTGGTTATGGCTGCGTTCTATACCGAGCACTTGATGGTCGCGTGCGCTAAGATGCATCCTTGAGTTCAGTCTTGAGTTCAAGTCCCTGTAAAGTAATCATATAAATATAATCATATCTGAAAATCAATCAAACATAGCTTAGAAAATGAAGGTGTATAGGGTCAAGTTCCCCCTTTCCTTCACACTCCCTTTTTAATTTTTTTCTTAGGTTTTTTAGTGTTGAGTTCAATAATAGGGATAAGTTTTGTTCGGGATCAACCCATTATTGTCACCGCTTTGGCTTATTCCGAATCGATAATTTGATATCCCTACATCCCATCCCATCCCACTGTGCAGTCCCTAAATAATTTGGTTTGAGCAAGCAAAATAAAAGGAGAGCAGCACACGCCAAAAAACAACTGTACAGTTTTGCTATAAAAAGCATTCGCATTCTCAAACAGAGTCACTGACAACTGCAAGTGAAATGCACTGAAAGATATTGGCTATACTTACTCGCATATAGCCAATTCTCAATATGTATTTCCATAATTCGTTTCCGAGTGCTTACGTCAAACAAAATGAAAAGCGAAAAATTCAATTGCAAACGATTTACATACATATGTTTGTATGTATAGGGAAACTATATTTTCTGCATGAATGATATCATGAGTAAACAAAATGGACCAATAGCTAAAGTGCGAGTGCTTTTGGGGATAAAGCAATCCTCTCACAAGGTCAACGAAAAAGAGTACAGGTAAACCGTTTGACCGCTTCACTGAACCACTGCAGTGGTCCAAGTGCCTGTCAAACTGTTAGGTACAGGTACAGTTAATTTGAATAGGTTAATATTGGTGCACTTCTTGGCGGGCTCTTGAGTGATGCTTTTCATAAGATAAGCTCCAATTAGTACCAACTTTGTCTTAGTTTCCCTCTTTTGGCTGTTGCTAGGCGGCTTTGTGTCTGCGGGTTTTGTGCATGAAATTCAATGCGTAGTCGTTGTTTTTGTTCTGTACGGCGCCGCCAAAATTTTTGCTCTTTTTATTCTTTTCATCTCGCCCCATCACACGTTTTCATATCAGCCGACAAACTCGTGTTTTCGCTGCTGTTTGTTGTTGCTCCTCGCACGCGATGGAAAAAAACTATAAAAATAAATATGGCCAGAAAGAAGTAAATATAAATGTGTAGAAATTTAGATTGAGAAGTGCTTTTTGTGTTTGGAATAGATTTCAGAGTTTTAGTTAAATTTAAGAACTGATAATTTCAGCTAGTGCTGAACCAAACCGAAAATCACAAATCAAAACGGTTCAGTTTGAGTTTAAAGAGTTTGTTAAGTGCTTACTTTTGAACAGAAAGAAGTTTTTGACATCATTTCGGTCGGTGATGATAACTTTGCCAGCATTTTAATCCATTTGCAGACCCACGAAAGAAATGACCTTCTCCCGCAGATTTATACTTAAGAAAAGCTTTAAGGCGTGAAATATGTCAAAATTAACGACTACCCTTGAACGAAATTTTCGCCGTTTATTGCTCATGCTTACCTTCGAAAGTCAACAAAAATTAGCTTTCCAAACATTTTCCAGCAAAATTCAAGACTTTATTCTTAAGTTTAGTCTTTTAGGGTTGAGAATCGTCGGAATTAAGGCTGATTCTAGCACAAAAATTACTTTAATCTTGTCGGTGCCTCAAAAGTGCTCGCAGATTTATGAAAAATCGGTTCGTTATACTTAAGAACGGACTTTAAGTGTTGCGATTTGACAGATTTTATTCAACAGAAGCCTTAGGGGTATAGAACTAGTGCTAGTCAGTGAGCATACACTCAAATATAGGTTTTTTTCGAATCTGTAAACATTCTACTCAATTTGGTATATATAACAGACTAATTAATTGGTTTTTTAGGCGAATTCCTTCAATTTTCTAATATTGGAAAATGTTGGTTCGAACATCTAAGTTTTTCTTGGTCCTTTGGGGGCTATTCTTCCCAAATTTTATAGTAAAATGTAGAAATCTACAACAACAAAGCGCTCAGTTTCTGTGTGTGTCTTTAATCGAAAATATTTGTGCACGCTTTTCATTTACGCTCGTCGACTTGAACACAACAGTACATTTGCATGAAAGAGCTTTTCTTACACATATCTGTTAATTAATTGTTTCGTTTGTCTGTGTAAATATCTCTGTCATACTCGAAGGCATTTCCAATTGATTTCGCTTCATTGGTCAAAGACTGAACTTAACCGGAAGGGTTAAAAAAATGCCACCTTGAACTCTTGTTGGGGACAGCGCACAACAACAAGTGGCTGGTATTAAGGCTCTAACTATTTGTCGAGATTTACTATGGTGTCCCCGAGGAATAGCGGAAAATTAAATCAATATTGAATGCAATTCACAGTCTGCCATTGGCAATGTCAAGGTTGTCGATGACGGAGGTCTAAATAATAGTGCCTCATAACCATCGTCATCGTCATCATCATCAACCCGCCTTCTCTGTTCGTTTATATACTGCTGCACTTGGCTGAGGCATTTTCATTTTCATTTCCACTTTCATGTCATGCAATTGCGAAGCGACTCATCCCTCTGGGCGGCAATAACAACTTCTTCGTGTAGGCTCGCACATTAATTTCATTTTCAAAACGCAATAACTGTAATTCACACTGCAGTGGCAGAGTTTTCTATATTTAACCCTTTCTGACTTTGGCTCTTGGGCTCTATTAAAACCAAAGATTACAAAAATGTAAACTTATAAAGTTTTATATATATTTAGAACGTAGAAAAATCCTATTTTTTTGTATAAAATAATATGTATAGTGTATAAAATAAGCCCATTTCATAATCTTTTACTTGCAATGTTTCTTACACTGTACAAGTTATTACCAATTCCTAAGTCTACGTCAGCAATCGAATATATAAACCGTGATAACCTTGTCGCGCTGTCGCTGTCAGTCAGGAGACATTGTCCTGTTCTGGCCTATTATTTTCAGACTTGTTTTTTTATACCAGCAAAATGTGTCATTTGTTTATTTGTTCACAGCATAATGTGCGGCTAATTACAACGTCTATTATGTGTGGTGCACTTTAGGGTATTGCCTGTTTCCCATTGTGGAAATGAGCTTCAAAAAGTGAATTGGTAAATGGATGTTGTCGAAGAGAATAAACATAACTTTAAGGGTTACCGAAGAACATAAAGTACATGTCCAGTGGAAACTAAAAGAGTTTTAATTATATACAAAGGGATAAAACCTGTTCAGAAAATAAGTTATCATCAATTCAAAATAAGAACAAGTCTTCTTAAAATGAGCACAACTTAACTCAACTCAGACAACGCACAAAATAACATAAGCAGCCTTTTAGACGCGCGTCTACAAATGTGTGCAATGGCTCAGTGAGCTAACACGTCGCCGTCATTGAGTGTAAAAAAGCCTAGGGATCGACTTCAGATAACAAGTACCATCAAATTGTTTCGTTATTGATTAAATAAATCAGGTGGAGGTTGGAAGGGTTGTCACTGAAGTTGTTGTACTTGTAAATTTGGATATTATCATCGCTTCCCTTCAAAGCTTTATTGGAATTTCGGATAATTTCGATTCGCTGATGGACCCTTCCTTTATAGACCAAATTGCTACTTAGCGATACCGCGTTGATTTAGCTTTTAAGAATGACTTGTCATTTTAAAGCACTCTTATTACCAGTAGGAAATACTGGTATAAAATAAATTATAAAAAAGAAGCAATAATATTTTGTTAATTTTATTCCCTTTATAATCATAGCTAACCTAGTGATGCAACTCTCCAGCTATCTGATCTATCTCTCTCCAAAATGTACAATGAAACGGTACTGTTTTACTTTTTTTTTACTTAGCCATGATGACTTCAATCAAAACGACAACAAACAACAACCAATTACAATTTCAATTGCAACTTTGTTCAATTTTATAGAATTTTCAATTCAACGCATGTCATGCGTTGTGGCTTCGTTCAACTAAAACTAAATCGCCCCAAGCCGAACAATGGTACATCTTTTTTTGCAATACAATTTTTCATTGAGAAAACCTGATGACTTAATTACAAAAAGGTTGAACTTATACCGGTTGTAACTGCCTAATAACAGATTTGGATTTTGTGCATACACAATAACATTTATATCAGCTTTGTGAATTTTGTCTATTTGATCTATCTAAACTGGGTTCATTACGGTTTCGGTAGCTTAGCGCGCAAGTTCAACTATTTTGTTTAAACATAATTCTTTAAAATAGAATCAAGTGGAAGATAATTATACTCTGTACCGTAGGTAAATAGAGTATTAAAAGTTTGTGCAAAAGTATGTAACAGGCAGAAGGAAGCATCTCCGACCCCATAAAGTATATATATTCTTGATCAGCATCAACAGCCGAGTCGATATAGCCATGTCCGTCTGTCCGTCTGTCTGTCTGTCCGTATGAACGCACAGATCTCAGAGATGGTAAGAGATAGAGGTTTGACATGTATGGGACATATGCTTCTTATGTCTGCATGCAGATCAAGTTTATTTTCAATTTTGGCCACGCCCCCTCCCGCCCCCGCAATTTAGAAAAAACGTCATATCTTCCACAGTTTTGAAGATAGATGGCTTGTTCTTCTGGACATATTTAGTTATTAGAATAACTTATCGATCCGCCAAAGGAATGAAGAAGATCGGATGAACGGTTTCCGAGTTATGATCAAAAGACAAAATTTCTTGGGACAGAGTATGTTATAGTCGGGCTTGACCGACTTTCTTTCTTGTTTTCCAAGTCGCTTTTTGATGGCAGATGTGAGTTGAGAAAAGTTTGCTAGTACGTTGACTGAGCTTAGAGCAAAGTTTGATATTGCGTGACAACAGATGCAACAGGAAGAACTAATAGGCCAGCCCTTGATCACTAGCTCTTTAAAAGTAAGCTCGAAATTGGTTGTGCATGATATAATTGTTTGAATAATCAATTGACTATTAAGCAGATGCAACCTTAAATACGACATTAGAAAGTTACTTAAGGTTCGGTTCCACACACAAATATTTATAAAACTTTTCCCATTTTGTTTGCCCAAAGTGGAGACACAAATTAGTTTTCGGGCAAACATTTGCCCTTTAACAGTTTGGGCAAAGAAAGGTAAATTAGGTATAAACACTGACGCAAATTGTTAGCACAGGGGAAATATTTGTGCAAATTATTTAGGAGCAAAGATATGCTCATATGGGTACACCAAATTTGTTTGGCGCAAAGATTTACAATTGAAGGCTAACTTTGTTTGCACAATGTATACAAATGTTGTTTGCTATAGATATAGTTAGGCTGCCTTTACACAGCTCGATACATGAGACATGATAATCTAGTAATCCTGCATTTCATCATGTTAGGCCTATGAATTTAAAAAGGAATTCTTATTTAAAACAACTAACATGTAGGTCTACTAGACTATCATGTCTCATGTGTCAAGCTGTGTAAAGACAGCCTTATTCACAATGTCTTGCCCTTTTTCTTTGATTTTTCATCTCAGTTTCGGTCGTCCCCTCTTTTCTTCTTTCTTAGTCGGTAACTTTCCAATTGCTGTACTGGAGTCATTAGGAATATGTGCTGACTAACTCGACTGAAAACGATATCTGACTTGATTTTCTTTAACCTTTTTTGTCAAAAGTTGAAGAATAGAGCACTTTGTCTCCTTTTCAATTGGAATTGATTGTTTTTCGATTTCCTTTTTATGAATTTTTCCACTTTTATTCCGGTTGTGGGTTGGTTTTTGGTGTTTTTTTTACATTTATTCGGTTACAAACTGAGATACAGTTTAAATACTTGTTGAATTAATAAGCTTTGTTTGAGAACCCGTGACTAAGGACGATCTTTTTTTCCCACTTTGACCACAACTGGAAACTTATGTACAAATTTCAGCCTTCTATTTCTTGACATCTAGTCTATACTTAGATAACTTATCACTCGAATCACTAATTTCGAATAAATCTAATCTCTATACTTCAATTTTGCGTTTCTTTGCAGACATGGTGAATAATTCTCTGTGGTGGAAACAAATTTGCTGTCCTAAACGTCAGGTGAGTACCTCTTGTGAACTTTTACCTTTATCCTTCATTAATTTCTAACTATTTGATTGCAGTTTAACAACTCGACCACCATTATTAGCTCCTATTCAACATAACAAGAAACTTCTTAGATTTAACAACAACAACAACTACACCACAAAATCCACTTACTCAGCAAAACAACAACTACCAATATAGGATTTAATGCAAGTGGAATTTTAGGTTGAGGTCCCAGAACAGAAGCTCACCAAATTGTATAGGAAAGGAATTTTGAATTTATGTTTTTTTATGTAATTGTACTTTGAATTTCGGAAACGCAAATATTTTATTGAATTCCTTTAAGTGAGGGCGCTTCAAGGGAAATCGTAGCGTTTGCTTGGCATTTTGTGTGGCAGTCTTTTAGGCCCAAACGTTACCTTAGCTTCGCGGCGAGTTGTACTTAAATTTTCATCATGAAAATAACCACAATGAAGTTTAAGCGCAAATATGGCTGTTTAGAGAATATTTGAAATATTTAAATTTCGTTTCGACTATCATTTTAATTACGTAGTATTGTATTTTATAAGTTTTTGAAACATTTGTTTTTTGCACAAGATATTTATTATTATTATTGTCGAACCCCCACTCCTCCTACCCCCCAAACCCATTTCATTTTTGTTGAGCAAAAGAAGGAAAGCGTACAAAGTAATTTAGTTAGGCAGGAGAGAGAAAGAGAGAGAGAGAGAGAGTGAAGTAGTGAGAGCGATTAAGCGATATAGTAACAGCAACATGGAGAGCTACTCACCAGATCTGCTATGGATGGTCATTCTTGGCTTCCTCATAGCCTTTGTGCTGGCCTTCGGCATTGGGGCCAACGATGTGGCCAATTCATTTGGTACCAGTGTCGGATCCGGAGTGTTGACCATACGACAAGCCTGTGTTCTGGCTACCATTTGCGAGATTTCAGGAGCTGTGCTGATTGGTAAGTATAGCATATGCTCTAAACTTTACTTTTTTGGTGGAGCTGCGCTGTCACAATTCCGATTTCTTAAAAAGGAGCCTGAACCACTGAAAAAAAACCTAAATTAGACTCCAAAATTGCTCTTTTTGAGCGAGAACAACTAAACTGAAAAGTCCAAGTCACAAATGCTCTTTTATGTTCAGTTACTCACACTTTTGTAGCTTTACAATGCCAAAAAGTCTAAATCATACTCAAAAATGGCTCTTTTTTGTTCAGTTGCTCACACAAATAACAGTTTCTTAACCCAGAGCGTAACTATCTGAGAATAAAACTCTAACTTATACTCAAAAATGTATGTGTTTTGTTCAGTTGCTCAAACGATTACAATTTCTCAAAAAATGAGCCTGAACTACTGAACAAAAAGGGTAAATGAAACTCCAAAACTGTCCCTTTTTGAGCGAGAACAACTAAACAGAAGAGTCCAAGTCAAAACTACTCGTTTTTGTTCAGTAACTCACACATTTATAGCTTTACAATTTCAAAAAAGACCAAATTTTACTCAAAAACGGCTCTTTTTTGTTCAGTTGCTCACACAAATAACAGTTTCTTAACTGGCTGAGCGAAAAATTCCAACTTAAACTCAAAAGTTGAAGTGTCTTGTTCAATTTACAATTTCATAGCATTTGGCGTAAACAACTGAACAAAGAAGAGCAACTGAGCATCTGGTTCATCGAACTAAAGCACAAGCAACTGACTTTTGAGAACCTTACTTAAATTTGACTTTTCTTTCATAGGTTACAAAGTGTCGGATACCATGCGCAAAGGCATACTGGAGGTGGGCATGTATGAGGGATCCGAGGATGTGCTAATGTTGGGCTGTGTGGCTGCTTTGGCCAGCAGTGCTGTGTGGTTGTTGGTGGCCACTTTTCTTAAACTGCCCATTTCGGGCACGCACAGCATTGTGGGCTCCACCATAGGATTTTCATTGGTGGCACGCGGTGTGCAGGGCCTGAAATGGACCACTTTGGCAACCATTGTTGGCTCCTGGTTCATTTCACCGGTTCTAAGTGGTGTGGTCAGCATTCTACTCTTCCTGGCCATACGTCGCTTCATTTTGCGTGCCCAGGAGCCGCTCAAGGCCGGTTTTCATTCACTGCCCATTTTCTACGGAGCGACCTTTTTCATCAATGTGATAAGCGTGGTACTGGATGGACCCAAGTTGCTGTACATGGATAACATACCCACTTGGCTGGCCTTGAGTGTGAGTGTGGGCTTGTCCTTGGTGGTGGCTGTGTTGACGCAGCTGGTGGTGGTGCCCTGGCAGAGACGTAAAATTGCCAAACGTCTCAGAGCCGAGAATCCGGTCAAGTTCAATTTCGAGGACTCTGTGGGTAAGTCTCATACGCTTATCTGCTATAATCTGAAACTAATTTTGACCTGCTGTCGTTGTAGAATCCTCACCCTCCGGCAGTCCCAAGAAGCAGCGTCGTCCCTTGTCGCTGGTTAGCGAGGGGAAACCTCTGCCGGCCATAGCCGAGATCACCGAGCTGGTCTCGTTGTCCGACAACTCACCCAAGACCTTTAAGCTGGCACCGTTTGGTCTGGCCAACAACAACAAAAACAACAATGCAGCACCCGGCGAGGATTACAAAATCGATCCGAAACTCATTAAGAAGGCCGAAGATCTGCTGGGCAAGGCCAGTCTGGACAATACGGATGTCACCATTACCAGTCTGAATTTCATTGATGAGCAACATCAGACCGGACGCAAGCTACAGGAGTGTTTTAAGACCATGCAGTCACCCAAGGAGGAACTCAAGTTGCCCCAACCGTTGGCCAACAACAATCTGCAGGTGGTGCCCAGTGGTGGCAGTTTGGATCTAATGCTGAACTCGACCCTGTCACCCAATTCTAGTAAAGTGCCACTTATTGAAAGCAAGGAGGCTCTGAACGAACAGGAAGAGGAGTTCAAACGTGCGGCTGGTCGTCGTGCCAGCAGTGCTGAGGAGACGCAGGAGATTTCGATGCTGTTCTCCTTTCTGCAGATCCTGACCGCTACCTTTGGTAGCTTTGCGCATGGTGGCAACGATGTGAGCAATGCCATTGGACCACTGATCGCCCTGTATATGATCTATCGTGAGGGTTCGGTGATGCAGCAGGCGGAAAGTCCCATTTATATATTGATTTATGGAGGCGTGGGCATCTCTGTGGGTCTCTGGCTGTGGGGACGACGCGTTATCGAGACAATTGGCAATGATCTAACAAAGATTACCTCATCGACGTGAGTTTTGAATGGAGAAATTTGATTTTTGTGCATCCTGAAAAATGTGGTTCTATTTCAGCGGCTTTACGATTGAAATTGGTGCCGCCATTACCGTACTGCTGGCCAGCAAAATCGGCTTGCCCATTTCGACTACTCATTGCAAGGTTGGTTCGGTGGTTTTCGTGGGTCATGTGAGTGCAGCGGGTCGCAAAAAGAATCCGGAACTCCAGCAGCAGCAGCATCAGCAGGAGCAGACCGGACAGGCTCCCCTGGCCGATGGCAGTGTCGACTGGCATTTGTTTCGGAACATTGCCTACGCCTGGATAGTTACCGTCCCCGTTACAGCGTTGCTCAGCGCTGGCATGATGTACGTGCTCTGTGCCCTGGCTGTGGAGGATATGGGCTAATCTAAGGCGCCCCCGTGTAAGCCGTTCAATTATTAATCGTAAAAGCAGCAGAACTACACACAAAACATAAGAAACCAAAACCAAGAAACAAAAAACCTAAAGAAAATTACTCGCCTAACTAAAGTAATAAAAAAAAGATAAACGTAAACAAAAACCAAACATTGTACTTAGCGCATAGACCGTCTGATGCTAACCCACATTGATATTATTTAAACACAAAAAACAAAGCATTTCGTGATTTCAAATTGTACATTTTTGATATTTTTTTATTTATTGTTACAATCTAAAATGATACTTGTCCCACTATTCAGGCAACCCGTCAAGCAATAGAACAGAGCAAAATATTTGAATAAAATACAAACCACTGTTAGCAGCGTTTATCATTTCCAAACTCCTATTGCTTGGTTCACATTCCAGAGAGCATCACACCTGGTGGTGATTCTCACTAGTCCATCGTTTGAATAATTTTTTCTTGTTTATTTTGTATGCCGTTGAGAACCAGTGCATCAAATATTTGACTATTTACATATGTGTATGGGAAATAAACTAAAAGAAGTTATTAAATGTACAACTTTTGGGCGTTTTTATATTGGTGGAATGGGCGCTACGCAATGGATAGAGTGAGTGGGGCTTGCCCGACTTTCTTACTTGTTTAAAGATGACGAAGGCAGGAACGTTACTGCCCTTTTTATTGGAACCGGCCGGATCGGATGACTGTAACTTATAGCTGCCATAGAAACGATCGTTCGAGAAACTAGTTCTAGTGAGAAAAACTTTTTTGTATTCAAAGTAAACGCCTCCAAACTTTGTATTTCTTAGTTTTGCTTTGCTTTCCCATGATTCCACAAAGTTTGGTCGAAATCGGACATCTATATAGTATAGCTATCATAGAAAAGTAGACTCAATAAAGTAGTCTTAGTGAGAAAAACATGTTTGCTTTCAGTGGAAATGTCCTTTAAATTAGTTAGAAAAAATTTGAATCGATATTGAGCAGTTTGCATTTCGTTTTTGGCATTTGCTTGCGTTAAGCAGCTGGTCACACCAAATACAGCTAAGTTTGGGACTTCCCTTCAAACAGTAGCATTTATTTGGAACTTCAGTTCGAGGCGGACGAGCTGACTTCATATGTATACTTCAAACAGTATACTAAACTTAAAATAAAATTCAGACAATCGAAACGCATTTCTCCTTTTCGCATCGCTTATAAGGTAATTTTGATATCAGATCGAACTTCAAATATATTTACTTTTTGTTTCTTGCACTTAGATTCCCAGTATGTCCACTTTCACTCATGTAATTGCCGTGGACTTTGAGGCCACCTGCTGGGCGGATCAACCGTCCCCGCTGTAACGAAAATCCGAGATAATCGAATTCCCGGCAGTGCTGATCAACCTGAAGACGGGTCAAGGTGAAGCCGAATTTCACAAGTATCTTCGACCCACGGAGAAGCCAATTCTCAGCGAGTATTGTTTGAATTTGACCGGAATTAGTCAGTCGATGGTGGACTCTGGCATTAGCCTACAGGAGGCTCTCTTGCAGTTCCACGAATGGCTGCGTGAGGTACTGCCTGCTCGTGGTCTGGTGCTGCCAAAAATGAGCAAAGTCAATCCTCGAGGCAATTGCGCCATGGTCACCTGGTCGAATTGGGACTTTGGCATTTGTCTGGATAAGGAGTGCTTAAGAAAGAAATTGGTCAAATTTGACTACTTCAACCAGTGGGTGGATGTCCGATATCTCTATATAAATTTTTATCGCTATCGTCCCACCAACTTTGAGGATGCACTGCGTCATGTGGGCCTTAAATTTGAGGGTCGTGCTCATTCGGGTATTGTGGATGCCAAGAATCTGGGAACTTTGGTATGCAAGATGAAACGTGTTGGCATTCAGATTAGAATTACTAGAGATCTGACCAAATATCAGGCTATGAACTTGAATTGTGAATTGTAAGGCAAGATACATTTTCTAGATTTGTAGTTTTTAAGAAAACCTCATGAAATATCGAGTGTTGGTTAGAAATACTTTGTTCTTTAAGTTTTGCAGAAATAGGTCAAAAGTGAAATTAATTTTCAGAAAAGTGAATTCTTTCTTTAGTAGTTACGCTCAAGCAACTTGCCGACTTTCTCATAGGAAAGGTGGCTAGAGTTTGGATTAGTTGAATGAAACTTTCGGCTACGTCCTAAGCTGATGATCTGACCAGATATCCCTTGAATAATTATGCCAGGTTTGGAGAAGAACCTTTATTAAATGTTGGAACACTTCTAGAAACAGTTATGTGTCACCACTTCGAGTTAATTCATTTCGGAAAGCTTTGAGGGCTAGATTCTTTTGAAAAACAGTCTGCGAACTGAGAGTTGGCTTATGCTACAAAAACATAAAAATTCCGATACTTTGAAAAATCCCTTCGAATTTTAAGTAAATCAGTTGATTTCAGATGAAAAAGTAGTCATCATTTTGTGTTGAAATATGAATAAATAATAAAAAAAAAAACATGTGCGAGTATTTAGCTTCCTGCAGATAACTCAGGGATGTAAATATAAGGCAATGCGATTGGGAATTGTTTTGCCATGAATTCCAGTTGATCTAAGAGCACCCGATCTATATTCCTATACCTATATCTAAAACAAAGCAAACAGATTTAGCAATCAGTTTTTGTACCTCGAACTGAATAAATTTAAAATATAACTTAAAGAAACTCACTCAAGTGCGCTGGGCACTTTAGAAAGAAGTCTGACAAAATTACTGTTTTAGTTCCAAACCAAACGCTGCTCACGACGGACGTCTTAAGATAAAGTTTTGCAGTAAAATTCAAAGCTAACACCAAATTCGCGATATCGGAAAGTATTTCCTGTTTTGTCATCGCTACGCTTTTGAGTACTTTTGATATCACAGTGAACTTGACCACAAGGGCTTTAATATTTATGGTATTTAGATTCCCAGTATGTCCACTTTCACTCATGTAATTGCCGTGGACTTTGAGGCCACCTGCTGGGAGAACCAACCGTCCCCGCTGTACCGAAAATCGGAGATAATCGAATTCCCGGCAGTGCTGATCAACCTGAAGACGGGTCAAGGCGAAGCCGAATTTCACCAGTATCTTCGACCCACGGAGAAGCCAATTCTCAGCGAGTATTGTTTGAATTTGACAGGAATTAGTCAGTCGATGGTGGACTCTGGCATTAGCCTACAGGAGGCTCTCTTGCAGTTCCACGAATGGCTGCGTGAGGTACTGCCTGCTCGTGGTCTGGTGCTGCCAAAAATGAGCAAAGTCAATCCTCGAGGCAATTGCGCCATGGTCACCTGGTCGAATTGGGACTTTGGCGTTTGTCTGGATAAGGAGTGCTCAAGAAAGTATTTGAAGAAACCGGCCTACTTCAACCAGTGGGTAGATGCGCGCACTCTCTATATGAATTTTTATAACTATCAACCCACCGACTTTGAGGATGCACTGCGTCATGTGGGACTGAAGTTTGAGGGCCGCGCGCATTCGGGCATAGTTGATGCCAAGAATCTGGGAACTTTGGTATGCAAGATGAATCGTGTTGGCATTCAGATTAGAATTACTAGAGATCTGACCAAATATCAGGCTATGAACTTGAATTGTGAATTGTAAAGTAAAAAGAGATTTATCACGTTTATTGCGAAGAAGGATGCTACCATTAAAAACAAAAAAGATTTTCTAACTAAGACTGTTTTTCCTACCTTTCTTTTGTATGGCAGCTATATCATATAGTTGTCCGATTTTCATCCAACTTGACAGAATTATGAAAAAGCATAGAAAACCTATGCATACAAAGATTGGAGACGTTTCCATGGAAAAGAAAAAAGTTTTTCTCGTCACCCTGATTAAGAATATATATTTCTATGCGTTCCAAACATCTGGGCAAAATAATAATACCCTTTGCAAGGGTATTAACATAATACATGGAAAATTCTAAGAAAATTTCACCAAGAAACCATTGGTCCAAAATCAATTTCTGGGTCGCTCCCAGCGGGTTCCAGATGTGCATAGGGTATTTGGTGAAGTACAAATAAGCGACCTAGGAATTGATTTGAATCCCATGGTTTCATAGAGAAATTTCATTAGAACTTACCGTAGATTATGTTTCTGTCTTAGTTTTGTCCCAACAGTTTGACTAAGGAACGCTGCTCGCAGTGTGCAAAGTACTTAAAACGTAAAAGCTTAACAAATTGATAACACAATTGTGTTAACTGTCAGCGTTGCCACCCGACTCCCCTAAATTATACGTAATCAACACTTTATTTAGAAAGCTCAGCGCCAGCTCTTTCTCAAAAGTTTCTACTTGTTGGTCACGAGCTTTTGCTCTGACTAAGCTTTTGAGCGTGGCGCGCTTGTTTGGTGAGCAACGAAACGTGTTCAGTTAGTTGAGTTTTGAGCTTCGTTGTGTTTGGTTGGCTTGTAATTGCGCGTTGCCTAACGGTAAATTGTGGCGAATGAATCTGCGCGTTGTTAAATTTAAGCTCGCTGTGCATAGTGCAACAACAACTACACCACTAATGGTTGTCTGAAACTGTTAACAAACAAAAAAGTGTTAAAAGTAGCAAGTGAAGTGTGCACAGATGTTGCGGCAGGCTTAGCTTGGAATCGGATTGTGATTGGATTAACAATTTTGAAGGTAAGGGTTCGACTTGAAGCCAATTTCGCCTCAGCTTAAGACCTTTCTAAGTGAATTAGTTTTCCGCCATTTCCTTTTCCAGAACCGACCCTTCAAATCCCTTTATCAGCTTTACTTGCAGGTACATACATACATAACTTACATAATTTGTTTTTTTTTTACTTAAACCGATTTGCGTGCATTGAACTTTTTGGTCTTTCGATGATTTTTGTTGTTTTTACCTCTTTTTGCACCGACTTCTTGTGGTTTATTGTTGTTGTTTTTGCTTTTGCTGGCTGCTGATGATTGTTTTCCCAGTGAGTGAGTGTGCCTTCCCGGCAGCCCATGAGGCTTGTTCTCATTTTTAGCACAATTATTTAACGAGTTATCCGGTTTTGTTTTATTTTTAGTGGGAAAATTGCATTATTTATAGTATTTGTGGTTGGGAGTTGTTTTATCTTAATTATGGTCTTAAAATTGGGCACAAGCTTTTAGGAAAACTGATTAAACTATTCGATGATCGCTCAGCATGTGTGACCCCATTCCCCTTTAGAAGAATTTGGGCAAACAGAATCCCATTTAGCAAAAATAACAGGTGTTCCAATGTCTTTTTTTATTGTTTTTATTACCCTGCTCTAACTGTTCAAAGGGTGTATTAAGCTTGTGAAACATGCATCCACAATACTGTATGATCAGCAACATCGAGTCGATATAGTCAAGACTATATCGAAACCCCCAAAGGTTCCAGTTCTAAAACTGGGTATATTTCGTGATTTCTAACGCGAATATAAGTCGTCCACAATTTCCACGACTACTAAGACAAATCAATGTTTTCTTCTTCCAATCCAATTCTATCTAAAGGTTTCAGTGAAGCAAATGATTTGCCAAGGATAGGTAATTTGTGTATTTTCATACTGACTTATTCAAAAGTCGGAAAAACCAAGGCAGCTAATACGTCCAGGACCCAAAACCCTAATTCCGATTCTTGAAACGAACCTGATGAATTATTAAACTCTCGATAGCCTAAGGCAAATGTTGCTATACCTTTTCAATTTTGTAGTTGTGTGTCAATTTCTTCCAATAATAATAACAATAATATTAACCCCTCGAACCTGAACCCGAACAGTATTATTGCTTCTAGCGCTTAGAATTGTTTTATAAGCTGACTTTATCTCATATTCTTTGAATATATGAATATTTCTTCAACAGTTCCATGGCTAAAACTATTTTAAAGTATTAAATCGGCGATCTGATAAGTAAACTATTTTTTCTCTAGAAGATTTAGAATAAAGCAGGAACGATTCTCATAGACTTTGTTTGAATGATTTTCCGCTTACCGTCCGTAGTACCAAACCTTGGACTGAATATTCTGTAGAATTTTCAGAGTATATAGCCTCTTTTTAATAAAAAAGTCTTTTGGATTATCATTTTTTATCAGTGAAAGTATAAAGCAAATTATTCAAATTCTTTAAGAAGTGAATTGAATTCGAAGATTTGGTTCTTGATTCGACTCTGTAGGCTTAAAACCCCAAACCGGACTTGCAGTTTTGTTTGTAGCCCTAACACACTCCTTATCTAGCAAGGTAATATGAAAGCGATGATAAGCAGGAAAGTAGAGTTATTAGCAACCGAAAAGCGGCTCAACTGTGGCCGTGAAGTCTTTTTAAGGCCTCTCTCTGTAAGCTATTTATGTACTGGTCCAAAAGTTGTCTAATAAATGAAGGCTACAAATGTGTCAAAGTATGCGTAAAACCTCCTAAGCACATACAAGGTATTTCACAGTCGAGCACAATCGTCTTTCTTACCGGATTTGAAAAAAATAAAAAAATTCCATTAAATCCCATAGATCCCCAGGTAGCTGGGCTTATTATGCAGCTTGCCTAGCGGTTGTGTTCACCTCAAAGCGTCCGATGCCGCCGCGGCGCCCCGCCACTAAAATAGAAAAGAGCAGCAAACCCACTTATGTGTTTTTGCTCAACCAAATGGCCAATTCTTTGCAGAACAAAAGCCAAACCATCAAAGCCATTAACTGGGCAAGAGCCAAACGACGAAGTTTTGTGGGGCCAACCGAAAAGTCATTAAAGACAAAAATCTATTGAACACAAAACACGCCTTCAATAAAAAAAAAAATAATAATATTTCGTTGGTCCAAAGAGAAGCAAATATCTTTTTTGCTGCACATGCCACAGCCAGTCGCATACTTTTGTGGTGCCAGGTGGTGGTGGTGGTGGATCGAGTCTCTTGCTGACTACCTGTTAATTATGCGCTTATCAGTTCATTTTCTAGTTTCTGCTGGTGTCCAGCTGGTCTACCATAATTACACATGAATTCTAACTTCCTTATGTGTGCTCCCTCTCTCTCTCCCTCTGTCTCGGTCTCTCTGCTATTAATCCATTATACACGAGTTCAGCTTTTAGCATTTGGGGTCCACTGTCATAATAATGATAACCCTCATGGCGATCAGGCCAATTTGCGCACTTTCTCTTCCAGCTTAAAGGAGTGGTCGAAAGACACTCCCGATAATTGGATTTGACAACCTATAACATATATGATTGATTCAAATATTCATTATTTTTAGTGTGCAGCAAGTGGAGGGGAATGTGGAAATCAATTAGAAAAAGTGTGGTTGAAAAGATCTGCATAAGTTTAGTTAGATTGAAGTGTTTGGCCATCACAATTTGTTGATGTGCCGGAAATGTTAAGACATTTCATTAGACTAGAAACTGCTAAAACACATAGGAAATTGGAAATGTAATTACCTTTAGTTTCATTGCTAGCTGTAACGTAAAAATAAACTTATATTAAGGAAACATTAACTTTTATATTATATTTAAGCAATATTAGTTTGGATATCTATTCTACACTTTACACTTATAAAAATATCTTATGAGATTAATTTCATTTTCACATTTTCAACATTTTCTAAGAAATGCAAAAGCTTTTCTTGTTTTTTTTTTGTAAATTCTTATTTACATGTTAAAACATAAAAAAACTTTTGGAATATTCCTAAAACAGGTTAATTTTTCTAAGAATAGTTTTCTTAAAAATATGGTAGAAATATACTCGTTGTATTTAGAAAAAATTTCTGAATTTTACATTTGGAAAAAGTTGCAAAAATTAAATTATATTCCAGAAAATCTTTCCATAATATTTACAAATATTTTTCTCTCTCTCTTATCTGCTTAGAACAAAAATACATACAAAAATGTAAAATATCCAAACTCCTTAAGGCATTTTCCATTTGCACATTCTCCAACACCTTTGAAAATGAAAATGCAATTCGAATTTGCAATTATGTAACCTCTGCCAAATGTTAAATTTCGTAGAAAAATACAAAAATTGTATTTTCAAAAAAAATAAATAAAAAAGACCGTCAACTTTCTAACATGGTCAGACGACCATGGTTTCCTGGACCATTGAGTGCTCTGCATGGGGCTTTCCTTGAATTTCCTTTTTGGTGCATTATCGCGCGCGCTCCAAAACTCACTTAACAGGCAGCCTCCGCTGCAGTTTCCCTCCTTCATTGTCATTGCAGAGTCGTCGGCCTGCAACTGCATTTCCCACTCAAGACAACATTTCATAAAGTTTATTAAACTTTAACCAAATTGTTAAACCGTCGATTTGCTGCCGCTGCGTTGCCGCCGCCGCCGCCTACCCACCCCCTGTCCATGGCCCATTCACTTTTAGTGTTGGCAGCCAGCTGGCTGTAGGCGCCGCAAACAAGTCCACAACTACATCAAACTCAAACCGGGCAATGGACAAGATGGAGACCTGCTGGATACATTTTCCTTGAAAGCATTACCATAGATTCGCATTTCAGTCTGCGTGCATCGCACGCAAATTAATATTCATAGGCAACAGCTGTCAAAAGTAAAATCTATTAAGCGTTTATATCCTGTAAAATAAGTAAGTGGAGAAATTTGACAAGAAGAAGTTAATGAGTTGACCAGGCTTATGTAATTGCTGCAATTTAAATAATTGGTTTTTGGTAGCTAAGCCAGGAAATGGGCCGAATGTTGAGTGTCGAGTGTTGATATTACTTAAATTATAACACAAATTTTCTCTAAATTAGTGGACGTATTTGTAGAAGTATACCTAGTACTTGCCCTTGTTTTGGTACACTGTTTTTTGGTCATAAAATGAAAGGAACAGAGTCTCAATATTTGGGTGTCAAGTAGAGCCTCAAGAACGGACCACAGTTTGAAGCCCAATGGATTCAGATCTAGGCTACCAGCAGGCCACACATCCGCCATATAATATTATACATATTTTGAGATGCGCGACTTGCTGTCCTTTTTGATATTTATCTCACGAGACATTTTTTCCAGCTTGCGCAGTGGATTTCGACGAATTCGATCTTTCACGGCTTTGATGGCTTGTGGCGTATGCCCAGTGCTTGGCCTGCCGGATTTTGCGAGGTTTTTTGTTCCATTAGTATCCTCAAATAGCTTCAAAGTTTCGGCTGAATTACTGTGTGCGCAACATCCGAAAGACTTCACCTCCTAAAAACTATGTTTGTCGACTCAACTGAGCAAGAATATGTAGTAATATAACATATTCTTGACCAGTGGTTTCATATTACCAACTTTTAAGGTACCAGCTTGGGTCATAAGAATGTCTAGAAACAGTCTGAACTACCTACCAACTCCAACTGGCAGAAAAGCAAGTGTTTCCTCCAGTTTGTTAAGTGATACCTCAACTTAAAGTAAGAACTTTTTTACTTTTTTAATCTCAAAATGGAAATCTCTTAGCACTGTTGATATTTGTTGGATTTTGCTGATTACGTTCAAGCACCTAATGCCAACTTTAGCATATCAGCATTAATTCAATTCAAATCAAACCCGCTTAGTATTCAATTTCAAATACTTTTCAGGTAGCTGAAACTGTTTTTGTTACTCCAACTCTCTGACTGGGCCATTTGTAGCATTTCATTTTCATTATCTGCTCGCACTTTGTGTTGTTTGTGTTGTGCATTGGCCGGTGTTGGTATGTGTGCCTGTGCCCGTGCCTGGTTGGCTTTGGTCATTAAGAAATTGTTACAAATTATTTGTGGCGTGCAAAAGTTGGCTGGTGGCTGATGCCGTTTGCAACATTTGCCTTAATGCGATTTGCATTGAAAATTGGCACAAAAGTCGAACTGTGGGTAGGGTGTATACGTATACGAATACTAGTATTTGTCTGGGGCTGGGCTCAACAAGGTTGAGCTGAATGGGTAACTGTTCACCTGCATCATGTTGGTTCGCCCCAAAATAAATCACCAAAAAATATTTGCCAAAGCCTTTTAAGGTGTGAAGTATTTTTTCGGTTCATACATTTGAGGTCACTTGATATAATCAAAATTGGGTCGCGGTGCGTGCCTCAAACTATAAGTTTAGACCAGAATTTCCTAATCAAATTAGAGGTGTATGCATCTAGTTTTCAATTTTGCCAAAGACACTTGGGTATTTTTTAATGAAAGTTACAATTGCTGATTGGTTTAGTTACACGTTTTTTTTTTCTATGGAAAGCCACAACTGACACGCCCCCAAATACCACAAAATTAGTTGTAGCTACTGGCGATTTATTGGCGCATTCATTTCGAAATCGAGCTCAAATAATTAGAGGAAATGTGGCAATAGTTTAGTTCAGCATAAATATATCGAGTATAGCAGATTTTCGAATTGAATTGCTGGTCATGCTGGAATATGGAATCTACATAAACAACTTTCAATGCAAATGTAGCATTAACTATGAACATTCAGTGACCGATGGAAAAAATGTGGTTAATGTGGCTTAAGATATGTTATGACAGTTGTTGTTGTTGTTGTTGTGGTTCTTTGTGATATTGTTCACTGGTTAGGGTAACTCCAGTGCACTTGTAGCATTTCCTAATTAAGTTGAAATGCCCATTGACGGATGTGTGATTTGATTTATGGCATATTTCTTAGCGGGGTTGAAAACAATACTTTATTGAAGGTATATAATGCCCGGGCATAAGTGAAAGGTGTTTTTGGTGGTATGGCAAACGTTTAATAGAACAACAACAGTGTTTAGGAGTTTTTAAAATCCATTTGATAGTCATTTGAAAGTTGTCGCCAAATCGTTTTATATTCTAGATATTAGTCATTCAAATGCTGACGCACAGAAAAAATCTGATTGGAATTCTATTTTATGTATTTAAATAACATTTTTTAAATCAAATTTTAAGACTTTTTAACAAAGTACATTAAGTCTGTGAAAGAGTATATAACAGACAAAAGAAAGCATCTCCAACCCTTTAAGGTACGTCTACATATATATTCTTGATGAGCTTTAATAGCACAGTACAGATCTCGGAGATGACTTCGAAATGTATGTGAAAAACTTCTTATACTTGCAGGCTTGTCAATTAAAGAAACTGCATAAACATGAATCAATGCCAGTTTTGAAAAGTTACCCTGGAAGTGGAATTGGGAACATGCCTGTATGTTATTGAAATAAAATCAAACTGTCTTGAATCAATACCATATCGTACTTACAGAAGAGAGAATAAAATTAACTAACAATGCAATACCGTAAAAGTATGCAACGGATAATGCGAATTATTTTAAAGCGTATCTGTTCTTAAAATTCACAACTAGTTCTAACACTTTGCTAAAGGAATTCGATTCAGGGCTGAAACCCAGAACATTTTGTAATTATTTTTATGTCCGTCATTTTGATACTCTGTACCAAAGGTATACAGAATATATTATGTTATATAAGCGATGGTAGGAGATAGAGGTTCGCCATGTATGGGACAAAAACTTCTTATACCTGCAAGCAGATCAAGTTTATTTTCTTTTTATGGCACGCCCACTGCAATTTGAAAAAAACTTGATATCTATCACAATTTTCAATATATAAGGTTCGTAACTTGTGAATTTAGCTATTGTTATTATTCATTGATCTGCCGAAGGAATAGTGAAGATCGGATGAACGATTGTCGTGTTATAGGGAAAACAAACATTTATGCTGGGCAGCACCGTCTGAAGCAGCGGTGGGCAGCACTTACAAAATTTGGGAGCCACAGAGTTTGTTTATAGTTCTTACTTACAAAGATAACAGCTTGCAGTATTATGGAAATGCTTTAAAATAGTTCAAAATGTACTTAGTATCAGAGCTGAAGCCCAGTTCAATGTTGTAGCCCTTGGGATCCGCGGATCGGATGACTATATCTTGTAAATGACATGGGAATGATATGTTTCAGGTGTTTTGAAACTGCGACACTGACGAAGTAAGTCTTGCTTTCCTGTTAATGTTCCCAATGTAAAAGTAATTTTACAACCAATTTGTAATTTGTACCCTACCTGTTGTGATTTGAAAACCAATGTGGCTGACCTAAGCCCGGGTTCCCACCTGAACCTAGATTCATCTATCTTCTAAAACCGCTCCGTGAACAGTTTCCGCCGGTTCGAACCGGCTTGCAGTTCCGGATAATATTTACTTTACTAAACGATTCTAATTTGATTTAATCAAAAGGCCTACACTTAAATTTCATCAATTCCTCCAATTCAACAACTTACCAACTTCACTCGATTATTTTCTCATTTTTTCTTAAAGTGGCTTAATAGCCAGGATTATGTCTGCGTAAGCAAAAGCCGATTTCGAGCCGTTTACGTTGTTAACGGCAAATTGAATGTTCGCCCATTTGTGGGTCGATGAGCTCTTTCATTTGCATGCCATAAATTGCAGCAGCGGCAGTAGCCGGAGCAGCTTCTCCTTTAAATTGTTAACCATTTTTGGGTTATTGCCCGAACTGTTTAAGTCAAGTAGGCAGCATCACATTGGCAGACAAGTGAAACCGTTTATGTTAAACTGTGCGAAAAAAACCTGCCCATTTTTGGCTTAAACTCTTGAGAGATCATTAGATGGTTCAGCAAAGAGAGATGGGGAAAACTTTCACACTGTTTTTTTGTGTTGGCACTTAGAATAAAATGTAAGCAACTTAAAGCTTACTTTTAATTCATTAGGCACGATTGTGCCTTATTGTTTTGTTGGATGAGCTCAGGTATTATTGCTGTGGGTAGGAAATTATTTTGTGTTTCGTTCATATCTCAACCACAAACAAATCGAAATGCTAATTACGCAGGTAAAAATAAACCCACATGAATCAAAAACCTAAAACAAAATGGTTATCTGTAGGCGAGGCATCGATAGACATCGACGTATTGAAATTTCGCCTTAAGATTTATGGCCATATTGTAGATTGGACAGCTTGTTTTCAAGTTCAATGCAATTGGGAAATTTTCAATTAAGGTAAAAATTTCGCCAAAAAATAGAAAAAAGAAATTGCTTTGGCCACCACCACCACTTGAAAGCAAGTCACCGCCTTGGACAAACAGATAAACAGAGGAAGCGACAGTTGGACATTTCAGACAGAGACGAAGACGGTTGTCAACGATCCAAGCCAAGCAGCAACCTACGCCATGTTTCGTACACTTGACCGGCTAATGGCTTTTTTGCGTTTCATTGAAGAAATCAGCAAAAGTTGGCGGCTTGAACATAAATATATATATTCACGTATTTTTTGTACAATTTGGCAGCTTGTTGAAAGTGAAATGTGTGAAAATGGCTAATTAAATGCACGGACAACTTCATCTCTTTATCTTTCTCCGTCTGCACCCGTTTACTGACCTCTGGTTGATGGCTAGATCACGTCTTTTTCTTTAGGCCTGCTCTGCAGGCCTTTTTGATTATGAAATTTTGGAGTACTGCCCACCAGGCAAAGTCATTTCCGTTCAAGTCTATTGAGTGATCTTTCGGTTAGTTTATTTTTGTTCGTCTTTGAATTTAAAATGTTGCTAACAGCATGCTCAGCACGTAGCTGCAATTACCCAGCAAGTTTGCGGCTTAAGTCTTTTGTTTTATGACTAATTTAAGCTAGAATGTATACATAAAAGTATGCATTAAGCTAAGCCCATTGAAATTGGTAGGTTAATGAGTCAACAATGAAATTTAAATTGGGCATAAATTCATTTAGCTTGAATTAATTAAAAACAGAGGCAATACTAAGTATTAACCATTCTAGAACTAGAACAACTTGTACCTAAATTCCCTAAAAAAACATCAGAAGACCTGTTAAAGTTTCATGTAAATTTGCCTAAAGTTGGGTTTGTTCAACTTTCCGGCTCATCTCTTGCTATTCATAGGCAAATTTCTAAAAACAAAAACAAATATGATTAGAAAAAAACTGAGCAACAAAATCTAAATAATTTATGCCCACCCGTTGGAAGGGAAAAAGTTTCTAAAATGAATAAAAAAAAAACTTATTTAAATGTCTACTTAATTTTGTAACAAAAAACAGAAACGTAATCCGCATTTATCAAAGCAGCCAACAAAACCACACACAAGCAACTGCAGAATTCCAAAACAGGTTTCACACAAAATTGTATTTGAACTGTGCCAAATTTTTAAAGAATTCGTTAAAGAATTACACAAGAATTTTAAATTGCCAAAGCTTGGTTTTAATCAGATGCTGCGCAGTTTTATGGTAACTCCAATTGGGTCTTTCTATGCTGCTGCTGCCTGCATAAATAGTCTGGGAGAAGTTCGTTGACTTTGCTGGCATTTAATACAATTTCATGGTCGAAAGTTTATAACTGTTAAAGGCAATTTTAAGGTAGAATGACAAAATGTTGTACCTTTCAAATAATCTTAGCAGCGTTCATAAATCTAAACTAATAAACAAATACTCATTAGAGATTGTTTTTATGGCGACCTTCTCCCAATTTGTCACTCATTAAACTTGGTTGTTGTCAATTTTTATAAAAACATTTATTATTATTATTTTAGGGGATTGCTGTTGATTTCAATTCATTAGAATAATTTCATTTAAGATTGCAATTTGATTTTATAAATATTTGTTTAGGTAATGAGCGTATGATGTAAGAAATAATTGACTGAGGCATTATAAGTTGTTTGGAAAGTGAGTTCTTGAAATTGTATTAATTTCGGCAAAGCAAAAAACATATAAAGAAAAAAGTTTAATAATATCTTTGAAATTCTTAGACTTTATTAAATACTCACATCTTGATACGCATTAAGGCGTAATTCAGTCAGCTTTCTTAGTATTTTATTGTAAAGCTATACTAAGATAAGAAGTTTCTATCACCAATATATGAAGTGGCAAGTATGTTATATACTTAAAATAAAACTAATAAATCTAACTGGTGCTGAGCAGAAGCCAAGAAAATTGAAGACAATTGAAGCTTTCCAGCCATTTAAGTCCCCAGGGACTGATAGTATTTACCCAGCATTCCTGCGGAAAGAGAAGGGTACACTTCCACCATTCCCCAGGAATATCATTTCAAGCAGCCTGGCAACGAGCTGTGGGCAGTGAAGGAAGATATGTGAAGGGTATATCCGAGAACATTGGACTCATTGGACTTTGGCATTACCAAAAACAGGCCATAAACGGGTTTTCTTACTTGTAGTTCAATGTTCTCACTTTCAGAATACATTTTTGAGAATGATAAAATTCGATATGAGTTGGTTAAAGGTTATAAATGGAACTTGCATTCTGGGGATTCTCAATTCTCAATCTCAATTCTCAATATTAGAAACAAGGGCGCTGCAGTCGAGCTATTAAAGGATCATCCTGAAACTAGGCCACATTATTTTGTCCTTTTAGCGGTTTCGTCTACAAGCTCAATGGTTTCACTTATAATTCCGGTGTTTTTTGTCCGATCTGATTGTACTTCTCAGAATATATAGTTATTGGGCTCTAACTTGAACAATTTTTTATAACAATTAAATCCGAATAACTCAATGAGTTGTTATTTGAAAGAAGTAACTACTTTCTTAAGAAGCAATCTTAAAAATATAAGAAAATTGGTTCTTAAGGTTATCTAAATTAAAAAGTAGCCACATTTTCCCTAGGTCTTAATTGGTAAATCAAAGTTGTGACTCAGACCTCGGTCAACTCTAATAACAAAAATCAATACACTCGCTTTAGATGCTCGTAGAGACGTACTAACAGATACGTTTCATACTCAGCACTTAGTTCTCATTCAATTGGGATTTTCGATCTTTGTTATTTGGCTTGTTTGTTGCTGTTGTCGTTGTTATTGTTGCGGTTGTGGCTAATATTTTTTGCGGCTGCAATGCTGAGAAATAAAAGTGAACGCGGTCATGTGGTTGTTGCGGTTTGCCGTTGCTTCAACAAGTATCTGGCAGATATTCAATCTTCATCTTGATCAAATCGTTCGTCAAACGTGTTTTATTGTCAGATACTTGTGCCTTTTATGTATTTGAAGCGGGTTCTTTGGCTCGGCTTCTGCTTCTACATTGTCTTCCATATTTATGATCGGTACACACACTGGCCTGTGTATGGCGGGTACTTGTTATTTGCCAGTCCCGGGGCCTGGGCAGTCACGACATCTCGATCTTGGCACAGGCACAGCCACAGCCGCCGTTGACAGCTCAAGGTCGCATTCCATGAAGCTGACGCAGTCATTCAATAAGAATTATTGGAATTCGTAAGAATTTTTGTGTGGGCGAACAAATTACTTGAAACGAATAAAACAGCAAACAATCCAATCCAAGCCAGTCAAACCAAAAGACAGGTCTGCCATCCAAAATTTTCCCCAAAATCTCTCAGGATTTAACAGCCCATAAATTACCAGGGAGATCGGTTACCTCTTTCTCCCTATAAAAGTTATAGCAATTGCGGGCTTTAACTTTCGCTAAATGGTATGCAAACAGCAATTTTCTTTAACTGCCAAAATACATGCGAAAATCGAGTAGACATGTTCAGAGACGTCGCGACGTAGAAAACGCAGAGGTTGCTATTATCAAATGCTCATCATTAACATTTGCCGCTTGCTGTTGCGATCCAAGATCTCGACTTGACGATCAAATTGCAGCACATGTGAACACGTGTGACAGCAGCACCAGCAGCATCAGCAGGAGGAGAGGCAAGATGCCGCACAATGAGATTGTTGTTGTGAAAATGAAATTAAACTAAAGACCAACGACAACAATGCACACACACAGCTATGGAGCTATGTTTTAAATTGCCGCCAGATACATTTGCAAATGAGTCTTACACACCCGATGAATGTATGTGGATACCCCTCAGATACACAATAACATTGTTTCGCCCGTCCGCCAGGCAAATTGAGAGCTGCCGCCAGGCCTCGTTCAGTTCGTAGTCAAATTGGCAGTGAAAGTAAAAGTTTAAGTAATTTTCATACAAACATCTATGAACTGTCGAAGTGGCGTCAAAATGAGCTTAACATTTTTGTGGCAATTGATTGGCATTTGACCAATATGGGCAAATATGTTTTGTCTGCTGGTTTCCTCGTCCCATTAACCCACTGAGCCATGCTTCTTCTCAACTGCGGGAAATAAAAAATGCAATTGCTATGGAGTTGGAGGCTGAGCGCATACATTGGACACACCCGAAACCCCCACCGGTTGCGGTCGTGACTTCATTTGCACGCACGTAGCTGGCTCTCCTGTTGTGGCTATTTGTGTACCCAATCATAAATTAGGTGAAGATGGCATCTCAAAGTGCCGCCTGCCGTCTCGACAACTTCTTAAGCATTTCTCTGCTTGGAACAGGATTTGCTTTGGTAATGGTGAATGGTGGTGGGTGTGACTGAAAGACAACCATAAGCAGAGACTAGGATAGGAATGACTGTGTTCGTTTAAGGAAATATTTTTTTGATTTTATCAAGTGCTTACAGAGCTCTTGTGGCCGCTTTAATTGGCTTAACTTTTCTAAGGCCGACTTTAAGAAGAGGTATTCAAAGCACTCAGAATCAGAACTATTTATCGACTCGACTTAGGATGCAGAAAGATTGGACTAGCAATAGTCAAGGTATGAGCAAAAGAATGTGCGCTGCTGCTGCGCAATAACAGCTTTTGCTTTCAGCTTTGCAGCTTTAAAATTCATACTGGGCATACACTTTTGCTGGTACAGAGTATATTTAAGTCGAGCTTGACCGACTCTCTTACTTTTTACTAAGATGCGTAATGTCCAAACAAGTGACTGTCAGGGGAATTTGAGGCAAATGTGGACCGTTTCGGCCATCTTAGCAGAACCTATGAGAGTACGAAAACGCACCCTATTTGTATTGATCTGCGAAACTCAAGCACGAACTAAACCTGTTGATTTTTAGAAAAGTTTCAAAGCTACTCTTAGCTCAAAACAAGAACCGATAGGTGAAGAATTCTTAAACTCAGGAGATCTGTCAGAAATACCAAGCAGCTACAACCGTATCCTAATGACAGATCAGAAGAAATCTAATGACTATTGATTCTAGTTTAGGTTACTCAGACCAAAAACCCTTCTAAATGACGTAAAGTCTCTTACTGAGCAGTGATAGAGGAGATGCTGGATGCTTTCTGCCTCATCGCCATGGCAACAGCTTCTATAGTCATAGTCATTGTGGTTGAGATATCATAATGCCGTAGTTTGTGAGAAGAAGACATTCTCCAAATAAGAACAGAATGTTCTCTCAAATTTGTAAGAGCATAGAAATTGACAACAAATGTGCTCATATTAATCCAATTTTCTTATTTTTTGTCCTCTGTGTAGAGATTTTACAAGTGTGAATTGATCTCCTGTCGAACTTGACCAAATGTTCTCAGTAAAACTTTTTGTAGGACAGATCGATTTAGGTTCCTAAGCTATATGATATGATATAAGGTAAATGCGTCTACTTTTAACCCACTAGTAGGACAAGAAAAGCTTCAGATGTCGCGTCTATAGCGCGAAATATGTAGATTCAATCCCAGTTTTCGGAATACACCAGCCAAGAAGTGTAGATCAGGTCGGTTGCTGAAGCCTAATTGTCCAGTGTTGAAGTATTTTTTGTGCGAATGTTTTGCAAGTGGTTGTTTTCCAAACCTGATGTCGTCTATGTTTCTATCTATGGCCATATTTTTCACCCTGTCACGGTCAGCCAACTGAGGAGGGATTTCAAGTTGTCTACGATCATTATTACACACCACCAGCCACATCTCAGCACAATCTCGTGGAGTTACCTAGCCTGAGCTGTCCACTTGGTCAGGTTAGCCTTGTTCTTAATAGTCAAACGTGGATGTTTTTGCATATAAATGTATGTGCTCGTACATTTAACTGATTCGCATAGCAGACATTTGTATGTAATTAAACGTCCGTTCATAAATTGAGCATTGCAGAGACAAGTGCATCTGTAAGATGCATAGATACACACCACTCACACACACACACACACACAACACCGCAACGACGACTGAGCATATCAGGTGTTAGCACTGACCACAACCTTGTGATTGTGGAATGCAGTCGGTGGGCTGGCAGAGCAAGTTCGTCGCCTAAGTCTTTTGTTTGGCACTGGGGGAAATTCTAAAGCGGGGCGTGGCCCCTGTCCGCTCACAACTTTCTTTCCAACACTCTCACTCGCACACACGTGTTTGTTTGTGGAGCACTGCACCGCTTATCTCGCTGTATTTATCTGGCAGCTTAAGATATTAAAAATGCGACATCCACGATTTCGTAAGATCTCTTGAAGAGTTTTGTTATTTTAGTTTTCTTTTTGAGTTTCATGTAACCGAGCAGACGTGTGCCTACGTAATCAGGTGAAAGATATGAAAGTCGTCTGATTTGATGAAAGTTCAGCTGGTGGACGCTGGCAATAATAGAAGGTGTGGACAAAGAATTCTATTTATTGTACACCGGAGATGAATGAAAAAGTGAAAACATTGCGAATCTAGTACCTAGAAATTTATAGAAATCAAGTCGCGCACTTGCAACTTGTAAACATTTTCAAAATTCCTACCTCAAATGCCATAAATTTAAAATTCAAAGTCAATTTTCAATTTCAACTCGCATAGATATTTCCATAAATAAACCACATAAATCAGAGCCCCGCCGTGTACAGAGCCAACCGAACTCATTAGTAATCAAAAGTTGTGCAGCTCTAGAGATAGAGACCGAAACTGAAACTGAGACAGAGACACGACCATTGAATTCTTTTCGAGCGGCATTCGAGACTTGCACAAATTGTTGCACAAGCCTCCTCGGCTCGCATGTGGGCCGTAAGTGGCGCTGGTCTGCCACTGGAACCATGTCGCCAACGCGTCGCATCCAGAGATCCAGAGCCAGTGCCTGGTTACCTTGTTGATATTTGTGTCTTAATGGCCATTTGCCTATGTTGCTTAGTGGCAATTTAAATATTTTAGCCATTTCATTTTCAGCTCTTGGTGGATGTGGTTTTTTCTTCATTTCCTTTTTGGAGTATTGTGGCATAGAAAATATTTCGAAAATTTCCACTATTTTGCATTAACACAGCAAAGAAATATTTCCATATATTTTCTGTTGAACATTTTGAGATTTTTTAATGAGAAGGAACACGCTTAAGTATGAATCAGAAGAGAAGGAGCATGGTAAAAGAAGATAACACTAAACAGACTAGCTCCAGAACGAGGCTTTCACAGCTCGTGGAATATTAATTTGAAATCGTGGTTCTGTGCGACTATTTTATATTATATTAAACAGCGAGCGCCTTGATTAACGATTATTTCTTTATGTTCTTAAAAATACAGACAACAAATTTAAACAATTCCGGCCAAAAACACTAGCCATGCCCAGCTCTAGTCGTGGTTCCCAGAAAGGTTTTACACCTTTTTAATGACATATTTCTTTTGCATACAGTCTCCAGTGCAGAGGGTATATTGAAATTGTCCAGATGTTTGTAACGCATAGAAGGAAGCATTCCCGAAAGTATATATATTCATGATCAGCATGACGGGCTTAGTTGGTTTAGCTTTGTCCGTCTGTTTCTATGCTATCTCCTCCGTCAATTTTAAAGCTATCGTGACCAAACTTTGCTCGAAGTCTTCTGGTACAAATACGCTGCTCACTTGTCGGAACCGGCCGGATCGGATGACTTTAACATATAGCTGCCATAGGAACGATCGCTCGAAAAACTAGTTCTAGTAAGAAAAACTTTTTTGTTTTTAATGCAAACGTCTCCAAACTCCGTATTTACTAGTTTTAAATGCTTCTTCATAATTCTGCCAAGTTTGTTCGAAATCGGACATTTATATAGTATAGCTGCCATAGGAAGGTAAGGTTAGAAAATTAGTCTTAGCAAGAAAAACTTTTTTGTTTTCAATGCAAACCTCTTTAAAATTGGCATATATTTATTTTATAAACTTTCACACAATCCTTTAAAGTTTTGTCAAAATCGGATGACTTTAGCAAATAGCTGCCATAGGAATGATCGGTCGAAAAACTAGTTTTAGTAAGAAAAACTTATTTGTTTTCAAAGAAAACGCCTCCAAACTTTGTATTTCTTAGTTGTCTATGTTTTGCCATGATTCCACAAAGTTTGGTAGAAATCGGACATGTATATAGTATAGCTGTCATACAGAAGTTGAGTCAGAAAAGTGGTCTTATTGAGAAATGTCCTTAAAATTAGTAGGCGTATACAAACTTTGGCCGAGCCGAAGTTAACTTTCCTTTATTTTTATGTATAATGCACCTTTGATGAACTGAAACGCAGCGTCTTTAATATATATATATTCTAAGCGAAATCTTAGGTTCCTCAGCATTTCACTTCTAGCTCCTAGTATAAGGTTCATTTAAGGCTGAGACTGCTTTTGCAATTTATTTAGATTTTATTGGATTTAATTGAAATGCTTGAAAATTTAAGGGATATTTTTTTGCATTTTCTAATTATTACGAACTTTACTATCAAGTTGCCTTTTTAAATTCAATCAATATGCATAATTATTCCAGCTCGAATGCAGCTTGCAACATTGGTTTACTAAGCCTTTCCAGTCGCTGACTTCTTGACCTTAATTTTGGTTCCACCCAGTGTAGATTTTTTGCGTCCATTCAATTTGGTTTTGTTCGTCGTCATGGGAAGTGGCTTTGGCTTGAGTATCCTCGCCTCGACTCTTATATACAGATCATAGTTGAAATCGCCACAAGACTTGCCTATACATACACACACACACATAAATAGATACATTTTATAACAATTTAAAATCAAATCCAAGTGACTCACCGCAACACATTTCCTCGCCGCACGATTCACAGGTCATCAGCCGCGTCTCCACAATGCCCGATTTGTTCTTGATCTTTTTCACACAACTATTCAAGGCAAATTCTCGACGATCGCGAGCATCTGTCTTCAGTTCCAGTTTACCCATTTCGACCATGCGACTGAAATACTCCTCCTCCTGCTTATGCTTCGGTCTTAGAGTAGTTAGCATTTTCCAATCGATGGGCACGGCGCATAGTTCCATTAAAACCACATCCTTCATTTCGCTGGGTACTGGATCGGCATACGCGTAGAAAGGCTCTCGCTCACCATTGCTCTTGAGCAGCTTGCGCATTTCCTTTTTAGGCATTTTGAAGGCATAATCCTTGTCACGGATCTTAATCTCCTCGGCGCGCACCTTCACCGGACGCATTTTGTAATCGGGCACCTTCTCCATTAAGCGCTTAAATTCCTCAATTGTTTGGATATTACTGCGACTCAGGTCCAGGACAGGTACCACAGTTTTCTTTTTGGCCAACAAATCGTCCAGTTTGCTCATTTTGAAACGGTTTTCAATTATAAAATGTTTGTTTTTCGCTCTATTGATTCAACAACCAACGGCCAGCAGCAAACAGTTGCCCAGCAACAGGGGGCAAACTTTTGGTGTGTACACTGAGAAAAATTTATAATTAAACTAAATTTACCTTGATTTTTCCTCTGATTTCAGGCACTGCCTCAATCGACTCAATCAACTGGTGTAACTCGGTAGAAGTCGTTGAAACCGAAACACCCCCTCCCCGCGAGAAGCCAACGCTGACCAAACACAAACAGTTGGCCCGCCGTCCATCGTGCTGGCATTTCATTTTCTCGTGGTTACGTGGCTCGTCTCTGCCCGCCAAAAAGAAAGTCACGACACTATCCATATAGCCCATGCGGCACACACACATTTGAGGCAACCGAAAACAAGATTTCCAAGATTCTGCAACGAAAGTCAAAGTTAGCCGCGGTTCAACGTCTCTTAGGTCTGTCCCCAGACTCCGGTCCGCCGTCTGCCATCCACAGTGTGTGTTTGTGCCACTTTAGAAAGTGAAAAGCGAGTGCAGTCCCAAATTTGGACCGTCTTTGGGCCGCGAGCGTTGCAGTTGAAAGTGAATCGAGATTGAGTCGGTTCGGTCCATCTGGTAGCCAGCTAGCTACTACATCTCCATTCATCGATCGACCCCCACCACCACCACCACCACAGCAGGCGAACCCGAAACAAGTTGAACAATGGAGGCCGAAGAAATTACAAAACTTGTTGATGGCGTTTATAGGGTAAGTTTTTTCAATTCTCTCTTTTAGTTTTATTTTCGTGTGTGCCAGTTTTCAGCAGTTAAAATGGTAATAAAAACACACAGACACACAGTTTAATAGATGAACCGTATTTAATGGCCCTTCAAAACATTGAGGAAGGCAACACAAAGTGGGGTAAGGGTACTTGGCTTCTGAAATGTAAACGGCCGTCAGAACACATCTGCCCTCAGGGGGGGAAAGGTAGTAGTTTATAGACTTAAAATACAACAATTAAAACAACATTTACAGTGTGTTAACACAGACTCACATTAGGTAAATCATTTTAAGGAATTTTCATGCTCAGACAAAGATGCATTTTTTTCTCATTCCCCATGGCGCCTGCCAACTGCATAAAGAGCTAATTGAACCCCCTTAGGTAGGAGCTGATAATGTAGCTAGCAAAATGTTTCAAAGATAGTCTTCGGAATGTCAGCAGCAAAGCAACAAAATAAGTTATCATTAGAAATGGATATTTATAATCCGACAGGCTTTAAAAGTTTGGATACTGGCCCAAAATACAAACTATTAAACTTTTAGGGGAATGTAAACACCCCAAGCTTAGTCTGAGTCACAATAAGGCACTATAATAAACTTCTGACAATACAAGAGTATCCTACAATGAGTTTATTTTGGACTATACTATTCTATAGCGACCAGAGATTACGAGAAATAAGGATTAGATAACACATAAGTACGGAAGTAAGGTACGATAACAGCTTGGTTCGGTTCATTTTAGTGATCAGTTCGACTTCTTAACCATCTGAACCATCTTGTTGTAGATGGGTAACAGTGTTTCCCTGACCTCATATATTCCTGTGATTGTTGTCTCTTTTCCAACTATACTTGCATCTTTCTGAATTCTTTCCCTGGAAGTTACAGATCAAATATTAAAACTTTTCTTAGGTATAAAGCAGGGATGCAAACCGCTAGTGCCAGCTGAAAACCCGAACTGGCAGCCTTTAAAAATTTCAGAACCGAACCGAAAACCACAATGCAACTCGGTTCGGTTTAAGAGATAATAAGTCTAGAAAAATAAGTGAATAATAAATCTGTCCTTAATGAATATATAATATTATTCTAATGCAACTTCCCTACGAGCTCTTAATATACCTGTCATTAAACCACATTCCTTTGGTGGAAGTTACTTATTGATTTGGGTGAGAATATTCTCTTCCTGCTTCATAGCCTCTAAGAAACGATTTTCGTAATATTCTGTGGTGCTTCTTGACCTTAATCCAGTCCAAACGAATGCTATACTATTCTTGCATTGTAATCCTCATGGAAGACGTGTTGCATCCCTGGTATAAAGTGTAAATTTCAATATGAATTTCTATATGGAATGCCGACTCAACGCGTTCTGCAATTGCTCTTACTGTTTACACGGCAAAGAGCTGCTTCCTACTACTATTGTATTGAATCTATAAGTGCCTAAAAGTAGGCACCAGTATATATCTCTTCCATATCCTCTTGTAATTCTCAAGTTAGAATTTCGTGCATAGTGGACATAAAATGGACTACTGAAATTCTGTGTTAAGATATGCTTTTAGGCAAATCAAAGTACTTTTTGATTAAATTGCATATAAATGATTTGATTAACTTCGATTTTCCCCTAAGAGTAGCATTTTTGAGTTGTTTTCTAAGGAAAAACTTTTTTTGTGGAAGAAAAATGAGCAAATTGTGGAAGATAAAATAAATAATTATGCTTTTCACAAAGGGTCAAACTGAACTTCTCTCAATCTCTTGTCGTGTGTGTTTCTAGTTTGCTAACTATACACTACGTCCAAAAGGTTTCAGTTCGTCAATGTCTGAAGCAGGTGAACGGTTGTGAAAATGTTTATAAAGAAAAACAGTTTTATTAGATGTGGCAAGGGTGAGGGGGTTTCAAACCCACTATCTCTCGCACAGCAGGCACGTCCACAATTATAATATCATTATACTAGAAATTTAATTTGTTGATGCTTTTGGTTAAAGTGACGCAATAGACTCATGGAACTTCGATGCCATGCAGCAGCACAGCTTAATACCAGCTAAGACAATGTTTTATACACCTCAGCTGCCCCATTTTATAGTCAAATTAAAACTATTCGTTTATTGCAAATTTACAAACTAAACTTATCAGTTGGCAAAAACAAAAAAGCAAAGAATCCAAAAAGAAATGAGCAATAAAAAACAAATGACGGGCTGTAAAAACAGGTAACAGAATTCCGAAAGCAATAACCAAACAACAACAACAACAACAGCTATGATAATAATATCGTTATTATTGTCATAATAAATCTCTGTAGACCACTTGGGACTGACAGCACTCACACAGACTGAGCCGCAATATAAATCACAGGGAATTAAGCATAATCATCAAGAAATATAAATAGTCTGTAGGTATATACATAGATGTGCTATAATCGTAGAGGAAGTGACTTGATTGATGCACAAGAAACAAATAACAAGTTTGTTTCCTGAGTCTTTCGTTTGGGGTGGCCAAGTCAACATGCCGCGACACAATAATTAAATAAAACTTCATGTGCATTTTGCTTTTCTTGAGGTGTGAGACCGGTGACAAAAAACATGAAAATAACTGCAGGGAAAATGCAACCAGTCATCCATGTGCAACATTGTGCCAAGGAAGCAGTCCAAAACCAAAATTTCCGCAATTTCAGGCGGCACACAAAAAAAAACCGCAAAAATCAACAACACCAGCAGCAGCAGCAAGTTTTGAAAACCAAAAGTTACATAATGCAATAGATGCGCTGCAGCAGCACCTCCCCCTCCCCCCTGCCTCACCTGGGCAGAGGCCGAGGCAGATGCAACTGCAACCGCGAAACTTGCCAAACTCTCGAGGCGGAGCTGTTGCATCGTGCTGACAACAACAACAACAACAACAACCAAACAAATCAAATGCTCAATTGAACTTGTTTTGAGCCGTAAAAATATAAAACAAATAACAACAACCCAGCGGCAGCTAAAAAACTTCACTTTCAAATGTCTTCTGGCCTCACATATTTGTTGAAACTTGCCAAACCAAAGTTTTGGATATCAGATTGATTTTTTGTTGTTGTTGTTTGTGGATTTTTAACTATTTATGGACATCGCGTGCGGCTATAAAAGGGCTATTATCATTATTGAAATAACGTTTAGAAAAATGAAACTGAAAATTAGACATAAATGGTGGTTAATAGCAATGGCCTTCACGCATTGACTGTGCAATGTTCGTTAAAGTTGGTTAACTTTACAATTAAGCTTTTGCCCTCGAGTTTATACAAAAAGGGTTTCAGTCATTTGTTTGTGGATCGTCATGTCATGCTGCTTCCTGTTGGAGTGGTATACATGAATACCCCTAAGCAGTATGCAGCTGACTTACAGTTGATAGGTTTTCTAACCAAGGAGTGTGTACTGGATGGATTATGAATTTCCTTTCTCTCTTTCTATCTCTTGGTCTGTTTACCTTCCGACGCTGCACTTTTTCAGAAGTCAAGCTCTAAGGGCCGACTTCTCATCTTCTACATAGCTGCTATGTGTCGGTTAACATATAGTAGCGTAACAGTTCATAATTTGCCACATAACCTACCTTTTTATGTTAACTTTACATACTGTTATTGTGCTGTTATTTGATACTAACAGAGCTGAGTTTCCCAGCCGTTTCAATCGGGAAAACTGCGTGTTAAAGTACCGTTTCACTGCTTGTCAGAGATTTGGTTGCATTCCGCATGTCAAGGCAAGCAGGTCGACTTCGGTTTAATATCAAATAACACTGTGAAATGAAAATCCGAAATTTTACATATGTTTTCTCGTTTTCTCTTCGTTTGACACTGTGGATCTAAAAAAAAAAGTGAAATTTCATACAGAAACTTAAAAGTTTACAAAATCCGGTGTAAATATGAACTCTTCTGATAAAGTCTGATAGAAATACTTCTCTTTTTGAGAAACTTACACTTTCGCTTGTTTTTATAACCATTTTTTATTTTTTATACACTTTTTTTTTGTATTTTTTGGAATTTTGTCAGTTTTTTTGGTATTGTTTTGAAGATTTTCTTTTGGTAATGCATTAAAAAAGATGTCTGATATAACAATCAAAATGAAAGAGGTGACCACAAACCTTTCATAAGTATTTAAGTTGAGCAGACACTTAGACTTACTTAAGCTTCAGTTAAAGCCAGGCTAAAACTAGGCCCCTTCATCCCACATCAAAATGCAAGGCATGACATGGCAGGGCAATGAATAATTGCAGATTGTTTGTCATTCGCATAGATTTATGGCACCTAATCGAAAAAAACATAAATTGAAACTGAAGTCACATAGACTTGGCTGCGGCAAGTTATCAAAATGACATCCAGCTGACCACACAAATGCTTTAAGAGTGGGAACTAAAGGGGACAACGAAGCCCCTCAAGCGACGCACACACACACACACATTTGCAAGTGGGCTGACGAGGTGGAGAAGGTGTGCGAAGTGCTGAAAATACAAAAAAAAAGCAGAGACAACCAATGAAAATAAACTTAAATTGCAGCCACTGGACGCTGCTGCTGCTGCCTAATGCCAGGGACCATGGCTAAAACTGGAACTGAGAATGTGACTGTGCAGCTGTTGAAGGCAGTTGTAAGGCTGCTGCCGCTGCTGCATTAGAGCGGCGGTGGCCGGCATAAAATGGAACTAGGTCAACGTCCGACCGGGCTGGGAGAAGCCCTACGAATTAGATTCGCAAACGAATTTTGTGTGCCTGAAACCAAGTTTTATGGGGCGCAAAATTTGTGGTCAAATGTTTCTTTTAAATACTTTTGTTTGCCTAAAAACAACTTTGTCAGCTTAAAAACTGTATTCGGAATTAAATTTTCGAAAAATAATTCAAAATAATACTACAATGATTTGCCTTGGTCTCCATTTTTATGTCAAATTGCCCAGATAACCAATCCTATACAATTTGCATCTTAAATTCGCCTGAAATTGGTGGGTTCATTCGAAAAGTAAGACCTGAAAATCGGAACAAGCATACATTTGCAATTTAATAAGCAATAAATCAAAAACTTGTTGTCTGTATAGCTATTTTTAGAACCAGAAGTCCTATCATAAACAGGTTTTTCCAACAACTTTCCACTTGATTATTTCACCATGTCTGATTAAAATTATCTTAATACAGTTTTATAATAACATTGCCAAAGTTTTAGGCCTTACCTTTGTAAATTCCACAATAGATTGATAGATGACAAAGAGTAGAATAACCGTTAAGAGTAAAACTATTATAATGGGGGTTGTCCTAGACATCTCTAGAGAATTTGCGTATAAACGGTTTCATTTCGAATTCAAACTGCTTGCCTTTTAAGTGAAGTGTCATCAAAACGTTAGGCTAATAGATTAGATACCTATGAAGTCCTACTAGTTAAGAACAAAATCCCATCGCTTATATTTATATAATCTCTAGAGATAATGGGACACCCTCCATTGAGACCAGAGAATCTTTTTCAAATTTCAAAGAAGTTTTCAGTTTTTGGTTGGTTTTTTAAAACCTCAATAAACTCAAAGATGTGTACGAACAAGTGAAAGTCAGAGCGAATTTAAAGAGTGGACCCACAATATAATATTTGTGTGCGTTCTTAATTCATATTAAAGAAAAGAACTAAGCACCACTCTGATGAAAGCTCACGCAATGTCAGCTATTTATTTGTGTGTATTTAACATTTTTCACGCACTTTTTGTGCCCATCTGACAGAGTTTTCCAGCAGAGAGTTGGGTATGTGAGGGGGCGTGAGGGCGTGACTGTTGGTTGCGCCTTGACGCCTCCGCTTAAGTTTTGTCAACCTGTTTTGTTATTGTTGTGGTTGTTGTTTTACCTGTTGCGTGTTTTTTGCATTTGTTGGTTTCTAATTGGCATAATTGCGGTTTGTGGTTGTTGTTTTTGTTGTTGCTGCTGCTGCTGCATTCTCGCATGCTTCGCCGGTGGGTGTGTCCATTCGCTGGCGTCGTTAAATTATGGCCTAGCCTGTACCAGTATGCCATGCCATGCCTCGTTGGGCGCCCGTTTTGCATTGAAGTAAGTTTTAGTTTTAATTAAAAAAAAAAACTAAAAAAATTACACACACATGTGCGCTCGGTCTGCTGGGCGATTTGTGTTAAGCGGCGATTAGAGTGCTCGAGTTTTGGGCAAGACTACCTCAATTAATTTTAGGTTAAATGTAGTTTCATTGCCCCAAGAGAGAGAGAGAGCAAGATTTGCGGCCATGATAAGTCGGTTGCGTCAGCTGGGCGCATTTCTAATTGCCACATAACAAGTGGGTTGGTTGGAGTACAGAAGGAATTTGATCGTATCTACTAAATGAAAAACAAATTCATTCGCTTAACGGAAATTAACAATTATCCCTTATGATCTTTGCTAATCATTGCTAATGGTTTGTTGGAGTATATAGAACATGTATTTTTAAGGTATTTCTATTGATTTATAGTAAGATTCTTTTTAATAAGATGCCTTTAGCTAATAATAAGCATAAGCTCGAATTGTCTTGTTTAAAAAAGAACCATATTTGGTAGACAAATGACTGTACCTATATATCAAGGCCGGCAGGCGCCAGTACACTGCCAAAATTAGAACCAAAGTTCAGAAGCTTCTTATCTTCTTCTCCCAATGATCTGTTACAAATCCTTTTTTAGGTTCTGGTTTCTAGACTTCATTTTTATGGAGATCTATTCAACATACTTATCAAACTAGTCGAATATACCAGCACAATTTGTTATAGCTACCTCTATTACAGCTACCAAAAGAGCCCAAGCTTGCAGATAACCATCAACACATATTTTCAAACAGCTTAGCACACATAAAATATGGGAACAAAACGAGTAGGCTAGCTAGTATCCTAGCAAGTACTCGTTATGGAATATGAATTTTAAGTAAATTTTGCAGAATCAGAGATAAGTATAAGATAAATATTTTTTTTTTTGTTCAGTTAAATTTTTCGACCGATAGGTCCTATGGCAGCCATAGGATAGAGTAAACCGATTTTGACAAAATTTTGTATATGAATTTCAAAGCATATAAAACTAATAATGGCCGAGTTTAGAAGCTTTAAACCTAAAAGCAAACCATTTTTTCACACAAAGAGGCATTTTCCGACCGTTCGTTCCTTTGGCAGCTATATGCTATAGTCAGCCGACTTGGATCAAAATTTATAAAATTGTGTAAGAGCATATAAAAAGAACAACTGTCAAATTTAGAGACGTTATCCTTAAAAACAAAAAAACTTTACTCACTAAGACTATTTTTTAGACCTCTCTTTTCTATGACAGCTATACTATATAGTAGTTAGATCTTATAACAAACTTAGAGAAATCATAAAAAAACATTAAAAACTAGTAAGTACAAAGTTTGGAGACGTTTCCATTAAAGACCAAAAGGTTTTTCACTAAAACTTGTGTGCCGACCAATCGCTCATATGAAATCTATTTGCTACAGTCACCCGATGTAGTCGGTTCCGGCATATTAGCAGCATGCAGTAAAACGAAGACACTGTGCAAAGTTGTAGTCCGATAACTTTAAAACTGAGAAATAATTTGGCATAGAAACTGACGAACGGAGAAAGCTTAATCAAGTCAGCTCGTGTCCCAGATTTTTGAATATTTCTATAGAAATTGTAGAAACCTTTGCAAAGTATATTGAAACAGAACCGATTTCGGTCCTTGCACAACATAATTTATCCTCCAACATTAAGTGGTTCTAGTATGTCAAAAGGTACTGAATTTTCTGACTATAAATAACAACAGGCCAATATTAGCCGAGCTCTCAAAAATTGAGCAAATACATGAATGTGTCGGATTACGTGTTCTTTCTATTGTTGTAGTGATGCATGAGCGGATAGACTTAGTGCTAGGCACCTTAAGTAATTTGAGGCACATATGCACACATGCGATGCTATCTAACAACTGTGGAATTACTCATTCACTGCTTTCAAAATATGCATTTTAAATACAATACCCGCTTCTAAGTAAACAAAATAAACACTTGGTGATAAGTAATCGCTGTAAGATAAATTCAAAGTATATTTAAATTAACAAAGTTTTGCTGGCTTTAAATAGTTGAATCCGCAATGCATCAAGACTCACTTAATCAATAAGCTAGAATGCAAAATAGCCACTAATGATGTAAGAAACCAAAAGATAATGAATTAACTATAAAATAAAGTCGAATGCATAAAACGCAATTAACATTGTAAAATGGTGTTGCAATAGTCGAAAGATGACGTGTTGAATCGTTTGTCATTTAGGCTTGTAAAAGGGTGACATCAGTTTCAAGTTTCGAGTATTTGGCACCAAAAGACATGACAAACAACAGCATGGAACTTTGCATAGCTAACAACAATAACAATAAGCGACATGTACCAGGCACACATGGGTCCTGGGCTTGGCCCCCCCAGATAAGACAATGGTCGAGCACTGAGTGAAGTTAACACGCAACTTGAAACTTGAAATTAAACCACAAGGCATGCGCATTGTTCAACAAAATACTTTCCACAAAGAACCGAAAACAACACTTCTAAAACTTTGAGCATAATTAATTATGGACTGACCGTCAAAAATTCCCCACCTACCCATAAACAATTAGCAACAAATTGTCAAAAAATGAGAAAAACCAACAAACAAAATTGTTGTGCCAAATTATTTACTTGACAAATTTATTAGCTGCAAATGTGGCATCAAGGCGTGGGAATAAATGCATCACAGTCAACACACAAAACTCACTCCAATTGAACCAAGGTTATCGTCTCAACGTTTCAGTGTTTGTTTTTATGATTGGTTTTTAGTGCTTAACTAACTGGCTGATATGGTTTTATCGGATTGTTGAATAACTTAACGCTTGCGATAGAGATACTCGTTGGCTGCATTTGACTGCCTAACGTTGGCTCAGTTCAAGTGCACTCGGCTGTCGGCTGACCTCAGACCTCAGACATGCGCTCCTCGAGTACAGGCAGAATTTCATTATTAAGATACGCCGCTTTAAGCTGCCCATTTATTGGTTTATCAATGTTAATTGTTGTTGAAACAATCCAATTTCAAGAGTTGGCAGATCAAGATCTTACTTGAGCTTATGTTTATAATGATTTACTTTAGGCTTGGGCACTCGCAGTTGCTTGATAAATTCGGGTGACAAGTCCATCGGTGCTCGTTCGTATTGAGTACCGAAAACGATTGAACTTTCGTGTGGTGGTACGTGTTTAAGATATGCCATTCGTGCTAGAGTCGTGTCGTTTTGTAAATATCCATCTCTAATCCTGATTTGAATATATTTCCATTGAAACACACCAAACTTTAAGACTGTTACTTCTCTTTTTTATTAATCCCATCTGTATCTCTTCATATAACTAAAGAAAGGTGGGCCCTAAATTCATGTGAAAATTGTTGTGCACAAATATAAAATGCACCCCAAAAAAGTGACATACTTTGCTTATGGCTTTTCCGTGTTACTTTCATTTACATTCGCCATTAAATCATAGACAAAACATTGGTTAATTTTGCTAAAAATCCAATTAGCATTACGACTGCAACTATTTAAAGTTATGTACGACAGCAACGACGACTGACAACTTACACGGAACTAATGATGTCTGTTGGTTGACCACAGCCAGGTCCCTAGCTCTCTGGCCAAATTATACAATAAAACTTACTTTTACTCCCCAAAGCGAAATCGTGAAAAAAGCATTACGACAGCCGCCTCTCAGCGAGAGAGCCCATTTACAGATTCATAAATTATGTTTAATTGTTTTTGCCATACGATTACCTCTAGCTTGATCAAACCAATCCATTGGCCATTGCAGAACATACTCGATCGATTCAATCCGGGTGCCAGGCAGCTAATCGCAGCGGGCAAAAGTTACCTGAAGGCATTGCATGGTAAGTACCCCACATGGACGATGTGTTGGCGGTGTGGTGTGGGACCAGCGCCCAGTTAACTAATTTGCAATCCATTTCATGCCACAGGTGCTGCAACCGCCTCGCGTCTATTCAATGAAGCATTGGCCAAGATTGCAATGAACGCCCAGCAGAGCGGAACGGGCGATATTGGTAAGACCAGAGCTAGATATGTGCGTACGAATTGCAGGCACTTAAGTTCTTTCTCCCTTCTCTCTCTCTCTCCTACCTTTCTCTTTTCGGAACAGGTTCGGCTTTGATGAGCGTTGTGAATGTTAATAAGGAAATACAGGAGCAACAGATGAATATTGTGAGTTGTGATTACAGCTTAGCGTAATTTTTGATACTCTGTGTAATGAGTTTGCACAAACGTATATAAATGCCAGAAGAAACCAACCGAGCCGAGTCGATTAAGCCATGTCTGTTGGTCCGTTTGAATGCACAGATGTTAGAAATGGCTTAGATTTAGTTTTAGAGTAAATTACAGTCGAGCTTCATCGACTTTTATACTGAAACAAAACTTTCCTAAAGCTTGATTTTACCAAATGAAGAAATTAATGATCCTACACTCAGGAAAAACAAGAAAGAAAGTCGGTCAAGCCCGAATATAATGTACTCTGTACCAAAGAAATTATACGCTCAGCAGCTGAAAGCAGCGCAGTCTTTTTCAGCGAGTCTGTTCTTAAAATTCCCAACTGCCTCTAGCACTTTTGTTATGAAGTGATCGTAAATTTCTTATCTACAGTAATTCTACCTTAGTCTTTGGTTAATTCATGACCCATGGATGTTTCCAACCATATTTGTTTCAAATCGAAGATAGAATATCGAATATAGAACCAATAGGGAATAGATTGGGAGCTTTATGGGTGAAATTTGTTGAAGTCATATCTATTCATTTGGCACCTCCACTAGTTTCAGTCCTTGCCGTTAATGACTGTCCCACCCACTCAACTCGTTGACTAATCCATAAATTTACAGCTGAAAGCCTTCTATGTTGATCTGCTGGTGCCATTGGAGACAAATCTGGAGAAGGACACAAAGGTTGTGCAGCATGAGCAAAAGAAATTTATGCAACAGCACAAAGTGCGCATGGAGAGCTATCAGAAGGCGGTCTCCACTATGAAAAAGCAGCGCAAGAAAAAGGCCACACCCGAGAATACCGAAAAGGAGCTGAGGGTGAGTGGCTGCCGGTGATGGGCAAGACTTCATTTTACCCGTCTCTAACCACATTCCCACAGAGTCTGCAACTGCTGGAGGACCAAAAGAAGAAATTGGATGTGTTCTGCGATCAAAGCTATAAGAATGTAAGTCGACTGCTCGTTTCTTTTCTCCCGAATTCTACTGAAAGGTTCTTGTGATGGTTTTTTTCGCCAGGCCATGACACAGGAGCGACGACGTTATGGCTTTGTCTTGGAGCGCCAGTGCTCGATTGCCAAGCACTGGATGGCGTATCATACCACCGGAAAAGCAGTAATTGATAATAATTTCGAAAATTGGCAAGAAATTGCCGCTTCTCGTGAGATCATTCCGCCGGCTGCTTACGAGAGTGGCTATAGCAGCTCCAGCAACAACAACAACAACATCAGACGCCTGGTGAGTCATGCCTAAGTGAGCCGTGTTAACAACTCTCTTAACTGTGCATTTGTGTTCTCAGGAGCGCCTCAAAGATGCAGAAATTGATCAGGGCCAAGGCCTGGGTAACCAGCTTAAGAAGTCGCGCAGCATTGATGCACCCTACGGCGATATGCGCACGCTGCATGAACGTGAGAACTTGTCGGGAGGCGGAGGAGGTGGTGCCCACTATGCACAGAACTCGCTGCCACGTGCCAAATCCGATTTCAATCTAGCCCTGGTGGGCACTGGACCGGGACCAGGTAAGCAATTGACCTCAACTGACTGTGAGCTAACCTTAACACCGAACCCCCCTTCATTCCCTGCTTGGCCAGGTCACAAGCATAAAATTCTGGAGGAGCAACTGCCTTCGCTGATTGATGATCAGCGAGGTGATCAGCGTCCATTGGTGAAGGCTCTGTATGCCTACATGCCTTCGGGTGAGAACCAATTATCCTTCGAGGAGGGCGATCGCATTGCCTTGGTGGGTAGCAAGGCCAAGGGCTGGCAGTTTGGTGAGAATTTGCGTACCCAGCACTTTGGCTGGTTTCCGGTGGCCTATACCAATGCGGAAAGTGGCGAGCTGGTGCCCACCGCTGGACGTCGCTATGAGAATATGCACATGAGCTACGAGCGCAACGGAGGAATGCGCAACTACCACGAGCAGCAGCAGCAGCAGCCACAGCAGCAGTACATGTCCGAGGCTCAGCTGGAGCTGATGGACAACGATTCCACATATCGCCGCAGACGCAATCACAGCACCGAGGAGTCGTCGCCCACTCGCATGTTTGGCGATACCATCAAAAATCAGAAGAAATACCGCGCCAGTTCGGGTGCCAATCCACGACCAGGACCGCCGCCCACCTTACCTGCCCCCGTGCCAAATGGTCAGCAGCAGCAGCAACCTTCCAGTCGAATGCTAAACAGCTCGCAGAGCTTCTGCGCCACCAATGGAGTGCCGGCCGCAGTGGAACGTCGCAAGCAGAAGCTGCTTAATGGGGCACAGGTAACAGTAATTGGGATTAACTCTAAAAACCAGCGCTCACTCTCTCTATGGTGTTTGTTTCCAGAGCTCCATGAGCCATCCCTCCTCCAGTAAGTCTGGAACTGCAGCCAAAACTTCACTGCACAGCAGCAATGACAGCGGCTTTGCCCAAGAGCCACCGCCACAGCCGGAGGTCGATTATTCCGATGAGGAGCCGGCCACACAACGTGTACCCATACGGTAGGTGAACCAAGTAGATTGAATTGCTTGCCTTAGCGAAGAGGGGAGAGCAAATTAATAGTTGGGCTTAGTAGTTGGAAGGGCTAAAGTTAACGCGAACCAGAACAAAGATGATTCGATGCAGACAAAGTAATCAGCTTTTATTTGCTTAGACTTTAGAACAGGGATTGGTCAATTAGGCAGGGGGGGCATTGGCAGAACCTAGGTCAGCAGTTAAAAGGTGTCTAACTATTGAGCACATTTAAACTAAGAGCTTTAAACAAATATGCGGATCTATATGGTTAGAAACTCCCTCAAACTGAAGAACCTGATCATAAAGAAGGGATAAATGTGATAAGTAGGTTAGAAGGTTGGCTTTGAAAATCAATAGAATCTACGAGGCATCCAAGTCTATGCATTGAATAGGTTTAAGCCTAAGAAAATCCTAAGTAAATGGGTTTTAGCAACCTGTTTTGATGTTAGTCAAACGGTTGATTACAATTATATAATCAACACAAGTCCATAAAGATATTTGAATACTACTTATGGATATCATCGCGTTCCTGTTCGGTACTGTTTCTTGAGCCTCCCGGTCCCGTACACGAAATACCTTGACAAAATCTCTTGAAGATCTCTCGAGGATCATATAAAGATGTAAGACAAGTCTGCAAACCTCTAAAATACTGCAAAAAGTTGTGTCCGAAGGTTAGGGACCTTTACATAGCGAACCTAAGATTTTGGTTCAAGCCTGGGTTTATGGGAAAGGGATATGTCTTAAATATTCTTTTAATCATCCAGCGGAGCTGCCAAGTCATCCAAATGATCAGCATTTTTCATATCCTTTGGGTATTCAAGACATATCCCTTCCAAATGGATGCCGGAAATCATCCGATGGATATTTTTAAATGTACTTTTTTCTCTGTGCAGTTCCGTATTGGTAACTAGATTATATAGCTGCACGATCTGCCAGCCTCCTGAGTGGTGATGAACTTATGATGTTTTTTCTAAACTCCGAACCTTTTTTCTCAATCGAAGCGCGTTCTGTTTGTGTTCGAGTTTTCGAGGTCTTACATATAGAAGGTTTAATTCGCGGTCTGGATCTAAGGACCCAAAAACACCAACCGAATACGTTTTCCAGCCTTGTACATTAACTACCTCCTAACCCGAACCACCACTTTTCGGAGAGAAATGTCCTTGGTGCATTGTGGATTTGATTATCTGAAGTTAGTTTGAAGTTTAAGGACCGGTTCGAAACTATGCACGGAATATTCTTCTAAAGTCTAAGGGTTTGGCAGCCTTGAATGGAGGCTTAGATCGCAGTTGCTTATGAGGCTTTTCAGGGTTTCAAAAACTCCCAAGAAAACCACTTTGAGGCTTAAATTATAGATTTGCTCTCCCCCACCAGACGGCAAGTGAAACCCAATCACCATGTGCTCGCAGTTGCATTACCGCTTCTTCACATTTTCCTCCCCAACTTGTCACTAATCTTTGGCATCTTCCCTTCACCAGCATTCCTAATCCATCCACCGCTTAACCCAATTTTAAGTTTCAGCGCTAAATTGAATTGATTTACTTGAATTGATTTTCGTTTGCCGTTTGTGCCTGCTCTCTCTTTTTTTTTTGATTTCATGTATTGCTACACTTTTCTCTGTTGCCACCACCCCCCAACCCACCCATTTTCGCCGCATCCTTTGTGTTATCACATCCACCAACACCCACCAACACACACAACCCACAAAACAAAGACGTCGAGCCGATACCAATTCGTCGCACACCCACACGGTGCCGCGGGATGTGGCCTCCTGGACACTGAATCGCAACTTCCGCAACAGCGTGGATAGTCAGATAGATGGCCGGAACAGTGGATTTGGGGCAGGTAAAATGCGCTACGATCTAATTGCCTCGGATGATGAGATACTGCAGGCCTCGAGTGCGGGTCTGAAACGTACCAAATCGTTCTGGAAGTTTGGCGGTGGACGCAGTGGCGAGGATATACTAGCGGGTATGTCGCTGTGGCAGCATCGTGATCTGGTGGCTGCACCCAATCTGGAGGAGTTGCGCGATCGTGAGGAGCTGGAGCGACGTGCGGAGGAGGAACGCACTGGTACATTGACCAAATCGCAGAACTCCAGTTCTTCGCAGGAGAAGCGGGGACGCAAGGATAGTATCACCAGCACAGAGTTTGCGGGGGAGGATGAGAATATCTACGGAATAAGTCAGCCACCACCGCCGCAGCAGCAGCAACAGCAGCAGCAGCAGAGAAGCGGCTACACTCCCAAGTCACGCATGAAGATAATGAAAACCATTGAGATAGACATAGAGGAGCCCACAGAAAGTGAGCGTCTAAGTGCCACCCTGCCACGTGGTGGTCAGTCACAACAACAACAACAACAAAAACTACAACAGCAGCCAACACATCGCAAGCTGGACAAGCAGGGTTCCGGCTCACTGGCCTCTTCCACACCCCAGCACAAGTCACAGACCCTCAGCCGCACTAAATCCTCACAGAAACCCCAATTTCCCCACTCCACCGACGAGGGGGAAAGCGACGAGCAGGGCACACTCAAGCTGAGCGATGTCAACAACTTCTTCGATGACAACGGCAACTCGGGACATGGCCATGGCATGGTCATGAAGACGGTCAAGCGACAGGACATACTAAAGCAGTACTATTCAAGCGAAGATGATGAATCCGAGGCTGAGATGAAATCGACCAGCTCTGATCCCTACGACTGCATAGTCATCAACGATCATCTGGTGCGCAAAGATGACAAGCTGCGCCGCCAGCACCAGCAGCAACAGCAGCTGGAGTTCCATACCTTCCGTTCGTCCACCTCAACGACGGCCACCAACACGCTCAAGAAATCCGTCTCGTCCAAGGACCAGGACAGCACTCTAACCCGCAACTCCGCGTCGCATACTTCAAATGGTGCACCCACAGCCACCATATTGCCACGCACACGCCTGCTAAAGTCATCCTCATCCAGCCATAATACCACCAGTGCTACCTTAGAACGGAATACGAAACCACAGGCGAGCAACAAGAGTTATGGTCCTTGGTACGATTTCTGGGATCAAGAGCAACAGCATGGTATGGCGGCCCAAAAGGCGGCCATCAGTAAAATGAAGTAATGCGCGGGAGAGATACTAGGTTTCCGGTTCACCGTTTTCTTACCAGAGAAGAAAATGCACAGAGAGCGCAACGGCATTCAATGAGGGGGAGGGGGCAAGCTAAAGATCTATTTTAGAAACTAAAACAGCCAGATCCAGAGAGTCACTATTCTTGTTTAGAGAGAGCTATACGAAATTCTGGGGATATTCAGAGGAAGTTTTAAGACAAATGCGCTTACCTTTAAACCCAAATGTAGAGTTTATGAGGTGAGATTTAGGAAAGGCCAAGTAAAGTGGTGGAGATATAGTTGGAGTTGGGATTCACCCCAAAGAAAGTAAAAAGTAAATTTGCTGGAACTTAAGAACTGACATGGCAGCTTTAACAGTCAAAGATATGGCAACCCCAAAATCAAAATAGATCCAAGTAGCCTTGCCAGATTCCTTGAAGTTTATACTCACAACTTAAGAATTGAGTTTTCTACATCTGTGTACTCACATCTTTTTTCATACATCCACCCGGAAGTTGATACTTTTGGAAATTCAAGGAAAGGTCATTCAAATAGAGGTTCATGTACCCAGATTCCAGATTAGTTGAAGTATGCACTTAAAGCTTCTAAGTAAGTTCTGTAAGAAAGTTATGTTTGAGACTTAGTAACTTAGTCTCTGAACTTGGATCGATCGTAATTTTGACAACTTTTTCTAGCAGAATGATAACTTTCCAGTCTGTACCTAAATATGTCCTACCACCTTTGTCTTAAATCCTTGAGCAATGTTCATTCCTAAGTATTCAAAGACACGAACCTTTGATTGTTTGTAATTTCTCAACCTGGTTTAGTAAAAGTTCGCTTGTCGCATTCCCTGAAGCCCTTACCTAATGATTAGATCCAAGCTCTTATCAATATCAAGTACGTGTAAGTTTCCCCTCCTAGACTTTTTCGCTTGGGTTATAGGAACCCAGGGTTTGCCTATTGCCACATATGGTAACCAACAGTGTATACATGGGTCAACAAGGCAGCAGCAGCTCAGCAGAATTCAAGGATGAAACTCAGTAAACACTAATTTGGTAGAACAGAAAGAACTCTTTCTGGTTATGCAATATCTAAGCGCTATTAAGACTTTTAAACTGAGTTGAAACCTCGAATGTCTATGTTACAATTGCATATTTGGATGCAGCTGAGTTGCTGCTGCCTTTTTTTTTTAGAAAAAAGTGAAGCAACAATCTCTTCTCTTGTAAAGACAAATTAAGGAATATTTTCTAGGCCCTATATATATGTTGTAGGTGGTACTTTGTCTTGGAAACTGTACTATTTTTTCATTAATAGATCTTTTCTTCAATTCTTTGTTCAACCTCAAAGAACACTCAATTCATTTGGGAATTGTGCGGTTTTCGCTTTGAAAGCTATTTTCAGAGCATAAATAATTGTAATTTTGAAAGCTTAATGGACTCTTGAACACTTTGAATATCCTCAATGAATTGTAAATCATTTAAATGCTTAAAAATAACAGCCGATAGCCATTGTTAATGTATATAGAAATTCCAAAATATTATGTTTAAAGAGTCAATGTGTAACAACTCTTTAACATTTTGTTATGAAAACTACAATTTCTTTTTAAATGAACAAAATTAAGTAGAGGTCATCTATTGCGAACAGGTCTGGAAAGCCTGGCCCCACTGTAGAACTTTTAATTTAGTGACTTAAATTAAGTATATAAATGAAAGCATTCAGCAGAAACACTTGATCGCCTAACTAAAAGAAGAAAAGTCAGTGTAAAATCACAAATCCATATCATGGATCAGGGATCAAGCCAAGTTGCTGAATGCTTTGATTAGGTTTCCTGCTTCATCTATCCTGAACGCCGTGGGGTAAGTTAGTGGCTGACGACAGAAAGTCTAAATTAATTTCATTATTCAAAAATATTTTCTATTTTTAATTTTGCATGAATCATGCTTGGACCATACTTTACTTCAATGTGTCTGCCACCAAATCTAACTAGACGAACTAGTGGACGACTCCATTACTTAAATATTTGTTTCAAAATCGCAAAACAATAATATTCCTGGTTATTTTACTCTCCTTTTTTAGCAGGCAACGTGCTGTGTATCGTAACTTTTCCATAGATTATTGATTGTTACCCGTAATCGAGTAAATACATTTAGCTATGCTAGAAGAATGTACAATTTGGCTGGTTGAGAGCACAATTTCTTAGTCCCTGACTTATTGCAGAGCCTGCCAGTTTGCCACAGTCAAATTGCGTCACACCCAGACCAATGATCGCTCCGCTCCAATGATCTATCGCAGTGTGAACAAGTAGCAACGACAGCGGAAGGTGGAGTTCTTATTATGATCGACTTGAAAACAAAAACCGGAACAATAAAACTTCAGCCACACAAATGTAGCCTTATCTTACGTACCCAGAAATCTTATTAATCGCATCTACCATATATACTTTATATATTATACATAATACCTATATATACCATGTACTTACATTTAGCTAGCTCCAGCAGTTGCAGCTGGTCCTGGACCATTTTTGGTAGTCATTAAGTTGTATTGTTTGTTAAATACTTATTATGTTGTGTAGAGGTAACTTTTACGATGTTAAAGATCAATATCGTTGATATGTATATTCCAATTATTTACTGGCGAATAAAATTCAAAATATATATATTATAATATATATGGAAACGAACATTTAAATGGCAAGCAGTGTGCAGAAGTACCCAGCAATTTGTATACAGTTTTGATGGTTAGGAACTTCAATAAAAGTGGCAACTTTAAACCTATCAACGGGGATAGGTGACATCTAGGGGAAAACATCGTATACTTATCTATTTGAACTTGGATTTAACATTCAACCCTGTTACGAATTCCTGATTATAAAAATTTGAATTTTTGAAGCAGCTGAAACCGAGCCAAGTGAATGTCAAACTGTAACGAGTCACATGAAGGTGGATATCAAATTGTAGCAGGCACCTGAGTATCAAACAGTGGATGTCAAACTGTAGTTAAGGCTAACCTGCAACAGGCATGTGAATATCAAACTGTGGCGAGACTCGCGGCTGTCAAGCTGCAGTGTGTGTCAAACTGTACCTGATCATGTTGCAGTGGTTGTAAAACTGTACGCGGCCTCGTGAATGTGAAACTGTAGCAACAGCAATATCCGAACTGTAAATAAGCAGACTAGATTTCAAAGCATGCTTTTCGGGTGCAGTCAATATATTAACGCAAATATTTACAACAGCATGCTTTTGGGGGCCCTCTGAGATGCTAGTGCAATTAAAACAGCTATTTGGTGAGCTGCTGAAATGTGAGTGCAAATACAGCAGCATGCTTTTGGGGGACAGTTGAAATGTTAATGCAAATAAGACAGTATGCTTTTAGGGGGCAGCTGAAATATAAGGGCAAATACAACAGCAAAAATAACATCAATTTCAAATATATCTTTCGAAAACTGATAGATCTCCGAGAGTATTCAGAGCTGGCGTAAACTCCCCTTTATCTGCAACTCCCCTTTTCTGAAACAAAATTTTACAAAATACATTTAGCTATTTGGACTTTTTAAATACATATTGAAAAATATTTTTAATATAAAAAATCATTACAACTATTGTGTGTTTATGTGTGTTATACATGGAGGCTTGACCCCCCCTTTTCTTTCCACATATGCTTATTTTTTTTGTGTTTTTTTTCGATTTTCTTACTATTTGCTAGAATAACCAAACATTTTTACGATGCACAACAAATAAAATATGGTTTCTATAGATATACATATGTTTGTATCTTGTAATATTATTATGGATGAAGTTTGGCTTATGATTGGATTATATATATTATATATATGTATGTATGTATATAATAAGTAAGAATGTTCAAGTGCAAATAGAAGACAGCAGCAGGTTATAGAGCTTATTTCGACTCTATCAAATCGATGCCGTAATTCATTTGACTTTTCGTTTTTGAAATGAACTTTAAATCATAAAGAAAATATTGTTTAACCCGGTCCGTAAAGGTTTTCTTACATTAGACAAAGTATTTAATGTTATGAGAGAAGTTACAAAATGAATGGAATACGTTTGGCCTGTATGTATGCTCCGGTGTGAGAGTCTGTGTGTGTCAGTGGAACGTAACTTTTAATGTTCTGATGTGCATCTTGCTGTTGATTTTGTTTTGTTTTATGGCATATTTCAGTCAATGACCACTCGGGTGAACAGTATGCCACGCTTGCTCAGCCACAATCTATAAATACGCATAGAAAAAGAACACGTTATCAATTATTGTAGTGCAAGATCAATGAATCCATTTGATCCGTACCCAAAGCCTGCACCCAGCAGCAAGGACAGAACATTGGTAAACAGCAAAGAGTACAGAATTTCGCGGGAGAACAGAGATTGAGCTCCCAGACGCTTTAAGCGTATGGAATAGCCTGTGGTGGTAGTCTTCTTTTTCTCCTCGTCCTCGGCCGAATCATTTTTCTCAAATTTCCAATCTCTGCAAAAGGGTTAACAGAATTAAGTGAATTTAGCAAATTCTGCCATCGATTTGCTCTTACTTGGGCGGCTGTTCCTCCACGCCACGATTCCAGTTCTGCAACCAATCTCCATTGTCTGTTTTTTGTTTCTCTCCAGCCTGTTGGACGGGAAGGGAATAAAAGCACTTTAATCATTTAGCAAGTCTTCTTTGATCATTCGTGACTCACCTTGGTCCAATAGTTAATGTAAACATTTCTCAACTCATCATCTGGACAGAGTTCCGATTGTGGACTATTCGGTGGACTTTTGGGGCTATCTCTGGGCGTATCACGTCTGGAACTGGCCAATGATACCACACGACTCGATTGATTCGATTCACGTTGAGCCTCGCGCAACAATCGCAGATATTCCTCACCATTGTTAAACGGCAATGGTGTAATTCTGTCCGGACTTTTGATGCCAGCCATCGTAGCTGTGGTACTCAATTCAATCCAAGATTCTGTAGAAAAGTAAATAAAAATGGATTTAATGTTTGTCAAGGCATCAACTATACATGGGATGGGGTGTAAAAAACGATTTGAAATAACAAGGTGTGGGTACGGTTCTGGTATCCCTAGGCATGGAGCGGACTGCAGCAGGAATAGCAAATAGCATCGAAACGATAAACGCCTACAGGATTGGTAACTGTTTTGTCGGATCTTGAATTCGTTTCGCTGGAATGGAACCTATCGTCGAAATCAGTTTTCAGTTCCTTTTTTATCTCTTTTGGCAGCTCAGCTGTTTTCGTGTCACATGTTACTGTCAAACATGTTCAGTTTGCTCTATAACTTAACCATACATCGACTTACAAACGAACAGCGCCATGCAGATTATTGAATTTTATTATCAAAATGCAGCATGTCACTTTTTTATTGAAAAATTGTGTTCGGCGACGAAGCTCATTTCTGGCAACAAAATGAATGACAAAAAAAACAAACAAAATTACCGTATTTGGTGGGAAGAGCAGTTTGAAGCACTGCAAGAACTTCCATTACATCCCGAAAAATGCACTCCGTGGATTATGGGACGGTGGAATCATTTGACCGTACCTTTATAAAGATTGGGAATTCAGGAACATTACGGTGAATGAAGAGCACTACCGTGCAATGATTACAACCTCATTTTTTGTCCAAAATGTAAGAGCTGGACTTGACTGACATGTGGTTTCAACAAGACGGTGCCACAGGCCGCTTCAGTATCAAACAGAACACTGCGGGAGCTAAGGGTCCCGAGTTGAAATGCTTTCTAACGCAAGATTGAAAATATTTCAAGCCCCTTTTGAGTTTTCGAATATTTTGAGCTTCTAGATTGGGTTATTATTTCATTACGATATAACATTGACTTATTTCCTTCAGCCATAATACTGATTACACTAAATATGTCTTGAGAGTACGAGACCAGTGTTGCCAGTTTAGCAATTTTATGGCTAGTTCTAGCCATTTTGAAAGGCCGAATGCTAGAAAAATTAAGAAATTGCTACTAGCTATAAATCTAGCTACTTTAAAATAAACTTCAGCTATTTTCGGCAATTTTCTCGAACCCGTGATTTAGGTCTGTGAGAATTACCAGTTACAGCGAAAATACTCTAAGTGACTTGAGTGAAAATACTTATCGAACAGTGATTTCTACTTTTGACCATCACTGCTTTGTGTGTTTCATCTCTAGTTTGTGGTGTACATTAAGTGACGCAAAAAAAGTGATGCAAAAATGCCTAAAGTGCTTTATACGCAAAAGTTTCGCGATGCTTGGATGCAGGCTAGTGAGTTCAAGGCCTGGATCCGGAAGGATGAGACGGATTTGTCAAAAGCTTACTGTAGCTACTGCAAATGCAGTATTAAAGCGAAAATATTCGATTTAAGGGCTCATGCTGAGACGAAGAAGCACATTTCGGCATCGAGTTGCTTCAGTCAAACCAACAAAATTAAATTTCGTTCTCTCGAATGCCTACGAAGCAAACAGAGCAGGAAGCAGCGTTGTGCCTATTTATAGCAGAGCACACTGCTATTGCACAAATAGACCACCTCAGCAGATTGTGTGTGCATAATTTTGGCGCGTGTCCTTCTGCTGCAAAAATAAGGCTTGGCCGAACAAAGTGCACAAGCATTATTAACAACGTTTTGGCGCAGCACTTCGATGAAGACTTAACTGCAGACATTGGTGATTCGAATTATAGCCTGCTCCTGGATGAATCTACAGATGTCAGCGTAACAAAGCTAGTTGGTAAGCATGTTAATATATGTATGCTGATTACAAGTATGGGTGACGCTCTGGTCTTCTGTATTAAAATTATTGTGTTCTTTTCTGTTTAATTGTTAATTATTGTATATTTATATGTACATAGGTGTTGCCATAAATTACTTCAGTGTAAAATGTGGCGCAATTGTATCTACTTTTTTAAGCCTTATTCCCATCGAATCCGGAGATGCTGTTTCGATAGCCGAAGGTGTTAGACAGGAGCTCGTTCGATTGAAGAAAGATAAATATTAATAAAATGGTTGGAATTGGCACTGACAATGCAAGCGTTATGACTGGAGTAAAGAGAAGCGTTTATACCGAGCTCAAAAAAGATGTTCCATCGCTTATTTTGATCAAATGTGTCTGTCATTCGGTACAGCTGTCAGTCAATCATGCTTGCGCCAAATGTTTGCCAGATCAGTTGGAATTTTTAATCCATGATACTTACTCTTGGTTTTCTAAAAGCTCTATGCGACAAATCAATTATAAAAAAATATATCAATGCATAAACGATGACAAGGTACTAGCCTGAATATTTTACTTTAATTTCGAATTGTGTTCGTCCAAATGTTTCGTTCTTTTGTGTCCTGCGATCGTGATTGTCCAAACTAACTTACTTAAATTTTAATATCAATTTATAGCTGCTGTAACCTGTTCTTAATATGTATAAATGTTTGATTTATGTGTGATTCGATTTAAACTGTTTTCTTTATCTGAAATCTTATCCTTAGTTGCCCTTGAAAATCCCTAGAGTCTGCGAGACTAGATGGCTTTCAATTGAGCTGGCGCGGTGACCAGGATTGTTGATCAGTGGACTGAGCTAAAATTGCATTTTTCCATAGCTTCACTCCAGGAGAACTGTCACAAAGCCAAAATCTTGCACGAACTGTACAGTGACGAAGTAAATTGCCTTTACTTATTGTTTTTGAAGCCGATATTAGTGGAAATGCAGCGCTTAAACAAAAACTTTCAAAGCAGAAATTCAAATGCTACAAAACTTTTGAAAGATTTAATAGCAACAATCAAATCGTTGAAGGCCTTAATTATACCACCAAGCTGTGATATCGACATTTTGAAATTTGATTTCAAATGTATGGTTGAAACTAATCTAAGCTTGGGGTATGACTTTGAAAAAAAAATTAAGTCCTTACAACTTCAGGAGCAGATCGAAGTTGAAATTCGAACGAAGTGTGCGAATTTCGTTGTGGAGTTGGTCCAACAGCTAAGAGCCAGGTAAGTTAGGTATTTATGATATTGACGTCCGAGATATTAACGATTTTGTTTTAATTTTAGATTGCCGAAGAACTTCGAAACGCTGGAAAAAATAAATGTTTTTTCTTCTGTTGATAGGATTTTGAGAGCTCAAAAAGAAAAAATTGAAGATTTCATGGAGCAGCTCAATGTGGAAAATATAAGCGATATCCTAACGCAATACGGAAAGATCCATTTATTTGACTGGGAGAACAAGGAGGACACTGTCAAATTTTGGGCAGAAGTGCTGAGCTTTAGGGACTCAGGTGACAACAACCCTTTCAAGTCCTTAGCGCTGTTTGCTATAAGGCTACTCTGTTTGCCTTGGTCAAATGCTGAGGTAGAGCGTGTGTTCAGTCAAATGAACATAGTAAAAAGTAACCTCAGAAACAGGTTACATATAAAAACACTAAATTCAATTTTAAAAATAAGGTATTTCCATTTACTTAAGTTTTTAAAGCAGCATTATTAATATTCCTCTTTATAGATACGGCCTGCGCAGAAATGGAAAATGCTGCCACGATTATGAAGTGCCAACGAAATTTTTAAAAATGGTGGCCGAAAATGAAAAATATAACAATGAAGACAGTGAAGATGTAGATTTAATAAAATCATTATTGGACATTTAAATTAAAATTTCAATTTTTTGGTTATTTTAGGGTAATTTGGTTATTTTTTGGGGTAACAAAATGTTAGCCATTTTTTCAGCCATTTTTACAAACAAATTTGCTATTTTCAGCTAGTTTTTTTCGTAAATCTGGCATTATTTTTTGTTCAAGACCTGGCAACACTGTACGAGACATCTGTCTGTAAAAACTGTGGGAGATGTGGCAATTTTTCGAAATTAGAAAAGTTGAAAAATAAACTTTATCTGCCTGTTAGTAGAAGAAGTTGTTGTCGAATGCTCAAGAAACCTCTTATCTCTAATATATGTTTGTTAACACGAACAGACGGGCGGAAGAACAGTCGAGCATGGCTATACCAACTCGCCTGTAGATGCTGATCAAGAATATGTATACTTCAAAGGGTTGGGGAGATGCTTGCTTCTGGCTGTGACTCACTTTTGCACCAGCTTGATATATACTACAGGTAAGTGTACCTTCGGAACAGAGTACAAAAGCCATATGACTCTACTCTAGAGCTGCAGCTGTTGCACTTGCACATGTCTTGGTGTTTTAATAGTTTTTTTCCCACTCTGGATTTTCTCATCTATATGCGCCCTACACGTTTTAATTTCACACTAATTATTCTTAATCAGACCCCGACGTATTGTTTTTGTTTGTTTGAAAACGCCCCGTGTGCCCATTGATAAGCCAAACCGCACCACAAAATACACATATACAATTTTCGATTCCGTTCTGTATGTATATACAAATCGACGTGTTTTGTTTAGTCTATACTTATCAATAGCCACAAAAATTTTCAATTTCCCGCAAGAGAACGAACAGATCGCCATGCAATTTGTTGGAAAAAATAACACGAAGAGGGATGCGCGCTTGGAAATGATAAGGTAATTAGCTACTCACGTGGCAGACCGATCATGATGAAATATGGAAACTGACTGTGCAGAAGACGAGACAGGTGAGACTTATTACTGTTTGCCAAAGTCAGGTAGCCAGCAGGGGCGGGTAGGACAGGTAAAGATCGGAGAAATTTCTCCCCTGGTCCTTTTGGCAAACACGCAGAAGGTTAATAGAGAAACCGCTATGTCACTTGGCCACTCTCTGTCTGTCTGTGGGAGTGTGGGTGGGCAGGTACATGAACGGTAAATACGTTTTAAGGGTAGCAAATCTTGGCTTGCTGACTCAGTGCACGTAGGCCCTCTCTCTCTCTCTGTTGTTGCTTTTGTCAAGCCCAATGAACTCCGCGAAATATCACTTTTTTTCTTTTTCGGATTTGTTGATTATTGAGACTAAGTCGCAATTTCTCGGCAAGTGATAGGCAAATGCCCTCCAACAAATGCTTTTAAAAATATTTATTTAAATGAGAGCCCCACCAACAAAAAAGCCGCCACTTGACGTCAAAACCCACAGATAAAAATAATGAAATAAAAGTGCACGACAATGAATGAATGGGGTGCTCTGGCGGGGGGGTGAACGAGGGGGCTTCTTTGTTTTGATGGCGAAGTTACTGCTGTTTCTTTGTTGTGGCGACATTCAAGAAATAAGTAAGCAAAACAAAACCAAAATCCTTGAAAAAGAGATGCATCTATTTTTAACCAGGCGGAACGGAACGGGTTTACTTTTACTGTTATTGTGTTGAAAGAGACAAAGCGGAGGAAGAAGTGGAGGCGAAAAACCGTACTTACCGCCCAGCAAATCTTCTGTCGATTTTGGTGTCGTGGACATTTCGATATTGTTTATAACAATTGTCTAGTTTTGGACTAAAAACAACTTGTTTTTGTTTTTCTCTTTCCTCTTTCGGGCCCTTCCTTGTATTGCTCTGTATGTGTGTGTGTGTGTATAGGTGAGAAAATGCGTCTTAACAGTTTGATGTGTGGTTGGCTTCTGATTTCGTTTTGGTGTAATTATTATTGCAGCTCGTTTGCTCTTGTGAAATTGTTAGTAATGTTCTGCGTTGTACCACTAACTTTTAATTTAGCACTTTTCCTTCTCTGGATTTTCTACGCACCGCTTGAGAAGCTTTAATGCGTAGTACTGGCTGTTGAATCGTCGCAGTGTGACCAGTCGAGGGGAAATGCCAAACGACAGCTTATCGATAGCCGGGTGTATTTAGCGCGTTTTCAAAAACAGATCAAAGGTGGCTGCATCGCTTTTTGCCACGTTTTTAGCGAAATAAAAGTTATTCCCCAAAACTATTGTCTTGGGTGCTATATACAAGTCTTTCAGTGGATCGTACTGTGCCCGTCCCAGTAGTTTTAGGAAGTCGTGCCGTTCTCTCAGACGGAACTCGCGGGAGGAGAGCAACTCCGCATGCTTAATTATTTCCGTATGCGAAAGACCCATCTCTTGGTGTACAAAACTGAAACGTTCCACCAGTTCATCCGGTGCTAGAAGAGAAAGGAAATTTAATTATTTGTATTAAGTTAATCGATTCCAGCACAACTTACGTATCATCAGTAGCCGGGGTTTCTTCACCATCAGCTCGCTCAGCTCACTCGGCTTGAAGCCCATTTCCTCTCTAAGGGAAAACACCGATTTCCTCAAGGACTCCATTTTGTAGGTAACCACCCGAGGCTCCCTGGTGGTCATCAGGCGCAATTCCGAGCCACTTAGGCGCAACTCCTTTTGAAAATAGCCCAAACGACGGTCCACTCGGCGGGTGGAGAACATTAGCCAGTAGGGATTTTGTGTAATAATCCGGGTTCTGCTCTCCTCGCTAAACTTTTTACTCTTCAGGTACTCTACGCGGGTTTGCAAGTCATCCAAGTCCTCCTTAAATATCAAAGGGTTCTTGGTGATCATTTGGCCCAAATCTTCGGGCAGAACACCCTGATCCAGCAGGAAACTCAAGTGTGGTTTCACTTGCTTCTCAAAATCCACCAGTTCCAGCACAAACTGACCCAATCCTTTGCGCTTCTCTATGTTATTCAAACTGACGCCCAGGCTGAGGAGCTGCTGCAGGGTGGTGGAGCTATTGACATGGGCAGCCAAATTAAAGGTGGGCACATGCGCCTCCCGCGGCAAGTGAGTTACTTCGCATTCTTCCGCATTCTCCAGATCTGGATTTTTATGAGTTGGTTCTATGGAGGATGGTGGACCCTCGCTTTGTATACTTCTGTGCGTTTGTAGTTGACGCAACCGTTGCTGGATTGAGCTGTATATTGCAGCATTTTTTAAATTTCTTATTATGCGTAACATGAGCCAACTTTGTCAGTGTGACCAGACGAGGCAATAAAGAAACACCGAAAATGCAAAGCAACAAATTTAGTGCCGACCAGTGTAACCGTTTCGGGCAACCGAATAATACTGAAAACAGCTGAGCAGAGACCCGGATCCGGAACCATTTCACCCGCGGAACTATTTCACTGGAACCAGTTGAGCCATATTTAGGGTATTCACGACCCCAGTTGAGCTGAGCAGTATATATCGATATTCTATTGAATTCAAAAAAGTCACCGATAGGAACAGATGTTGCTCAGTGGGAAAAGTTCCCTTCATTCAAAGCTGACTACGTCCGAAGGTTGTGAATAGCCAAGGTAAGCGCCTAATAATCTATCTTTGCTAAAAAGGTAGAATGTTACAAAATTATCATATTCATATTTCTTAACAATACAAACCGCAAGAAGGGACAACCATAAGAGAATGCTACTTGTCATGGGGAAAGTCCTTTGTTAGTATGACCGTAATGATCATCATTGAACTCGCAAACTCTACTAGCGGTCATACAAGAAATACAAAGGCCTTAAGGTTACGCCCACAATAGAGGGGGTAATTATATCGGTAAGCTGAAACATTTTTAAGCTAAGCTAAGCAGGGTGACCGCCCAGTTTGTAGCTAAAAATCCTGCTTGTGCTTCCTTCTGGCAACTCCATAAGTGTCATCGATATCGAAACCAAAAACCTGCTTAGCCGTTAAGTTCAAATTTGTGAAACGGTTTATTTATGTGTATTGCATTTTTATTGATTTATTATTATACCAAGCAATCAATTCAAAAGTGAACTAAAAACCAACATCATTTTTGTCATTTGATGACTAAAACCAATTTCTGTTTTATTATTATTTACAAAAGCAACAGCAGCACCCCGAAATTTTATTGACCATTGAAAATGGTTTCCGGATAATAACTGGGGGCATTGAACATGCGCGGAAAACCATTGGCATCCAATTGGCCCACAGGCAGCACTGACATTATATCACTGCAAAGAAAGAGAACAAAAAATAAAAAATAAATGGTAATTAACAAAAAAAAAGTCAAACGAGTGTGAATGCGTGTGTGTGTGTGGTGCAACTTGACGCCCCGAACAGCGGGAGGCGGCACATGCTATACGCATGCGTGCTGCGACTCGGAATCGGGCACGTCCCCTTCTGCTATAAATATGCTTAGGCAAAAGGAGCATAAAACACGCTCAAGTGGATGCCTCGGACTTGGAATGGACGATGCAAGTGTTTTACGGTCACTTACGAACGATTTTTAATGCCAATTGCAAAACAATAGAATTTTGTTTCTGGCTCAAGTGTTGTGCCGAGTGAAATGTTTTACGAGTTATGTGGAACTGCAACGGAATAAAAAGGACCATTTCTAGGGTCGAAGTTCGGATGCACTGTATGCGCTCGATTTGGTGAGAAACGGACTGCTAGTGCCCTTTGGAACATCTTTGACCGAAGCAATGCTTCCATGAGACGGCTTGAGACCTATATCCGACTTGTAACTTTTCTTCTCCCCCAACTTACGGTCTCTGCTGTGGCGTACGGTCTCTTTGCCTGCGATTCTTGAACCAATTGGACACCTGTGTCAGGGTCAGACCCGTCTTCTTGGCCAGTGTCTTTTTCTCATCGGGTGTGGGATATCGATTGGTTAGATAACAATCTTTCAGAGCATTCCGTGACTTCTCCTTGAAACAGTACACCGTCTCCTCACCATCCCAAATGGTCTTGGGCAGGGGATACTTTTTTCTCAAGCGGTATTTATCCACCGCTCCAAGAGGACGTCCGCGTACCTTTTCGGCCTCCTTGTAGTGAGCCTTGAACCACAGATTCTGCAGATCTACATGATATTTAATGGAGAAACAATGCGTCTCCAATAAGTTGTACAATTCGTGGAACTGTCCCAGATTGTAGGCAACCATGGCGCGAGCACGCAAAACACTCTCGTTGGTCTTGAAGAATTCGCTGGGTGGCAGACTGCAGAGGAACGAGGTTAACTTCTCCACATCACCCTTCTGCTGCAGCGCCTCGCACATGCATTGAATCTAAACGAACGGGGGGCAGACGTATAAGGCTGGGGGGTATGGGGCTTGTGTGTATGTTTACTCACCTGATCCGTGGAGAACTGAAGCATTTTGGCATCAATGGGAAAGTTGCCCACTGCGGACATATTATGTGCGACCGTTAGATTTGAAATCAAATGTCCTCCACTGCCCAGATTGCCACCCAGGCCTCCTCCGCCTGCCGATCTCTGCAAACCTCCGCACAGCGTTTCTGTCTTTGCATTCCCATTGAGATCATTCTCAAACATAATACTATTTAGGCTGGGATAATGTGTGGGCGTGGTGGACGCCGTGGGCGGTGGGGATTTGTCATAGTCATTGGTTATATCCTGAAAGCGACGCTCCAGCAAATGATCCTTCTCCGCCGCCGTCTCATAGGGTAGCTGAAGTACCGTTTTGCATGATATATTTCCACGATAACCTGTTGGTGGAGAATAGGGTATGACTGGCGTTCAACGGTCTTTCTCACGTGCCACTTTGGTGGTCTACAACCCTCCCCGCCCCTCTCCGCCCCAATACCCCACTTGGCCGATTTGCATGTGACTAATAAAATTCTCTAAATGTCTTTCGACACCTTGCGACGGAAGACGAGTTGGGGATGGTATCAAATTGACCAGAAAGAGACATCAAATAATAATAAATAAATCGCCATTGGAGACATATTTACATATATGAACAGATATTTGTATGTAGATTTATGTAAATATTATAAAACATTATGCAAATGATTATACAACAATTTCAAGTGGGTGACTAGCCGAATACTCTATAAATGAGAGTAGTTATGGTCCTAGTTTCCGAGGAATTCGACTAAGAGTTTTGAAGAGTGGAGCTAAAAGAACTGGGCCTACTTTACTCTTTATTAAGCAGAGTCTATATTAAGGGCCGATTTCTTATCTTCTAAATAGCTTTTATGTGTCAGATAAACATACATTTTGCCCTGTTATTTGTAGGCTTGCTTAACAGTTAGCTCTATGTAGAAGGTTAGAAATCGGACCTTAATATTAAAGACTTTAGAATGTTTGGACATTTCTATTCACGCTTTGTTACATGGAATTGATGTTGAAGTATAAAGAGTGTTTCAATCGTAAAATTACGGGAACATCTGCTAGGAACTAGAGCTGTAATGCAATCATTACTTCCCATATTTTATTACTTTTTCACTTCAATTATCTCAAGTATTCAGACAATACATAACCATTCCTGATAACGATTTTTTAAGTAATCGTAATTATAACTTGGAATTCCAATTATTCAATGGATATTTCAAAATTTATTAAACAATTAGCTGAATAATTGTACTTGAAGTGGTGAATTACTGAGTAATTATGCTTGAAAAGTTGAATTATTCATGTAATTGTAGGTGAAAGTTATCAGTTTTTACCAATTGAGTTTGGAAAACACCAAATATTATTGTTTGCTGATCATGGTAATAAAATCCAACTAATCAGGTCAATTTTTTACTTTAAATACGACCCTTCTAAAGCTACATATGTGAGAATGGGACTTATGTCTGTATAGTTGGGTGTTTATTCCAAACATTGGATGTACGAGCACTCGAACTAGCATATAATGCTTGATTAATTCAACATTTCAAGCACGCATCTTCAATAATCCCCCTTTACGGGTATAATTATTCAAGTAATTGTAAAAGTAATTACATTTTTAAATAAACTCTGAAGATTCAATAGTAATCGGACGGGATTCCAGTTCAAACAACAAAGAGCAAACAATTAGAATTGCAATTGCACAGATTAAATTCTATATTCTATAGTGATGATCCATACACTAGAATAGGATGGACATGAGCCTTATTAGAAAGTCTAGAAAGGTCAAATAATCGAATATATACACTTACTCCACAAATAAGGGGTATCAAAAAGTAGAGCATTTTCGGTTTCAGGTTAAATCCAAATTGATTCCTCCACTTTCCATGTAACAATCCGCACAAAAATTTGCCCATCACCCAATGTTAATCTACCCTAACTGTTCAGTCCTCAAAAATGTGTAATCCTCAGCAAAAAATAATAAACATCAAAAAAATTAAACTCAAATTATATGTCGCAGCCTTTAATTGTTTATGCCAGCGCCTCATTGACGCCTCTCTCTAGCCAAATGGTAATTCGATCTGGGGACCTTTCGGTTCTGGGCTAACAACAGATAAGACTGGACGACATAGAATTGAGGAGAGCAACAGCCGATAAACTAACCAGCATTGGGCAGGAATAGCGGACCATAGGCCATGGGTGAGCTGAGATTATCCTGTTGGACGACCGAATGATCCGATGAGGTGCCGCCCGATGAGGTCGAATCCAAATCACCGTTAATGGAGACGGACAAATTGGTGGTATCCATATTCCTTTCAAACATTTTGTGGCCACAAATTGTAGTGTTCACTTTGGGGGGGGGACTCGAATTCAATTGCACATTTTAGTTTCTAGAATCACACTTGAGTAAATTGCAGTCACCGATTTGAAGTTGGAAGATATGGAAACTATTTCTTTTGTATCGTTCTTGACGCGTTCGCTTTGAAAACTCAACTGAATCCGAATCCATCAGTGGCAACAAACCGACGCCGGCTGCGAGCAGCGACAGCGCAGCGACAGAAGCACATTGCATTCCAAGGCCGGAACGTTTGGCAAGTGGAACGGCAGTTGCTTTGAGCGGGCCAATTTAGGGGTGACTTACCGTTATCCTGCAGCGCTAGTGGGCGTGTTTAACAGGCGGCCGCCATTTTGTTGCCAAACATCCAACATGACCTTATTGACGGAGTTTTTTGCTTGTGTTTCTTCTCTTCGCCGAGAGTATCTAATGAATGCCCGTGTGCAAGTTCCGGGAATTTACATCGAATTTCTTATGACATTGCTTAATTTTATATTTTGTTGCAAATTTTGCAGCGACCAACTTGCTTGCAACTTGATGCCCTACGGGAGGCTGCATGGAGAAAAAAACTGCTCGTTTCATTGCTGCTGCTGCTGCCGCTCATCAAATGGCATCAAATTTCAATTACACAAAATGTGCCCATTCTCCCCATTCATCGCAGGCTAACAAAATGGTGTGACAAAGGTGACAAATCCACAAAAAGGCTAAACAGGAGCAGCAGCAGTTTTTCCAAGCTGTTTGTTGTCGCTTCAAAAGAATTCATTAAGCATCAAAATTGGGAGGGTTGACAATTTCGCGTCACCCCGACGACAGTCAGATTTGTCACAGGCAACAGATTTTGGGAATTATTCGATTTTCCCTTCTTTTTGTTGTTGTTGGGTTATATATTGTGTGTAATCTTTTCATTGCATGATCAATTGAGTGGCAGGGGAGAGAGAGTGAGGTTTGGGAGTGAGAGTGTTAAAGGCATATAAACAGGTGTCCATATGGATAACAGAGATGTAATCATATTCCGATCAGGGTGGCATATACTGAATGATAACACGCTGACCAAAACAAGTTTCGGTTCAGGCTCTTTCAGAACTGAGAAATGTTTGGTTTCGGGTTTCTATTAGAGGCGGGCTTCGACTTACTAAGCAGCACTATATGATTTTAGCATTTGATTACCTCAAGCGTTGAAGAAACAATGGACTTACAAAATGAACCAGTTATTCTTTTATTCTATAATCCAGGCACAGCTGATCGTCTTCAACTCTAATCCAAAGCCCAATTTGTTGAAGTTATGCAAACAGTTTCTTTCTGGTTTGACATGTATTATATTCAGGGCCGAATTCTCATCTTCCACCATCTGTCAGATTTAGTTCTAAGTTTATCTGACACATAGCAGCTATTTAGAAGATTAAAATTCGGTCTAAGATGCTAAAAAACGACATCTTACTTTTTCAAAGAGCTTTATTGTGTGATTCAGAAAATTATTCCTTGAAGTCGGTACTTAAAGATTACATACCGGTCTTTTCTGCAATTTGGCAGGAAAGTACTTTGCTGGTTTCCAAACGATTTCCATATCTCATCTGGTTTGAAACTATTTACCCACACAGAGAAAATAAGATCCAAAAAAGATGCATGGGAAGGATATGTCTTAAATATCCTTTTAGTGATAAAACGGAGCTAAAAAATCATCCAAAGGATGCTCCTTTTTCATGTCCTTTGGATGATTTTCAGCTCCTTTAGATGATTAAAAGGATATTTAAGCCATATGCTTCCCAAATGGATACGGGAAATCATCTAATGGATATTTTTCCATATTCTTTATTTTCGCTGTGCATGCATATTCAATATTATTTTATGACCCGAAATTTATTCTCGTGTTTTTTGATCTTAAAATTAGTTCTCTGATTGAATCAAAGAAGCCTGGAAAGATCCAAAGACTAACTTGGTATTAGTGTAGCTCAGAGTTCTACCACCACTTCATAAGAAAAGTGAAAGATCCAGTAGGGATTTTTAGAATAGATTTGCGCAATAATAGTTTGCGTTTTCCGTTGCTCACTTTTTATCAGGGATGCAACCCGGTTCTGAACCGAACCGCTTATTCCAGCTGGTGAACCGAACACCAAACCGAGCCTTCTTTTTTTTTGAAAAAGAAAACCACTAAGAAAAACGGTTCGGTTCGGTTCAGTTCTTTGACGAGCTTAAAGACGTGAATCGCTTTCCTCTAGCCAAGATACTTAATTATTTGGGAATTTTAATCGTTTCCTTTGATAATATTTATCCGACATTTCGTTCGACCCTCTACATTCTTAGCGATGCTAGAAATAAAAATGGTTACTGTCAAGATTTTGGTTCCGTTTCAATAACATTAACTGCCAAATGTTTCTTACTCATTATAAGTACATCCAAGAACTAGACATACTTAAGGTTAAAGTACAAAACGGAATGAATTCCATACCGATAGCTCTAAAACTCTGCCAGTTGAGTTTTCTGAGTGTACGACTCTTAAGCGGATTTTTGATAATTTCTCATCTCAGAGCAAGCGATCAGAGCTTCGATGCCGCTTAAAAGTCTCATAAAACAAGTATTGTAAGAAAGTCGGTCAAGCACGACTGTAAAATACTGTGCTGCGAAAGTGTATGCACAGCAGTAGCAGCATCAATCAGTGCAGCTATTCCTCATTCGATAAATAAACCTTATAACTAGACTTGTTCATAAGGTAAGACTGAGAAAGATATGATGTTTTTTCTATATGGCTGGGGAGGTAGGGGCTTTCCAAAAATGAACTAAAAAATTTTTTTTAATTTATAAAAAAGTAGAAAACAAAAGTTTAACTAACAAGCAAACAGCATATTTAACCCTCCCACCCCAAAAGCTCAGACACCCATAGCAACACCCTCCAACGACAGGAAGGTGTGTGCCCTCTAATTGACCGCTAACGAAAGGCTTGTGTAATCGCATCTTCTGTGCCACTGGCTAATTCCATTGATTAAAATCACGTGTCAGGACTTAGCTGCAGCTTGAAGCTGTCAAGCCAAATCAAAGCTTTGGCAGTTTTGGTTCCCACACTATCTTTTATGATTAGCTGAGCCAAGCAGATATTTCCCCAGACTGGCCTGGCTTGCGTCGGTGACGGTGTCTGATTCTCGAATAATGCAAGCGGGCAAGTGGAAGTGCATGAAATGCAACTGCAAATAAGAAGCCAAAAACAAAAAATAACAAAAATTCATTCAACAAAGTGGAAGTGTGAGATTAGCTTCATGAAAGGATATGCATGATATGTTTGAGGTGGAGAAGAGAGATAACTGGGAAGGCTGGAAGTAAAGTAAGGTGCGTTACTAACATATAATTTAATGTACTTTGCTGTATTATATCTAACTTAATGCATTCAGATATGCACTAGATTCTCTGGACTTCGTAGATGACTAAAACTTATTTTGAAATAAGAAAAACATTGCAACTTTTATAGTTTCACATCTAAACATCCGTTTGATTGCCTTTTTCTCATATCGCAAACTCAGAGATGCGATTTCAATTGTTTGCACTCGAAATGTCTGAGCCCATTCATATTTCCCTTCGAGAAAATGTACAAAGAATTCTCTCCCCTTTGTTAGTCCTTTGCTGAAATCAATCAAACTCATCTACAAAAATGATATTTATCAAGGGATTAGACTAGAACAGTTCCTGGAAAGGAATTCCATTGAAGCACTCAATTATCATATTTAAATCTTTCAACTCGCTAGAAACTCGAGAATAACAAATTGAAAGTTTCGCATGAACTACTCTTACTATAAATAGAAAATAGTTTATACTATGAAAAGTTTTGTGTCATTTGAGGCTTTCATTAATGAGCCAAATGAGGGTCTCACCTTACAGTTCAGGCCACCCCTTTTTGTGAATGGAACGCACAGAATAATATATAAACGCTTCCAATTAGCTGGTGAGAAGAATTCATTCGGTATCTCGACATATGTTTCTGTTTCTCTCAGAACAACTGATTGATTGGCTCTACTAATTGGGGGCCAAAAAGGAAGCATTTTAATTGGGTGTCGTTCAACATTCTTGCATATTGGCATCTAGCTTAAAACCAAAACCATACTACACATTGTTCTCAAGGTGCGAAAAATCATTTGGCAGACGCAATCTGTGTCCTCCGCTACTCCTACTCCTACCTAATCTTTTAGTTTGCCCATTATTGTGCGATCGACAGGGATCGATAAAGGTAGCAGACATCATTCATGAATGGCGAATGGAGAATGCAGAAGGTGGTGACATGCACTTCACAAAACGTTTTTGTTAGGAATTTTGGGATTACAGCTGTTAAGCTGTTTGCTCTGGTTGGAGTAGGATTATCGAGCAGGTTGTTTCCCAAAAATTTGTGCTCTTCTCTTACTCTCTGTTCTGTCAGAAGTTAAGCAATTTGTGGGCAGTCGTCAGTGTAAACAATGGACCAGACAATGGACAATGTAGGCAGAAATGATTATGTAAGAAGTTAGCAGTAAATCTACAAATTTGAGCCAAGTTTAAGGGATTTGTATGGGAAATTGAGTCGAGATTATAAAACATTTGTGTTTTTTTTTGGGAAAAATGTTGGCTAAGTAAAAAGGATTTCTTGGCAAGTTGTATAAGATGCTGCAAGCGAATTAGATCTAATCTGTGAAAGTAGTTGGGTAAGTAGAAACAAGGCAGTTGCAGAAGGGGGAAAAGTACAGAGTTGTGGATGAAGGCGGAACACTTTGGGGTAGTGGTTTCCCTAGTCTTAAAGCCAGAACTTAAGAGCTTCCCATTAGGTGGGTTTCCAGATCGTGAGGTAATCTTTTAGTTACCTAAATTGAAACTTGATTGAGTCACATAAGCACACAGCGAAATACAGGCATCTAAGGCCCAATTTCTCAAAGTCCGGTTGGTCAACTTGACAGGCAGTTTAACCGAATTTGAGTGTCTCATGATGTATGTGGCGTAACCAGAGGAACAAACTTAAACGCTGCTCATCCACCGGTCAACTTTAACCGCGAGCTCAACCCCCTATGAAACTATCGATATTTTTATCAATGACCAACAACAACCAATCGCCTTAACGCACAAATCTGACCGGTGGTTGGCTAACCAGAACCTTTGGGAAATCGGGCCTAAGTCGGTCAAGCTTTCCTCATATATCCCCTGTACCAACGAAAGTGTATGCTCAGTATGAATTTTGATGCTTGATCTGCCAGCAAGCATATGTCCAAATTACATGTCAATCCTCTGGCTCTTACCATCTCTGAGATCTCTTTGTTCAGAGGGACAGTCAAACGGGTATGGCTATATCGATTTGGCCTTACTCCTTTCCCCAATCAGACTCAGAATGAGAACGAATTAAGCTCGATTTTAATAACAAAAATAGAGGAAAATGTATATCCTTGCAGCACGTTTTTATAACTTATTTGAAGGTCATTTCCACTGAAAACCAACAAGTTTTTCTCACCAAGACTTCTTTTCTGACTCTACTTTTCTATGACAGCTATACTATATAGATGTCCGATTCGACCAAACTTGGTGGAATCACGGGAAAGCATAGAAAACTAAGAAATACAACGTTTGGAAGCTTTTTCTTTTAACACAAAAAAGGTTTTCTCACTAAAGCTAGTTTCTCCACCCATCATTCCTATGGCAGCTATATGCTATAGTCATCCGATTTTGACAAAACTTCAAAGAATTGTGTAAAAGCTTAAAAAATAAATATTTGCCAATTTTGAAGAAGTTTGCATTGATAACAAAAAAGTTTTTCTTACTAAGACTAGTTTTCTAACCTTACTTTTCTATGGCAGCTATTCTATATATTGGTCCGATTTTGACCAAACTTGGCACAATGATGGAAAAGAATAGAAAACTAGTAAATACAAAGTTTGGATTAAAAATAAAAAAAAATTTCTCACTAGAACTAGTTTTATGACCGATCGTTCCTATGGCAGCTATATGTTATAGTCATCCGATCCGGCCGGATCCGACAAATGTGCAGCGTATTTGTTTTAGAAGACTTCGTGCAAATTTTGGTCGCAATAGCTTTAAAACTGACGAAGGAGATAGCAAAGAAACAGACGGACGGACGGACAAGGGTAAATCAACTCTACACGTCCTGCAGATCAAGAATATATATACTTTATGTGGTCGGAAATGCTTCTATCTATGCGTTACAAACTTTAGAACAATTTCAAAACACGATCTTTGCCGTTTTTGTTTCAAAAGTGATTTGTAGACTAAATTGATTAAGAAATTAAAACCCGCATCTCATGTTTGGCTTTCGAAAAGTTATTAAAGATGACCTAATGTAGTCAATACAAGGCTGCAAACTCCTTAAATTCTGCAGAATGTTGAATCCGATGGACTCCAATTTGTTTAAAAGTGTATTATAGATTCCAGTAACCGAATGTTTTGACATAATTTTTATAAATTTACCAAGATTATAGCGATTTGCAGAACACCGGCAATGTGACTGGTCTGTAGAATCGTTTTGTTCGTTCAGTTCGAGGGACTTTGGACCTTTGGGGGCTTGGTTCAGGACTGCTTTGCAGCCTTGGTTAAAAAAACATCCAACAACATTGAAATAGAACCAATTATAAAATCCAAAAACTATCAAATTATGTAAAAACTTTGGTACAAACCAAATTTAAAATTCACCACAAAAACGTTATTGCCCCCAGGGATGCAAACCAATCTAATATAATTACTGGTTCGGTTCAGTGGTTCAGACAGTTTCTGAACCGCCGGTTCGGTTAATTACACGGTTTTTGAAACTGACTGAACCGTGGTTCCGGTTCGGTTCTGTGGTTCACAAAGGTACACTGTGACTTTTGCACACTTTCAAATTGAATTCCTATAATACATTTGAATATCTTTAAAACCCTTAGAAGAATGTCGCAAATATATTGTGCCAGATTCAAAGGATTCGTCTATAAGATCATAGAGGAATGATCTTTGAAAACATAAAATGTCGGCCAGAAAAGATTAGAATAGAAAAGTATAAAAACTCTCCTGGTTAGCATTGAATTAAGGTGAATGTATTACAGAAAATTCCAAATATTGTCCACTAGAGGAAAGAATGTTCATTGATGGTACGTATATTAAGAGATCGGAGGGCAATTACAGAAGACTTTCAGAATTACTTGTTCTTAAATTTTCGTTAGGTCATCCTTAAAAGTTACGGCATAGGTAAGAATGTAGAGAGTCGAACGATATGTAGAAAAATTGTCTTGGGGAAACGATTCAAATCCCCAAAATAATAAGTATCATTGGCTAGAGGAAAGCGACTCCCGTCTTAAAACTCGTCACAGCGCTGAACCGAACCATTTTTATTTGTGGTTTCGGGTTCGGTTCATCAATTCTTAAAGGAAGCCGGTTCGGTTTGTGGTTCGGTTCACCGGCTGGAATAAGCGGTTCGGTTCGGTTCAAAACCGGTTCGGTTCAGAACCGGTTTGCATCCCTGATTTCCCCACACATTTCTATTTTTTGTGATTATTTTTCCTTTCCACACCTTCATTAAGCTGCAAAATGGCAAATTAATAACCATGTCCAAGAAATCAAGCGAGTAACTCTCGCGGGACACAATTAGTGGATTTTCAAATTTTTGTGTTTCCTATAAATTTAATTTGTTGGGCATATGCTGGCCCTTAACCAGCCACCAGTTCCACTTCCACCACACAACCAACAACTCCACGGCGGCCACAAAATGAGCAAATAAATCATAAATGTTTCATTCAATGTAATTGAGCTAACGCACCCCTAAAATCCTCATAAACCAACACGAACCAGGTCGTTATGGCTACAGTTCTTTGAACAAGAAAAACAATGTAATCCGAGCTGAAGCTGGTTTTTCTCTTTATGTTTTGGGTTTGGCTGTTGTGCGTAAGATTATGTTGTCAAGTAGTTCCAAGTCCGGGAAACAGAGAGAGAGAGGAGAGAAAACACGTTTAGGGGTGCCAAAGTGCAAGCTCCTCCCTCAAGGAAATGGAAATGAAACAGCCATTCGTACACTCAGCGAATGAAATGACAGTAACAGAGAACAGTTTACTAAGGCAATGGGAACCAAAACAAATTTAACAATTAAACACTTAAAACAAAACTCAAACATCTTTGGACAGCTTTCGCACCTGACGATAATTGACATTCACCAGACGCAGGCTACCCACCACCGTGGCCAAGGGTTTCATCAAATTATTCAAGGTCTCAGACACCGGTTCCAATATGTCCCTAAGGGAACACAAAACATTGTACACGAATATCAACGGTGGCTGTATATAACCATTAAAGAACACCGTCAAAATGGGTTTCACCAAATAGTCCGAGGACATGTGCAGTAAACCCACTACTAGTGAATTGATCACCGAATACAACAGGAATCGATAGCTTTGTAGTACAAAAGCCACCACAAAGGCCACAGCTATGTGTAGTAAGCCAAACAGTTCCGCCCAGAAATGCGTAGCATAGGTAGTGGCACGATCTGCCAGCACTATGGAGTTAATTTTCGGATGGGTATCCGTGGTGCTTAAATAATCTGCACAGCCATGCTCAAACGGATAAATGCCTATGCAAGTGTGACGCACTGCCTCCTTCTTATTCCAATGCGGCTCTGGTAAATCATCGATAATGTTCCTGGTGTGCTGTGGTTGGCATTTGCACATATTATCCAGCGAGTAGAGCAGGCGAGCAAAGAAACCACTCTTCTTTGGCGACTTCTGGGCCTGTGAGCCCTTCTTAGTCAACTTAGTTCTGGATTTACGTGTGGGTATTATCAAATGTGGTCGCTTCTTGTTGTAGCGCTGAAATTCAATACGTTGGGGTGCCGCCTGTATGGACTGTTTCTTGGGCTCGGCATGCATTTGATAAAGCACACTGGGCGTACCACTACTGGATAACATGGTGGTTTCTGCACTGCCATCACGCACCTCATTTTGAAATACACGATATTGGGTTTGAGGATTCGGTGGTGGATACATCTCGGAATCGGTGGAGCAGCTTAGGCGTGGTAGCAGTTTCTTCATTGGTGATTTCAATTTGGCTGTCACACCCACATGATGTACTTCAATCAGATGGGAGTGTGAATTGGAAACATTAATATCAGCTGAATCGGTAGACATTTGTTGGAGATAAATTTTCGCCGTATTATATTCAAATCACTTTTTAATGTAACTGACAGGAATGCTAACGATAACTAAGTGGGACAGCTAAATGCTAGAGATGAACCCTTTGGTAAGTTCTGGCAGTAACTGCGACTGCTACTTTTTTTTTATATAAATGTAACAGAGTTTAGGCAGCAAAAAAGATTTAAGCATACAATTTGAGCTCGTCCGAATGAGAACAATTGTATTCTGTGCTTGGCCGTGGCATTTAATGAATTCTCAAATAATTTTGAGGATTTTACATCAAGATGCAAAATGATACATTTAAACAAAGTTGAGAGGCCAAAAAATGCTGAATTGAATTGTTAAAACTAGTTTTCTCGTCAATATCAGTATGAGCATTTTATTAGCTGTGAACAGCTGATCAACGAAATCCAACTACTAATATATCTGCTAGTGACAGTTCATATTCCGCACAAGTGAAAATTCGTGATTTGGCGGTGTCCCGATAGCCCAGTCACAGGTAACGGTCAAAGCACGCTCATCACTTGCTGTCATTCTGCGTCTGGTTAATTGTGGTCACACTGGTCAGGGTGCTGAGCTTTTCAAGTTACAGGCCGATTAAAACTGTAAATAATTCAATAAATAAATTTTAATCTCATTTCGCCTTAATTCAAAACTACATCAATGTTTGCATCCGCCTGGCGTAGCGTGGCAAATGGCGTAGAGACCCAACTGACGTCTGCATATTTCCGAGGTTTGCTACGGCTTCGTCCAATTCAAGTTTTGGCCTCTGCCTCTGGAATTAGACAGCGGTGTCTGTGTCTGGGTGTAATCGTCTGTCCAAGTCGCAACTGTAATCTATATATATATCCTATATACTTGTGTTCTAATCTAATCTGTTTAACATAGTTGTTGTTGTTATTGTTGCTGCGCCTCTCTCCCACTCTCTCTTGCCGGACTGCCTCCATTTTTAAATTTCTCCTTTCTTTCATTTACAGTTCAAAAGCTACGAAAAGTGGGCTGGAGAGGAATGCATAGCACTGTGGAGGATGTCAAGCTGGAGAGCATGCAGGTGAAGATCCTGCCTGCTCTGCAAGATAACTACATGTACTTGATTGTGGACAATAAGACGCGCGAGGCTGCTGTGGTGGACCCGGTCGATCCCGATTTGGTCATCAAAATTGTACAGGAGGAGAAGGTCACCTTGAACAAGGTGCTAACCACACATCATCATTGGGATCACGCCGGTGGCAACGAGAAACTGGTCAAACTGTGGACTGCGGGCGAACTGGAGGTCTATGGAGGCGATGATCGTATCGGAGCTCTTAATAACAAAGTGCGTCAGGGCGAAGTCATTAACATAGGCGAACTAAAGGTGCACTGTCTGTCCACACCTTGCCATACCTCGGGTCATATCTGCTATCATGTGACTGCAAAAGATGGAAAGGGCACCGGGGCGGTCTTTACCGGCGACACGCTCTTCCAGGGCGGCTGTGGTCGCTTCTTCGAGGGAACGGCGGAGGAAATGTACGAGGCTTTGTGCAACAAACTGTCGGCTCTGCCGGATGACACCAAAGTCTTTTGTGGCCATGAATATACGTTGCAGAATATGAGTTTTGCCCGTCATGTGGAGCCGCTCAATGAATTGATACAGCAGCGCATTGAATGGGCCAAATTGCGGCGAGCTTCACAGGATCCGACAGTGCCCTCGACCATAGGCGAGGAGAAGTGCTGGAATCCATTTATGCGTGTTCATGAAAATGTTGTCCAGAAGCATGCAGGTGCTGATGCTAATCCCATCGAGACCATGGGGAAACTGCGCAAGGAGAAGGATAATTTTAAAGCTTAAATTAATAATTTGGAGAGTTTTGAATTAAATTAATGCATTGTGATTGGAAATAACAATATTTATCAAATTCAAATTTGGAGCCTAGAAAACTATCGGTATCGCATTATACCATGACGCGTTAGAGACAAATAATTAATCTCAAAAATGGTCTAGAGTGGTCTCACTAGTCGACTATCGGGACGGGTCTCACTGAAAATCGAGTAGCCGAGGCACATAAATATTTACGACAAATGGACTCTCTAAAATCCCTGCTCTCGGCCTACGAATCGTGGGTGGCCAAAAATCCAGATGTGGTGGGTGATTTTGAGACCACTGCCAAATGGGTCTCCTACTTCATAGCAGGTACATGGAATTTCTCCAATTAGGAAACTTGTATCCCATTCCATCGTCTCACATTCACATTTCAGGACGCATTTCCTCATCCAATGTCTTGTCGGAGCTGGTCTATACCCTCTCCAACATACTGGTCTTCTACAATGATCGCATTATCGACAAGGCCCGGCATAAGGGCGAGAATTCCGTACTTCAACTGCAGTCCAACCTTTGCTATCGTCTAAAGGTCATTCTGACCACACTTGAGTACAGCGAAGTGTTTATCGAGATATCGGCTAGAAGGCTTTTTGGCCAGAGGGGCAAATGGCTGGTCATTGCCTTGATACAAACGTTCAAGGCTGCCGGCAGATTCTTTATACTGCGACATTCCACCTCGGACATCATTACCTCACCGGCCATTGCCTCGCTCAATAGACGCGCCCTGACCAAGCAACGCTCCGCAGAGGTGACCACCGAGCCGGCCGTCAGCCCACAGTCCCAGCATTCCATTACCTTCCAACTCAAGCGGTCCGGTCGAGTCATACGCAAAGTGGAGGGAGCTCCACCCATACAATATCGGGACTTTAAGCTGCATGTGGACAATGCCGAGGCGGCCAAGACTCAGATACCATCAGCGCTGCTGCGTGCCGAGTATTTGTATATATCCAAGCCACTCATCCATTTGGCTTCTATGGGCATCTTTGGTCGTCGCAGCTGGAAACAGTATATGGTGGCGCTGTCACTTGATCTGTATAGCGTGCACCTGTATCGGCAGCACCGTGACCAGATGTCGCAACAACAGAAGTTGGAGCTGAGTCGTCGTTGCATTAACTTGCTGTACTTCCTGATGCGTTCACCCTTCTATGAGAACTATACCAGGACGAAACTGGAGCGTGTCTTGGGCTTTGTGGCCGATAGTATACCCATAGCCAAAATGGTGGCGGGTCCCTTGAAGGATTACATGCCGCTCTGGCAAGACACTTACTTCTATTTGTGGTCCACTTGAGCAACAGGGCAGCAGAAGTGATAAGGAGTATTTCCCTAGGCTAGGATTTAAAGTTGCAAATGGCAGCAGCTTGTAGCTGCTGCGTGTGTGTGTATTGAGGATTTTTTATTACGTGGGAAAATAATTTATAAAATACAATTTTACTTGCAAAACGAAGCTGAAAATTGAAAATTCCATTTCGAATCTGTTGAATTGCCAATTGAAGGGAGACACCTCAAGCAGAGGTCTTTGGAAAGGCAGTTCAAAGTGATCAACGATCCTTGCAACTCCAACTCCAACCTCAGCTGTGCTGAGTGCTGAGCAGAGCCTTCCACAAGTATTTCTAACTGGAAGCCATAGCTGCTTATGGGCCAAATCTTTCCAGCGGAGCCAGAATATCAATGTTTTCCCTAAGTCTTCATTTCTCATCGTCATTGTCTCTATCCAAATCTCACACGAAATTCGCAAGGTTACCATTTCAAGATTCCATTTTGTGGTGTGCTTTGCATGGCTCTTTCTCGCTCTGCTGGTATTTAAATGATATATTTTTTGTGTTTGTTTTTGATTCTTTAACAATATTTTTACACATACGAACGAAATTTTTCACTTACATGGCTAAAAGCTATATCATACATAACAATTAATCGGAAATTGGCTAAGAAGAGAAACAGACGTCGTTTCAGTTTGCAACTGAAATCAAAACTTCAGACTGAAACCGGGACCCATGGCCAGTTGGCGTTGCGTGAGTCCCGCATTCAAGACGAATCCTGTGCTGGCGGCCGTTGAGTTCGCACCAGCTGTGGCGCCGCTCTTCTTATTCCCTGTTATAATGCCCGAGGAGAGTTTATTGCCGGCTCCGCCTACACCGGCAGCGCTGGCCATGGGTTCATCACGTCCCAACTGCTTGAACTGAGAGCCGCCGGACGGTGGCTTTGGCGACGAGGTCTGGGCCTTGCGTGCGCCCAGCTCACTTTTGGCCGGCCAAGTGGGGAACATTGAGGGATCGATGGGTAGGGGCAATTCCTTGAAATAGTTATGCTTGAGGGCCGCATCCGCTGTCAGTCTTTGTTTGGGGTCATAGGTGAGCAGACCCTGGAGCAGCGAAAGGCCCGCATCGGAGGTTTTGTCTTGGAAATGTTTGCGTAGCTGTGAGACAGGGTACTCAGTGAATTGGGAGTTCTGGCTAAGCATGTTCTTGACGGCGGGCAGCTCAAGGTAACCGGGCCAGATTTTCTCATTGGGTGTGCCCAGTTCCTGAAACGGAGAGGAGGCTTGGTTAGTAAGCGTAGTTTTTAATGCAAATGTTCACACCCACCTTGTAGATACGATTGAGTTCATCGATTTCCGATTTGCCCGGGAACAGGGGCAACATTTGCAGGAATTCGGCAAAAATGCAGCCCACCGACCAAACATCAATGGGCGTGGAGTATTCCGGCGAGCAGAGTAGCAGTTCGGGTGCCCTATACCACAGCGTGACCACCAGGGAGGTGTACTTCTTCAAGGGAGAGCCGTACTCACGGGCCAACCCAAAGTCTCCCACCTTGAGTATGCCCTTGTGGGAGAGCAACAGATTTGAGGTCTTCAGGTCACGATGTAGGATCCAGTTGTCATGTAGATGAGCCACCGCCAGCAGCAACTGCTGCGTCAAACACTTGACTTCTCCGGGAAAGAAGCTCTGCTTGCGATTCTTCATGGTTTCCATTAGCGATTTCAAGTCATGCTCCACATAGTCCATAACAATGAATATCTTATCCATGTTGGAGCCCACTACAATCTCCCGTACGGTCACGATATTGGGATGCTGACCCTTCAGCAGCGTGTTTATCTCACGCAGCGAAGTGATGGGAAAACCCTCCTTTTCCTTCTCCATTTTGAGTCGTTTTAGGGCCACAATCTCATTGGTGCGCTTATCCTTGGCCCGATAGACCACACCGTAGGTGCCCTCTTCGATGCGATTGAGACATTGGAACTCTTCGACGGAGCGGCAGCCTTGCACACCCGGATAATAGTTGGGCAGGGGTACACCCTTGTCATCACAGGGCGGCAGTTCTTCTAGAGATTTCAGAGATTTGATGGGTTTCTCCTCCTGCGGCGGCGGCTGCTGCTGTAACATGCCCCTTTCCTCACTACGTGTGCTGGAGCCTGGAGAGCCAGGTGGCTCGCCCTCTCCATCCTCCAGACTGGAACGGCTGCGGGAACGTGAACGACTGCTCCGACTTGACTGAGAACTGGAACTGGCCACGGAGTGGGAGCGCTTGCTTTGCTTGGGGGATTTGTATAGCTCACCCACACTGAGTGGACTGTCGGGTAAGGGCAATTCCTCCTCTTCTTCCTCCTGGGTTTTGGATTTTCTTTTAGACTTCTTTTTATGCTCATAGCTATCCACGCTTTCCGATTCGCTGGCGCTCTCATTGCTCTCCTCCTCCTCCTCGGAGTCGCTCTCTTCACTCTCTTCCTCCTCCGCCTCGTCGTCATCCTCATCCGCCGGCACAACCTCGACTTCTTCCACGCTGGGTTTTCTGCGCTTTCGCTGCTTTGTCTGCTCTTTGTCATAGCTCTTTCTCTTGATTATGTTTAGTCCTGCCGTGACACTGGCCGCCACTTTGGAGGGACTGAGTGCATCACTGTGTTCATTTCGCTCCCTTAGCAGCTCCCGACGTGCCTCCAGTTCCTCTCTGGCAATTTGCTTTCTCTGTCGATTCTCACGTTCGGCTGCCAGAAGCCTTTCCCTGCGTGCCACCAATTCCGGATCTTCAGGTATCTTTCGGCGACTGACCTCCGCCTCTCGGCGGTGTAACTTGGGCGGATGTCCGGCTTCGGGACTGTCGATCAGTTCGATTACCCGTTCATGGCGTTGCTTATGACTACTTCGTCCAGATCGTTCCCTCTCCCGTTCCTTTCTCAATTCTCGGCCGCTTCCCTCATAGTCCTTGACATATTTGTGCCGCTTACTCAGCAGACGGGAGCGCAAGTCCTGCTCTAGACTCTCTGCATCCTTGTTACTGTTGCTGCGTCGTGGCGGCTCCTCCATGGGATAGTCTGCGTGTCGACTACTGCCGTGATAGACCGCGGCATAGGAATGATAATCCGCTCGTGGATTGACACGGGCCATGCCATGATGATGCTGATGAACATAGCTCGAGGGTTGTGGAGGCGGGGGCAGTGGATTGGGCGGATAATGATAGGCATGACTTAGATGTTGACCTCGCTCGCGGCGGTGATGGTGATGATGATAGTGCTCCTCTCTGGCAGAACGATATTCATAGCGATGATCTCGCTCTGCTACTCCGACTGCCTCCTCTCTTTCCTTGTGTCTGCGTCGCTCGCGGGAATGTTTCTTCTTCTCACGCCTGGAACCCGTGGAATCTCGACTAGCCTGCGGGGGTTGTATGTAAAGGGCATCGCCATCGCCGTCATGTTCTTCGTCATCGCCACCGCTAAAAGTACAAAAGAGAGAGAGAAAGGGAAATTCCAATATTATGTCGCCTGGCTTATAGAGTTCTCCCAGTTTACAGTTGACCGATTGTCAGGAGACGGGCCGAGGTTGCTGCAGTCTTTAAAGGTGGATTACATTTTACACTCTGCCCTTGGAGCCTTCCCAAGCTCAAGTGGTTTGACGCTCCTGGGCTGAAAATTGCACTTAAAGAAGGAAAGAGAATCGGAAAGCTTTAGTGCAGTATTTTTCACATGTCATTTTGCTCGGTGTAGGTTTGGCAGGGTTGCCACCCGCAAAATCTAGCTTGGCTAAATGTAACGGGTAAATAAATTAAAAACCTGGCCACTCCAATATTGCTGCAGATAAAATTTGATTGAATACTTACCCGAGATTCTGCCTCCCCTTTGGTGCATATTTCGTTCCATGGAGCATTTGACTTGAGTTTATGAGAAATTCCCAAGGGCTGTATAAAATGTAAACACCTACGACTGCGCAACCTGCTAAGGGAATGTTGTTTTGTTTCGACAAAAAGACATGAAAGAGATTATGGTAAGACTTGAAGAAGAATTGGCATTAGCAAACAATGGTTTTTATATCTTTGTAGTGGGTTTTGGTTGTTTGATTGATGAATTTACCGCCAGCGTCTCTTTCTCGATCTCTCTCTGTGTCTTGAGCGAGTTAACCGTTGTGTGGCACATTTGGCTTGAGAAGAATCCTCTTTTCCATGAGATCAAAACATGAATTTCATTTGCATTTGCTTGCATTTTTGGTTTTGTAATTAATTATTTATATTGGTTTTTTTTTTTGTTTTTTGTATTTTTATATTAGTTTTTGTTGTTGGCCATCGCGCGCCTCGGTCATGGGACAAGTACACACTTTTTGGCCTATTTGCAATAAAAAAACTCAAGTCAATTAAACGGTACATCAAATGTTCAATAATAAAAGACTCAGTAATTTGGTTTGTTTTGAATTATCTTTTCTTTTGGTATTTGTTTTGTTAAATTGGTAAACATATGGTAGGCAAATATACAAAGAGTAAACAAGCGCGAAATGGGGGATGGGTGGTGGTGGTTTAGGGGGTGTAAAAAGGACGAGAGGAGGAGAGGTAGGGGTACGTGGGAAATGGTTGTTGTAAAAATTTACAATAACAAATTGGTCAGTTTAAGATTAGTTGTTGTTCGTCACAAATAACGGAAATAGTTGCAGAGAAACTGTAAACTGCAGCACAAACGCACACACACACACACGAGAAGTGCAGGTAAAATTGCTAGAGTTGCCACCAAGCCAAAGGCTAGACTAGAAAAAAAAATTGCTTACCCCCCAGATTAAGGGCCACATAGGGTCTATGTATTGGAAAAGGGTCTTAAGGCTTGGCCTACAAAACAGGCCTTCAATAATTTTATAATCAATTGAGATTGAACCACTGAACTGATCCGAAAGCACGGTCTACTGTTAAAAATATGTGATCCACCGAAAGGAACCAGTTCTACGTTACGTTCGGCTTGCAGCCCTACTAATCAAAATTTAAACCGAAATTCACTTCATTGGGTAGTCAACCCTTGTTCCGAACTTCAGAACTATTTCCCTTATCTAAACAATTTTAACCATAAAGTTGTATTTTGTTCCCACACATGGCTTGAAAAAGGCTAAACTGACAGCACAGCGTTCTCTTCTCTGCATTTATATATGAGTGTGTGTGTGTGGGTGCGCGTGTGTATGCAGCAACAATTTCTCAATGATTTGCATATATTTATATGTATATGTGAAAATTTCCTTAATATCCTTCACAATTTGTACACACCTGACATAGTGCCCATCTTGGGGGCTACGTAATTGTCCATCCTCGCTGCCCGATGAATTGACCATGCTTTTAAATAGCACAAAAGAATTGCACGCCAATTAAGATAGTGACTCGAGACTCCCCGGGACAGGGAAGGGGCAGGCTGGGCTACACTTCCAGTTAGCAAGTTAATGAGTCACGTGTGGCCAAGTCCTGTGGCCGCTCCTTGTCGCTTGCTTAATCAATTTTTGATTTATTAATATTAATCGGTGGAATTTGTACGTTTTCTTTGTTTTTTTCTTCAAAACGTTTTGACGCAAACACAGAGTTGTAAATATAGACTGAGCGTTTGCTCTGCCGCTTTTGACGCAAAAGAAAAAAAATGGCGTCGCTGTTCGTGTAGAGCTGCCAACTCGTTTCGAATTTAGCCTAACAGCTGTTGCGTCAGCTGCTGGGAAAATTTATATAAAATTTGTTTGTAAAATGTTGACAAACTCCTGCCGCAGGTGGCCCCACATGTGGCAAAGGACCTGCCGTTTGATTTCCCACCACCAGCAGCAGCAGCAGGAGCACCCCGATGAGGTGACCGCCACCGTGAAAAGAATCCGCCAGGAACTTGCAGCGGATAAACAGAAACTGAACTGGCGTACGCCCGTAGGAGATCGGCCCGAGGACTGGAACAGCAAGCTTAAGCTATTCGCCGACATGGAGCAGACCTCGGACTTTATTGTCATGATGCAGCGGCCCATAGATCTAAGTCCCAAAGGTCTGCGAGCTTGGTGGGACAAACGCCAGTTGAGGATTGAGCGGCACATGCAGCAGTTCATACCAGAGAGGCACAAGATTCTAGGCGACGAGCTGGCAGCGGCTCATTTCATACTCCACCGAGGCGGAGCAGCCAAATTCGTAGACGATGCGCGCTGGCATCGAGCCACAAAGGATGGCGAACTCAATTTGCCCAACAAATTCGATCCCGGCTTTAAGGTGGAGGCCTTAAGATGCGACGATATGCAGCTCTTCTACGAAGGCCTGGAGAATATACGCGGTCTGCTGCAGCTCAAGTTTCTGTCCTTTCACAATGTCAAAACGTTTGATGATTGGTGTCTGGATAGGATTTCGGGAGGAGACTATCCTCGACTAGAGGTATTGGATCTGTCAGGCACTGGTATTACAGCCAAGGGACTGGCCTGTCTTTATCGTCTGCCTGCGCTGAAATTGCTTATACTGGATGAGCCCAAGGGAACGTTAGAAATGGAGCTGGCCACCACCATGCTGGAGGTGGCTCTGAGTCCCCTCAAGGTGGTGGACGCTCAAAAAATACACCAGGAGAATTAACAAGTTTGCAAAATATACATATATGTAATTAAATCAACTTTTGGGGGGCTTTGCCTTCATGTATTCTGCTTTGAGGGCTTCGCGTTCTTCTGGAGGCGGCAAATAGGGGGCTATTCCCTTGGCCCGGCGGTCTATGCGTATCTTGTTCTGTGTGAGTATGAAGTTGTGGTTAATTTGAGGGCGAGTTTAATTCATGGACTTGCCCAAAACTCTTTGCAGTTGTTGTAATTGGCGAAATATACCTCGCACTTGTCCCGATCATAGTTGTGCTTGCTCAGGCATTTGAATGATAGCTCCTGCTCCTGTGGAGAAACGTGGTTAAACGACGGTTAGCTCGCTTGTGCTTAAACTCACCTTAAGGCAGGGATTATCGCGTTCTGCATTCAAGTTGGGAGGCATTTGAAATGCGAATTCAAATTATATAAATAAAATAGTTGTGTTGTTTATATTTGAGCAACCTGCCAACTTGTTTGAGCCAAAAGGTTGCCAGACTACTTTGTGGAAGGGTTGTCAGCATAGTCAAAAATTAGTGCGTGACTCACGACTAAATATTGAAGCTATTCCATATAAATTCTACAATTCTCAAACAACATCAAAGCGTTGCTATTTATTAAATAACTAACATAATGAGATAGAAATATACAATTAATTTATAATAATACTTAATAATACATTTATAGACCCGCTGAGGTTAATTTATTGGCTGAAGTCGAGCGTTTTAGTACGATTTTGAAATTCTCACTAACCGAATAATCCTCCTTGAACACCACCACCAGGTTAAGTTCAAACTCTGCAATTAAACATGATCAATTAACATTCCTTTTGCATCATAATCCCACTTTCACTTACCTATTTTGAAATTCTTTGTTATCAAAGTGGGACACGTAAACAACCGGGGCAATACCATATAAACGGGCAGTTCCAATTTCGGCATTATATTACCATCGGCCAGCTGTATGGTTTGAATTTCGGTGGCATCTTTGGAGTAGCCCTCATCACAGCCACAGGTCTCCACCCGCACAAGCTGCAGCTCAATGGACTTAATAGCCGCCTCAGTGTGCTGTATCACAATGTGGCCCGTAATTGGTTGAGTAATACACGATTCCAGGCCATCCAATTGGCCAGTAATGAGAAACCTGGGCATGGAGAGGCGCTCCTTGGCCGAAGCCTGCTTTTGCAAAGAGTCCGGACTGAGGCTGAAGGGCACGGCCTTGCCGGCGGCTTCACTGAGCTTCGTGGGTTTATATTGTACACAGAATTGTTGTACTTTTTGTAGAGATTTACCCAGGAAATTTCTCTTCACATCGCATTTGAGCTGGTAATTGATGCTAATGAACACGCCGTGATAGGTTTCATACAACATTCGAGGCTCCTTGCGGCAAACCAAAGGCAACTCGAAGTGGAACTCGGATCGGCCGGGGCTAAGTTTGCCGGGCGCTGACAATTCGAGATTATTTTGTAGCAATTGAATGGGTTTCACCGAGTTGTAAAAGGCATCAAACACGCCCACATTTTTACTGCTCAGTTGGAGGTTTACCACGCCTTCCAGAGTTAGGACGATGCCTTCGTGTTTGGTTTCGCTGGGGCAGTTAAATTGCACACAGCCCAGCAGCATGTCCTGGCGAATATAGATTGGAGAATATAGATTGGTGAAGGGATAAGTGGTAAGTTTCGTCTACTCACATTTTCGTGGTATACTTTATTTTCCTTATTTTTAAACTTGATTTCAAAGTTTATTGCACTCATTGTTGGTTGTTTACAATTTGTTTTGTCTATGGACAGCTGATTGCAGACGAGGTGGCAGCTCTGGCAGTAAAATGTAAGCAAGCTAGAGATGAACACGTGATTTGATTTTGTGGAAGCGGATATCGTGTCTGTAGAAGTCAACCTAAGGTGAGTAAAGCTTAAGTACAAAAACCTAAACAATCATGTCATGGACCCTTAATGAAATAAAATATTTGACAATTTACCAAATCAGTGCCAAAAAGCATGAATTGAATAGAGGAAAAGATTGAAAAACATGGTTTCGGGCGGTAATGAAAGTCTATTGGGAAGCAGGATCAGGTTCAAAACTACTGGGGGTATTCGAAGTAAGCTCCTACAAACAGAAGGCAACCAAATAAACAATCGAACGCTAACAAGCTTCTGTGCCAATTTATAAAACACTTTTCAGGTGTATAAAAATAATAATATAATTAATGTGTGCTTTGAAGAACCGACGAGGCTGGGAGGGCTTACTCCAGAAAAGATAATACGAATTTTTGGTTTAGTTTTGACCATTTTTGCCATTTTTGACCTATAAAACGTTTCTTTTTATTCTTCTCTTAATATTAATTTTCATTTGATACTAAATTGTTATCCACGCTCTGCTATTCAAAACACGCGCCAAGTATCGATGCCAGCTCTAGCCTTTTTGCCCATCTATCGATATATTTGCTGCCATCTCTAGTTCCTACTAAACTCATTCCGCGTTGGGTACGCTTTGTTTGGCTGCCCATTTTATTATCAAATTTCTAAGTTTTATGTAGCGTGAAACGTTTGATAAGTGTCGTAAAATGAAATTGGGATTTTAAAATTCAATGTGTGCACCATAAAATGGTCAAGGCGTGTGTGTATTGTGGCTGCAAAATTAAAATTGCTTGCGGTTGCCGCTGGCCATGCGAATCCAAACAACGGTAAATTCCTATTGGTGAGTGTAAAACACACACACATTCATAGAAGCGCTTGCATATGTGCAAGGGATTGCTGATGTGAGCCGGCAAATAACCGTTACACGGTTTATTTTGAAATTGTTATTGAAAAAACCTTCTTTTAATTATTATATAACATTATGCAGCGTATATATAAGAGCCAGAGGGAAGCATCTTCAACCCTACTAAGTATATATGTATATTCTTGATCAGCGTTAGCAGCCGAGTTGATATAGCCATGTCCGTCTGGCCGTCTATATGTATGTCTGTCTGTATGAACGCACAGATCTCAGAGTTGGTAACCGATGGAGGTTCGATATGGAACGTATGTTTATAATACTAGCAGGCAGATTAAGTTTGTATTCAATTTTGGCCACAACCTCTCCCGCCCCTGCAATTTCGTCAAATCTCTCAAAGCTTGAAAGATTGAAGGGTCTTGAAGGGTATTGATCTGCCAAAGGATTGGTAAGGATCGGTTATAGAATGTTCGCTGCACCATCAAATTTCATACTAGGCATTAGTGCAGAGAATATTACAACTTATCTTTGGGTCAAGGCCTTTTCGAAGTCCGAACTGAATGTGAGCTAAATATCAAGTGAAAATGGTCGCACTTTTAAAGTTATTGCCTTGGTTTTTAATTGATCTCAACATTCTCAAGCATAAAACACGGTTAATCACCTTGAAAAAGCTTCTTAGAATACTGCATTTAGCATAATTTTTACAACTTTTAGGGGAAAATTGGGAAAATTACTGATTTTACATGAAGGGTAAAACCAGAATTAACACGATCGATGTGCTGTGTGAATCTTAACCCGCTTGAAAGTATTTGTATGTATGGAAACTTTCTTGGTTTCAATGAAAACGCCTCCAAAACATTGCATTTCTTAATTTTCTATACTTTCCCGTGATTCCAACCGTGTTTGCTCGAAATCAGACAGCTATATAATACAGCTGCCATAGAAAGTAAGGTATTAAAAGTAGTCTTAGTGAGACAAACCTTTTGGTTTTCGAGGGAAATGTCCTCAAAATTGGCATATATTCATTTTATATGATTTTCCACAATTCTGGCAAGTTTTGTCCAAATCGCATGACTACAGCTTATAGCTGTTATAGGAACGGTCGGTCGAAAAACTAATTCGAGTCGAAAAAACCTTTTTGTTTTTCATGGACACTTTTCCAAACAGTGTATTAATTTATTTGCTATGCTTTTCCATAATTTAACTAAGTTTGGTCGAAATCGGATAGCTATATAAGCATAGCTGCCATGGAAAATGAAGTCTTTGTATGGAAAAACTTTTGTTTTTAATCGTAGCTAATTAAATTTTTGTAATTTTTTTATTTTGTATATATATGAGCCTGAACCTGTTAGAATTGATACAATTTTACTCAATGTTTAAAGCATTTATTTATATATTTATTTTTCTTTCACACTCAAACAGATATCAGTCCGGACAAATAATTTAATGTCTCTATACTTTCTACTGTTTAAAGGCTTCCGAATATTAGTTCATTCGTACATTCAACTAACTTTTCATACAATTTTGTGGATAATTTTCTCCGAACACTTAATAAACCAGCAAAACGTTTGCACTTTGGAAAGACATTTCGGGTTGGAACATCTCTCCAGCAACAACTGGCAGTAGAGAAGAAGACCTATTAAACTTGGTGCGGCCATTAAAAAGTTTTTGCCTCTTGTCCCAAAAAAGAAGGGGTAAAAATTTACCTGCTCCAGCAGCTGCTGCCACCTGCAACTGAAACTGCAACTGCAAATACGTTTGCATATGAATTTTTCAAAATGTTTTTTTGTTGACCTCGTTTACGGGTCAGAAAGGCGGCTATGAAAAGTTTGGCCGTAAAAACTAAATTGCCGTTTGGCCAGAGAACAAGCGCAACGGGACATGGCAGCATATTGAAATGCGATTACAGAGCAGTCATGGTATAGGTACAGTTATGTTCATTAAACATGCATAGACTCGCACACACACACACACACACAGAGAGACAGATAGCTGCTCGCAGCAGCAGCTGTCCCCCAAGGCTCGTGTAAACAATTGAAATTTTGTAAAGCGATGTGCTAATTTTAAATCAATTACATGACGTGACAGCACTGCTCACTCCCCCGCCAGTGCTGCCCATCGAAACAATCGGCACAATGTCAAATTGTTGGTGGCAACATTTGGTGTGAAAAGTTTTTGTCGTGGAAAAACAAAAAAGTTTGGAAGCCAATGCCAGGCTTTGGGGGCTTCTCTATTCATTTTCCCCTTCAGCAGTAAAATGGAAAATGTTTCGAGACAGGGCGAAAACACAAAAACGAAAAAGAAAATACTGAGAGCAACCAAGAAAACTTTTGTTTAGTGTTACATTTGGCGACACACAAATTGAAGGCAACAAGAAGAAGTGTGGCTGCCAGTGGGTGTGTGTGCAGAGACAGAGACTTAACTCGGTGTCTTTTCCTTGGAAAAGCCTTCTCCATAAATTCAACCAATGAAAGAGAAAGCAACAGTTTTAATGCTTTTGCCGTGTGAAGAAAAGGTAGCCCGGATGTGTGGTGAAGGCAGCATTCTTTTTGTAGAAAATTTCACAGAAGTTTGAATACCGAGAAGTTCGAGGTGAAATAAGTCGGAAAAAGTAAGGAAAAGGAACTGGGGAAACCGGAAGTTGGAATAAATGGCGACAGAGGCGTAAAGAGAAATGAATAAAAGATGGGAAACATTACGAAATTTTAGAAAAACTTTAAGAAGAGCTGGAAAGGAAGATAGAAAGAAGAAAGTTTAAAAGAAGAAGTGAAATAACTAAAATTTGAGCACAAAACTAAAATTTGATAGCAAAGGCATGAATCTAAGAATCTAGATAGAAGAACACAACAGCAAAATACTCGTGGAAACAAAAACTCAATTCGGTAAACCGGTTCGAAAGCGGTTAAAAACGATCTAAAAAAAGGTTCATAGCCAAATCTCAAATAGCTTCAAGTTAAGAACCTTAGATTTGGTCTATAGGTTGGTAATATGGTGTTGTATTTTTTACCGGCTTAGAAACGGTTCCGACACGGTTCAACAATGGTTCAGAACCAAATCTTCGAAGTAATTTAAAATATGTAATTGAGAGTTGAATATCTTATGGGCTTGGAATCGCTATCGAACTTCAGAAAGTGGTTCAGAGACATATTTTAGAAGTTATTAAGGCTATGAACTTGAAATTGGGTCTCCAGGTTGATAATATGAATTTGGGTATTTAACTGGGTCAGTATCGGTTCAAAACTGGTTCAGAGCCATATCTCAAAAGATATTAAAGAAATGACCTTGTATATTGTATCTAAAGTATGGAGTTGCATAGAAAAGTTGTCTAAGCCATGAACTTGAATTAGAAAATTAAGTAAGAAGAACGAAAGCATTTTGAAACCGAGAATTTCTATATCTCCTCTCAAAATCTCACCAAAGTCTTAGTACTAAGATTTTAAAGTGTATTATTATGTCAGTATGCTTGAAAGTAAACTTTCTCTAACTGTTTTTGGTCTGTTATACGCCTTGAATAAATACATGTATGTGTGTGTGTGTGTTTGAGACTTTCTTTATGCCTGTGGAGTAAATATATGTCTTAAAAGATACATACAAACGCCTGCAAGTACTGTAGGTACATAATTTAGTGAACTTGAAACTTGCTACGTCTTTGGGTCGCCTCGTATGTGGGCGGCAGCAGCAGCAGCAGCAGCAGCAATATTTATATATCGAAGTGAAACGCTGGAGACAGAGAGCAAATTTTATGCTAAGTAATTTATATAGCAAACATAAAAAGCAGTGCATATGTGTAGGTAAAACACACACATACACACACACACCTCCGCTCAAGCTTATTAAAGATTTAAGGTGTGTTTTTTTGTTTGTATTTTGTGCAATGTCCCGACGAGAGAGAGGAAATTGATATGCACTTACCGGTCGCAGCAGCCAGAAAGTATGCTACGAATATTAAAGCTGGATGCTTTGATAACCGTAAATTCTACGTAAACATACATATATATGTATGTATGTATGTAGGTAATGTACATCCCCGTGTTGTAAATTCTTTCTTGTGAAATGCCTAAGGTGTGAGGGATGGAAGTTCTTTTTTTTTGTTGCTTTTTTTTGTTTTGGCAGCTGTTGGACAAATTGAAAGATAATAATGAAGTTGCAAGTTACAGAAAATTGAAATGGAAATCAATTTCCTTGAAGTTTGTAAAACAAAACTTGTAATATGTTTGAGATTGAATCGCCAGATTTAATATGTAAACAGAGAAAATAATAACAAGAAGCGACAACAACAACAATGTCATCACATTACACAAGTGAATAATTCCCTAACAACTTGAAAATTGATGAGCAGAAAGGGCAATCAAATGACAAAGTCAAAACCAGGGAATTATTATCGTAAGCGAAATGAGACTTAAATGGTAGAAATAAGCAATAATTCTTTAGACAGTGACGTGTTGTTTAGTGCATTAAGTATGTTGTCCTTTGTTTGGTGATTCTTGTTTAATGACTTGTTTAGTGACTCTTGTTCAGAGAGTCTGGTTCGGCGACTCTAGACAGTTCCGTGACTTTTGTTCAGTGACTCTTGTTCTCTCTCTCTTCTTCAGTGACTCTTGTTCATTTACTTTTTTTTTGTTAACACTTATTGGGTGTCTCTTTTTCTCTTATCTTTGTTCAGAGAGTCTAGTTCGGTCATTTTGATTAGTTACGTTTTAACAGTAACTTTTATTCAGTAACTCTGGCTCTTTTTCAGAGACTCTTGTTCAGTGACTCTGGCTTAGTGACTCTAGATCTTTAACAATAGCTCCGTGACTTTTGTACAGTGACTCTTTTTTAGAGATTCTTGTTTAGTGACTCTTGTTTTCTCTCTCAGTGATTCTTGTATCAGTAACTTATTAATAGCGACTTTTGTTCAGTAACTCTAGCTCTCTTTTAGTGACTCCTGTTCAGTGACTCTGTCTCAGTGACTCTTGTTCAGTAACTCTTTTTCAGAGTTTCTTGTTAATTGACTCTAATTCGGTGATTCTTGTTTTCTCTCTCAGTGATTTTTGATTAGTAATAACGACTTCTGTTCAGTAACTCTAGCTCATTTTCAGTTTCTGGATGAGTGACTCTTGGTCTTTGACGCTTGGAAATAAATGACTAAGCAACTGAATAGCACAAGCGATTTTACTACAATAAACAAACCTCACCCAACACTTATTCTCAGACCCCAAAAACTTAATCAATCCCTTCGCTAACGCCTCACTCCTTGCCAAATGTTAAGCACTGATTCTATTCCAACAAATTGGTTTCAAAGTTCAAAGTGCTGCCCATTTGAAACTAAATGAATATTGCTTTTACCGTATCAACTGTACCTTTTACATATTTGGCCACAATTTAACCGCTGCTTTTACCTAATTGTTAGACTCGAACTCAAGCGGAAACCTCTTGAATTTAGTCGACTCGCAAAGTGAAACATTTTCCGTTATTACGGATAAGCTCGCTGACTTCACTAAATGACCGAACACCGAAAAAAACGATGAAAAAAACAACATGAAAATTCCAAAGTGGTGTTAGTAATTGTTGCTCGAGTGTCCTAACCTTTAGCAGGGTTTCATGAGTAATTAGGGTCCGGGATTAGTGCAGAGTCGAGTCAGACGACTTGCGCCCACGCTACTCCATGAGATGAACCCGGCTTGGGGCGGTATTCAGGTCGTTTGGCCTGTTTAGGCCATTATGCCAACTCGCGTCCGTTACGTTGTGATGTACGTGTTTCGGCTTTGCTTCCGTGATAATTTTCAAACTTTTACACCAATTATGTGCACGGCAGCGCGATATTCTCTTAGTCCATGGTAGGTGTGTGTGTGTGTGTGTGAGTGTAGGAGGTACCTGCGCCTGTAGTTTATGCTCATTACGTGAGTGCTGAGCGCAGCAACAAACTCACAAATTGTTGTACAAGAAATTGCCGCCAGCGGCGCGCACACACACACACACACACGAGGCGAAAAAGGAATTATTTTTGCTTTAGTCAGCAAAATTTTCGAATTTAATTTTCAGGTAAACTGTTAGCTCTCTCTCAACGTACTCGTACTTAGTTAGTTAGTTTTCCCGACGCTTTGGGGGGCGTATGGGTGAGATTTAATTGCCCATTTTCAGAAGCGTTCAGCTAACGTAAGTTGAGTTACACTGAGAGAAAATCTAGTATGTCACGGTCGCCAAACACTTACAAACTTGAACTGAAGACTCAAAATTTTATAAAAAGAGAACTATTTCTAAACCACTTAAAAGAATACCAAATCTAGACATGAATTCTAAGAACCAAGCGTTATCAAAAAACTTATTCCATCAAAAAGGATATGAAAAAATATCCATTGGCTGATTTCCCGCATCCATTTGAAAAGGATATGTCTTTAATCATCCAACTGAGCTGAAAATCTTCCAAAAGATATGAAGAAAGATCATCTTTTGAATGATTTTTCAGTTCCGTTGGATGATTAAAAGGACATTTAAGACATATCCTTCCCAAATGGACTTTCTTTGGATCTCTTTGTTTTCTGTGGAACAAACTGTCTTTAGATTTTCGATCAAGGACACAGCTTTCTGACATCCTAGGAGAACTTATAAGCTGATTTTAAAAATCTGAGAATATTCTCAGGGCATTCTCTAAGCCATGTTATTGGTTGGGCTCTTTGAATATTCACCAAGCTTAATCAAAGTCACCTTACAGCTACTTCAAGTCCAGTCTCTGATTTCACAGTGTACATCGCTTGCCCACTCAATGGCTAATCTTGTATCTCACCGCGTCTTCTCGGTACTGCAAAAAAAGTTTTAGTTTCTTAAAATGTTGACAGTTTCAAAATGAAATTCGTACGTCGTTTATTTGACAAGTTCACTTTACCGTTTGGGCGTTTCCGGGCAAACTTCCTACGGTGCAAAACCAACAACTAAAAACGCGTAACTCGGTGAAAGTTTCGCATTTACCCTGACCAGCCAGCCAGCCGGGCACATTCTTCGGCAGTTCTGCGTCATTTGTTGAAATGCTTATGGTCTAGACAGGCTGGAGTAGCAAACAAAAATAAGAATTAAATTAAACTTTCTCTCCACCCCCCCATTTCCTTCCTGTCCTAACAATTGTCACCGCTGGCGGCGGCCAGCAGGAGCAGAAAAAGTAGCAGCAGCTTCAGCTTTATAAGTGTCCGTTGCATTTTCCAAACTAAATGTCTAAATGTCTCGACTCACTCGTGCTGAGGATACATTTTGTTTGTTTACTGTGGAAATTGTAAATGGATTAGCCACACTCTCGAGCAACAGCAGCCGCGTGGCGCGCCAAGCCTGACAAATTGAATTTGTTAGGACTCGGCGAGAAGTTTTCTGAGAGTAGAACTTTTGCGTGCATGGTTGGATATTGGGCTGTGTGTGTGTGTGTGTGTGTGTTTGTGAATGAGAATGGGGAAAAACCATTGCCATAAACTTTTCGCCTGTGCCGAAAGTGTTGGAAAATAAATTGCCCAGGTCCCCCCTCCCCCGTCACTCGCCCCACGCCCGAACAAGGTGCTGCCGCTGCTGACGAATGGTAAACTACTTACCCAGGGGCATTTATCAATACGGCCTTTGCTGTGACAAAAGAAAAATCATTCAAACAAATTCAATTTTAAGCTTAAAAACTTTACAATCGCAGTTTTGTGTATAAATAATGGTCTAGAACCCAAGGCGAAAGCGTAAAGATGTAAGCAAGTGTTTGATGGCGATGATTTGCTTACAGGAAACGTTGGCTGAATGTGTAAAAGTTAGGGGAAATTCATTCATTAGATTAGGGATCTTACAAACACTGAATTACTCATACGCAGCGTTGTCTTCACAGAGTTTCACAGTTGATAAAATGTCCTTTAATAGCTAACGAGTTTTGCATGAAGAATCCAATCGCATTATACAAATGATATGCAAAAAAAATCTGTAGAAATATATCCAACAAAACAAATGACCAAAATAAGGACACTAAAGTTTACAAATGCAAATCAAGATACTAAGCAAAGTCAGCATCAGCAGCAAATATGTCATAACGGGCGACAGATCCTGAGAGAGTGACGACGACACCGGGGGGGCGGGGGGAAGGTCTGAAAACATTTATGAGCGTTTGGCTTGCTGTTCTTGTTGTTGACTTTTTACTAAAAAGAATTGTATAAAATATATATTTTTATCTATATGTGGGACTCCACTCTCTCTTCGGCATGCAAAATATATACAAATATGTACGAGCACGTTTGTATGTATGTACATGAGCATACACATGTATCTACAAGCTGTAGCTCAAACACAGGAAATGTAATTTGCATAAGAATAACACAGACAGAGGAGCAGGACGAGATGGAGGTGGAGGCGGAGCAGTGGGGCATATGGCACACATATATTGAAGTGTAGTCTATATGAGACAGCAACAGCAGCCTGACTAGCAGGGCCGAGCCGGTCCGTGGCTGAAGTGTCCTTTAACGAGATTTGCATCTCATCATAATAATGTAAATGACGTATAGAGAGAGCGATGGCGAGCGCCGGGCAAAAGAGGATGATGGGTAACAATTTTGGCTAGCACTAACATGGATTTAACACAACTTTGACTAAAGGGGTTCCTATTAAACTGAAGGAGCAGCAGTGTTGCACGTTACATTGGATTACATATCGGAATGAGCCATTTACGGGTGGGTGGTGGGTGTTGGGTGTTGGGCGGAGGGCGGAGGAGGTGTGTGTTTCAATTAGCTTAAGCCACAGCTAAGACATGGGATTTAGCTTCTAATTTAGACACTTTATGATTCAGTTAACATCTGTTTCGAGGATTATACGAAATAAGAACAATTGTTTCAAAGTGTTATGGCTTCGGGGTGGAAATTTAATTATTATAAAACAATCATTTTGCTAAGGAAATTTAGTTTATTCTACACCCTTGCAGAGGGCTTTAGTCTGTTGGGGGTTGGGGATTTGTGCAGTGACTACAATTCCCATTGTTTTGACTTCCTAAAGCATGGAGCGGCTTGGATAGCCACTCTACATCTGCATCTGCTCAAATATAATACATTAGTTTTGCATTAATTATGGATATCAAGTACAATCCTTCCCAATCCCAAAATAATTGTTGCAAGTCTGTTTGATCTTGCGCTTACTCTCAACATAAGAACGAAAAATTCTTTTCTAAAGTCCAGTAAATTCTGCACAGTAACTTACAAACATTCCAGATAACCCCGAACACGTACAAAATGCACTTGGCTTAAGTTGATAGCATTCTAAAGCTATTTCCGATTTATTCTTAAAACCAGATCTCTGCCTCGAAACAACCAAATGCCAAATGGGAATTACTCTATTAAAAAAATCCTCCGTCATTTCATAATAAAAGTTAATTAAGGAACGATTAAAGAACGTTTCATCTCTTTTAAAGGTAGTTTCTTAATTATAGAACGTTTCGTACTTATTTTAAGTACTTCCAAGGACAAAACGTGCTTCAAATTTTAAGTATGAAACGGTGTGAATTCTATCGATCGAACTTGATCTTCCCTTGTAGACTGTTTTTTTATGGGTTACCAAACAGGTTTGATTGATGGTCGTGAGATCGAGTTCGCCTCGGGATATGTAATAGAATTCGATCTTTCTTTAAAGAAACGTACATTCCCGTTCACCTTCACAAGCTATTGGCACCAGCATAGAAGTTAATAGCCATAAAAAAGCTTCTCAATCTTTGCCGTTCTGATTCAGTGTTAAGCTGAAGGTCCTTTTCTGGTAAAAAAGAACAAGATCTTTCTATCTTGCCATGTGGTCTTGGTTCGGAGGAGCTTAATTTTGAGAGTACTTTCCTAGCCGAGGATGGTAAATTCATAAGGAAAAGCAATCACCTTGCATCCACTTTAAAAGTGCATCCATTGTGAATTCACTCTACTGCCGATGCACATTAGTAACTGACCCATAAGGTTCACAGTGGAAAAGTGGATCCTTTTACTTGTTATCTTGCTTTTAATTGCGGCCTGTCGATTTTTTGAAGCACTCGTCGCCGAATGATGAAGATATTTACCAATTTTAAAGAGGAGAAACAACTGCAGGGATTTTTTTTATAAAACTCTGGCTAAAACTACCCGTGAATAAGCAAAACTAAGCACTGGCAATAGAAACAGCTTCTGAAGATGGAAGTTTCCACTGGTTTCGAAGTTTCAAGTCCGGAACTCCAACGTTTTGTTTAGAGCAAACCGAACCATTTTTACGTGTTGCATTTCATGCATTATTGCGACACCGGTGCATTCATCAAGAACCAAGGAACAGGACCAGCTTTGTTAATAATTTATATTACCAAGATGTCATCTCGTCATCTAGTGTGTAGTCAGCCTTTTTTTTGCCTTTAAGTCCACTGTACTATACTTGTAAGTCGATCTCTGGTCTTTAATAATAGAGATTGAGAGGGAGAAAATGGATTGAGAGGGAGTATTTGTGTAAATCTCGCAAGCTTTACACAAATCAGAAATTAGCTATGGCTCCGTCGAGCTCCAACAAAATCCTTCTAGATTCTGCTTGTGATTTGCACTTTGCTATTTGATGCCTGTAATCCGCTACTAGTCTTGTTCCCTCTTTGGCCTGATAAGCCCTGTACTTATCCATCTTCCACCTCAAAAGTAGTTACCCCATTTAGAGCATATAAATTTCGACCTTCATTCGTTAGTTATTCACATGCTGCCTTCAGTAGCACTTTCACTTCACTCTATTTTATTCCTGTCATCCCAAGCTCTGGTTAATGGCGCTGGTTGCCCTGACAATTGGAAAATTGGAAGTTAAAACCATTAAATAAATGAGCGTCACACGAAAGCCGAGAGCACAGATAGAATTAGACGGAGCGAGACAGAGACAGCTTGGTGGAGCAGCACACAATCACAGTTGAGTTGCTATTTGGCATTTTTATCTGCTTCGATTTGGCACAGTCATTCAATAACCCGCCCGCCCAGGCAAAAGGCAGACATCACCGACAGCTAACAAACAGGAAGCCCTGCTGGAAAGTCAACAGTTTTAACCTAATCACAGTGGATTTTATTGCCGCTCAACTTAAAATCGATACGAAGGGACCCTTCGCCGATCCATTTTGTGGTATGGAATCATTAGGTTTTCCCTTTTTGCTGCGTAAGAATTTTTCGGATGCGTTAAGTGGCCACCATCAGCGGCACCGCTGCCGCCCGTTCCGACTAAAAAGCTTTCCGGGGAGCCATTTTTGGTCGAAGGGTAAGGAAGTTGCGTAAGCCCTCAGTGTTATTTATCTCTTAGATTAAATGGATTTGTGTGCAAAAATTGTGTCTATTTAGGCTAAGGCAAAATGAAGGAGGCCGAGGCAAGTTCATTGTTTGGCACACACAAGGGTTTCGTTACTGTGGCGGGTTAGAAGCCTGTTTTTTTTTCGTTTTTGTCAATTAGTAACTGACAAGTGGCAGACAAATAGACAAGATATTCATGGCCTGCAATTGACAGCAGTTTTTGATTGAAGAGTTCGATGTTCGTACATGTGTACCATGTTAAAATGATACTCGAGAAATTCTTTTGAATTTTTAATAAAACCAAAAATCCTTACACAAAATATGAACTAGTGCAATCATTCGAGTTAGTGATGGGCAGCACTTTTTCAAATGTAATAACTGTACTAGTTTACTTTAAGCAATTGATAGAAGCTTCTAAAGCTATGGTTGCACTTGTCGAGATCTCAAGTGAGATGTGTGAAATATACTGCAGTTTAATGTGAGTTGGCCTCCAAAAAACTCATATGAAAACTCAGATTGCCTACTTCTGACGCAGCTTCTCGGATATCTTTGTTATATTATAGTTGACTGATAACTCTCAGTTAGCCTGGAATGACAATTATATAAGCCTCAGCTTCTTTTGGCCTGCAGGCACACAGACTCCAGCCGAGCGCGTGCCGAGGCTTGGCCCAAAAGAGCAAACAGCGCACTGTTTGCTTTTGTCGCAGGTCGATGAGGACAGGTCAGAGCTAGTTTGCGTCGCTTTATTGTGCGACGTATTCAAATATACTCATGCTAGTCTTATCGAGCTGAATATTGATCTAGTTCAAGTCTCATTCAGACTGCTTTAAAACTGATACCTGAATTTGGCCTCAAAAGTTAATTTAAGGCTCCTTTCACTGAACTAAATTTTTCTTTTACAAAGAAGACTCTAACCCAATTGCAACATAACTTTTGCCTGCCATTTACTCTACCCAAGTATGAGTATTCCATTCCAAACGAACAGTTTTTCTTAAGCATCCAATTGTAAGCTGCATTCTGCACTGAATGGGCAGCACTTTTTCATTTGCTCTCTTATGCACCATAGACGATGCAAGCAGACAATGGACCAATGAACCCACCAACCAGTCAACCGACGACTGGCACAAAGAAAGGCAATTCAAAATAATAGTCCAATAAACTTACTTAGCGGGCGCGCAGCTGATTAGCTCTGGAGTTCTGGTCAGAGAATTGGTAGAGGAGCATATAGCCAGAGTAGCAGCAGCAGCAGCAGCAGCAGCATCAGGAGCAGGAGCAGCATTCTCATCTTAAAGCCAATTTCCCAATTTTATTATTGCGCTTTGCGCAGCACAAACAAAAAACGTTACGCTGCTGCGGTCGTTTGCGTAATGCGTTGCGTGCCTTCTGCGATGGGCGATGGCCTGTTTGTGCTTATGGGTGAGAAATGCTTTCTTTATGTATTAATAGCATTTCTACTCCCTTTAGCACTGGGCAAAACGGTTAAGAGATGGCAGCGAGACATTCGGATGTGAAAATTTCACGCCGATTTTGATGAAATGTTAAGAACTTGTGACAGTGATTTTCCAACCATTACATAGCTTTTCTACATGACACGTCTCGTTTTCTCACTTCTACATGCGGCATGTGGCTTTTCTACATGCCACGCTTTGGCCCACTACATTCTCTACATTAGGAAGTGGGTGGAGGGAGAGGGCAGGAAGCGTCTCGGGAGGGGGAATTCTACCTTCTGGAAAGCCTACAACTTAAATTAATTTTTTTACTCACCTTGTCTGGTCTAGGGTTCAAACTCACTGCTCACTTACCTTGCCTCTGCAATTTAAATACAAATGCCGGCAACTCGGCGCATACGACTATCAAGCACTCGTTCGACTTTGCAGCTAATCATGAGCGAATGGATCAACAACACGTTTTGTGTAGATTTTCAATACGTAGCATTCAGCATTTGAAATCCCAAACTTTCGTGTGGTATTCAGATTGCTGTATGAAAAATGGAGAAGTTATTGGGATATACTCTAGTTTTCTGATACCGTGTACCCCGGAGCATTTAACTTTTCGACATGTCTCGCTTACTTATCTTACTTCTAAAATTTCTACATGTTGAATGTTGTTTTTCTACATGCCACGTTAAAGTTTGTGCTATCTACATTTCTTGTGTGTAATTTAACACGGAGAGTTACGTTTCGTTTAGGATTGCCGTTTCTACATGCGGCGTGTAGTTAACATTATGTTCTCTGTGTTGTTACTTATAGTTTTGAGCAAACATAGCTTATTTAACCTCTTCTTCCTTGATGTGAAACTTGTGGTTTAAGCTTGCTTCGCTTCGCTGTAAAAACTTGTGATTTTTGGATTGTCATGGACGCCTTAAAGGTTTTCAAATCTCTCTCGAAATGTTTTTGGTTAAGTATAAAAACTTCCATAAATGTTACAAAATAAATGTGCTTTTAATTTCTAACTGATTACAAACGACTCACGCTTACATCGCTAGATTTCCACAATCAGACAACAGAGCACCAAAGCACATTTATGCGGGAATGACTTCAATGTTGTATCACGTAGTAAATAATTCCTTTGTGGCATTGTCTTCGGTTGGCTTACGGCTTTCAGCTTTACCCTCGTCCTTTTGTCCCCTGTTTACCGTTCTGGATTTTGGCGAAAATTGGTCTATGTGGGTGGATGAGGTGTGAGGGGGGGTCTTTCTCTCTCTCTTCCGCCCCTCACTCTTTTATTGTTACGTGGCAAATACAACATAAAACGAACGTGTAAATGTTATTTCTTGATTTATTTTAGCGATGCATGCAGATGCTTACGCCACCAATTTTAAGGTTTCCTCTTACTCCGCTACGTCTGCCTGGTCGCTTTGGCCTTTTGGTTCTTTTCCAACGACGACGACGACAACAACGACGTCAACAAATAAGTATAAAAAATTCCGCTTACCTTGCACAAATATTTATATATATTTTGTATAGGTACAAAATATATAAAATTACCGTGTGTCTCCGGTACAGTTGTTTGTTGCAGGTATTTTGAGATTGGTATGGCAAATTTTACGTATCTCGGCCATTTTATATTGTATTTTCCTTACGGTTTATGGTGTAGTCGAAGGCATTTGGTAAATGAAAATGTGAATGTTCTTTAAAATTACGATTTGGACCATTGATGTTAGCTTTAAAGTGAAAAAACTTCCAGTCCAGACATCATGCAGTTTATAAAAGAGATGGTTCTAGATGGTTTTCGTGTGTTGTTTAATATCTAACTGACTTGGTAAACACCGCACACAGCCCAAAACGTTTTATGAAACTCTTTTGTTTTTCATCCGATCAGGTTCATGATTAAAAATACAACAAAAAGTGCATACCAATCTATCGGAAAATGCACCCCCAGGCTGGGAAATGTGTGGGCTCGGTTGTATGGGCGAATGTTTATTTTAAAGCGATTAGCCCCAAACTCTTTTTTACAACTACGTGACTTTCAAATGTTGTAAAATCTGCTCCCAAAATCAGAAAATGGGCAGAAAACTGTTGAATGTAGGTTTTTAGAAACCAATCAGCTTCACTTTTATTATTAACTAAATGTTAACAAAGTGAGGAATCAGGAAAAGTGAGTTAGAAATAGTTAAATATTATTTTGTTTTCCAGTTCATCGGCTTTCAAATCATTTTCAAAGCTTTTTAGCAACAGCCCCTAAAAGTATGTTTACTTTTTTCACCCACTTGCCTGGAAGTTTAAGAAAAATCCACCCCCAAATTCGGAAAAACCTCTTGAATATAACTTTTTGGCTAAAAGATTCACAACTTGACTTTCTAAAATCCAGAAAATGGTTGCCAAAAAACTTTTTAAGCTCTGTACCCAAAGGTTCAGGCACGAACTCCCAATCTTTTGAAAGCTCAATTAATATTAAGATTTTAAGATCATCAATTTGATTTTGTGGATTGAACAAAGACACTTGATCTCTTTAATTAGCAACAAAAAACCTCATTTCCTACACTTTTTTTAGGGGTAGTTTTGAGGACTACAAGAGGTAGCAGTCACTGTACAAAATCCCAGTCCAGCCACTATTAAATATCCACTTAAATATTAAACATGTTTGCAATGGACTTAATTGGATCATTTCCACTTACCCCTCCTTTAAAAATGATTACAGGGTATTAGTGTGGAGCTACGCAATCTTTGGTTAAATTTGTATTTCTGTTCCCTCCAGCACAAAAGCAAACACTTTTTTTTTTGTTCTTGCGGGGAGCAAGCGACTTTACATAGCCGACGTTGTCTGGCTAGGCAAATGCCCCGCTTGATTTAATATTTACCTCTCGGCTTAAGCACGAGACGAGACGTTTGTCTCCTTTTTGGTTTTATTTGGGGCGTTCTATTTTTTCCTGGTTTTCGTTCCGTGTTTTGCCTGTTGACGCAAATTGCCAAAATTGCCTGCGGTTATGTTTACATGGCGAATGTAACAGACAAGTGACAGCCGCACGCACCAAATTCAAATAAAAGCCAATGCCAATGTCGGTGGAGAGGCAGCCGGTAGGATGGGATGGGTGTTGGGTAAATGGCGGTGGGGTGTGCAGGACGAACCCAGAAATCGTGCGGTACATTATTTAATTTTGACATGTGCTTGGGGTTTTGTCATCTGTATGTATGAGTGTGTGTCTTTGTGTGTGCTTGTGCATTGGCAATTCAAATTTAGGCTAATGTGGTTTTGATATATGGATGAGGTTTCATACTTATATATATATATAGACAAATACATGCCTAAAGTCATTTGCGGTCATCAATAGATAGTCATCTCTGATGTTTTATTGCTTTTCGTTACCTTTTTGACTATAAATAAATCGTTAATATTGATGGCAAAACGCTGGCCATTTTGGCGTGACACCAAATGGGCATTCGTTATGATTATCGGTAATTTTGTTAATTTACTAGACACTCAAATGGCACGTCTGAAGGTGTAGGGACATTTTAGTTGGGCTGCATAATGTATCACATCAATCGGTCCGACTTGTCATGATGATCAACATGCAGAAGATTCGGAATTAGACTCCTGGAGTATATTAAAGATGTCAATGAAGTTGCAGCAGCCATGCATATATTCCGATTGTTATTTAAAAGGTGCCCGACATAATACAGCATTTTTCAGCTACTGTGCAGCACCTAATTGACGATCCAAAACGCTCCACAACTGCCATTCCGTGTTAGTCAACTGCAGAAATTGTCCCAAAACAACTTCCTTTGGAAGAAGGAACGAGCATACAGACTTTCTATCTTCCCATAAGGCTGATATGGTTAAGCAAAAGTTAAGAGCATTAATTGAAATACTTAAGATTTAGATGTTAGATTGAGATTTCCATTTCGCATTATCATCAAACTGCAAAATGCAAAGCAACAGCAAATATGTGTGGTTGGTCTTCAGCGTAGATTTTGTTGTTGGCGTCGAATTATCTCGGGATGCTCTTTCTAATTCTTTTGGTTGTGCTTATTTCCGAAATATTTTCTACATTTGTATTGGTCTAGTTGGCTCTTGGTACCTCTGCTCTAAAACGCCTTCTGGAAGATATTGCAGACTCGACAAAAGAAAAGGTTAGGTTGTTCCGGCTGACCCCAGATAAAGCAACAAAAGATGAGAGTATAAAACTTATAACCTCTTGTTTCATGTCACTGAATTCTTCTTTTTTTTGTCGTTCATCGTTTGATTTTCTACTTCGGGTTTTTTACTTAAGTGACGCTTCTCAATAGTTTTCCCCTCAATCGTTTCCCCTTGGTTATTTACTCCAGCTAAGACTAACGAGATCGCAAGCCTGCCAGACTTCGATATACCTTTTACTCAGTAAAATTAATGGTTAATATCCTTACCTTACCCTATGTTAATTATCATTAATGTTAACATTTCAACATTATGTTAGTAAACAGCGCTTGCTGCTCTGAAAAGTGTGCTACTTTTTTAAAATCTTTAAGCTCTGGCTTTTTTATACGATCCTTATAAAATTTTAAAAGATTATAGAAATTGAAAGTGTGTTTAAACCCGCCTCGGGACATCTAATAAAGTGATGATGGCGCCAACAGATAGTGAAGGTGACCGCAAATATAACTTTACCGGTACACAAGAGAATGCCATTTCCTATACTTATTTTTACTAGAAAAAAGTCTCTAAATATTTTTTTAAGAATGATAGAAGTCGAAAAACCTGTTTGAAATCGATACTGCATTCTTTATCATGTGCTTGGAAGGCTTAAAGTCCACTTTAACATGAAACCATCCCCTCTCTGGGCTGTGCTTTTAACAAGAATGAGCAGCAAAAAGTACGCTCTCAAAGAAGCATGTAGCTCTCTAATCACCTGACTAATCATCTGCAAAAGATCTTCACTTCACTGTTCCACAATTTGAAATCTACACCATTTATTTCAATGATTTCTGGTTGAAAGCCACCTACAAAGAAAAACAAATGGAAAAGTGCGAACACGAAGACAGGAGTTTTACTTAATTTACTTATTCATAAATAAATTTCTTCATTAATAAAATGTACATTTCATATCCGTTTCAAAACCGCAGCGCACAAATTGCTAAGAAATTTTGCCACACAAAGACATTTATATAAAACCACAAATTAAAGCAGAAAAGTTTTATTTATATAATTTCTTAATTCATTTAGTTTTAAAGTTTGAAGCTGGCCTCAATTAATTTGAGACCAATTTCCCATCAAGAATAATAAATATACTTAAGGCTTATAAATTTCTATGCTTTCGAGTTCGAAGCTGTTAGAAAAATGTCAATGAAAATATATAAAACATTTTTACTTGCCATGAATGAAAAAAAACTGGTCTGTGTTTCAAAAAGAGGCATGGACCAATCAATCAACCATCAACCGAAGGGGCTGGTGTGGTGACAAAACAGATGAAATGTCCTCAAGAACTTCAGTTTGTAATCATTTCTAAAGTAAACCAATTAAATATTCTTTAAAGTCATTGTGCAATTCAGCCATATTAAACAGGACGTTTGGTTAATAGAACGATTTTCATAAAAAATTTGGCAAATGAAAAAAAAAACGCTCAACTTGAAGTCACCTTTACCCTGCTGCAGACAAAAAAGTCCTTGGTTAACTTTATTTACGGGCTGCCCATCAATTGGGGTGTACAGTTGCGTTTATGACCTTTTCAGAATAGTGTTTTTCTTTATTGGCTTTTAAATCTTCAACTGATTCTGTAATTTTAGCCCAGTTTTTCTTCGTAAGTTTTGTTTTCTGTTGGATTCCTTTCTGCTTTTAAATTTTTTGTTTTGCTTGCAATGTTTTGCTACCATAGCTTTTGCACTTCTTGTGACAAGGATTTGATTGCTTGACTGCCCTTCAATGCTGTTCTGCCCATCTCTCTCTCTCTCTGTCTCTCTCGCTTCCACTTGAGTCTGATGATTGCTGTGTTGAATGGATAGTTTTTAGGATATACATTTCATTGCTTTTGCTTTCCATTATTTATTTTTTTTAAGGCATTTTCGTTTGCTATGCTTTCTCAATAAATCTACTTGGGCTCTGTGTGTTGTGTTTTCACAGCATCAACAAAATAACGCAAAGTGTCATCATCCGAACTCCTTGAAAGTCTATTGTTATTTTTGCTTTGGGCGCAGGCAGCCTGCTGCTGCTTTCCTGTTTGCCTTTGGCCCAAACAAAACGTTTGACGGTTGGCAATCGTCGTTGTTAGACTTTACACGTGTAACCCAGAACAATGGCGCACAACATACATATTTGCCTGCAGAAGCGATTGAGAGGGAAGGATATTTTGGGGTGAGCAGCAGTACCATTTTTATTAGGTGTTCTTTGCTTTTCGGTAAATCACTATGCGCCGTCCTCTCCCGCACACCCACCTCACTCTGATAAATATATATTTTATTCATGGCATTTTAGCATTTGATAAGAATCTAAGCAAAATGTATGGCATTGTTAGGGTCCTTGAACGAACGGGCGGGCTCCCTCCTCATTTTGAGGAACGTCAACAGTCAACAACAAACGAACGATGTGGGTCGCCCACGCAACACAATGCCCAACACCCAACAAACATACAACGCAGAATTCCCATGCATATTCCCTCGGTCCCAGGCCATCCACTCCCACTTACCTTTAGGTGTTTTATGTTTTTTTTTTTTCTGCCCACTTCAAAGTTTAGGGGCCCGGGCTACTGTCAATGTGCAAAACTTATTACACATTATAAATCATATCATGGCCTGACATTATGCTTAGCATACAATTTGGCACAAGAGCCCACCTTTTCATGAGCAACAAATTTTAAATTTTTACCCAACTTTTGGCACGTTTTCTGAACATTTGGGGAATTTTGTAATATTTTTTTCGAATGACAATCTGTGTGTTGCATATGCGTACTAGCTGAAACACAGGTACTATATATCCACTTTGATTTGTTAAAAATATGCAAAATCAAATCTTACTACTGTACTTGGTTTCTAAAACGAAATGAAAGGAGCAGTACGGCTGTTGTAATGAAAACAGACAGAGAGCTTTAAAAAACTCTTAAATTTAGCTTTTATTTTTGCTCAGCCGCTGCCTACGAACCGGGAGCTTTTAAGCTCTTTGGTTTTACTATTGCAATTGCAAAAATGTTCAATGGTTAACACAGGCTTAAGGAAATAATCAATCAATCCGCCTTGTTCTTAACTCCATTTACTTCTTAAATGTAATTCCTCATCAATTTCGAACCGATTACTTTTTTGTGTTTTGAATTCCAATTGGCTTTGGAACTACTTTTTTTGTACTAGTGGTTTCGCTGCCGCTCTTTGATTGATAGTTGCGAAATATAACCTATTGAATATAAGCACTTTTGCATTGATTTTTTGTGTGTTGTTCACGCATGCAACAGCTTTCTATCAATCAAGCTCCCAAGTGGCTATCACTTTCTATGGTCTGGCAACCCTACAACCAACGATAGACGACTAACGATTGATAAATTTCTATCGAACTGGTCGGAATATTGGCAATGTGTCATTCAGAACAAATTTTTAACGTTTTACTCTTCTCTTTTGCTAGCCTCAAAGAAATCGGAGATGTTCAGAAAGTTACATTTTTACCATTAAATCTAAAAAAGGTCTAAAAACGATTAATTAGTTTCAAAAATGTTGAACAACTCCCATAAATTTCAAGTTATTAAGCTTATTACACTGTTAGTCTATGTGCCTTATACTCAAAATCTCTCAAATTGCCATAAAGATCAGATAATTATGGGCAAAGTTTTAAAGGTTACAAAAATCGTTGCATACTTTTTAGAGCAGCATGCGGTGCTTTTTAACATAATGTTCATACGTTAACATTAATGTAAATAGTTTGCTAATTAACATAAAGGAGGGCTATTAAACATTAGCGGGTACATCGAAGTCGGGTTTTCGTTTTATTTAAAAAGAAAGACCCCTTGTTTTATATTTTTTGCTTGGCTTTTATTACGCACTTCATATTTTTATTCAAACTTAATTGTTTTTTTATATTTTATTTCGTGTATTATATATATATAGTATACATTTATCGGCAATCGATATTTAACTTAGGTTTTAAAAAAAATTGAACCCCCTTTCTCTGTCCCCTTCCATTGCAAATACTTCTCGTTCTCGATAGCAGCTGGCGCGCTCTTCAATTGTGTTAAACAAAGTCTTATTAACAAATATCACAAAGATATTCTAAATAGCTTAAATTCTAAAGTGTTTTCTTTCTGTCGTTATTTTTTACTTTGATTTTTATTTATTAACTAAGGCGAAAGTTTATATTGTTCTTTTTGTTTTTCCGTTTACATAAAACATGAATATATATTTTGGCATTTTAGGTCTCGTGCATTATGAATAAAAATAAGCATTGGTGTTTGGCTTAATACTATGTATACCATCGTATATACATACTTACATAAGTATATATATATTTATATATATCGAAAATTGGCTTAATAGTTTTCAAATTTAGTTCAGTAACTTTTTAGCATAATTTCATAAGAATACTTTTTTTTTTGCGTCTGCGGAAGTTTCAGTTGAAAGTGAAATCAAAATGAGATCTTTTTAGATACCAAACAAATAAATAAGCAATAAAAAAGGAGCATAGTATTAAATGTGTGGGGTATATTTTTAAGAGGAATGAGGAGTTTCATTTCGAAAAATAAATAAGGAATAAATTTATTTTTCAGTTTTGAACCGAAAAATTTTGTTCCATTGATTTGATTTCCTCAGGGTGACCATTCTTTTTTTGTTTATTAAACCCAGTTAGCTTGTCTGAATCCTGAAGAGATTTCTTCCTGTTTGTATCATCTTTTCTAACATTTTGTAGGTTTCTATTAGTGTTTTCACTTGGCATATAAAGTAATATAGAAGCAATCAATTCTAGCAAAAAAAGTGGCATTAGAAACATAAGAAGCCTTCTTGAAGGCTGTTTTTGAGCCTGAAGAATGAATAGGAGCTAGTTAGGTTGACCTTCCTGAAATGGAAAGCAAGAAAAGAGCACTAGAAATTACATTCATGAGTTCATGAAATCCATAATAGTGACCATACTTCTATTATGTAATTGAAATCAAAACATTAGGTGGTTTTGCGGGTTTTCTGATTGAATTAGGGTGACCACTTCATAGCTATGAATGCTCGAAAGGTTGACAGGGCCACTAAGTGCCCAACCCTGATCTTTATTTATCCATAAGATAAGAAATTTCATAAAAATCTGAGAATTTGGCTGGATAACCTTGGGTCAAAAAAAAAACTATTCTAGGACACCTGAGCTTGGACTCAAGCTTCCATTTTAAACATTTTTACACACTATTTGTTCTTTTAGTTGAGAAAACGTACTAAATATTTGGCAGTATTGCTCCTCATTCTCATCAAAAAGTATACCCCATCATATAGAATTTAAATATAAGCATTTCTCAACTTCTCTCTCTCTCAATTCCTAGACCTTGTCATCGAAATTGGAAACAGGTCGATAGGAACGCTGTTTGGCACGCAAATGTCGAATGTAGATTAGTAAAGAAACTATAACACACAGCAGGAGGATAATAATAACTATTATTCCTAGATCATTGTAATTGTTGTGGCGCACCACCTCCACCACATTAGGAAAGTCATGTGGGGCGGCAACAACCACGGGGCAAGGTTTGGGCGTTACAACCAACTCAGCATTCGTTGAACTAGACGACGAGGTAGGTGGTGTGCTGCTGCTGCTGCTAACTGGCTCCATCACTTCATGCATCACTTCCTCCTTATCATTGCCCATTTCATGGGGCATGGGTGAGCCCTTGGGCCAGCAGACGGGACAACAGGAGTCCTTAAATAAAACCTGCCGCTCACTTGGACAATTCACATTCCCACAGAAGGGTATCATGCACTTCTGTTCCCCCTTCACGCACATACATTCATAGCAGCCATCCTTCCAAGTACTACCATCCTTGAAGAAAGTATTCAAATTCTTGGACTCACAGAAGGCTGAGGGTTCCTCATAGCCCTCAGCACCCTCGTCACAGCTCTGATGGCAAATGGGTGCACCCGAGGTGCAATGACAGCGCTGGCAACGCTGCAGCCAATAGTAGTCCGTGTCCCTCACCTCAGTGCAATTGGGCTCTCGCATGCACTCATAGCGACCACAACACTGGCCGGGAGTGTCCATGCTTTCGCGTTCCACTTCGACAACAACCTCATTGGCATCAGCATCACAGTCGGGTATGTAGCACGTTTTGCACACACACTTCTTGGACAGACAGCATTGGGCGTACAGCTCGTCCGGTATGAGACTTGTATTAAACGCCGAGACGGCATTTTGCTCCGTAGTCAGCCCCAGGCTACTAATACTCGGACCCTTAATCAGATCCACTGCATTAAGATTCTCACGTACGGAACTATCGTCCGGGCATTGCATCTCTGATTCGGGTGGACATTTGATGGAGTCACACAGTTGTGGGATGGGCGGCAAGTCAACTGCAAGTAGGAAGCGAAAGGAAAATAAGATTAATTTGGATATAATCCACCTGCCGCTGCACATATATGGTTGGAGGCGATAAACTGGCTTCCAATCAGTGTCAAGAGATAAACTAACAATTTACATTCCTGACACAGTTTCTGCTTTTATTTCACCCTTCTGTGTATCAGCACAAAACGTTGTGTCGTTGTCGTGGGATTATTAAAAAAGTTTTCACTTTAAGGAAGAGTTTTCGCCTCAGTTCTAACCATTTTTTTTTTACTCAGCGCCTGGATACATAAAATGCAAAACACTCGAGCTGCATGTAGTTTTCTAGCCTTTATGAAAACTTTTCCACGGCTGTTTATAAGTTTTTTACAGACGAAAAATATAAACACGGATGTGGGAAAATCTAGAGAGAGAGAAGGAACAAATACCCTAGGAAAATGGGGTAAGAGAAAATGGGAATTGTGTGAATTTAATATCTATTTTTTTTTTGACTCATTCGTTGAGTTGCGTTTACTCAAAGCATAGTTGAATTGAACTTAGCACTGTAATTGTCTTCAGAATTGGTCTATAGGTTCAGTTGAAGGAATAAAACACTCAGAAAAAATTATATAGAATTCTTGTGCAATTTTGTTCTTTAAATGAAGCTAAAATCGAGGAGAGAGAAATTAAGTAACTGATTGAAGAAAGCAGGCTAAAATATGGTGTACGAAACTCATAGATGCATAAATTCAGTATCAAACATGCAAGAAAGTCGGTCAAGCGCGACTATAACACAGATGTACCACCGAAAGTGTATGCACAGTATGTATTTTGCTGCTGTAGTAGCAATAGAAAGTAGCATAGCGACAGCAAACTTTCTTATGCTCATACCCTGACTAAAAATAATATCCGATACGATAAAATTGTTAAATTCTGCGCTCTGTCTCACACTCCTACTTTACACTCACTTTGAAAGATAATGCCGCTCACTGTTTGTGGCTCAAAACTTTATGTGTCAGTGCTGAAAAAGATTAGAAAGTTCACGTACCGGCAAGAGTATATAAACTTCGCCGAGATAAAGTTTACTTTCCGTCTGTTTTTTTTACAGCCAGTCTCCTTGCCTTTGTGCAATTTGTTGAACTTTCAAGCGCACTTTTGACCAAACTGAGTATCCCCTTTCAGCCAGGGTATTTGCAAAAAAAAAGTCATGTAGCTACAAGTTTGTTTAACGCTTTTGTGCTGTTGTTGCTCGGTTTAGCCAGAGCTATCTGCTGTTATCTCCCTCTGAATAGGCGGCAGCCAAGTGTGCGGTTTGGTTTTTTATCTAGGTTAGGTGGCCATCTGGCCTGTCTGTCAGTTGCTTTTAGATAAAATGTCCACTGTCTGGCAGCTAATTCAGATTTTCTCAACTTGGGGCACACTTTAATGGTTTTTTCGACATTTATAAATAAAAATCTGGTCTAACCTCTTGTCGTCGCTAAACTTCAAAGTCAAATTTGCTGTTCGCTTTCAATATGCACACACACACAAACAAACTGTCCCAACTGTCCCGCTGATAAGACAATGACAACAACAACAAACTTTAATTAAATAAAGTGTAAGAAGTTCGGTTGAGCTTCGTTCAAAGCAAGCCGACCCAGCACAAAAATGTTCCACATCAAAGTGCCACCCCCTGTGTACCCCACCGCCCCCCAAAAAGTTTAGTTTTTAATATTCTGGCCTTTACTGAAGAGATTCTTATTCTTAAATCAAGATATTTACTTTGTCTTGAACCCAAAAAAAAAAATAATTTCAAACTTGATTGTTTACTCAAGAGACTCTCTTGCAAAAAAAAAGAAGAAAAAAAACCGAAAAACGAAGTCAAGTAAAACAAGAAATTTCCCATTATATGGGCGAGTGAAAATGACAAATTAACTTCAACAATGAGGGCCAACCCTTGAAAGGAAAGCAAAAAAAAAAAACCGAAAAAGGTGGTAGAGACAAGTTTAATTTGACGAATTTTCAGCAGACTGGCCGACAGGTATTCAATATTCAATTAGGGTGGGGGATGGGAGAAATAACAAAAATTTCTACTTTGTTGTGGAGAAATCTAGTTCGTCTTTAATAGGTTTGGAAACTTTGCTTAAATTTTGAACCATACCAAGAAATTGCTGTAAAAATCGGTTAGAGAAATTTTAAACTTGAACCATTTTTGTGACCGTTACTCGCAGAGTAGAAAGCAACTCCAATATCATGACCTATTTATATTCTTGATCAGTATCAATAGCCGAGTCTGTGTAGCCATATCCTTCTGTCCGTCCGTATGTCACTTAGATCTCAGAGACTAGAGGAGCTAGAGCATCCAAATTTGGTATGCAGAAAAGGTTGGAGATAAAATTTTGATCGCTTATATTTTGATTGATATTATATTTGTGTCAGGATCGGATTATAAATAACAGAGTTAAAAAGATTACACAAAATATTGCATACTTTTCTGCCTAGCTTGCGGTGTTTTCAGGCGTATTGTTGATATGGTCACATTAATGTTAATGCTCTGTTAATTAACATAAGTAAGGCTATTATACTGGAGTAATAGGAATATCGAAATAGATCAATCCTGGTCTATTGCGAAATCCTACTGTTCTTACGACTCTCCTAGCAGCTCTATTTCTTGTACGAGTTTCAGGATATTCCTGGGTTATGGGTTATTATGGGTTATAAAACAAATCTGTTCACTTTTCGCCTCGCTAGAGTATCGCTGTGTGCTCATATATGTTCAAAAGACTCCTCCTTCTCTACATAGGTGGGTGATTGTTATTCCCAACAGCAGCCTACATTAGTCCATGTAGAGCCCTGAAAGGATCCTAAGGTAATTCTTTACCTGTGGGATCAATTTCTGAAACCTTTTGAGGTTGTGGTTCACTATCAATGCATGCCCCTCATGTTTACACAAGACGCTGTTTTAGGTTTATTCTCTTCCTTTCTAAGGAGCTACGTAATGGTCTGTTGGCCTATGCCACGGTAAGGTTGTGGTCCTACCATTGCAGTAGTAATATTCGTTTCTGGGGATATTGTTGTCTCCCGGTATCCAGCTTAGGAAGAGGCTATTCCTGCTGCCGAGTTGGTACAATTTGTTATTTGTCTCTTAGACAAGCTTAGAGGTATCTGAGAGGCTAGCTATTTCTCTGTTTTGATAGTTTCTTCCCATATTAGGGTCTGTACATCAGGAGATAGCTGAACATAGAACATCTTGGTCAGAGGAAATATTAATACGAATTTCTTTCTGATAATGTAACTTCTTTAAGTGGAGAATCTTTGAACAACTTAACAGCACTCTATTTATATTTGTAACTTCTCCAATCGCCTGATGCATTGCAAGAACTGTTTCGTTTTGGTCTCAAGCAGCTTGCAGAGCGAATGCTGAGAGAGCGAGAGCGTAAGTATTCGCTTCTCTTGGTACTCGTTAAGCAGTTAGCTTGAAAGAGCATGATCGACTTCAGTTAAAGTGCGAGTGATCTAAATTGGGGCTGCCCGCAAGCTACTCTCAAGGGCAGCAAGGCCATTCCAATGCTTAAAGTGGCTTACAAATAATAAAATTGCAAAAACAACTTTGTATGTGTCTCTACTCTCTTTCTCTCCTGTGCCGTTTGCAGATTTGAACACAGCTACCAATTTTCAGGCGTTTATATATGTAAAATTTGTTGTTGTGCGTCTATTGATTGCGTTTGCATCAGACAGACAGAAGCAGACACACACAACAAAAAGAGCATAACCGGATTTTTCTTTGGTTTTCTTGTGGTTGTTGATGCTTCTCAAATTTATTGTTGACTACGCGAGCATTAGGTGATCTTGAACCCATCTGATCTAAGTAAATGATGGCCTTTCGATATTTCCAAAAAATATCATTCATTTGTCTACTCATTAGCTGACCTTTCTTACTCCATCCTGCTGTCCAACCAATTTGCTGTTATCTAATTATGATTATGTCAGCAAGCATTAACGCCTTGGCTAAACCAAATCCAATCAGTCTAAAAGGCACTTGCAAGCAGCAGGATATCGTGATTTCAATTATGAACCGCAGTTGCTTTCCGTTGCTTACAAACGTAACAATGACGCGTTTCCGTTGGAATCACCAAGCTGCCCATTCGATTATGCAACAATTATCAATGGGCATGCTGCGAGCCCTTTGCCTGGCGGCCAAGGTGTTTGGCCTGTTGGCCACCGGCTCATTACTCAAGGAGGGAAAATCCTTGCAATGCTCGAGCTATTGGCGACTCTATGGCTATCTCCTATGGGTCTTTGTTGGCTGCTATTCACCGTTTGCCATTTGGAATCTCTACTTTCTTATGGAGTTCTTGCGTCAAAATCAACTTTTACTTATCGTCGGATTCAATCGCTACATTTTAGTACTATTTGGTGCCTTTCTCATAATCTACGTGCATATGAGTAAGCAAAAGGAGTTGATCAATTGCCTGAATTTGTTACTCAAGTATCGCAGGAAGCTGCATCGATTAATGCACACTGAGGAGTTGAACAACTCTATGACTCATCTTTGTACAAAGACTAACTTAATTGTCATGGTGATACTACAGATTAGTTTTATTTGCTCTTGTAGTCATACCGTAGATTTGCTTATTGTGGACCCTGAAGACGCCACGAATATAGTTAATGCCATTAGCCTTTTATTTGCACTTTTCTGCCAGTTGACCCTGCAGTTCTCACTGGGCATGTATTTCCTGGCTATACTACTGCTTACACATCTGGTGCATCATGTGAATTTGTTGTTAGATTGCCTGCTAAACGATGTTCTGGCGATACATCAACAGCGTTCGCTTCAGATAATTCGAAGAACATATCTGTATCGTTCCCAACAACATTGGGTTTCACTAGAATTCTGGCGTCTCTTACGCATACATTTCCACCTGTTGCGGCTAAGTCGCAACATTTCTTCGTTTTATGGTGTGCAAATATTATGTTTCACTACTTTGGCCCCAATAGAGTGTTTAATACATGTGTTTATCGGCTATTTTGTGCACTTTAGTGAAGCATTTGTTAGAGAATTACCACCAGGTGTGTATATCAACTTTTTTGATGTTACTTTCTTTATGGCCATACTGACAAATCTGTCATTGGTCATAATCTACACACATCGGATGAGAAGAAAATTCGCCGAGACACGAGAGACACTGAGTCGAGGTGTAATGGAGTTACCTTCGGATGGTGCATGTAAACCATTAAGAGACACTGTAAGTTGCGTGGAAATTTCATGGACAAGGTGTGCTCTTTGTGAAGTTGAGGATAAAACAAGGATCTTAACAATTTGAGAGTTTTAAGGGGGTATTCTAGACTTCAATATAGGAAAAAATATAAGGGGGTATTATAAAATTGTCGGGACGTGAGTAGAAGGAAGCATCTCCGACCACATAAAGTATATATATTCTTGATCAGCACGACAAGCAGAGTTGATTTAGCCATGTCCGTCCGTCCGTCTGTCTGTTTCTATAGCTGTCATAGGAACAATCGGTCGAAAAGATAGTTTTAGTGAGAAAAACTTTTTTGTTTTTAATGTAAAACTCCTTAAAACTGACATATATTTATTTTATAAGCTTTCACACAGTTTGGTCAAAATCGGATGACCATAACATATAGCTGTCATAGGAAAAACTAGTTAAGGTGAAAAAATCTTTTTTGTTTTCTATGGAAACGTTTCCAAACTCTGTATTTCTTAGTTTGAGGTACTTTTCCATGATTTTACCAAGTTTGGTCAATATCGGACATCTATATTGTATAGCTATCATAGAAAAGTAGAGTCTGAAAAGTTGTATTAGTGAGAAAAACTTTTTTGTTTGCAATGGAAATGTCCTTAAAATTGTTACATATCAGATTCATATGCTTTTACATAGTTCCAGCATATAGTTGCAGTACGAATGATCGATCGAAAAAGAAGTTCTATGGAGAAAAACTTTTTGTTTTTAAATAAAATTGTCTCCAAATTTCTTACATGTTCGTTTGTTAGATTTTCGACTGATTCCACTAAGTTTGGTCGAAATCGTACATCCATATAGTAGTCCTAGTTAGAAATACGTGCTGCAAGGCTAAAGAAACTTCGGCCAAGTCGAAGTAGACTTGCCTCTACTTATATTTTTTTTTAATTACAGGGTTTTAAAGCCTTGATCTGTATATCTAATACAAATGTAGCGAATTTTGCTCGAAATGTTCTTCGTAACACCGAATAAAAAAAGGTTAAACAGTCACGCAGCCTTCACCTTCGCAGCTAATTATTGTTGTAAAAACTTGATCTAAATCTCCACCCCTAACTTATACAGTGATATAAATCATTCAATTTTAACTGCTATTCAATGCCTTTGACCCACTTGTCTCCCTGCTCTTATCTAGTCATTGTTATGTCAGCTTAAACCACGCCTTGGCTAAATCAAATCCAATTAAGCTAATAGACAACAGACCAAGGTCGGCAACAGGATATCGTGCCTTCAATTATGAACCGCAGTTGCGTTCGTTCCGTGCCTCTCATAACTTAACAATGACGCGTTTCCGTTGGAATCCCCAAGCTGTCCATTGGATTATGCAGCAATTATCGATGGGCATGTTGCAAACTCTTCAACTGATGGCCAAGGTGTTTGGCTTGTTAGCCACCGCTTCGTCACTCAAGGAGGGGAAATCATGGCACTACTCCAACTATTGGCGGCTATATGGCTATCTCTTATGGATCTTTGTCGGTTGCTTCTCACCGATTGCCATTAGGGATCTCTACTTTCTCATGAAGTTTTTACGTCAGAATGAACTTTTATTCATCATCGGCTTCAGCCGCTATATTTTAGTACAATTTTGTGCCTTCCTCACACTCTTCCTGCATACGACTAAGCAAAAGGAGTTGATAAGGAATTTCAACTTGTTACTCATATATCGCAGAAAGTTGCAGCGCTTAATACATACTGAGAAATTGAATAATTCTTTGGATCATCTATTTACAAAGCCTCATTTAATCGTTATGGTTATACTACAAATAAGTTTTATAGGCTCATCTGGTCACTCATTATTTTTAATAGTCGAGGATCCAGATATGGGTATTAATTTAGTTAATGGCTTTAGTGTTCTATTTATACTTTTCAGCCAGTTGACCTTACAGTTTTCACTGATAATGTATTTCCTGGGCATTCTACTGATCACTCATCTAGTGCATCATGTTAATCTTTTGTTAAATTGCCTGCTAAACGATGCTCATGTTATACACCGCAAGCGTTCGCTTCAGATCTGTCGGAGATCGTTTCTTTATAATGCTCAACAACAATGGCTTTCGCTAGAATTCTGGCGACTATTACACCTACATTTTTGTCTGTTGCGGCTAAGTCACCGACTTTCTTCCTTTTATGAGGTGCAAATATTGTGTTTTGTTACTCTGGCCCCGATAATGTGCCTAATACATGTGTTCATCGACTATTATATACACTTTAGTGAAGCATTTGCAAGAACTCTACCGCCTGGTGTTTATGTTAATAAATATGATGTAATTTTTATAACTGCCATATTTACTAATCTGATGTTGGTCATACTCTATACACATCGTATGAGACGTAGATTTGCCGATACACGGGATACACTGAGTCGAGGTCGAATGGAGTTTCCCACGGATGGCACAAGTAAACCACTTAGGGAAACTGTAAGTTATTGGAAGAACTTAGAGTGTACTCTTTGCTTAATAGATAACAGGGCTAAAATGTTTTCTCAAAATGTGTGGTTTTTAGAAAGACTAAAATAATCCTATACTGGATTTTTAAAGATATATATCCATGTCTGATCATATGAAATTTGGGATATACACTTCTTGATCTAAGCTTGAATATTTCATATCTAATTCTATTTAAACCTCAAAATGAAATATCCGCTTTAAACTGCATGTTCTTTGATTTTAAATCTAGCATATTTGTTTTTTTCTGTTGAGTTTAAGCATATTTTTAAGTTCAAATTATGGCCCCGCCATTAAAAAATTTGAACAATTTGCAGTGTTGTGCACAAATTTAAATAAGGATCGGTTAATTTATGGCAGAGTTAAAAGGGTTATAAAAAACGTTGCATACTTAGCTGAGCTGCATGCGCTGTTTACTAACATAATGTTGAAATATTCAAATTAATGTTAATGCACTGTTAATTAACATAGGGAGATGTTATCAAACACTAATTTCCCTAAGTAATGAGTAAATCGAAGTCGGGCAGGGCCGACTTTAACTTACGCTCTCGTTTTTAGTTTGTTTTCAATGAGTTTGTTCCCAATAGTTGGATTTAAAGACTTTTACAACACCATTGTGAAATATTTTATATTTTATTTGAAATATTCTTTAGATAATTTGCATTAATAATGTTTGATCAGCAGAGAACTACAAAAGTCAGTTTCTTCTCACATCCAATCTATCAACATAATTGCTCGGATGAGTAAAATGGCTAGTTTTGCAAGCAAATCGGCTGAAATATTTTGTGCTCACCAGCACAAGCACATTTTGTTTTCTGCTCTCGCTCTCTTGCTCTTTTCTCTTTCAGTTAGCGCTGTCTCAGCCCATGCCCTAACTTAAAAGAGCAGATTCTTTCTCTTTTTTAAAGCTAGCTTAGCCACTTCCTATCTTTTCATACAGTTGCCATGCGCTTGTTGACTAGTTTTAGCTAATGTTTTTAGTTCTGTAACTGACTCAACTGAGCAGTTCTCAGGCAATGGTACTAAGTTGCTCAGCTGAGTATTGGTAAGCAATTGAGACAGCAGTCTATTTCAGTGTTCCCCAGGCAAGATCCGGGGGGCGGAACACTTCCGGCAATTCACAACCAATGCTTGCCGAAGTAATGGATCAGTGAGTGTCAGAGTGGGACATAGAGCGACAGATAGCCTCTCTTCTTGAGGAACCCTGGTCTATTTACTTGACTCTCTCCCAAAAAGTCACAAGTTCGGCTAGCGTCTGTGTGAAAAGCTCGAATGCTATATTAATCCTATTGCCTAGTGCTACAAGATAAACTTATAAATTTTTAATTATAATCGCTGGCCAATCCATTTGTATTCCCCAAACAGACTTGCTTAACTCTTGGCCAATCCATTTGTATTAATTCAATTGTCCTTGCTCTTATCTAGTCACAGTGATGTAGCAGCTAAATTAACGCCTCTCCTATATAAAATCCAATCAGGCTAATAGACATTTGCAATCCTGTCCAATGGTGGGCACCAAGTATCTCTTGATTTCAATTATGAACCGCAGTTGCGTTTCATACCTCATAGCCTAACAATGACGCGTTTCCGTTGTAGTCCCCAAGCAGCCAATTGGTTTATGCAACAATTTTCGATGGCCATGTTGCGAGGCCTCTATCTGATGGCCAAGTTGTTTGGCTTGTTAGCTACCGCCTCATCGCCCAAGGTGGGAAAATCCTTGCAGTGCTCTACCTATTGGCGGCTATATGGCTATCTCTTATGGATCTTTGTGGGTTGTTACTCACCGTTTGCCATTTGGAATCTCTACTTTCTTCTGGAGCTGCTACGTAAAAATCAGCTTTTACTCATTGTCGGATTTTTTCGCTATATCTTATCTTTAGTGGGTGCCTTCGTCATACGCTACGTACATATGAGTAAGCAAAAGGAGTTGATCAAGTGTCTTAATTTGTTGCTCAAGCATCTCAGAGAGTTGCAGCGATTAATGCATATGAAGGAAGTGAATAATTCTATGAATTTTCTACATTCAAAGTCTCATATAATTGTTTTGGTGGTATTACAAATAAGTTTCATATGCTCATGTAGTCATATGATTTATTTGCTACTTCGCGATCATGAAATACCAACCAGTATGGTTAATTACTTTGACCTGGTATTCATACTTTGGTGCCAGTTGACTTTGCAGCTTTCACTTGGCATGTATTTCCTGGCAATTCTACGGATCACCCATCTGGTGAATCATGTGAATCTTTTGTTGGATTGCCTGCTAAACGATGTTCTGGCGACACACAACAGGCGTTCGCTTCAGATCTTTCGGAGATCCTCTCTGTATCGTGCCCAACAACATTGGCTTTCGCTAGAATTCTGGCGACTATTGCGTTTACATTTTTGTCTGTTGCGGCTAAGTCACAGACTTTCTTCCTTTTATGAGGTTCAAGTATTGTGCTTTGTCATTCTGGCCCCCATAGAATGTTTATTAAATGTGTTTATTAGCTATTTTATAAACTTTAGTCAGGCATCTCCAAGAAAATTTTGTCAAAGTAAAGAAATTAATGTGTATGATGTAGTTTTTGTAATGGCCATAATGTCATATCTGACATTGGTTATACTCTATACGCGTCGTATGAGACGTAAGTTTGCTGAGACTCGAGAGAGATTGAGTCGTGGTCTGGTGAAGTTTCCTACGGATGGCACAAGTAAACCTTTAAGACAGACTGTAAGTTATTGGAAGATGTCAGGCACAATGTGTACTCTTTACCAAGTTTAGAATATATAAAAGAGATTGAGTGGAATGAGAAGAGAGAAGAAAAGTCAAAAGTATAGTAAGTTCGAAAGTATTCATACTGTAGGTCAGAAATATACCAACACTTCATAAGAAAAGTGTTAGAACCAGTTGGGAATTTCAGGAATTGATTCTTATTACAAATAAGTCTATTCGTACTCAACAAAAGATGATATTTTCTTGAATTAAGAAACCGATTTTCTTAGATTTGTTGGCCTACTGCAAGTAATAGAAGTTCTTGATTCCCAAACGTTGGTTTTCATGTCAATAATCTTTGATTTTAGATGTACTCGAAATTAATTTGTTGATATTGTGTCGTTTTCGAAAACATTTTAAGCAAAACTTTGAGTAAAAATTGATTGGTTTGCGATCAGTTTCGTAGCGGATCTCACATTGTGCTGTTGTTCTAGATTAGGGTGATTTATATCGCTTAACCAACCCCCAGTTTAATTGTAAAATATTTGTCGGACTTGTCTGGGAATCGATTCCCAGTACCTTTTACACTTAACGAACAACACTTGCAAACGGCTTGCTAGCGAGCTGCACCACTTTCTTTCGTATATACACGTCTCAATGGCTACTTATACTTTTCTGTGCGACGGTTGAGCGGAGTTGAATTGTGCTCATTTCAAGCACTTTAAGAAATTTTTTGAGAAAGTTTTATACTTATTTTGAGTTCAAGGCAACTTATGTACTGAACAGGCTTGTGTACTTATGTTCGGTACACAAATAAATACTGAACAAAGGCAAGTGCCGTGCTCTGGAAAGTACGGATATTGAATCGTAACGCACTTTAAGCAAAGCTCAAGTTGTATATGAACTGATTTTTTGTGTTATTTTCTAGTAAAGTACAAACTGTTTTGAGTCAGAGTCAGCGAAGAGCAATTTTATTTCGAAATCTTATTTCAAATCAATTTTTACCGTAACTGACGAATCAGTAAATCTTGAAAAAGTCCACAAAAGATTGAAAAGTATTAAAAATGCAGAAGAAACTTCTCTGTTGAGGCAACTACTTGAAACTTAAGAAACCACTATTTCATTACCGCAAAGGAATGGACATAGCTTCATAAACATGAACATATTACTGTAGCTTTTAGTTAGTTAAGTTTAAGACTTAAAGCACTCTCCAATTCTTAAGTTTAAGACACTTTGCTGTAGTAGAGCACAGTCGCCTGTTCACAAAAGATAATCAAGGGACACGAAAAATTAAACTAATATATCATCCTTTTCTTTTTCATTTTTTAATAACCTTTTTATTTCCTCCCCCCACCCCTGTTGTCCTGTTTTTTTTTCCCAGGCCATGCCCATTCGTTTGAATGTCCCAAACATACTTGTTCCACTTGCTACCCAACCCTTTTGTGTTCTTACATTTGTCCTTGTTGTTGCTATCTGTGCGTGGTTATCTCTGCTGAATGAACGCTTTGACTAAACGAAATCCAATCAGGCTAATAGACGCTTGCAGCCTAGTCGACTGGTGATTTCAATTCTGAACCGCAGTTGCTTTCTGTTGCTTACAAACGTAACAATGACGCCTTTCCGTTGGAATCCCCAAATAACCCATTGGATTATGCAACAATTATCGATGGGCATGTTGCATGGTTTCTACCTGACGGCCAAGGTGTTTGGCCTGTTAGCTGCCGCTCCGACGCCTAAGAAGTGGACAACATTGTACTGCTCTACGTATTTGCGGCTATATGGCTATCTCTTATGGATCTTTGTCGCTTGCTATTCACCGTTTGCCATTTGGAACATCTACTGTCGTATGGGGTTTCTACATCAGAATCAGCTTTTACTCATCGTTGGCTTCAATCGCTATGTTTCTGTACTAAGTTGTGCCTTTCTTACCCTGTATATACATACAAGTAAGCAAAATCAGCTAATGAAGTGCTTGAACTTGTTGCTTAAATATAGCAGAAAGTTGAAAAGTTTAATGCATACGGAGGGAATGAAAAACTCCACGTCTTATCTTCAAACCAGGACGCATTTGCTAGCCTTGGCCATGCTTCAAATGAGTTTAATATGCTCGTGTAGTCATTCGCTACAATTGCTAATGGTGGAGCCGGAAGTGGCACGCAATATGGTTTATGCCTTTAGCTTGTTGTTTGTACTTTGGTGCCAGTTGACCCTGCAACTGTCACTGGGCATGTATTTCCTGGCCATACTGCTGCTGACCCATTTAGTGCAACATGTTAATCTTTTGTTGGATCGTCTGCTAAACGACGCTCTTATCATACATCACAAGCGTTCAGTTGAAGCCTTTCGGCGCTCCTATCTGTATGGCGCACAACAACAATGGCTCTCTCTGGAATTCTGGCGTCTATTGCGTATACATTTTCAACTGTTGCGTTTAAGTCACACAATTTGTTCCTTACATAAAATGCCCATGTTGTGCTTTGTAACATTTGCACCCATAGAGTGTTTAATACATTTGTTTTTCACCTATTATATGCACTTTAGTCATGCATTTGATCATCCCATGCCCATTAATATTTATGGTACAATTTACATGATGGCTATATTTATGCAACTTGTCTTGGTCATAATCTATACACATCGTATGAGACGAAGATTTGCTGAAACACAGGAGACACTGAGTCATGGTGTAATGGAATTACCTACGGATGGTACAAGTAAACCACTTACAGAGGCTGTAAGTTATTGCAAGAAGTCAAGTAGAAGGTGTACTCTTTGCAGTTGACAAAATGGAGTAGAATAGTAGGTAGGATAGTGTGAGAGCATCCCCCTAATAGAGAGCTGTACTTTCACTTGTTGAGATCTCATATGAGATGGGTAAAAAATACCTCAGTTTAATGTGAGTTGGCTGTCAAAATAATCTTAAGAAAACTCAGATAGCCTACTTGTCAGGCACCTTTTTATATAGTTTTGTGATTCTCAGATTGATATCTCATTTGAGAAACTTTTATGAGAAATTAGACAAGTTAGTATACAGCTTTAGGAATTTTGATTCTTTAGAGACTGCGATTCCAAGTGACTTTTGAATGCAGCTGAAAGATTTCTGATTAAATATGCAGTTTCTAGTACAAATGTTAAATAAATTCTGTAATTTATAAGCTAAGGCAATGGTTAATCAATCCTGAATGGATTGGAATGGATCTAAGCTACTGAGTTCTGAGAAATATTTACCTAAGGAGCTCTAAGTGACTAGTGCATATCTGAGCAAATATTGAGCATTAAGCAAGGCTACAAGCTCGACAAAATTTAAAAAGGGTTCGGTTTGAAGGCTCAAACTCACAAAAGTTAGGTTTTAAAAAGTATCAAACTTAGCAGATTTACAAGTTGAAATGTTTGAAATGGTCTTTTCCCACATAATTTTTGTAGTTTAATTGCTATTCTTCTCAGAGAACTATGCAACATCTTCATAATTTTTGCAAAACTTTACCAAATCAATCATCTATCCAATACTTCCTGATTTTTTGAAGGTGATTTTTAAACCACTTCAGTTTTCAGTGTAAATTTGGACACCTGACGCCTGATTCGCAGTATGCCTCAACACCAAAAATGCTCAGTAAGGCTTGCCAATTCACCAGGACAACTAACAAAAAAATGCAGAAAAAGTGCAGAAATAATGAACATACTATATAGAAGAGTAACTTTTATTATCCAAAATCTTTTGATTTAAGAGTTTTAAATGATTTACTCTCTTAATTGCTTTCTCCACTCTGGTGCCTATATTCATAGCCCAGCATAAGAACGAACTGGGCTCGATTTCTAGTAAAAAAACTTTCAAAAAATGCACTTAAACCTACTTCTTTAGACAAGATGTTGAAAGTCTTGTTAACGATATGAATGCTATAATTTACTCAGATCTTGTCAACGATAACGATAGTTCACTCAGCCACTTCGTAAAGAGTACACTAAAACCCTTTGCCCTCATCCTCAAATATCTTCAACTAACTTTTATCATTCTAACCCTAGCTCCATTACGCTGGCCTTTACTTACAACAAGGTAAACGCATTTTTCGCATTACCGCCTGTGGACTCTTCAAACTGAACAATGCCCTGTTATTTAGCATTGTGGAGGGCATGTTAATCTACTTAATGATACTCATACAATTCGACAAAGTCTTTAACAAATAAGCGAAACAGATGATTACAATTAAGTACAGAGATAATGTATATCTTGAATAAACTTACGTGTCGTTGCACTGGTAAATATTAGTCCATATATTATTAGCATATGGTGCAAGCACCTTCTCGACTCCATGCTGCTGCTGCTATGACCACGTTATTGTTGGATGACAATCGATATGACCTTGGCAATGTGTTGGCGAATTTTCATATATAAAATCATATAAAAGTCTTGTTAAAATTCTTTCGACCACCGAAATCAAAATCAATTTGGTTGAATTATTCCGAAAACTGCAGAAAATAAAATAAAAAAAAAAGAGAAAGAAAGAGAGATTGTTAATTTAATTGCATGGCGAAAACAAAGCAGTAAACATTGCTTTCAGTGTTACTAAGTCATCATCGGCGGCATCGGCGGACGCTATGCTCTTCTCGCTTGTATCACTGCTAAAAATAGCAACCTTTTTTCGCTGCGAGTAGTTTTAATGGACCAAGTGGACGTTGGACGGTAAACGGCGGAGGGTTTGGGGGTCAGTACATGTGAGAGAGATACGTACTGAAAAATGTTTGTTGCCTTCTCAATGAATCCCGCGCACAAACACACCAACACAAACACACACACACAAGCACACTGAGAATCAAAAACATGGAAACACTGATAAAGCCCCAGCATGTAGAACGTTTGCTGGCTTTGGCTGCCCAGGTAGTCATCAGACAAATTTGTGTGGCCTTTGGGGCAGGAGATTGGGAACGGGTACGGTACGGATGATGATTTGCTTTTCATATTCATTCAATCGAATTCTAAGCGTTGGCCTGGCTGGTTTCTCTCAGTCAAACGAGCGCAGAGATTTAGGTGATGAATTTAAAGTCGGCTTTAAATATGTACCGTAGTAGCAAGTGTTTAAAGTGATTATAGAAGGGTGTTTTATTCGGAAACTAATTAAATTTCTTATCTTTTCTGTCGCATCTGCATAGCTTTGGTGTGAGTAAATTCTGGGAAACTAACAAACCTGACCGCTCATTAATTTGTATATCACATACCAAAGGTGCTAGGTATAATGAGCAATCAACTCTTAAGTAAGGAAAGAACTAGGAATCCTTTTCTTGGAATTAGACTCTGTGTTTATGCAGGAAAATCAATTCAAATTCTTCGCAATTAAAGCACAGCTTTATAGATAGTTGGGGTTAAACCCTTAAAACGTAAATCAAACAGAATTATTTCTTGATTCACCAAGTTTGGATATGACCTAAACAACAGTTGAGTTATCAGCATCATTGGGTTGCAACGGCAATGGTTAGCACTCTACACAGTTCGTGTGGCTCTACATTTTTTTTTGTTAAAACTGATGCATTTGTAGAGAGTATATAACTGTCAGGCTTCATCCCCTTTCTTTCTTGTTTTTGTTCAACTGTGCAGCTATCAAGTATCGTCTGATTCATTAGGTAAATTCCAGCTACTACATATTTTTAATGAATGTGATAGAATGACACATATCAACAGAGTCATAGAACCCATTCTTTGGTTTGTTTATCAATAACGTTTCTTTGTGTCTGTACATTGTGCAAAAGTGAACTATGCAAAGAATTTACTAATCAATATTCAAGCAAACATAAGCCAGCAAGCAACTAAGAAACAATAACAGTCTTACTTAATCAAAAGAATTTCAATGATTACCTTGAGGTACATTTATTTAATAAAACATTAAGAAACTGAATGTATTTTATGTTTGTTTATTTATAGGCGGACCTAAAGGACTGACGACTGGAATGTCAACGGTAAGTGCAACAGTTTTAGATGTAGAATTCTATAGTTGTTTTCATGAATAATTTCTCTGTGAACTTCGAAGCAGAGATTGTTACTATGAACAAAAAAAGTCAGTTCTAAAACTTGCGAAACTTTGTAAGTTTCGAAAAGGGCGTTAACTTCTAAGATATCTAACTAACTAACATGGGCGTCAAATAGGAATATCTGCTAAGCGCACTTTAATTTGCACTTTATATCCATGATACACCCAGAAAAGAGCAGAACGAATAATTTAAGTACAAACGCTCTTGGAAAAAAAAATTTATTAGTTCCTTATTATTCAAGAATTTCTATCCTGAAATCGATCTAACTTCGTGCTCAGCTAAGTGTTTTTAGGCGAAGGGAATGGGTTAAAGAAACTAACAGAGGCGAACAAGAACATTTGAGAGAATAGCGTTGGGTCCGCTCTCACAGTTTCGTTTTACATGGGAGAGGGGTGAGTGGGGAAACTACCAAGTGGAGAGAGCTTTCGATTTTTGCATTCTCATATTAGCTTGAAATTCTCAAGCAGTTCTGGCATTGCCGGCATGTAGAGACGGCTGTTCGACTGACAGTCTCAAAATTTGATGCTGCTTTGTGGTGTTGTGTTTTCCTCTAGCCGGCTAAAATTTGCTGCAGGGTTTAACACTTAATTTTCTATCAAATAAATTTAAACAAAATGAAAAAAAAAACTGATTATAAACAGTGAAGTTCTTGATTCAAGAGATCTTACTGTTGAACCTGATAAGCTCTTGATACTAGAAAGAGCATTCTAGGCTTTTGATGGTTCTGCTCATTAAGCAATCTTAAATTTGATTATGTTTAGCACTTGATTCAAGAATTTGTATACTTGATTTGAGAATGTTTAGTACTTGATTTAAGTATGGAAACCCTAGGATCTAGAAAAACGGGATCAAATATTTATACTTGGATCAAGAATTTTCATTCTTATTGATCTTGTTACATCAAACATTTTTTGATCCAAGTCTGAAATTCTCAAATTTTTCTCTGAGTGTATAGTTTATGTTAGGTGGCATTTTGGAGGATATAAAGGATCTTATGTACTTGGTCAACTTGGTGTTTATATTCTGAACATAAAACACACACAGAATATTGAGTTTATGTAACAGCCAGGAGGAGTTATCTCCGACCTATTAAAATATATATATTCTTGATCAGCATCAACATCTAAGTCGAGATAGCCAAGTCCATAAGTCTGACTGTCCGCAAGTCTGACCGCAATTTGGATAACAAGTCAAATCAACCGGTTTTATAGATAGATGGTTCTTTTCTTCTTTACAAATTTGGCAACCATGATTATTTATCGATTCTCCAAAGGATTGCTAAATATAGGATAAATGCAAGTGAAGTTATGAGCGAAAGAAGTCAGACTTGACCAACTTTCTTACTTGTTGTGTGGTTGGTTTTTGTTCTTAAACTGGTATCTAATTAAAGTTAACACGAGTTAACCTTTTTTTTGTCAAGAAGATACTTTCCTCTTGCTACCTCTGCTAAGCACTCCCCAAATGTTCTTACCATAAAATTTATAATCCCCATTGTACGCTTCCTCTGCATCTTGGATCTACAATCAGTTACTTCCTGCTTGTGGCTTTTCCCATTACTCTTTTAGTCTTGTACAAGGCAAACGCTGCTTAGCCAGCTTATCTAACTTTCGCTGGGCTTACCTGGGCCTATGTACATAAATATATGCCACAAACCATTCGGTGTACATATTTGTTTTGAACATTTTCCAGCGAAAAAACAGTTTCTAAGCTACCGCCGCCCCCCGCTCCACCCGCTCCCTCCGCTGTGTACCCGTATATGTAGCCATTATTTCTGTATCGCTGCGGTATCTGTGCTTTCATATTTGTCTAGATGACTAAACCCTCAGATACCACTGGCGGCACTCATTTGTGTCGTGCTACGACGATCGCCAGCATAACAACGATAAGTACTCGTTACGTACATAAAGTAAAGTACAGCGGAGCGGAGCGGAGAGACTCTTTTCTGCGCTTAAAACTGCTGACGGCTGCCAATGCTAACTGTAAGTTTTTCATATTTCAGTTTTGCATTTTACCTCGAAAGCAAGATAAGCTTTATTATTGCCATAAATTTCACTTGAATGCGAAATCTGATGCATCTATTCCATGCCTTCACTTGTTGTTGTTATTGTAATTTATCTTGGAGACGACGCCGCTACACACACACGCATGCAAAAACTCGCTTATGCATATGTATGTGTGTGGCTTGGTATTTACTCGTGTTCGCGTACAATAATTTCACGTTCAACAACTTTTGGCTTTTTTTGATGAGCCAGCAGTAGCGGCAACGGCAGCGGCAGCAGCAGCAGCAGCAGCAGCAGCCCCGCACTTGAAAGGTACGTTGTCTGACGGGGGGAGGGGGAGCGCGGCTCTCTGTTGTTGCCATAGCTACCGCTGCCTGAAAATAATGCTTGTCCTCTCTTTTTCACGCATTGCACATTTCCAAAGTTGGGCCAAGCAACATGCTAAGTAGCCTGGAACAAGTCGACGAGGATTATGCTCTGACCTACATATGGTTGAGATTTGCATCACACTTTGCTTTTGGTGTTAAACTGTTGGTACCTTTCTCTTGTGCGAAAATTAGAGAGCCTAGAGATTTCGAGAAGCTCAGCTTGGCCCTTTGGGGCCTGTAAAGTCAATTATCTATATTTATTTTGAAATAAGGGCTAACCGCTACCAGAAACCGGTCTGCGAACCGAAACTGTAGGTCTAACACTTGTTGCTATCTTTAGTAATATTTCCATTGTATTTTCTTTGAATCCTAACCCAGTTGATCGGGGCTTAAGGCAGGGCTGCAAACCGTTTTTGTACCGAACCGGTTCGATACCCGGAATTCCTCCTTTCCGAACCGAATCTCTTTAGCCATAAAAGCTGAACCTGAAGCTAGAAGCATCCGAATCTGATTTTTAAGATCCTCATCTCCAAAGCTTATAACAATGACTTAGAAAATTTATATTTTTTTAAACACAGTTTCAAAAGCTGTGAAATATTGAAGTGTAAAGGCTGTCTTATGAACAAAGTTACCTAAGATTCTCTAAAAGTCCAAAGTCCCCGAAGCAGCAGTTGGTCCTTCGAGCCGGATATGAACCAGCGATGAGTTTTTACCACTAAATGATCAAATATAAAGCTCAGAGTCTTCTATCTATGTTTACTGTTACTGTGTAAGCCTTACCATCTTGAACTGCTTGTATATGAAGGTATAAATTCTATGCTCAGTACATTCAAGTGGCTAAAAAATCTTTTCTATTAGTATATATGTATTAGAACTTAGCCCCAAGCATTGTTCTACTAATAGTTGAAGATTTTAGATTCATATGAAGAAGTCTACTAGAATAGGAAGGTAAACGGGCATCGGTTTCCCAATCAAGAGCATCTAGAAAACGAAATACCTTATTTGCCGAATCAATGCGCTTTGGAGTCATATTAAGCCATATGGAACCATGGCACCATAATCCAGAAACGATCAAATGAAAGAAAAGGAGTATCACAGCGTAAACCAAGACTTTCAAAAGTCATGCTGATCAAGGAATTCGTCACAAAAGTACCTAAATTCCACCTTTCTGATAAGCGAGGAGTACTGTAGACAAACTGCTGCAGCAGAAAATCAGCTTCTTAAAAACACCATACGAAAAATCATCTAGAATTGCGACAAATTCCTTATTATAAAGGTCCATTAGTAGTTGCCTAGTGTAATCAACTCAAATCAGCAACGATTTTCTGCACAGTACTGTATCAACGATCTCTCGGTCGGTCCTATCATCAATGGAACTTTTGCTGATACACTCCAAGTCGTTTTGCATGTTCCTTTGGTATCGAAAGGAGAAGGAACGCCTACTGCAGTAGCAACAACAGCTTGCATGAAAACTCCTTGTAATTATTTTTACTTTACTTTTCTACCCTTGCAAAGGGTATTGAAAATGTGCCAGCAATTGACACAACCAACTTCACTTACTTATCAAGCAGTTCGAATTTCGACTCCAGGCAAAAAAACCCTTTTGAGGATCAATTAAATCACAGTGCATACCAAGTTCGACTTTCATGCGACTCGTTTGGCTCGCTCTCTTGGCTTGTGTTTGTTAGTTTGTTGTTGTTGTTGTCGTTGTTTATGGTGCTCTAGTTTCGGCGTTTTGTTTTTCGTTTTTAAAGCTTGGGTCTCTCGTTAAAGTCTTGTACTTTCGGGTAATGCTTCCTCAACATTGAAAAAAAAATTGTTCGATCAGTTATTTGCTTCCACCTTATTTTTTTGTTGTTGGATTTTTTGTTGTTTTATCTCCATTTACGCATGTCGCTTGACGCTTTTAACCTTGATTTTTGTGTAAACAAAAAAAATACACACAGAGATACAAAAAGCTTTCAGCATTTGTCTTGTCGTTTCGATCAAATTTTTTGTTATGTTTGGTTTTACTGTACATTTATTAAGTTACCTCTATATATAATTTGTTTATTATTTAGCAAATGCCTGTGAATAATGTTTAAATTTAGTGCAGAAAGCATCTGGAAGCAGCCACAAAAACGCACACACACACACTCACACACAAGCACACAACTCGGACATATTTCATAAATGACGTTATAGAAGGTGCCTCTGGGTTTTTATTATTAGATATGCTATCTTATCTCTCGACTATGCCTAGGCTGAATGTGTTTGCCTGTGCGACGAGTATTTTGTGTTAACCAAGGTTTTTGTACCTTTTATGCTGGGGCTTATATAATCGGTTGCCCTGCACTACTTTTGTACCTAGATTATGAACAAGTCGCTATGTATGTGCTCTCGTACCTTTGGAATGTGCCACACACCTGCCACGTAAATATTTCCGAGTCTCGTTCTGAGCATCAATTACTCTTTCACATGATACACTTTTGGTGGTCGCTAGTTGCCGTTGTCACTTCACTTGATTAGCACTCGTGAGCTTTTTATTTTTTTTGTTTTAATTGTTTAACTATGTTTTTTGATGTTAAATTTTGCTCTCTTTTTGATGGACGTTCTTTTTTTGTTGTTGTGTTTTATAGATTTTTTATTAAAGCTTGCGCGTTCATTGCCCACAGCAGACTAACTAAAAAAATTCAAGTTTGCCACACACAAATTTAAAGCTCGTTAAAGATCGGCTACCCGACGACCGGTTTCGGTTTCGGTCAGCCGGCTTTTTTCGTCAAGCTCTCTTAACCGTTTCACACGCTCTCTTTGGCTGTGTGAAAGCTTTGCGGGCTCACTCTTAGCGCGCTGGCGGATAGTGCAAAATGTATTACGAACAGGTCGTAAATTTTCGTAAGCAGAAAAAAACAAAAAGGAATTTTTCACGTGCATATTCACTTCACACACAATCGATCGATCAAGCAGATCGTCGTCGTTTTCCAGGCCAAGGCGTGTGTGAAATGTAAAATGCAAATTCACGACAACACCCTCTCTCTTTCTCAACGGATTAAAATTGTATAAGTGCATTAAAAAAATGCAAAAATTTATGCATATTGTTGAAAATCGGCAGAAGTATGTACTGCCTGGGCCTGGTGGTGGTGGTGTACTTGATTCAGGTGACTAATTGGCTTGCAAATGGAATGTGTATGAGTAATTTTCTCAAAATACTGATGAGGCAATGGGCCCGTCTACTAGCTGGAATTGTTCAAGGTTTGCTGAAGATATTTCATGGAATGGGGATTCTATAGATAACCAGTTTATTTGGAACACTTGAATATATGATTCTGCGAAAAGATTTGGCATCAAAATAAAGAAAGCGAAAGAATTTTATCAGCCAAAAAAAAAGTGTAAACAAAAGTTGGTATCTCAACAGATTTCTTACTGCAAGATAAATCAAATAAATTTGCTCATGAAAAAAAATAAACGTAAATCCGCCTGGAATAGATAAAGTTTTCCTCCAACTTTTGATGATTAAGGGTGGAAACACCACCGTCGATTCAATGCAGGTAATTTTCTAAGAATCATGCACGATTCACGATTTCCTAAAAAATGCACGATAATGATATTGATAACGATAAGAATTGGTTTAACAAAATGCAATCCAAATATTCTTTTTTTCTCGTTTTTATACCCTTGCAGAGGGTAGTAAGTATATATGTTCTTGATCAGCATGAAGAGCTGAGTTGATTTAGCCTTGTCCGTCTGTTTCTCCGTCAGTTTTAAAGCTATCGCCACCAAACTTTGCACGAAGTCTTCTGTTACAAATACGCTGCACATTTGTCGGAACCGGCCGGATCGGTTGACTATAACATATAGCTGCCATAGGAACGATGGGTCGAGAAACTAGTTTTAGTGAAGAAAAACTTGTTTGTTTTCAATGCAAACGTTTCCAAACTCTGTATTTACTAGATTTCTATGCTTGTCCATGATCCTGTCAAGTTTGTTCAAAATCGAACATCTATAAAGTATAGCTGCCATAGCAAAGTAAGGTAAGAAAAATAGTCTTAGTAAGAAAAATATTTTTGTTTTCCATGTAAACCTCTTTAAAATTGGCATATATCTCTTTTATAAGCTTTCACACAATTCCTCAAAGTTTTGTCAACATCGGATGACTATAGGTTATAGCTGCCATAGGAATGATCGGTCGAGAAACTAGTTTTAGTGAGAAAAACTTTTTTGTTTTTAAAGAAAACGCCTCCAAATGTTGTATTTCTAAGTTTGCTATGCTTTTCCATAATTTCACTAAGTTTGGTCGAGAACGGACATCTATATAGTATAGCTGTTATAGAAAAGTACGATGTTTGATCTTAGTTAACTCACGAAAAACGCACGAATCACGCTTGTTCACTCACGAAACTCTATTGTTGCTCACGATCACTTTGTGACATGTGACACACTGTAACACCGTCAAATTCACGTCACGAGTGCAACTCTGCTCTGTACCAACAAAAGTGTATGCCCAATGCTAAAAACAGCGCTAATGCTAATGCTTATAGCATGACTATCTTTCAAATGCTGTTTCAACTCAATAAATTTTCCAGATTACTAAATATGTCCAGCAGATACGAAACTTCTATCTACAAAACTTTGACTAGAATCGGAAGGGGCGTGACAAGAATGAAAAGTAAACTTAATCTTGAGAAAAAGGCAATCCTTTCGAGCTTGTTTTCCATTCCAAATGTGCGTACTTCACAAATTTACCTTTTGAGGTGGCAATTCACTAGATGTATTAAGTGATGAATAAATATGCACAATATAAGCAAATGCATAAAAAGCCGCCAATTTCACACACCAATGAACATTGATTCACAGTAGTCAAAATCATTTATACTTGCATTTACCGTTTTTAAAGATGGATTGCTGCATTTTAGCCAATCATCTCTTTGCCTTTATGTTTGTTGAGCTGCCACTGGTCTTTGAATTTTATTATGAAATTTTTGACTTTGATTTTTGTGCATGAACGCTTATAAAATACATTTTAAACATTTATGTTTTGCACGACCAACCCACAAGAAACAGTCCAGGCCTGTAGCCAGCACTGCTAAAAAATTCCTGCCACGAATTTGCTATTTATTTTAAGGGTTTAGACTAAACAAATTATGTTCTTTACACTTTCTTATATATTTATTAAGCAAATCAAATACTGCTCAAACAAACAACTAAGACTATGTTTATACATATCAAATTATTCATGATTAGTGCCCGTTAAAGTATGCAAACTTGATTTCCTTAAGTAGTTATCTAATAAATCGAAGCCATTGCTGGTCAGTTAGAACAGATTTTCGACACTGCACATTCATCCAGTTTGTTGGGCAAGTTATGGGTCGACAACAAAATGTTCAGTCAAGACAAATATAAATAAAGAATAATATAAATATTAAACAAAAATGATTATTCTTATATAAAGTAGCATACTTAAGAGGGCACTAAGCATGATATATTTGGTGTGTATAAATATAGTATAGTAAGGTCACACCGATTTCTTAAAATGACTCAATAGCTTAAATTGAAATAAATTTTAACAAATTAGCAGAAAATCAACTTTGGCGTTCTATTGTAGATGTGATTTCATTAAGATCGGTCTAGTGGCTTATCAGCTATCTTATAAAGATCATTGATTGAGCGGTCGAGTGTGCTGATTCCTACATAGAAAGAAGCCAAAGGGCCTAGTTAATCCTTTGCACCTTTGGTAAAAAGTTTAACTATAATGTTGGAAGTCAGCGGTTTGTTCAGGTAGGCATCAAGCATCAAGAAACTCGAAAGTGATCGAAAATTACAGAAAACAGGCTCAAATTGTCATTAATTTTGGCGTTGGCCTCTTATGACTTCATTTTGAAAAGATTGGGGAACTTAAGATATGATCTTCCAAGCAGTATTCAAACTTTTTTTCGATTTTAAATTATATAAATTTCCTATATTTTATATCGTCATTTTTTATCAAGGATATAAATCAGTACTATATATTAACTCCATATCGGAACAAAAAAGAAGTGCTTACTTATCCGCACAGTGCAATATTTCGGGCCTGCTTTCTCCACTTTATCAATTCAAAGTGCTGTGCCGAGTTAAATATATATATATATACATCTTCACTTATCTCGACTTCACTAAATATCATATTACGATAAAGTACATTTTTTCATTTCATTTGTTCTCCTCTTGGCCTCTTTGCTTAACAGTTTTCATGGTCACTTAGTGTCATTTTGTATGTTTTTTTTCTTCACATAAACTTTCCTGCAGATAACAGCAAAAAGGCAGCCGAAAATCCGTATAATGAAATAAAAATACATAGCTAAATAAAGCGAAATGAAGTAAGTGGATGTGGGAAGTGGACCAGAGTAACGGAGAGTAACAACAACATTGATTTCACTTTAACGAGCTTGTAATGTCTTTGAGCCGTCTCAAAGGCGAAAGTCGGTATATAAAAACACACACACACAAGAACGCACAGGCATGTGTGTGTCTGTGTGTGAATGAAAACTTTGTGCGTTGATGTTGCCGCTGCTGTCACATCCTAATAGGATAATAACGAGCCCAGGCATAGCCAAGCGAAAGTTGTTGCGTCTTGCAGCAAAACTGCCCGAAAGAGAATCAAATATGTACAAGTATGTAGCCCAAACAATAAACGATGATAAGGGGCCAAAGAACGTGTCGGGCTTCAACTTGGTCCTGGTCCTGGTCCTGGTCCTGGTCCTGGTCCTGCCTGTTGTCATTACCCATTTTCGGCCGTCGGAAAAACTGATAAGCAAAACGACTTGCGGCAATGCATATCCTTTTGCCAAGCTCACACAGAGAGAGAGAGAGAGAGAGAGTGAGAGAAAGGGAGAGAATCATCCTGAGGGCAAAGGCGGCATTACTTAGCTTTTGAGGGGCGGTGAACCTTGTTATGTAGCAGTTGCCAAATGATAATTTATGGGCGGAACACTATGGAAACTTTGAGGCGTCGCGAAATCTGTTTTGTAGCTAAAGTCGCAGTTTTTCCTCTTCTTTTGGGTTTTTCCTTCTGTGTTTAAGGGGCGTTAATGTTCAAGTCAGTGGATTAAAGTGTTGGAAAAAATGTGCAGCAGTCAGAAGTAGGAAAGCAGAGTGGTTGGAACCAGCCATTTGAAACGAAGTGTTTACAAAATGTTTTAACCCCATTTTTTTTTTGAGACAAATGTAAGCAACTGCGGCAGCAAATACTTAAGTAAAATTTATCCAATGTTTGTTCCAATAAATCAAATTCTAATAATCCAATTCTTTAAGCCAAAAGTGAAAATATAAGTCGTCCATCAAAAATTGTTGTAGAAAATAGAAAGAAACAGCAGCAGTATAACCACATGATTTCAAGTATTTGAGGAATTTTTGTTCTAAAGTATCATCAGACCTCAATTAACACCATACACGGAACACTGAGACCACAGATTCTTATAAAACCTATTTTTACCAACTGTGAGCAAACAATGCAACCTTGTGTCAAAAAAAGTATATGCATCAATCAACTGTAAGTAAATTAGGTACCCATTTGGCCACCAAATTAAATTTTAAGTGTCTGTTTCTTGCAGGGTTCGGTAATGCTCTTTGCTCGCAGCTTTCGAGAGCCAGCTCTTGTTCTCAGCCTAAAGCACTCGGCTCTTAGATCTGAGCTAATAGCCCTACGTTGAGAGCCCTGAGCCATTAACCGGCTCGTGCGCCACAGCACACGGCTCTGAGCTGAGAGCCTCTGCTCGGCAGCCGTGAGCCATCAACCAGCGAGCCATAAGTCTCGGCTCGTAAGCGATTGCTCTCGGCTCGTGAGCCATTAGCTGTTTCTAATCTAGTCAGCTGTGGGATAATAAAGACACCTAACTGGAAAACATCATTTATGTCAAAGAATTTATAAGTTTGGTATCTCGAAGTCTAATTACCCATATTTCGCTCAAATATGAGCAAAAAAGCAGGCAGAAATTTATGTACTACTTCTCTAAATATAACTTAATCTACATATCCCATAGCTACCATAAAACCGATCGGTAGAAAAACGGTATTTGTTTGAAATGTTAGCGTTCTAAAACTCTCAGATTGACAAAACTTGGTCGAGATCGAATTATACATCTTATCTTCCATAGGACCGTTCGGTCGGAGAATGAGGTTTCATTTTTATATTTTAAACTAACGCCTAGAGAAAAGCATCTCCGAAAGAATATATATTTTCCTTGATCAGCATAAAAAGCTACGTTGATATAGCCTCTTTCTCCTTAAGTTTTGAAGCAATCTTCACAAATCCAAATTCTAATGAGAAAACCTTATCTTCAAACTTGGGAGACCTTACTAATATCTGCATTAGCACAATACAACATATATTGAATACTTTAAATAGTGCGAAAATAATTTAAAACCTTTAAATATATTAACTATACGTTTGTACTAGATTCAAGGGCATATAAACTTCGGTTAAACCTTTATTTTTAATGTTGCAAAGGTATAAATTACAGTTTGAGCTTGACTTTCTTGTTTTTTAACTTGTTTCTTTGATAGTTGAAACCTTTTAATTCAGAAATGGGGCAAATAACTTTCTTATAACGAATTGTCAGCAAATGAGGCCTCCATCATAAAGAAATAAATATACAATTGTTTAAAATATGAGCAAATCTGCAAAAATTCATTTTTGGTTAAGTTTTTAGAAATCGAGGCACCCATCAACTTGTTTTGAGTCCCAAAAAAGTTTCTCTCTCACCCTAAAAATGTGCTTTATTGTTTACAATTTAATGAACAATGTCTTAGCAACGTGTTCGTACTTGAACCCAATTAACCATTTCCTTTTGAAAAACAGAAAGAAAAAAAATTAAATTTGACTTACAAATTAATCCAAGACAAATTTTCACCCCAAGAAATTTACACACCACCCGCACAATTTATTTTGAACAAATTTTTTTTCTTCATTTTCCAAGGGATTTGCGTTGGGCAATTTGCGCGTTTTTTTTCTTCTTTTTTTTTGTGGGTTTACAGTGTCCACAATATCCAAGTAATTTGCCACTCGTCCATTTTAAATTACATTAGTTTTGGGTGGGGCGATAGAGAGGATGAGAGTGCTGGCCAAATGCATATTTTTTGTTTCAATTACTTTAAGGGGAAAGAAAGCCAAAATCCTCTTAATCAAATTTGCATATAAATTGCGGGGTCGGAAAAGTTGAAAGTTGATTTCGATTATTTGATGGGCAAGTTTATGGTTAGTCTTCATAACGCGAGGTCGTTTCTTCCCTCTTTTTTTTGTGGGCTGTTGTCAAAATGTCGACTTGTTTATCTTTTTTACATGACGCAACTCGTCGGCGTCAACGGTTGGTTGGTTGGTTTGGTTGCATGGCTTTCAGCTGGAAAGTATGCAACAACAAGCAGCAGGCGCCCCCGCAGCGTTGTCCTGGAAAATGAAAATGAGTGAAACCGAAGCAGAAGCTGAAGCTGCCTGAGTGGCATTTAATGCACCAGCCAGACAGCTGAGAGATATGACCAAAAAGATACAGCTTCAGCATAGAAGTTAACGAGAAATGGCCCAGTGAGAGCGGAACAGGAGGGCGGTGGTGGATGGCATGAATGGGAGATGTCTCTATTTAAGTTACGGTGCATGGAGCTTAACAAAGTCTGCTAGCTTAATATCAGACACAGGAAGATGGAGGGGATTTTGTTAATGGATACTGCAACTGCATAAATAGAAAAACCACAGTCAAGTTAGTCCAATATGCTAATATGCATTTTCGCCACATCAAAGAGACACACGACAAAAGCATAAGGTTCTCTAAAAAACATTCTGTCACAGATCACCGAGATGATAGCAGCTAGAAGTTTGACATGTATGGGACATAATCTTGGCAAACGAATGTCTGCTTATTTAAGCCAAGCAGCATAATTTTGCCACAGGAAAGACCCACAGACAAGTGAGACGAGACTCAATTAATTTCGCCTTATTATAAATTTCCCACTTAAAATGAAATTTGTCTGGGCATGAAAATAATGGCTGGGGGGTAGCTAATGGAATAAAATTCTTAGGAAACAAGACGTTCAGGTCTGTACTGTAAATAATTTGGTTAAAACGTTTTGTCACTAAAAGTGTCGTCTCACAATTACTGGAATTGTTAAGTTAAGAGACGATTGACTTAACACTGTCGGTTTTTGTTAAAGCTGGTGCATTTACCAGTTGCTAAAACGAAAACATGAACCTGGATGTTTCATTTATGGTTCATAAATAGAATATAATTAAATATGACTTAATGATTTTAAGCACTTTGTTTTATGATGCTCTCAACAAGTTTATGTTTGCAATGAGGAAATTATGCTCAGATATTTTAATATTTTCACTAATGTATTATACTGTGTAGCAAAGCTAGACAGTGTATATTAAGTTTATGGAAAAGAAATGAGGCATCATCGTCTACCCTAGACCTTATATAGTATACATTCCATCCGTATGAACACACAGATGTCAGAGATGGTAAGAGATAGAGGTTTGACGTATATGGGACAAAAACTAATTAAACTTGCAGGCAGATCAAGCATATTTTCAATTTTTGCCACGCCCCCTCATTTTGCAAAGAACGTCATATCTCCGACAGTTTTATAGATAAAAGGATCGTCTTTTCTGGATAAATTTAGTAATCTAGATGACTTATCATTACGCCAAAGGATTGGTAAAGATCGGACTAACAATATTCGAGTTATAAGCAAAGAATGTTCGCATTAGTTAAATTTTTACAAACTTTTTACTTACAAAAATTCGATTGGAGTGCCGTCTCAACCAGTTACGCCATCGTACACGCTGATTGCTAATCGTCAAAGATACCGTTTATATAGAATTTGCCTAAAAGTATGCACCAAATTTCTTACTTCTTGCAAATCACTCCCAGCCAATGCTTGAAGGATCCTTTTAAACAAAAATCATATTGATGAGCTTTTTTCTTCAAGCCCTGATGATAATTCAAATGAGATTACTTTTATATACAATCCAATAAGGACTCGAAAAAGACATCTATATGCTCAAATTGTAATTTAATAAAATAAGACACCAGAAATATAGAAAAATTTGAAGTTTGAAGTACATTTCTATAAAAACCAAAAATTTTTTCTAATTAAGATTACTTTTTTGATTCTACTTTTCTATGGCAGCTATACTATATAGATGTCCGATTTCTACCAAACTTTGTGAAATCATGGAAAAGCATAGAAAACTAAGAAATACAAAGTTTGGAGGCGTTTTCTTTGAAAACAAAAAATTTTTTCTCACTAGAACTAGTTTTTCGACGGATCGTTCCTATGGCAGCTATATGTTATAGTCATCCGATCCGATTTCGACAAATGAGCAGCGTATTTGTACCAGAAGACTTCGTGCGAAGTTTGGTGGCGATAGCTTGAAAACTGTCGGAGGAGATGGAGGAGAAGAATATATATACTTTTTGTGGTCGGAAATGCTTACTTCTATGCGTTAAAAACAGCTGGACAATTTTAATATACCCTCTGCAAGGGTATAAAAAGAGACGCAATTGACTCGAATGAGTTTCGGGCTTAAAACGACACTTGAAGAAGATTCTCGTCATTCTTCGGTCATAAGTATCATTTCTGATCGCATTGCGAGCACATTCGTGACTGTTTTAATCAGATGGAGCCAAGCTTAACACTTGTAATTCTCAAGTTAGAGCCCCGTGCTCGGGGAATATATAAAGGGCAACTGAAGTTCGATGTTTAAAAATGTTTTTAGTCAAATAATAGCCTCATAATAATGAAATGCCGCTGGCAGTTAAGTGTATATGTGGTAATACAACTATTATAAACCCGTCATAATAAATGAGCAGTTGTCAACAATTGCTCACTTCAGCGATTCCAAAACCCTAATTCCTTTCGCGGCAATGATTACGCCATGTTGAACGAAAGCACCTCTTGACACCTGCTAGACAAGCAAGTCATAATTTCAAGTGAAATCGCTGTCATCTACTTGTTGTTGCTTTCGCACTCTTGCTCTCAAACATTTAGACCCTTTTCTGTTTGCAATTTCCTTTCTAGTTCGCCCCCTTATCCCTCCACCTCGTCCTCAGGCGGGTGGCTGCCGCCTTACCAAGTCCTTCATCATTTATGGCTAACGAGTTATTTCTGCGGTTTCTTTCGCTGGCTTTTAGCTTACCGAAAAACGTCGCTCATTTATTTTGATTACCTTTTTCTAGAAAGGAGAAGTGTAACTGTAGCCGACGCCCCAGCAAAAGCAGTGCTAACAACAGATTTGCCCTTTTCTTTTTAACTTTTCTTTATTTTTAATACAGTTTATCTCAAGCCATTAGGAAGCAGAGAATCTCTCTAGCTCTGGCTCACTCTGTCATTGTCTACACTGAGAGAAAAGATCGTGAATTAAAACCGATTTTCAATTGATACAAAAATTTTCATAGAATTTATTGCTTGGTTTAAGAACCAAATTTTTCAATAAATTCCTGAAAAGATACGAAGGAATCAAGTAATTTTCCATTAGTATCCCATAAGATTTGATGTGCTTGAACTTAGAACTTGATTTCTAGAGTCCATGGACTCACTTTAAAGCTGTATTTTCACTTCTCTGTTATATCAAATGAGTTGCTCAGGTATAAAATATTCAAAATCCTTGTTCAAATCATTTCTTATTCTAGTTTGAACACACTTAAAGTTAGCTTTTGTATTGCAGAATGATTCAAAAGAAGTTTTGGTATTTACAATTAAAATTTCAAGTTCAAAATGGAACCAGAGCTCCCAGTTTTTTCTCCTAGTGTCTTGTCCAGTATATGAATATTATTTTTTCCTTTTTGGTTTTCGCATTTCGTTGAATTTTAGTTACGAGCTGGCATGAATCATGGGGCCATCAGTGTTGATGAGCTTAATTCCCTGGCGACACTTTTGTCCGAACAAATTTAGTGTAGCAAATTTTACACACAGAGAAATGCAATAATAAAGATGTGCCCTACCCCTCCCCCTCCCTTGCTGTCTTAACTCAAATCTTTCCTTTTGCTTGTGTAACCGTTTCCGGTGGAGGCTTCCGCTACGGCTTGACTTTTTGGTCGTGCGAACCAACCCCTCCGCCCTCAACATTTTCTCCCAAAGGCCTGTTACCACCGAATTCCATTATGGGAATCCTTCTTCATTGTTTTGTCCCCTAGTTTGCCTCCTTGCCTTGGAACAACAAAATTAATATTACAATTTTTGCCCAGCTCTGTGAAATAATTTCTGAAAGCATATTTCAAAATGAAATTTTCTTGCGGCTTTTTTTTCGGAGGGAGGGAGGGGGGCGGGGGGAGGCTAAAACAAATGTTTGTGCGGTCTACGTTCTCGTTTTACTTTTCGTTTTCGTCGTCTCCATGTGGAAGTGGCCTGTGTTTTATAATGAAATAAATTTCATTTGCTCATTGACTCGACGTTGATGAGAGCGAGGAGAGGAGAGCAGCAGCAGCAGCAGGATGGCGGCCGACATGTGTGGCCAGGCATGGAATTTGCATGCCTGTAGCAAAACTGGAGCAACCTCTTGCCAAGTGGCCGGAACAGGCTCGAGACATTAAGTGTTCCGGGCTGTGTGCGAGTGTGTGTCTGTGAGTGTGGAGTGTGTTTGCATTTAAGGTATTAAGACTTGTGTGAAATGAAATATGACGTAAAGTTGACAAAGGAGCAGAGGAAAGGCGGTCGCAGGCATCCATAGATTGCAGCACACACACATGTCGCCTGCCAGATGCAAGGACATCGTAGACGGCGACAAGCTGAATGCAGGCAGCCAGTAACAGAAGTAAATATTGATACCGAGTCTTCTGCAGCGTTAGCTTAAAAAGTAGTTAGGACTGGGGGATCTTTAAGATGAAAATTAAGAATAATTTGGAAATCTAAGCTAACTTTGGTTGGCTAGAAGAAGCCGCTGGAGTGGAAGACTTTTTTTTGACTACAAATTTTAAGACTAGAATCTAATCAAATTTTTCGTCATATTTCTACGTTTTTTTTTTGCATACAATTTTCCTCTTCAACTTGCGTTAGCTAAGCAAAATCAAAGTAAAATAACTTTATAATATCAAACCACTTGTTGCACAATATTTACATTGTTATTTCCTAGTTGAAAGATATTCTCGAGGTAGTTATTAAGTGAAATTGGTGGAAAATTTGTATAGTTTTTGGAATACCAAGGTTTGTCTGCGTAGAACGGTTTCAAGAGCCTCTTTGTGCTACTTCAGTATTTGCATCTTCAGAACATCCATTCTATGTTTACATTGTGACACAAAACAACTGGCAGCAAAGAATACAATTAAATTGAATTTATTTCACACTGCCAGAAACATAATATCTTATTTTTAGCCATGGTTTAATGTTCCTCTATGTCAAGCTCTTCTTTTTGCCAATTCGAACCATTTGCCACTTTGCCAGCATTTCCACTGATGGCCACTTCGTCCACTTGCAAAAGATTGAGGCGATTTACGTGTAAAAATACAATTGTTTATATCAAATATGTTCTATTTAACCATTGTGATGTGTAAGATGTGCAATAACCTTTCATATGTGGTTATAGATCTTGTAAATCACAAACAATATTTGTGTAGAAACTTTAAGTTTACAAAGCCATTTCAACTATTGTTTGCATTTGTTCAGTGTGCAATTTTTTGTTAATACTGTAAGCTTCTCTTGCACTTAAGTCGCATTGAGTATGGAGTATAACCTGTTCATGCAAGTTAGTTTCAATGATGTGTTTAGAAGACAAGTTGTATAAGTTGTAAAAGACATCAAACTAAAGCAGTTGTAAAGAAATTGACTCTTACTCTCCCTGGCTGAAATACAGTAGAAATGCTTTGTTCTTAAGGTACTTACGATATTTGTTGCATTCCAGTTCTTCAAGATTGTTCTGAAACTAATGGACGTTGTATCAAAGTTACTTCAACTATTTTTAAAGACTTTGATTTGGAAAAAAATGTTGCCCAAAGCTGAACATTTTATATTTGAAATCTACTAATCGAACAGTCTTTTGATCATAACTCGACAACCGTTCATCCGATCTTCAACATTCCTTTGACGGATGTATAAGTTATCCTGATTACTAAATATGTCCAGAAGAAACGAACCATCTATCTTTAAAACTGTGGGAGATATGACGTTTTTTCTAAATTGCGGCGGCGGGAGGGAGCGTGGCCAAAATTGAAAATAATGTCCCATACATGTCAAACCTCTAACTCTTAGCATCTCTGAAATCTGTGAGTTTATACGGACAAACAGATAGACAGACGGACATGACTCGGCTGTTGATGCTGATCAAGAATATATATACTTTAAAAGGTGGGAAATGCTTCTTTCTGGCTGCGGTAAAGAGTATAAAAATTTAATGAGGGCCAATCTCAAAATATGATATTCTTCTAAATATTCATAACACTAGACAACAAGGTTTAGTATTTTGCAAATTTGTTAGTGTTATTAGATGTTTTTTGTATGCTCAATGACCAGAAATGACCCATTACGTCTTGTTTTTTGCTTTAAATCGATATATTTTAACTCTTATTATAAATGTTTTGTGGGGTTCGTTTTCGTTTGAGATAGTTCACCTTAATATTATCTCAAAGTTATATTTCTTTGCATCAAAATAATCTTTCCCAAACAATTCTGTCATATTTTTTAGGCAAAGAAATACAATATTGAATAAATGTGTTTCAATTGACCATATTTTGGACCGCCCGTTGGTATGCAATTAATAATAATGCCTGGCCAACTGTGGAGATTTTTTGTATAGCATATTTATGGGCAGTAGAAAACTTAAAGAATTTGAGCACAGGTATTCAAATGGCATATCTTCATTAAAAAAAATCTCAGAAATGTATGGGAAAGTTTATTTAAAAGCTAAAGAGTAGGTCTTAACAATATTATCAAAGAGAGTAAAAACAAAAGCTTGCCAAAAGAGGGTCAACCATCAACAAATTCTATTTAATAAATTGTTCCTACATTCAGCTGGGATAGGTCGATTCAGTAGTAATGGCAAACTTCCTCATTTAGTGTGGCCAAATGGCCTATGGCGATATCCCAATACTTTTTATCCCCTTTGACTTTGACAAACTCACTCACATTAGAAATGCTTTTAATTTACTTAACTCAACCTCTTCCTACCTAGATGAAACTTTTACTGTTATTTACCCCCTAAAAAAAATGATAACCGCCACTTGTATTTATATTATGGCAATATTTTTTTTAAACACCAATAAAACTGTCATCAAAAAGTTGTAAAGTAATGAAACATTGAAAATAAATGTGTGTGCACTCACTCACCCAATTGCTGCTGCCTCTTTTCGCTCAAGGAAAAACTTTTGCCCGCCAGCAATTGTTCAAGAATTAATAGCTGAAATGCACGATTCTGGAAAGAACAGGAACCGAGGGATTTACATACATTTTAAGCGATTGCCGACCCGCATTGTTGCACATTTATTTTGCAGTCAAGTTTGCCTGCCTGTGTACCGTATTTTCATATTCAGTGGGTGTGTGTGTGTGTGTGTTTTTTCCGTTTTTCTTTGGGTTATTGTTGTTAAAAAGTTTGCTCCACTCATAATTCCCGATTGCTCTTTTCAATGCTCAATTGTCGGCGAAGGGGGGGAACGACCAGGCTGTAGTCTGTTTTTACGCAACATTTACTGTGGTATTTCTGCTTCTTGGACTCGGACTTGAACTCGAGCCGTATTCCTTCGTACTGAGAAATGTCTGTTTTCACGCTAATTGGAAAAGTTGCAAGTTTTTCTTATATATTTTTTTTGTTTTGTTTGAGGTGGCCCCGGGAGGTGGGCTTAAGCCATGCTGGGCTGTGTGTGGCTTTTATTGGAGGCAAATTGCTTAGAGCGATGCTTATTAGCAGCTGACACGCGCCTTCAAAAGTTTCGTAAAGTATGCGGTTTTTTTTTGTATTTTTTTTTTATACAATTTAAAATTGCCCATTAGCAGGCTGATAAACGGGCCAAATCTAGGGCCAGAGCCAGTTAAGCTTTCAGGAAGATGTAGCCTTATTTTGTAATTATAATAAACCAAATTGTCTTTATAGACTTTTTGAAGTGTCATATTTGGCATCCGTTGTTTGTGCTCGCTTCATCATCATCATCAGCTGGCAGCAGCCGGAGTAGCAGGAGTAGCGGAAGTGGTTGATTAACTATGTTTATGCGGAAGATTATTTCGTGAAATGAAGGATAAGAGCAGGGACGAATCGCTTGGGGTTTGTGTCTGCACAACTTTCTTGGGTAAGTACCCAGCAAACAATTTTTTTATCGCGAAAGATAAGAATGCGATTCGCCAGTAGGTATCGCCTTACTCTAGCGATATCGCATTCTCATCTTCCTCCGGGAAGAAATGTGACACTAAGCGATAACTTCCGGGCGATAAGATAGCCACACTTCTGGGAGATAGGAAAAGTCTCTTTTCAGCGATAGGAAAGCGATTCTTCCTGGAGATAGGAATGTGATTCTTCCTTACGGTTCTTCGCCGGAAGATAAGCCATACGAATAAAAGATGTTTCGAATTCTGTTATTTAACAGTACCGAACAGATTTCGCACCTAAGGTAAATAAGCGTTGCCAAAGTATTTTCCTTTGGTAATATTGTAAAAAGCTGTTCAACTCACTTCAAGCAGAATCTCATTCGGGTCTTCTTAGGGAGGGTTAAGCGATATACCGCCAACTCTCAGAAAGCAAGACCAATAATAAAGTATCGCATTCTTGCCCTCAAGTCGATTTTTGAGGGATATATTGCCATTCTACCGAATTGACAGAAAAAATGCGATAACACACATCGCCAATTAAAAAAGGATTATTAAATAATAAAAAGGCGATACCTAAGGCATTTTGTTTTGTGTAAATCGCCAAACTATCTCCAAACTCTCCCCTCAAACTCTCGGATTCTCGAGGGAGATAAGTAACACGACAACCTACCTAAAATTATTATTTTCATATAGGTAGGTAGGTAGTTCCGGCTGACCCCAGATGGGGTCACACATAGACCTTAGGGTCCTTAATGAGGCCGGGTGATTATTTGGGTACGTTTGTCTTAGAAGTCCAGGAGGATTCTTGTCGTTTTGGCAAATGCCAATAACTGTTTTGGGGGTCTCTTGGCCGCTTCCTCCAAAGAAGAGAACCGTGGGGTGTGCAGAATTTGTAATCTTGTCGTGGCAATTGCTGGGCAGCTGCAAATTAGGTGTTCTAGAGTTTCTGCGACTCCAGGTTCCATACATTTCCTGCAGGTGTCCTCTGTTGTTATGCCTAGCTTTATCGCATGAGCGGCTGCTAGGCAGTGTCCCGTTAGTATGCCAATGAGCAGTCTACAGTCTCTTCTCTGGAGCTGTAGCAGATAGTGCGTAAGTTTTTTGTCTCTTGTCTTGCACATAGTTTTAGAGATTCTGCATCCGCTGGTGTTTTCATATTTTCATATAACGTAGCATACTTTAAAGGGCATTAAGCATGATATACTTTGTGTGTATAAAGGTAGTAATAGTTGATATTATATGTTTTGCAAAGTCAAACCTCGTCGTCTGTGTTGCACATTGGACTGAGCAGTCGAGGATTATGAACTCAAGTGGAGTACGACTTCGAATTCTTCCAACTAACCAAATCCGTTCCTTTAATCAATAAATCTTTGTTTTGAGGCAAAACGGTTTAGTTTTATGTTCTGCGCCAAAATTAAACAGATATTTTAATGAGCACACCGAAAAATAATACATTTGTACTAGATGTCCTAATGTACTAATGTCCTTTTAATCATTTAACGCATCTGAAAGTCATCGAAATAATGATAATTTTTCATATACTTTGGCTGTTTTTCAGTTCCGTTGGATGTTAAAACGGAAATTTGAGATATATTCAGTCCAAATGGTTACTGGAAATCATCCTATGGATATATTTTAATATCCTTTATGTTCTCTGTGTAGGATTTGAAAAAAGTTCAATCTATTTTACACAACTTTGGGAGGAACTTAAGTAGCTATTCTCTATCTAAGCCGCTTTTTTAGATTGTAGACGAAAATGCAGCGAATGTTATTGGAAAAATATATTGTAAAAACTTTTTTTTTCCCCAACAAAAAGATCCTTTGTTTTTCATGATATGCCCTGCCGTATGAACGTTGTAAAACTTCGTCTGTTTGATAACTTTGCCTTCCAGGCTTAACATTCGAGGCGCATGCTCTCTCAACAAGAACCTACTCAATACTGGGGAATTTCTCTCTCAGGAGAAATATCCCCGACAGGCCGCACATTTGTGCTGGCAAAAGGACCCATTCAACTTAGATTTTAGTCTCTAGCCTTAAATGGCCGCGTGCGGCAGACAAAAGCGCATCAAAAATTCATAAAGTTCTTTTACCGTCAGGATTCATCGTCAACCGACGAAATTGACGAGCGGCAACAACAATAACATCAACAGCCACAGCCACAACCGAGTCCTAGAGGAGGTGTAACGAGGTGTGTGTGTGTGTGTGTGAGTGTGCGTGTTTGTGTGTGTTGAGTGAAGAACCGAATACTTGACGTTCATTTTGTGTAGTTTTTATATGAAATCAACAACAATCCAGTTCGAGTGTCCTCTTCCACCAAAATGCAAAGTGAAAGCTCAAAAAACAAAGCCCAGAAAATATACAACAAAAAGTTGATTATTTTTCCATTGATTCCGAGGCAAATTGACTGCGCCACAAATGGCCGGAGCGGGGAAGCGGTCTGGGTCTGGGGCGTACCATAAAACACTTGAATCGTTAAATACAAATTAGTTGGGCATGTGTTTCCAAAATTTGATTTCTCTTTTCAACTTTTTGTTTGCTGCTCTGTGCGTTTTCTGTGGCATACTTTTGGGTGTTTGAATGTTTTTACCCGGAATGAATTTAGAAAAAAAGTTTGTTGATATTTTCCTGCTTTTTTTTTGATGGGTGGAGGTGGCTTTGATTTTGTTATGAATGTTAATTAACTTCCCAAACGAAGTTAAGTTGGGCCTTGACTTACAGCGTGAAATTACTTTGAATATTTTTGGTGGTCTTGGCTAGAACTGAGATGGGCTGTAATTAAAAACCAAAACCCTCTACTCTTTGAGTAAAAAATGATTACTTGTCTATGTAACAGGCCGAGGAAAGCAATTTCTTTGCCACACAACATGCGAGGGCCAACTTTTTGTACATATTTGTAGCCTTGGGTTCTTTAAGAGTGACCACGTTCGATTGGCCACTTTTGTTAAAGGTTTCGACATTTTTAAGCACTTTGTTAACTTTTTGTGGCATTATTTTTGTCTATTGTTTTTCCACTCAGTTTAAATGAAGACTTCAACTGTCTCTTCTGTCATCGAAAAGATAATCTGGCAATTTTATTTTTGTTGTGTGGTCGTAAAAATATGCCAATGGGTCACAAGTGAGGAGTGCAAGTCGAATAACCCATCAATTTAATCATTTGAGTGAGCCATTTTATTTGTTCGACTTTTTGCAAATTGGATTTGCTTATGCTTTGCAATTGGAATGCACTGGTCTTTGCCAAAGACAATTTTTGACAGAGAGAAAGACGGCAGGCAGGCGGGAAAGGGAGGACTGTGTTGTATTAGAAAATCAAATAAATTGCTTTAAGTCAGGGCGGCAAGGCCAAAATATTGTTTGTCCCGAGTTCGAACCAAAGTGTTGCCAATGGTTAATGTTCCAGAAAGGATAGGTTTGAATATTTTGGACAAGGATATTGGTTTGACCCACGATTTAAGCCGCATTGCGGAGGTTACTTGACATTCGTATCTTAGCAACTTAGCAGATAACAAAAATTAAGCTACACATAAAGCAAAACAACCCTCCAGCTTAATTAATAAGCAAACGTATACCTCAAAGTATTACCTATATTCTTTAAAAAAAAATACGTGTAATATTCGTGATCAGAAACAAGCTTTATAGATATCCTTAGCAAACTGTCGAATCTGTGTTTGATACTAAATTCAGATTGATTTTATAACTGATATCACTTGTAAAGGTGTTTTGCATATATATCAGACAGTTTGTTGAACCGAATCAGCAATTTTTCAATGTTCGGTTCGCAATCAGAAAAAATTTTATAAGGTCATGACATCTTTAATCTGCTGATATATGCTGAGACAGTTGCCAAATGCTAACAGATCGGGCACCATCTTTTACAAAGTCCAGCCGAAGTTTTATAAATCCTTGCAGCCTACTTTTCGTACCATTCTTTTCTATGGAAGCTATACCATATAGATGTCAAATTAGCAATAGCATTTAAAACAAAAAAGATTTTCTCAATAGAACTTCTTTTTCGATCGATCGCTTGTACTGCCGCTATATGCTATGGTCATCCGATATCGACAAAACTTTGTAGAATTGTGTGCCAGTTTAACAAACATGTTATTTTCACCAAGACTACTTTTCAGACTGTACTTTTCTATGACAGCTTTACTATAAAGATGTCCGATTTCGATCAAACTTAGTGAAATCGTGCTAAAGCATAGCAATCTACGAAATACAAAGTTTAGAGGCGTTTCCATTAAAAACAAACAAGTTTTTCTCATTAAAACTATTTTTTCGGTCGATCTTTCCTATGACAGCTATAAGCTATAGTGATCCGATCCGGCTGGATCCGACAAATGTGCAGCGAATTTGTACTAAAAGACTTAGTGCAATGTTTGGTGAAGATAGCTTTCAAACGGACGGAGCAGATGGCATGGTAAAAAAAAAAAACGGACGGACGTACATGAATAAATCAACTCAGCTCGACGTGCTGATCAAGAATATAATGCTTTATGTGGTCGGAGATGGTTCCTTCTGCCTGTTACATACTTTTGCACGCACTTATAATACTCTATGTACCTCCCGGTAAAGATTATAAAAAGATATTGAAACTTCATTTGAGTCTTGGCCACTGCCAACGGCTTGACTTGAATTCGAACAGAGGAATTTTGGATTTGCCGTTTTAAAGCTATCGAGCTGAAATTTTGCACAGATGTACAGGGTGCGCCATATAAAGTGTCGGTATGGCAACACTGAATAACATTGACATTTACCAACCGATTGCTTTTGTTAGACATGTTTTGGAAACATCAATCTAGTACAATTTTGACCATGGAACGCTTCACACCAAAACAACGTGCCGAAATGGTGACGCTGTTCACTACGCCGACACTGAACCAGATTTTTGGAAACAAATTTTGATGACCGATGAGGCCCATTTCACGCTTTCTGGTGGTGTTAATAAGCAAAATTGTCGCATATGGGGCACGGAAAATCCACACCGCATCCATGAAATACCTTTACACGACCAAAAAGTGACTGTTTGGGCGGGCGTTTGCGCCAAAACCAAAATGCCGCAAAAAGGGCACATTTTGTTGTGGCCAATAAAGGCGGCCACTTGATTGATGTTGTGTTCAAAAAGTAGTCGAAATAAATTGTAAAGGACCAAATTAAAGGAACAAGATCAACATATAGCAATCGGTTGTTTGTTTTTATATTTATTCAGTGTTGCCATACCGACACTTTATATGGCGCACCCTGTATATTTTAGCTGTCGGAACTGTAAAGATTTTAGTATGTCGGAACTGTGAGGATCGGAGGGTTTCTTATGCAACAATTTTTTAATTTTTCCAGTATTTTGAAGGGTTGGTGGTAATTAAAAATAGTTTTCGAGTGCTGAACTCGAATCTGCTGTCAGAAATGGTCCATCACTTATAGATTTATGAGAATTTGAGCTTAAAGTTGCCCAAAATGCCTGTATGGTTCCCTATACTATTGTTTTAACTCTCTTTGCTATTTTGGCTTTCAAACAGTTTACCCCACACAATTTGCGGTATTTTTTAGCCGAAGATATACCATTTTAAGTACATACTAGTGATAAAATGGCATATCTTTGCTTAAAAAATCGCAGAAAGATTTGGGACAGTTAGTTTTAAAGCTAAGAAGTAGTTCTTTAGGATAATATCAAAGTGTGTCAAAACAAAAGATCAAAATATGAATTTGATACAGCTTAAAGCTCAAATTACCAAAAATCTAGACGTGATGGACCATTTCCGAATACAGTTTCATGTTCAGCGCACAACACACTGAAATCAACTAGAATCACAACCAAGTCTTTAATCTGCTGGACCTTGTTGGCTAGTGTTATTAAGAAGTTTTGACACGTACAGGGTATAGGTATATTACACTCAGGACAGTCGGAAGTTCCTGCTTTTTCTCTTGTTGTTAACTAACGAATAACATTAATAACACAAAATGGTGAAATGTCTCATTCAATATCTATAGAAAATGTGGTAGTATTCAGGAATTTTAGGTTATTTGAGAATAAAGTTTCTAAAAATGCTACTAAGCATTAATATGAATTACCCCAAATTAGACTTACGATTTTCACAAACGAAGATCTTCTATTTTGAATCAATGTGTTGAAAATTAACTAATTTATAAGTATGCAATGGATATTCTTAAAAGACTTCATTATGCTTTAATTAGGAATCAGATAATGATAACATCTAAAGCTCCAAAAATATATCGGGAGTATCCCAGAGATCTATAGGCTTTTCGTATAAACGGTTTAATTTCGAACAAAACATGTAAAAGCCCTTCCAGTCTAGTTGAAAATGGACTCCTTTATACGAAAACCTGTAGAGAGTTCTAGGACCATCCCCCCCTCCCCACAGATGATTCAATTATTGATTAACTCTAATATCCGAGGCTGCCAAAATGTATGCTTTATTAATGAAGGCAAATTTAGTAGGAAAATCAGAAATTTCATTTTGTTTCTGAGCAATTAAAAGTGGACAAGAACTAGATTCTAATCATGATAAACGATTGGCAATTCCAATTTGTGTGCTCTTCCACTGAAAAGCCACATGGCATGACAATTATTGTTTTGTGAATAACTTCCGCCTCCATCAATACAGAAAATTGGACAGCCAAACCGATTTCCGCAGCAACTTTTCAATTGTAAAAACCTCATTTAACTGAAAGGACGCCTTGCGGGGGGGCGTTCGGGGGCGTGTCTTCTGCTAGTTTATGGCATTTTAATCATTTAACAACGCCTCTGCCTCTGCTCTTTTACAGTCAACATGCAAATTGCCTGTGCCAGAGCCAAACCGAGCCCAAAAAACCAGCCACCAAGTGGAGCAGCAGCAGCAGCAGCAGCCAAAGCACAACAATAAAAATTGCCTATAAATGGGCGGAAGAGCACAAGGCGAAAGAGGAAGACGGGGTGAATGGTGGGCGGCTGGCAGTGGAACAGCCCTCAGCATGGATATTGTACGCACAAGGATAGGCAAACCGTGCAGTAATAACAAAGCCACACTTCCGCCTAGGATGCGGCAGAACGGAAGCTATTTTCGTCGTCGCTGGAACGTGCGAGTCGTCTATCTCATCTACTTGTGTTGTTATCTACTTCTGATAATGGCAGCAGCTGGCGGTGGCAGCAACAATGTGGTAAATGGCCTCAAATGCTATTGCAATCCCAAGGAGTGTGATGTAATCCGAGCACTGGACTGTCCAGGCAAGGGTCTAATGCTGTGGGATCCCTGCAAGTAAGTAAAGGATCACTTGAATTCGGCGATGGGGGAAATGAAAAACTTTTGGTGCCCATCGCTGCCCTAATCAATTACACATAAGTACACACACCTAACTACACACACACACTCGCGCCTACATTCATATTTTTATTCATTTACAGATGTTGCCGCATCTGCGCCAAAACTTTGGGCGAATCCTGCGGTGGTCCAGGCGGATTTTCCGGTCAATGTGAGCCCCCCTTGCAGTGTGTGACGAAGCTGCCCATTAGCAGCGGCCTGGGCGTGTGCATGGGTAAGTGGAACAAGCGCTGATTGCAGATAGAAGGATTACCAGTAGAGACGTGGGAAGGGGGCGTTGTGCGGGAGCAGCATATGTATTTAGTCGCCTGCATTATGCATTAACATCACGTATTATAGACCACAGCGCCCTCAAATAATATATCCGCATAGAGCTCCATTTGTTTCAGCATTTTCAATCGCATTTGCCATTTGGACTGCGGGGCACCGGGCGGAAAGTCATCCGGCATCACCGTGTAGTTGCGTATCTGATAGAGTTTTCCCTGCATAATAGAACAACAATTTGATTATGTCAATTTGTTCAGCCTCTGCAGTTGGTTGGTTGGGGCTAACTAGGTTAATTTGTGTAGCAATTTTGTGATGTGCGGCAACCCGCGAGATTAATTTCTAATGTTTGTTCCGGGCTGTTGCAAAATTACAAGTATTTGTATTCCATACAGCAATTTTCTAAATGCTTTCATTATGAAAATGTGTACATTGTTTGGGTAAAAATTTAAGTCCTTGATGGGCAAAGCATTGGCAAATGTTTAGTTTCAAATGCAAACAATAAATGTACACACATTTTGCGGAGACAAAGAGCCGGCCTTCATAAACAAGCGATTTAGTTTGAACATTCTTTTTTTTTCAAACAATACTACTAATGTAATTGGTTTTTATTGGTTCATAAGTGTAAATTAATTCCCACAATTTAACCAAGACAAGAGACGAGAATATCTCAAACCAAGATTAAATTTCTCGATTTAAAACTCAATTCAAAAATCTTTGCTCATACTCGTCTGCAAGATGATACAATCTCATTGTTTAGTATAAAAGGAAGGCAAGAATAAATTATATTTGATTTATTAACATGAACTTGCCTGCCAACTTAACGCACTGGAGCATTGACCAAATGCGAGAATGCACTGCTAAGCATAGGAAGATCGCTCAGTTTAGTGGTATAGATGCACTGCAACTACAACCACTACAACAAAATGTATGCAGTCTTTACTCCCCTCGTGGCTTCGTTCATGAAGCTCAAATGATACACGCATCACTCGTTTGCGATCAGAGAGCGCCAGTATTTGAGTGTTGATTGATCTCTCTCTCTCTTCCGAAACTCTTTCCCTCTCTTGAGTGTGCTGTGAACGTACTACTGCCACACAAAAACAGTATTTGCCCCCGATTGTACAAGAACATAGCCCACAGCAATACCTAAACTAATACTACTAAGGTCCGATTTCACATCTTGGTTGAGTTTGAATATATGAATATTTTCCTGTATTCTACCAACCGATTCCGACACGAAAACCACGCAATTCCCTTACGATTTGTGTAGTTTTTAGGTCGAGTGCCGTTAATGTTGTGTAAAGGATGGACTGAACCAAGGTTCAAACCAAAACCTTTTCCCAAAAACCAAAAACCTTGAACCTTACATTTAAGAACCTTAACCATTGGTTAATTTTGGTTCGAACCAGTGAACCGGAGATCCGAATATTTTTGTTTTGGTTTGCAGGCCTGATTAAAATAGTGTCATTTCGATATTGACCATCATTTAAACCAGATTCGAATCAAAGCTTAACTACGATAAGCACTGGAAACATTGCTGGGTTGAATTGGAAAAAGCGTCATATCTTCCACAGTTTTATAGACAGAAGCTCGTTGCACCGTCGAATGGTAAAGATTGGATAAGCGTTAGTCGAGTTTTAAGCAGAAGAATCTTCACTGCAGCAGCGCTGCTTACAGCTTGAACTATAGCATCAAAATTTCAACTGTGCATACACTTTCGTTAATGCAGTGTATTTTACAGTAGGGATTGACCGATTTTGTATCCTGCACTTTGTTACTAAAACCTAGCTTTCAAGAGCTAAAGCTTTATAGAGAACTGCATCAAAGGTTGATAAGTTTAAAGATGATAATTCTGGATTTTGTTATTTTTAATATTTTTTTTAGATGGCAAATTAGCCTGCTTCTTTCAAATAATAGAGCTACTAAACAAAGTATTTTTCATGAAATCTAGAAGAATTCATTTAGGCTGGAGTACTAGAGTATTAGCCAACTCAAGTGCTTGCTTAGTGTGCACATAACTTTAAACAGAAACACACAACACCGCAAAGAAAGTTTGTCCAAAGTCAAATAGTATAACTTTTTAAACGCGATTTGATGTGAAACACTGCAAAAGCACTCAAAAGCGCATTCCTAAAACTGAACGGACCAAATAACAAGCCATCTGGATGATGCATTGCGAAGGGTACCCCAGGGCACTCTTAAAGCAAAGTTGCCAAATGTTAAATAACACACAAAACATACAAAGTCTAAACGCGTGGGTGTGAAATTCTGCATCAGACTATGTTATTGCAATCTAGTACATAGCATAAAATAATATCAAAACCACGCAGCTGTTGCTATCAAAGCTTTGACTACTATTTTTGCAACAAAATCCAACCTTGAATGGCTGCCATTTGGTGAAAGTGGTGCGAAGTTTTTGGCAGAAAATAGCCATGTGTATTCAAAATTGGCCAACAATTTGGGGTCGGTGGCCTAGTATGCAGTGGCACTCAAAATGTGTTGGGCTTCTTTAAAGGTGGAAAACGGTTGGAGTGTTTATATTTAAGTTTGAAACTGAAAAGAATGGAAAGGCAAACTGCTTTAAAGGGTGTCACATCATGGCTAGTGCAGCTCCCAATAATGTTATGAATCAGAGGTGTCCAACATCACAATGCTCACATAGGCACCAATACAAATGAAATAAAAATCTGATGCAACAACAACCCCCCGAAACGAAAAAAAACCCAGTTATTGTCTTTTGCTGTGTCTGTCTGATGCAAACGCGATCACTCGACGCACAACAACAAATGTTACATATACAACAAACGCTTGATAATTTGTAGTTATGCTCAATTCTCCTAAAATCTTCTAGAGTCAGGTATAAAGTTAAATGTACACATACGAAGTTTATCTTAAAATTTCGCTATGCGCAATTTGCTTTACGCATGGCTAAACACGCCGACGTGTATAGCTTGCGGGCACCCCTAGTTTAAACTAAGCAAGTGTAGTGCAGTTAAACAAGTAGCATTGATATTATAGGAGGGGAGGTGACGATTCTTGACCATTTTCATGTGCTGAACACATTTGGGAAATGGTCTATTCCGTCTGCATTTTTGGTAATTTGAGTCTAGATATTCTAAAGTTTGACCATTTCAAGGTAGTTTCTGTGCGGAAACTTTAGGTATGTTTTAACTCTTTGATATATATTTGATAAAAAAGCTGTTCCAAAAGTTTCTACAGCATTTTGTAAGCCAAGATATATTGTATTGAGATCAGAAATACATCTTTCAAGAACGTAGTTGCATTATTTAAGTTTCTCCAAAAGCTTTGAGCTTTCTCACTTAGCGGCGTCAGCCTAAAAGCTTAAGAACTATAAAACAAAAAGCGAACCACTTACTTTCCTCCTACTTTATGGCATTCACTAAGTTGCAGTTCTCAACTGCTCATAATTTTGATTGCCACAACAGGCGTTTGGGCAAACCTGAAGTAGCTGCATAACTTATTCACAGCTGTAAGCAAACACAACTCGATGACCTCGAAAAATATGTTTAAACTTAATTTAATTTTGTGTATTTGCCAACAAGTAGCCAGCCATCGAATTACTTTCAAAATATTCACAAATTGCCACACTAATTGGTTAATCAAATAATTGCAAACAATTTTCTCTTACTCACCCCTTGAATGGGACATGCCGTGGGTAGAACGCCCACGGCCTTGATTCGCTTATAGAATTTGCCAAAGAAATTGTAATCATAAAATGAAGTCAAATACTTGCAGCCATCCATTTGCACATCGGCAATCTTTAGCCGGCTGTTGTCCTTTTTGATTAAATTAAAAATCAATTGCATGTTAAAGTTCGCCAGTGTTTCGTTGAGATTGAAGCGTACGGAAATCAGTGGTCTCCCACGTTCCGTTTGCAGGGTACACGTCAGCTCGTTGACAGCCTTGGCCTTGGCTATGAGACACTTAAAGCTATGGACCTGGACTTGATAGTTGTTCTAAAAACAAAGAGAGGAAGAAGTTGTTGGGTGGTGGTAAGCGCGCAGTTTTTGCAGCTTACAGGTGGAGCTTACCAACCTTGGCCAGCGCCACCGGCAGGAGGAGTACTAAAAACACACCACAGAAGCCGTGGGGAGAACACATTTTGCACAAACAAACACGATTTCCCTTGACATCGCCCCTTTTTATACGAACTGGCCCGCCCAGTAATCGTTAAAGAGCATTTATTTAAAATATTAATAACTTTATAATCGCTTTTAAATGCTCTTAAAAATCAGGAAATATGCGGCAGCTTAATGCACATTTAATTTGTCTTTGAACCAAAAATATACAATTGCCATTAACATTCAGCATAGCTAATTTCCATATTTTTAATTATGGCAGATTTACAACACCTGACCGCCCTGACCTATAACCACATTAATAACTGTACCGAGGGCGAGACAATTGTGTTGGAACCGGGCTGTGAGATAACGAACAAACGTTGTCAATGCTGGCCCACAATGCGCACCTGCCTCAGCCAGTTGACGGAGAGCGGTGGGATGGCAGGAGTTGGAGGCGGTGGCTCGCCCAATGATTCTCGCTGGCACTTCAAGAACTTGGAGGTATTTATACTTATAAGGAGGATAACTATCCTAACTAACCATGTATTGTTGCTTAGGATTGCCAATTAAATTTGCAAAATCTCATCAAACTCGAATTGGAATTTGATGAAGACTACAAAATCTCACCGAGCAAATTTTCATATAAAAAGCTACGCAGAAAGAGAAAATCATTGAGGAAACGTATGTAAGTAGATTAATTTGATTGAATTATTGGAAATTCGATTTACACATGATTTTATTTGGATACGAGAGCTCATGGCGAATTGCATTTGTGCTGAAATTGATTTATGAATAATTTGTATTGTTATGAATCAATAGTAATATGAAATTATGTTGCACTTTGATTTTTTGTTTGTTAATTAAGTAGATTTGATTTGGTTTGATATTGATGGCTTTATTTTTTTTTTATTCATTTTTGTTTAAGATTCTTAGCATTTTGATTTAAGTTTGATAACGGAGATTCTTTATTTGATCTTGTTTGGCAGCAGCATAGATAAGTTGAGCTTGGAAGCTCTCAGTTCTCTGCCTGAGCTTGCTAAGTCGGCAGCAGCCGAGCAAAAAAAACCAAAGTAAAGAAGCTTTGGAAAGATCTCTGCTTGAAATCTGTTACCAGTGCCTTCCACTGCTTTAGGTTCGTTTTAAATATATTTGGCTTTTTAGTTTATTCTCTAAATCTGACACGATTTTGATTTGCAAGAATTCATATGTTGGTTTTGACTTTTAAATGATTCTTTTTGGGGTTTGTTTGAAGTACTTTGAATGGGCTTTACACGGTGAAGCAAACTTTATGAAGTTTTTGCAAAAGCTCCTGCTGTTTTTTCTTTTATTATTTCATTTTTTTGAAATGTTTTGAGTGATTTTGAGTTTGTTAACGTCTTAGAACCAACAAATTCAGAAAACCAAAATAAAATGAGTTTCATTAAACTCTCCTGCCTTATTTGGTTGTATAATTTTCAAATGTTTTCCCTATTCTGATTTCGTTTTCCCCTCAAAAACTGAGCTCTTCTGCTTAACTTCAATCAAATTCTTTCTTTTGCAGCATCATCTTGGGCGATTAGGAAGTCGCTTCTAAACACTAACTGAAATTCGCCACCCCCCCTTCCCCCATCACTCCTCCTCACTAATTACTCTCTTTCAACAAAGTCTTGTACAGATAGTATGCTTACTTCTCTATATAATATGGCTCTATAGTATAAATAACAAACAAATATACAAATACATATACAAAATATACATATGAGATTAAACCAAAAGAGAAACACAACACACAACAACCGACACAAATTGTATGTATCCTATAAGGCAATTGTTAATTTATGGTTTATTTTGGAGTACGCATTATTTCTATTCGTAAATGAAATAAAAAACCAAACAAACAACTATAAACAAAAACAATAAAATTGAAAACACATTCTACGAAAGTTGTTGCTTTACAAAAAAAAAGAAGAAAATATTAAGAAATGTGCAAAAGTTGGTATTAAATGTAACAGTAAAATTAATGACAAATTTTTGCAAATTATATGAGATAAAGCATCGAAAATAAATAAAATTAACTGGCCAGAAACATAAACAAATGGAATTTCTTTTTCAAATTTTAACGGCGCATGTAGCATACTTTTCGGTGGCGTAGATAATATGATTCTACTGTATAAGCTTTTTTTTAAGTAAAAGCTTATGGTTGAGGTTTTAGTAATGGGAACAGCTTTGCCGCCAAGCTTTCTTGTTCTAGAGGATGCTTTGACTAAAAGCTTTTAGTCCCCTTAGATATAGGCGCCCAAAAACTGAAATTCACTTCTGTTCTAATTCCCCATTTGCAATTATCGATGTTCCTTTTTTCCTAAGCGCCGACTTTTCATCTTCTATATTTAGCTATCTGTCACATAAGCTTACAAGTAACAGTGTAAAATCTGAGTTTATCTGACACATAGCAACTATGTAGAAAATGAGAAATCGGCCCTTAGTCTCAATTTTACATTACACATAAATTTGATAAAAAAAAGCTTTTTATTAGCTCTTTTAATTCAGTTGGCAAATTCAAAGACTGACCTTTAACATTGCAATATTTTGAACTGACGATTTGTAAGGTTCAGTGTTTTTGGCCAAAGGTTCCGGTTTACTTAGTTTTAATAAATAATTAACTTACAACTCAAAATGTGTCTCCTGTTAAATCCAGTACATTTACAATTACATTGCTTACATTTTTAGATCATTTTTAGAGCTTGTACTCAGACACCGAAAATGCGCTCTGAAAAGGAGCTTGGCCCTGACAACTGCTTTTTCCTTTTATGAACTTTTCAATAAGGGTGCTGATTTGAAGAATTAGCCTGTGCTTACCCGGTGGAGCAGAGTTAAAGAAGTTCATGCTTGCCGGAAACGAAACCTTTTTTAATACAGAAGATATTTCAGTAGGTCTTGACCGACTTTCTTACTTGTTATACCCTTGCAGAGGGTATTATCAAATTTTCCGGATGTTTGTAACGCATTGAAGGAAGTATCTCCGAACACATAAAGTATATATATGCTTGATCAGCTCGACGGGCTGTACCGTAGGTACATAGAGTACTATAAGTTTGTGCCAGAAGAAAGCATCTCCGACCCCATAAAGTATATGTATTCTTGATCAGCATCAACAGCTGGGTCGATATAGCCATGTCTGTATGAAGCACAGCTGAGCGTATAATTTCGTTGGTACAGAGTATGATATAGTCGGGCTTGACCGACTTTCTTTCTTGTTTTTTTTTCTTTCTCAGTTCAGGAGTATCAGAAAAGTGGGAGAAGGAAGTCGCCATAATCTTCCAGGAAAGAGCTGAATTGATTGTAGGTTTATCTATTATGTGACAGCTATTCATGATAAAAAATCAGCAGCTGTTTTTCTAAACTGATTCATTCAAAATTTAGTTTATTCCAATTGATATAGATTTATTTCGCTCCCCTGTCCATTGTCAACTGATCCGTCCTTCCCTTGTCAGCTGCCCGCGACTCTTCACTTCAATAACGAAACCTGTGCTCCACAAAAGCCGACAATCAACGGCAGCAGTCAAGTGGGGTCAGTTCTTCAAAAAGATCAAAAAAGATATACTTTGGCGCTTAAGTGTTTTTTTTTTCACTCTCTCGAGTTCTTCAAGTTGGTTTCTTATTGAGTTGTTATATATTTTTCAGTCTTTGTTGTTTTCGTGGTCTACTCGCGTCTGTTAGGCACCTTTAGTAGGGCAAACAAAAGCAATTAGACGGCGTCATCTGACAGGGACCCAGAAAGGAATGCCAAGAGTGCGGTTTATCGATCAGACCCAAGCGGGGGGCTACTGTACAAAAGCCAAGAGCTCAAAACTCAAGTGCGTCGGAGTCGGAGGAGGCGGAGTGAGCAGTGAGGTGTTAAAAATTCTACTCTTTTGCTCTTATTATGATCTTTGTGGCTGGCTTTTGATGGACATTTACGATATGAAAAATGTATTTCTTTTGTTTCAACTGTTTGACAAGCGATGCGTACAAATCAAAGCAGGAATGGACCTCGGCCGGCCGCTCTATCCGTCGGTCGGTCCGAGTCCAATCTGTTGTTTGATTAATAGCCGCACAATTGATATGTTAAGTGGTAAATTACGCCATTGGCACGCAAATGTGTCTGGCTATAAAAAAAATTGAATTGTTGTTTGTTTAAGGCGCCGCAAATGAAACGAGAGATAAAGATCTCTGCTCCAAAGTGATTTAATTTTGTCTCGATGCAAACACAACAAACCAATAGCTTGTCAGAGAAAGTTATTCCATTTTTGTGATTTGAATTTTCCAGCTTAGAAAAACGGTTGGTTCGTTTGTTCAGCCATTAGGCTGTGTTTTTGAACACGCTTCATTTCAAAATAGACGCAAATCCCCCGCCCCATTCAATATGAAACAATGGTGGCGGTCATTAAAATTTTGCCACGCCATAAAATCGTCGTAGAAGTGTTATAAAAATCATTTAAAATTCAACTTTTGCCTGCGCCACTTCATGCCCAACTAAAATGATTTAATTTCGAAACGTGCCGTGCAAGTTTTACGATCAATTTTCGATTTTATATAGTTTAGTTTTAGCAGTTTAATATGCACCAGCCATGAATTAGCATATCTCTTTTTGGGATTTTGGTATTCGTTTCGGATATCAGGTGACCATGTTGGGCGTACGAAATGATTTGCCAAATGAGTGGTATCAGAATGAGGCTGTAATCAGAGTCTGAAGCATCTGCTGGGCCAAAAATGGTCTTCTAAAAAAAAATAAATATTTTAAGTTATATTATATTATTTTCTGACTTTTTTTTCACTCAGTAAAGAAAACAGGATCTTTGTACTTGAACTAAGTACAAACAGTTTCAATATTACAGTATGTATGAAAATACTTAATTGAAATACAAAATTCGTATATCAAGTTCGATTTTTCAATCCCAAAATACTTGATTTGGTATATATTAAGTACATTTTGAATTATTTTAGAATCTTTTTGAATATACTTTTAGCTTATAATGGTCTCAAGTCAAGCCCGATTATGCCTGTCCAAAAAATTTTTAGAAAGATATTAAGACTATTTCAAACAAGTACAAAATGTTGTCCCATACAATTTGAAAGCTATTTCAAATTTGTTCTTAAGCGAGGTCTCTGAAGAAATATCCAAGGGCCATAACCAAAGAGCAAGTTAGAGCTACTGTAGTTCAGAAATATACCATCACTTCATAGCAAATGTGTTAGAACCAGTTGGGAATTTTAAGAACAGACTTGCTTAAAAATACACACACTCTTTGTGGAGCTAGCATTACGAGTCTGTTTCGTACTCAATCTAACATATTCTGTACTTGAACTAAGAACTCGCTTTTCATGAATGTTTCATCTTACTGGGAGTACAAAATGTTCTTGATTCAACAACTTTTTTTCTCATTTCAATTATATGTATTTCCAGACATATTTCAAGTTTAGAATGTTTCGTACTCAATTTAAGTACACCCAAGAACGCATCAAACTGGAAGTTTTAAGTACAAAACGGCCCAAATTCTAGCCCGTTTGGTCTAGAATGCCGGCAGTGGTTAAACAATTCGCCCTGAAAACTAGAAATTCTCCTATGAAATTCGTCTTAAGGCGATTCACCTTAAAATTTAGAAAACTTTTTCTCATTTATGGAAAGTTTTTGTGAAACTTTGAAAGTTTTCCATAAATGAGGAAATATTTTTCTTAATTTTAGGGTGAATCGCGTTAGTACGGATTTCATAGGAGAATTTCTAGTTTTCAGGGCAAATGTTTTATGAGTGGGTAGACTCAAAAAAAAAAGAGTGTGGAAATACGATTTTTCGTACATCTTTATACATTTTTGCATTTTTGTTGCCGTTTCGTCTCGGTTTCGTGTCTATGTTCTGGATTTTTGATTGATTTTTTTTTACCACCTTAAGGAATTAACATTGCTCAGCGTTCCTTCTACCGCATTTCTTACTTCAGCAAGACTCGCACCTTGCACATTGCTCAATCGATAAAGATCAAAGGAAATTCCATTTACCTGTTGTCCGACAAGTTGCTCTAGCCATCTTTATAAAGCTCTCAGCGATACCATAAAATGTCATAAATTACTCTATTTCAATTGGTTGGTTAGGCCTTAGCTATCGCTCGAAGCAATCTCTCAATGCGTCGTCCGCTCCCAACGTGCACTCCTTACAAATTATGTTTAATTAAAATTTCTGTATTAAATATGACACAATGCTCCGAATTCCAAAGCGAAATGTCTACCCATCATAACGATGATGCTGCTGCTGATGATGATGGTGATGATGCCGGGGCTGTAATTATTATATGGCACCCAAGATCTTGGGACAGAAGAGGCTCTGTATTTATGATTTTGTTTTATTTATAAAATGTGGTCGCCCCTCGTCCCGAATGATGCGCGTTCGCATGATGATGATGATATTTACAATTTTTTTTTTCCCTTGTGCATAGTTCGGGTTTTCGTCTCGAATGTCCATATCTGGTGTTATGACAAATGCTGTATGTAATTACCTACATACATTCTGTGTGTGTGTGTGTAGAGAGGAAGAAGGACTCGGGGCTTTTTTGTTGTTGTGACTGCGGCTGGCAAAAAGATATCAGAAATGTCGCATATTAATAACGCCTTGCCCAATGGAGGACACAATTCGATTTCGTGAGCTACGTTTTGTGCCTTAATTAACCCTTTTTAAATTGGGCATAATTAGGCGGGAGTTTAAGGTACAGTGAGAGAAACGGAAAAGGGAACAAATTTTCTGTGTGGATACTTTAAGGATACTTTTCTTAAATATGGTATTTCCTGAACTGGGTTGAATTTTTCAGATCGAATTTATAAAACTCTGCAGCAATACTATTTCAAAAACGAGAAAGCTAAGCTAACTTCGTCTGTGCCGAAGTTTTTATACTCTTGCAAGTGCTCGCTTAAATATATTCAAAAAATGCTTTTTCCCCATTTTCCGACCGATCGTTCGTATGGGAGCTATATATAAAAAGTTTTTCTAACTAAGACTGTTTCTTAAACCTATCTTTTGTATGGCAGCTATACCATATAGTTGTCCGATTTTGATAAAACTTGGTAGAATTATAAAAAAACATATAAAACCTACGATTACAAAGTTTGGAGTCGTTTCCATTTAAAAGAAAAAAGTTTTTCATACTAAAACTAGTTTTCCGACCGATGGGAGCTATGAGATATAGTCATCCGATCCGGTCGGTTCCGACATATTAGTAGTGTGCAGCAAAAAGAAGACTCTGTGCTAAATTTCAGCTCGATAGCTTTAAAACTGAGAGACTAGTTCGCGTAGAAACAGACAGACAGACGGACAGACGGACGGACAAAGCTCAATCGACTCAGCTCGTCACCCTGATCAAGAATATATATAGTTTATGGGGTCGGAAATGAATATTTCTATGCGTTGTAAACTTCTGGGCAAAATTATAATACCCTTTGCAAGGGTATAATGAATCTGTATATTAGTCGAAACATCATCCAACTAGGCGTCTAAATGAACCGAACCAAACATTTATCCATTGCTTGGGCTCTAGAGCACGTATGGTAATAGTAAAACTCAATGATTTTCAAGCCTAGTTCATTGGCTAGTCGATTCATGCTGAAATGGCAAACCTTACTGAGCATTTTTGGCGCTCCCACATATCCCGAATCACTTTTGAAGACTCAAAAAATGCACACTGAACACCAAGTATCATAAAAATCACCCTTGGAAGGTTTTGGTTCAATGGTCTACGATTCTTATATCAGCAGTCCAAATTTCTGTTTGTTTTTGTGTGTTTTCAGCCTAGAGATTCTTTAATTACTCAAGCAAATTTATCGTAATTTATCGCTTTCGATTGGAAGGGTTTCCGTTTTCATTCAACCAACAACAAACCTACAGGGCTTTGGATTCTATAGGTGTGTCCTCCTTCCTTTCTTCCAAAAACATTTCTCTCAGTGCCTTGTCACATCCATCATCTTGCAATCATTATATCATTTTCCGACATTCGTTAATATTTTTGAAATATTTTCGCGTAATTTGTTGATATCAATTTACACACAGTGGAGCGGCCCGCTGCTCTGTTCCCTTCTCTCACTCACATTTTGCAGCGATATAATTATATCATTTCGATGGGTAATGTACATATTAAGGCATAGCTGGCATTTCACACAAAACATCACGTTCATTCCTAGCAGTGTAATTAGGTCTGGGCTCCAGTTAGAACCCGAACCCCATAAAGCACAGCGGGTGTGCTGTCCGTTCTGCTGGTTGTCTGCGCTGCTGCTCTTATGTGTATAATTAAAGGATTCTGAATTGCATCAGACAGGTGCAGGAACAAGCAGTTCTGTATTTTGTCCCTCACGTTTGACGATGATGAATGTGTCGCAGACATAAATGGTGCGCGTTCGAGCCAGAAGTCGTCATTGTCATCGCCTCAACGCATTGATATCGAACCAAGTTACCGAGTATTTAAAGCAACTTTCACACTACACTCAATTGTGTGCTGTGCGTTGGGGCGATGCGCCCTAAAAGGCCAAAACACGCGCAGGCGACAGCGAACAAAAAAAAAACAATACAAAAATAAGAAAAATAATATCAAATTGAAAGAGAATTAATTCAGCAATTGAAAAAAACTGCGAAAGGAATGGACTAGCAGTTATCCCTTGCTACCAAATCTTAACCAATCATTCGTAAAATTGCTGATCATCTGTATTATGTGGGAATTTTTGTTTATAGCAAATAAATTGTTTATATGCAAATAAGTTTGTAGGGAGTTAGGTTGATTTTTATACCCGTTACTCGTAGAGTAAAAAGGGTATACTAAAGTCGTGCAAATGTATGTAACAGGCAGAAGGAAGCATCTCCGATATAATAAAGTATATATATTCTTCATCAGCATCAACAGCCGAGTCGATATAGCCATGTCCGTCTGTCCGTCCGTCCGTCCGTCTGTATGAACACCTAGATCTCAGAGACTAGAAGAGCTAGAGCAACCAAATTTTATACGTAAGCTAGTATTGTCTGTAGGCAGATCAAGTTTGTTTCAAATTTCGGCCACGCCCCCTCCCGCCCCCGCAATAAACAATATTGAATAACTCCCACAATTTTTAAGATATCGAGATCAGATTTTGCAGTGTAGTCTATGTGGCCAATATCTACAATCTCTACAATTTTCAAAAGGATCGGATAATAAATGGCCGAGTTAAAAAAATGTTGCATACTTATCCGAGCTGAGCTGAGTAACGGGTATTTCGAAGTCGGGCAGGGCCGACTTTAACTTATGCTCTCGTTTGTAATAGAAGACGTCCTCAAAGGGTTCAGGTACGAAAAAAACATTCAATTATAAGGCTCGCACACTAACAAGAGCAGAACAAACAGCTGAGAAACAGTGATAAACAGTGAACGAAACTGTTGAAAGAGTGACCAAAACAGCGACCAAAACTGTGACCCAACAATGACCAAACAGAGACCAAAACAGTGACTAAATAGTGACCACAACAGTGAGCAAAACAGTGACCAAAACAGTGACCACAGCAGTAACCAAAACAGTGACCAAAACATTGACCAAAACAGTGACCACAGCAGTAGACAAACAGTGATCAAAGCAGTGACAAAACAGAGACCGAAAGAGTGTCGCAACGGTGACTAAAACTTTGACCGAATCAGTGTCCAAAACAGTCACCAAAAAGGCGACTACATTGTGCCCGAGTTCAGAACGGTCGAATTTCGGTCCAACAGGATCGGTCAGAGCTTAATGACAAATGAGCATTCGATTCGGCAAGATCGTAGAATCGAGATTAATCTTAAACAACTTTCAACACCTTCAAATGCTTCTGAAGAATGCAACGACTTTGTACTATCCATTAAAGTAAAATAACAACCCACCTCCCGCCAAACCGATCGAGAGGCTAACGTGAGACATTGAACTACGGTTCTTGGGGAAGTTCTTAAAAATGTTCAAATAATAGTTTTTAAAGCAGAGCGAAAATGTTCCGAAGGTGCCTCCATGCCTTGCACATCATACCCTTCATCTACAGGGTATCTTCTTCAATATAACAAAAGCTTAGTATTTTTCTTTAGTATTTTATTTGTATGCTGCACAAATTTGGACACATGCTGCATACCAAAAAAAGAGCGATCGAAACGTAAAAGGATACTTTTTGCCCCGATTCTTGGTTGCCTCCTCAATGCCGATCCCATCGATATGGCAAACGCCAATAATTTATAAAGCGGACAATAAAATGTTATCAAAAAGTATATACAGCAACAACAACAGCAACAAACGACAGTCAGACGACAGGCTGAACTAAATGCCGCACGCCTGCGCATGCTGAACAAGCAGTTGCTGCTGCTCCTCCTCGTTGGACCTGATGATATATGAAATCATATAACAGCCATCGACAACAACAGCAACAACAACAGCAACAAAAACAACGAGGCATAAAGTGTGTATAGTTTATTAAACGTGCCACAAAGAAATGACAACAAAATGTTGAACCTGAACCGTTCTGTTGTTGGGGGGCTTTTAATTTATGTGACTTCTTCAGCAGGTTAACGCGAAGAAGAGAATTTGCCATAGAGAATTTATGAAGCAGCCGTTGTTGACCATAGTATTTTGCCTCTAATGACAGACAGCAACTCTATTAAGCGTAATTGTAGAAGAATGGGACCGGGAGAAGAGGTTAGGGGGACCAGCTGTGAATTGGTATAACAGTTGCCGGGAGGAAATGTGTGTTTTGTCGAAATACTTGATATTGTCTTAGTCTGTGTCTGCATTGTAAACAACAGACAACCTCATGGAGATAATATGGCATAACCTGGGCCTAAAATTGGCGTTAAAGTATACCCGAATAGCAAACCTGAAAGAACAGTAATTCTGGCTTCTAGGTTTAAGGTGAAGAAACAAGACCATCTGCGGGTTATTCAAGTTTAGGTGTCTGATGAAAGGTTTATCAGATGACTTATCAAATGAAATGTGTTGAAAACTCAGTGCCTTCTTGCATTCCTGCATTCCTGTATTGAAAGCTGTCCTCTTGACATATTAAAATCCCAGAGGCTATTCAATCCTCTGCATCCGTGTCTTTTCAAGCAGTGTCTCTCTAGGGAATTGAAAATGTTGCCCATCGTTCGGGTATCGTTACAATTTGTACAACTAAACTGGCCATCTGTATAACATCATATCTTAAATATCTAGAAATTAGTTTAAAAATCACAAAAACAAGATGTATCATCTTTCAACTTACTGAGCATTTTTGGCGCTCCCACATATCACGAATCACTTTTGAAGAGTCAAAAAATGCACACTGAACATCCAAGTATCATAAAAATTACCCTTGGAAGGTTTTGGTTCAATGGTTTACGATTCTATCATCAGCAGTCCATCAGCTAATTTCGACTGAGCCGAAGTTTATTTACCCTTGCGACATTGGAAACAACCATATTCATAAGATATAGTTACAGAAATTTGACCACATTATGCCAAAACCTTAAGTAACATTCCAAACAATCATAATGAAAGAGTTTTGATGCGTCTACATTAAAGACACAAAAGACAGATAGAATGACACACAGACGGTTAGACAAAGCTAAATCGACTCAGCTCGTCGCCCTAATCAAGAATATATATATAGTTTATGAGGTTGGAAATATATTTTCCTACATCTAGCCTAAATTATAATACCCTTTGCAAGAGTATAGTATACAAACAATAACAGTATGGATGTAACATACTTTTGCAAGAGCTTCATGAACTCCGTGTAACTTTGGTACAGAGCAGAGTAGGGGCTCGTGACACGACTCTAACACGAATGGCATATTTAAAACACGCACACCACGACAGGCACGACTTTATTCCTTTAGCCTGATTTGCTCCTCTACACTCATAAAACATTCGCCCTGAAAACTAGAAATTCTCCTATGAAATCCGTCCTAAGGCAATTCACCCTAAAATTAAAAAAAATATGTTCTCATTTATGGAAAACTTTCAAAGTTTCAGAAAAATTTTCCATAAATGAGAAAAAGTTTTCTTAATTTTAGGGTGAATCGCCTTAAGACGAATTTCCTAGGAGAATTTCTAGTTTTTAGGGCGAATTGTTTTACCAGTGTATGTACTTATCAAAGTTCATCAGTTTACCTGCATTTTTACTTGTCGAGATTTCATTTGAGATGGTTGAAGAATACCTCCGATTGCTATAAGTTCCCTGTCAAAAAACTCATAATATTATAGATCTCAGAGAAACTTTTATGAGACATCAGACAGGACATTTTTCCATTGATTTCAGATATCTTGATTTAAGCTCGCATATCCGATGAAGGTCCAGCAATTTCTGTTTTAGTTTTGTTATGAGATAAATATGGATGCGGAGGTTTGTTCAAAACATTCAACTTACTGAGTATTGGGGTCGTGTCTTGTCACTAAAAACTGACACGCATATGCAAGCACGAAATCTGATCTTGCAACCCGAACACGTCGTGTTAAGTCGTGCTTTTCTGTGACCCGGAATAAAAACATGAAAATCTTTGCTCGAATGGGATTCGAAATACCGATCTTGCTGATGATGACTTTAGCATCAATGCCATCAAGCTTTTTGAATGCTGCGAGCTTGTTTGATGGTGCAGCGTGTTAAGTTCCCCCTCGAGGTCCTAAGTTTATATGTTTTTCAGAATGAAAAATATTCAGTGAACCCTCAAAATATTTTACAATCCTCTTAATCCTCTCAATCCTCTTCTTTCAAAATTGGAGACTATTGAAAGACCTTTTGTATCCTAGAACTACTCGCATATCCATCAAGAAATCACAGCTAGTATGCAAAAATCGGGCCTAAACCTGAGTTAAAGTAAAAAATTGACAAAATGGGCCAGAAATGCATTTAATTTTCTAATAAATTACTAAATTAGGAATACAAAGCCAGGCCAGAGAGGTTGGAGCTGGCAATAGTTGTATGCAACAGGCGTATGATAGAAGAATCGATCCCTTTCCACAACTGAATAGTTGCTCAGCTTGAAAACAAAGACATGTTCTGAGATGTTCAGTAAGGGTTTCTTATATACAGTAAAAGTTATTTAGCTCTCTTTAGCTTTCACAATGTAAACAAAACCCAGATCAGCTGTTCAATGGATGTATTTTTCGATAAGTGGAGATGTCGATGACAGCTTAACTTATGTCCTGCCGTAACCCAACAGCTACTCCTTTGATAATACCAAAAATATGACTATCTAAGTTGCCACTTTGCCTTTATCTAGTAAAACGCTTCCTATTGGTAAATTCCATTTTCAGCTTTCCACCCCAAACATTTGCTCCTTGGCTACCATTTAGGTAGTCCTCTGTTGTTTTCATTTTTTGCCGAGCCCAACCCAATTTTCCAGTGATTATTCAAATGATTTAACTAGTTCAATGCGCGCTTTGACCCTCCATTTGGTTTGGTTGGTTTGTTGTTTTTTTTTTTGTGGCCTGCTCCAAGTTCCAGATCTCTAACCAAGCCAAAACTGCTGCCTACCTCTTGGCCCTGGGGCTAGGCTAGATCAGCAACTGACTGCATTACATTTGGCCAAGACAACAATGGGCATCGTCTACTATTTTTCTGTTTTTTGGCGTTGGGCGTTTTTATTTTTACAGATATTGTTCGTAGGTTGGTCGTAGTGATCGTCTCTGGCTGTGCCCTCTCATTGTTGTATTGTGGTGGTGGTGGCGGTGGTGGTGGACGGTGGTGGTGGACGGTGGTGCTGCATGGCGGTGGTGTGGTGCTCCTCCAATCATCATTTTTGTGTAGATATTCGCTTGGTGATATATTTTGGGTTGAGCGCTTCCGGCAAATCGAAGGCAGCGATTCAGAGTGAAAGGTCAAGTTTGCTGGCCAAAAGAGAAAAAAGGCAACAGGCAGCATCAGCAGCAGCAGCAGCCAACAACTGCTGGCCAAGGAGCTGGAAGGCTTCGTGTGGCATCGAAATAAACAAATCAAAGTGAGTTTCGGTTGGTTTTTTCTGTTGTTGTACAATTTTCTATAACATATTTGTGATCGTTGCGATCTTTGCAATCGCCTTTTGACTTTCCATTTATCCACCCGGATCCATGTGTGTGTGTGTGTGTGTGCAACCACTTGGAATGTAACGAAGATGATCTTGGTTGGTTGGCTTTGCGCAGAGCGAGCTGGGCTAGGACTATTGACAGTCTGAGATAAAACTTGACTTTGGAGATCATTAATTGCTGCTCTAAAAACTGGCCTGGGAAAGTCAAAGCCAAAGCCAAAGCCAGATGGAGATCGCACTCCCACACACACACACACACACTTGGCCCACGATTTAGCCAGTCGAGGAGAGTGTTTTGGTATGGGTGCGGTTCCTTCAGGGTCTTCGCCTGCCATTGAACTTGTTCCACATTTTGATTGTCAAAGTTCAACCGGCATTCGGCCATTAAAATGTCTCACAAATCCAAACATTTACGATCACCTGAAACCGGCCAGAAACCTAGCCTAATGAGTTCGAGCAGCTGGGGATACGCTGCTCGATATACCACCCAAGTGGCTTTCATCCTAGAGATGCACCGCATAAATACCCACCGAGTGTGTCGTAAAAGTCACAGAGCGATCATCAAAACTTGATGTCGGGGCCAAATGCTATGCCAATTTTTAGCGCTGCTAGAACAAGTGCAGCGCAGACCTCCTCGGAGGTTGCCGCCACCATCCACTCGTGGAGTTTATTGCGTTCGCCTGCACATTTGAATCAATCGTTGGATTGGTTTCGTTTTTTATTATGATGGCCCGGCCGGGGCAACCGGTTGGGGGAGCACTGAGCACTGCATTGATATCATTTCGGTTTTGACATTTAGCAGCGCTAATTCATGTGAAATCACCTGAGGATTATGTTCATAAGCACACATTACGATTACACGTTTATTATAATTTAGGAGTTTGAGTTAAAAGATCGAATCGAAGGAAGAAGTAGAAGCGGCTGACCGGTTTACTGAAGAGCTTTGGGAAAGCGTGTGACAAAACCAAAAAAAAAGGAGATCATTTAGTAAGCGAACGATTTAGATAAGGACCAACTAAGTGATCTGGGGCTGGGAGGCAAGAGAGAGAGGAAGGTTTTGTGAGTTGGCTTGGCACTCAGCTATTTTGGAGCTTTTTATTTGAAGAAAACCCTTGGAGCAAAACTAACGCTCAGAAAAAAATACTTTATTATGTGGGCATTTGTATTGTGGAATTCCCTATACAATTCTGTCCTAAAATCAAGACTATAACATAACTCATAATGAATCCTCAAGATTTTGTTTATAGAAAAGAGTTATAATGAAGTAGTTTACCCCTTAGAAGAAGCAAATGGTTTTTAAGAATGGTTATTCAATATGTAAATATCGTACCGTCTTACAGTTTCAAGCACATAAACTAAGCAAATATTGGAAGAATATACCGAGACCTACACTATTTGGACTACAATTAAGCTTGTGGTGATTGATCTATAGATAATCCCCTGAGGCCTTTAACTCTAAAGGATGATTTTTAGATAAAATTATGCGGATTGAAAGCTCTATCGGGTCACATAGTCTTAAAAAACCCTAAAAAATATCCCAAACGGTTGCCAAATGGAAGGGTCACACTAATTTGAAGGCCGCTTGACCGCTTCTATGACATTTCCTCCGTCAGTTTGAAAGCTATCTTCACGAAACTTTGCACGAAGTCTTGTAAGACAACTACGCTGCACACTTATCGGAACTGGGCGGTTGGGATGACTATAGCTTATAGCTGTCATAGGAACAATCGTTCGAAAAACTAGTTTTAGTGAGAAAAACTTTTTTGTATTCAACGGAAACGCCTTCAAACTTTGTATTTCTTAGTTTGCTAGGCTTTTATATGAGTCCACTAAGTTTGGTCGAAATCGGACATCTATATGGTATAGCTCTCATAGAAAAGTAAGGTCCGAAAAGTAGTCTTAGCAAGAAAAACTTTTTTGTTTTCAATGGAAATGTTCTCAAAATTGACATTTATTTATTTGATATGCTTATACACCATTCTACAAAGTTTGGTTCAAATCGGATGACTATAGCATATAGCTGCAGTACGAATCATCGGTCGAAAAGGAAGTTTTAATGAGAAAAACTTTTTTGTTTTAAGTGGAATCGACTTCTGATTTGTTACATGTTTGTTTGTTAGAATTTTGGATGATTCCACTAAGTTTGGTCGAAATCGGACATATATATGGTATAGTTCCCATAGAGAAGTAGGGTCCGAAAATTAGTCTTGGTTAGAAAAACGTGCTGCAAGTGTATACAAACTTCTGCTGAGCCGAAGTTAACTTTGCTCTATTTTATTTATATAAAGTTCGACCTAAAAACGTATATTCGTGCTTTCGGCAAATCAGCCTTTGACTGCAAAAAAATTAAGGTTTATTGATATAGTTCTGTAGCTTGGCATCTGACAGTTTTTTGTTCGTTTTGAACACCCATTGCACACTTCTGCCACAGTTTATTCTAGTTAACATAACCAACCAGCCAGCCCAGACAAACTGTTGCAGAAGGAGCAAGATGCGGGCAAACGTACTTGTAGGTTCGTTGCGCTCGTTTGTGACATGCGTGCGGTTCCACCAATCATGTTGACAGTCTTCTGAAGACATCGGCTTCTCTTCATCGTTGTCTGCGCACTAATTGAGCATTTAAATGCAGCGTAATTACTTTTCTAACACCTTCATCAGAGGCAGCCAACGGCTTTTCAGCCTTTGATGCCCCCTGCAAATTAGCATATAAATTGTCCCGTGTGAACATAAAATCAAATGACATGTGAGTTTGTCAAAATAAAACAGAAAAAGCGAAAGAAAGAAACGAGCCGCCTTGACAAAGTTTTTGGGCGGAAGGACATGATGAGGTGAAATACTCGTCTTGCTCAGCGGATTAGCATATAGCCAAGAACGTGCAACTAATTGGAAATGGAACAGCCATGAATGGATGGATTCGTATTTGAAGTTAAACCCCTAAATTCTAACAACCGGCGCCAGTCAGACGTCTTTATGTTCGCTTACATGTTTCTGGTGATGCATTTTAAACTCAATTTAATTAATGTAACATAAAAACCAACAAAAGAACCCAACACTGCGCACTGTGGGCGAGTTTTTTGACCCAGGCAGGAAATGCATCGCATTTAGAATGCCAAAGCGTAAAACCAAACGAGCAGGAGAGCCCATGCCATGCGCTTTGCATAACAACTGAGTGCGTTATGAGTGCGAGGCAAGTTCTGATGGCGCTGCATTTGCACTTGTTGCCACAGAAAGCCTGGAAGATGGGGCCGGAGGAGTGCCCAGGTTTCCGGTCACTTTTTCTTTTTGTTGTATTTGTATAGATAATCAAATCATTCAAATTGATGGGTGAAATCATAAATTCATATGAATTCCAAGAACTAAACACTAATGTGTGAGGCCTATTAGGGTGGACATTTGGATGAAATTTCCTTGGAAAGAAATACCGGAGGAAATCGGATCATTGTGGCATACATTTGGAAAGAATATTCTATAATTATTATTTTTGGATATGAAAATATCCCTTCCATGTTAAATGGATGTTAAATTTTCATCCAAAGGAGCTGAAAATCATCCAAATGAGATGAAAAATGAATATTTTAATACAGATAAATTATGGATAGTTGTAAGAGTCGGAAGAAAGTAAGTAATATATGATATATAATCTTGATCAGTCATTTCCTTTCCTTCAAAACAAGAACTTAACAAAATTGGTTTGGTACAGCATCGTTTCCTTTTGCTGAAACATAGTTTTAGAATAAAGACGCACAGAAACCTCTTTGCTGATGTTGTTGTTGCGCCCTTCTTTTAGATTTTAGTAATGATGCTCTTATATTATTATGTATACTCAAAATTCTGCTTAAAAACTCACATCTAATGTTGGGTATAACCAATCGTGATGTATGTAAATCGCATTCGATCACTGATCACTTTAATCACTCACCCATTTTTCGCACTCAACGCTTCCTCTCTCAAGATGTCAGTGGTGAAGTTTTGGGCATTTCCCAGCGGCCTGTCCATTGACTACGTTTTTTCCACAGTTTGGCTTTAACTTGCTTGGGGGGATTAAAAGGCATTAGCCGTGGCTTGTGGCTCAGCTCAGGTTTCGAGTCGAGTCAGTCATGTCGCTCGCTCGGCTCTTGTGCAATTTTTGTAAATTCCAAAGCCAGGATGTGATCAAACAAGTCCCGGATTTAATTGAGATCAGCAGCAGCGATGTGCGGTGCGATGTGTGAAAAACCACATACAGTTTTTGGAAAATTTGCACTTTTCCCTCGGGCAGGCCATCTAAAACCGCAGCCGCAGCCGCAGCCGCGATTCCACTTCCGTTAAGGGGGTTTTCCTCAATCCCAGCGTCCAGCTTCCAGTTACCAATTCTCTCTCTCTAATCTTAAACATGTGGGTCTTCATACCATTAACATATCGTTAGTGATCACCTCTGATCCGTGGGAAGTTTTTGCCTTGGAACTTCCAACAACTTGGGAAGCAGAAAGGATTTGCAGCCGCACTTGGTTGATCTCCTAATTTCAAAATACAAAAATGTGTCATAATTGTAGCGTAATTATTATTTATGTTGTCATGGCTGATCATAAGTTATTTCATATTTGCCAAAAGTCTTTGGTTGGCTTTGCAACCCCTGCTTCGAGCTGTGTGCATTGTTATTCTAAATCATAATTTCGGCTCATTTGCATAATTTCATAATTCGAATACAATAACAATTGTTCAATAAGTCAAAATCAATGTATCAAAGAACGAGTTTGATCTAGCCAAAGCGTAATGAAGTTATTAACAAAACAACAGCTGTCAAATGGCAAAAACGAAAAGGAAAACAAACAAACTCACAGCCATAAAAAAAAAACGGCAGAGAGAAATTGGCAAATATCGAAACAAGTTTTATTCACTTTTCTTTGGCAAAATTTTGTGCAAAAAAATTATTTTTTTATTTGCAGTCGGTTGAAGTTATAAATTGCTGTTGACTGGAATTGACTGGAACTAGCAAAGAAAGCGAGTTGTTTGGTTTTTAGTTGAAATTTAGACTTAGAGCAATCACAATACCAATTCTTAACCATTTCAGCCACAAAGAAGGCTTCATTTATTTGAGTTGAATCTGATAAAGTTGCTAGTTAGGAGCACAGTTTGGTTGGTTTTTTATCGACTAGCACTTAAAACTTCAAACAAAGATTCGAAACTTATTTTACAATAGCCATCATATTCAAAGCTTACTATACATCTTTAGTGTTACGGGTGACACCCGGCTTTTAATCTGAACAGATAGGAAATTCTAGCAATTTTCTTAATTTTTTGGGACCAATCGACATTCTAAAACTACTATGACCTACTATACCTACGAATTTTGCCTTTGGTCAAAGCATTTATATTGCTCAAATGATATTGATATTGATATATATACTGATGGAGCACAAGACTGCCCAAAATCCGGCCTTCCCCGCACTATGCGAAAGCCACAAACCATCAGAGCCGTGAAAGATCGAATTCGTCGAAATCCACTGCGCAAGCTGAAAATCATGTCTCGTGAGATGAATATCAGCAAGGACTGCATGTCGCATATCATAAAACGTGACTTGTGACTTATTGCATAGAAGACATATACCAAAGCATTGCGTCGCCAGTGCCCAAACAATGCTCCGTATTCACCGTAGAGGAATCGTTCAACAAACGGAACGATAGAGTGTTTGCTGTCTTATCAAAATAAGCCTCCCAACTCATTTCGAGAGTTCAGAGAGGTCACTATCCATATTATGTGAGGGTTTGGTGGGGAGTCGCCTATGATATGGTCACCAAGCCACATTTTTGTAACAAAATGGAGTCAAAACATTGGCGAAAGTGTGTCAACGTTTTGGAAAAGGTTGTGCAGCCTCTCAACACGAAATTGCTTGCCAAACAAGCCGTGAACCTTTCAACAAGACTTCGCTCCAGCTGGCAAGGCAAAAAAAGACTGAAACATGGGTGAAAACCCACTTATCGAGCTTCATTTCTACGGATGATGGGCCTGCTGGTATCCCAAACCTGAAGCCATTGGACTACATACAGGGATCCGTTCTTGAGGCTTTGACTTGCTCTACTCCCAAATTTGCACCCAAACGTTTAGTTTTTTTCCGATCCGATTCCGATCAATGAACAGTATCCCAATTCATGAGGTAAGCACTGCAATCGATATGTTGCAACCATTGAGTGGCCGAATGAAAATAAGAAAATAGTTTTTAAAAATATATGTTCTTATTCATTTTATGACCCAAATGCTGTGTACCAAAACCAAAACTAGGTAACAAGATGCCCAAACACAGACTGCTCAACATCCAGGCCGACGCCAATGATATCGTCAATGGGAAAACCAAGTCATCTCTCACTCGAAGACCATTCTAATTGGGGATGCTCTCCTTTGCAAACTCTTTCTGTTAGGCAAATAGACACGCATGATGAAGTCGCAAAAATATTACTAGGACCTTGAAGAACGGAACTACTTCAACGACGACTCGCAGGCCACAAGAGAGACTCTTAATCTAAATGTTATCCCGTATATGTAAAGCAGCAACACTTATGCCATGCAAACTCAGAGAAAATTAGCCATTTTCTCGAAGTCTCAAGCATTTTGTGTAAGCACAGAGGAAAAAAGGATATTAAAAAATACATCCATTGGAGGATTTTTCGTATCCATTTGGACGGGATATGTCTTAAATTTCCTTTTAATTATGCAATGGAGCTGTAAATCATCAAAAGAATATGAAAAATAATCATCATTTGGATGATTTTGCAGCTCCGCTGGATGATTAAAAGAATTTGGATGGATTTTTATCTGTGCAGTATTTGAAAAGTGGATGGGATTTACCTCAAGCTGGATAGCTGTGAAGCATTTGAATCAACTGATTTCTGGATAAGATCTAGAATAACTAGAATGCTAGAATGCAACGAATTTTGGGTAGCTGTAATGGACAGAGGGTTAGTAATACACATTTATCTTAAGGTAGGAAAAAATGTTTAAGCTAATCTCTCTAAAAACCTAAAGTTAAGGAGTGGATATCAAAAATGGTGAGAACTGAAGCTCAACCCTGAGTACTAGATTCTTCTCTTGAATCGAATATTCGACTCAAGGGGATTCCCCCTGAGACACTTACAATGTCTCAAAGGACTTATGCCCTTCACGAGCCCAACAATTCTGCAGCAATTATCTGAAATCAATAATTCACTTTAGCTCATAACCGAATAGAGTATAAACAGCTAACAATAACTAAATGTTATTTACATAACCATAACGTTTTTGTGCGCATTCAAGTTATTTAGCTACTAAAAAACAATTTGAAAAGTCATCCAAAATAATGAATACGCTTGTAAAACTCAAAAGATGATTCACTGAAATCAATTTACTAATTGTAATGTGAGCAATCAACATTTGACCCAACCGAAATTGGATGCAAACTTATCATCAAAAAATAAAATGTTTCCAAGTTTCACACATACCCAAGATTACAATAACAAAGAAATGGATTTCTGTTTAGTTAACTTAAGCTCGAGCTGTTAAATCAAAAATATGCAAATTACTGGCTGGAACCCGACTCGATGCTGTTGTTTGATTGATATGTGCTGGTTATACAGTCATCTGCCGCTGGTCGCTGGTCGAAATGATGCAATCAAACTATGTAAATGCGAACTCGGAGCGTGTGCGAACGAGTTGACTTCTCCAGGTAAGCTCTGGGCATAATTTAGTAGCTGAAACAAAAACGAAAAAAAAAACACAGTTCCGTCTGACATTTTATGACGGCGAGCAATTAAAAAAGTTGAAAAGTCAAAAAGTCACTGCAAATTAAAAAACACGCCCGCATTTTTTAGGAACCGACCTTGAGTTTTCCTTGAATTTCCCTTTCGGCGTTTTTTACGCAACTCTCCCGTAGCAATTGACTTTTTTATTTCTCACCCACCTCACCTCAAGGTGACACATGTGCGGGAAATAAAAAACAAACTACTTACTGTTCATCCTTAAACCTTTTCCCCTTAAAAAGCAAAACTTGCCGCAGTGATCTGCTTTGGCTCGGGTTAGAGGGACGGCTGCTCGACTTTTTATGACACCCACGGCCGGACGCGCCTGACTTTATGACTCTTCGGCGTTTTTTAGGGCAATTCTTGTGGCTACCTAAGCCTGGTGATTTTGTTACCTAATCGCGGGATCAGCTTACCTAAGCTGGCGATTATCCTAGGATCATAATTATGATGAGTCCAGCCCGCCGACGCGACGCGCTGCACCTCAACTCTATGCCGAGCGCGCAAAAAACTTAAGCCAGGGGATTAAAAGTTGGACAACAATTGTTCCCATTTTTTTCGGGCTAACTAATTACCCTGCGAGGGAAAATTACCCATTTGGGCAGCGGGCGGAAATTCGCGAAATTTTTTATGGTGTGAAAAAAAAATAAACGAAGATACCGAGGAAAAATCGAATCGATTGCAGACAAAAGGGCAAAAAGGTGGAAGTCGGCACATTTGTTGACTTTTTTGCAAGCCTTTTGTGTCATGTTTTTTGACATTTTTACACGGAACACGCAAGATGATGGCTTCACTTTCCCATTTTATGATTGCAACTAAAGTGGCAATGTTCTAAGAAGCTCAACTAATGGGGTGTTTAATGAAATACAACACAAAATGATGAAATTTTTAACTCATGAAGTTGCGTTTTTTGTTTGCTGCGGCTGCTGTTAACCCTTTGCCAACAATGCGAAACCACAGAAGGGTTAATCACACAAAAGGGGTTAACAAACAATGACACGATTCATAAAAGGGTTAGTTGCCCTGGCTGTAGGAAAGCGAGAAACAGGTAGCTCCTAGCTCGTAAAAAAGAGTTAATTGAAGGTTTATGGTTAGCTTTGTTTGTGCGCGAAAGATGGAATGCGGAGAATATGCCAAGGATTGTATAACACCGGAAAAGTAAGTTGACTTAAGGAACGAACGTTTAATTCATGCTCTAAGAAGCCAGAAGTAGGCCAGTCATGGTTTCTAAGATTTTGAAGTTCTAATTGATATGAAATTATCTGTACTTCTCCAAGACTTTAGGTCTAATTTCTATGCAAAGGTCCGGTACCTTGACTTGCCTTTTTCTATCCGTAGAGTAAAGAGGGATATTTCAATGTCGCGCAATTGTAGAAGGAAGCATCTCTGATATCATGAAGTATATATCCTTGATCAGCATCAACTACCGAGTGGATCTATTCGTCTGCAGGAACACCTAGACCGGCCCATAATACACGCCAAACAGTGCACTTTTCGGAATGCATTGGCAGTTTTGGGAATGCTTTTTTCTGCTCTTCACACCAAAAACGGCAATTTTGTTTGTTTTGTTGTTATTTAACAAGAAATGAGCTTCGTCGCTGAACACAATTTTCTAATAAAAAAGTGAATCTTCATTGAGCATGAATTTTAATAGTAAAATTCAATAATCTGCCAGCGTTGTTTGTTTGTAAGTCGATTAATGGTTAAATTATAGACCAAACCGAACATGTTTGACAGTAACATGTGACACAAAAACAAGAGCAGCTGCCATAAACAGTGTTGCCAAAAAGAAAGTTGCTAAAATATCACCCTTAAGTTGATTTCTTTGAAAACTTTGAAGAAATATTCAATAGCTAAGCTAAAATAGGCTTTTCCGGAATGAACAGAGACCTGTTGCCTATTTACGCTGTGAAAAGAGCTTCTCTGCAATGATTTTGGTGTGTGGAAACAGCTTATATTGAAAAGCAATCAAAATATTCTCCACTTTTAAAGCTTCGAAATAAAAACCGTCAGTTCAATAACGATTTACAAATGATTCCAAGACCATTTGGTGGATTTAAGCCAAGGTTTTCTTGAAATGAAAATAAAAAAGGCAGCCTGTCCAGGTTGAATAAATTATATTCCTTTCAGTTTTACTTTCTTTATAGAAATCCAAGATTTTTCATCGTTTTTGTACCTTTTAATTCATCTGTATGAATTGTCAATGAAGTGAAGCAGTTTTCGGTTCGACTTACCAATTTAACCAACGATTGGTTGGCTGCTTATAAGCCAATGTTTATGCATTATTTTCCGGATTGATACAATTGAATTGCGTAAGTCTTTAGAAATTTTTTCGATCTGTTACTTTGCCTAGAGGTTATGCTTAAAACTTGATTTGGTAAGGCAACGGACATGGAAATGGATTTTCCTTAGAATAGATCGTAATTTGCGTCGACTTCAATGTAAGACATACAAAAAGTTCCGTTAAGAACACTTTTTTGCTGACCTGTGTGTGATAAGAAGTCACAGAAGATATGCCAGATTGATTCTTAAGCAATTTTTAGTAGTTTTAGTTGTCAAAACCCATTACCGCTTCAACAAGCCATAGATTTGTTGGAAAATTCTTCATCAACATATTATTCTTTTTCAGTTAACTCCCTGCAAACATAACAAATACTTCTCTCCCAAACTGCGTCGCTGATTCAATGGGGGAAAAGCAAACAAAAAACCACATTAAAGTACTTGTTACTTGGTTCCCAAATACCCCCAACCATATTTTCATTCTCCAGTCAAGAGTAGTGGCTCCGCCCCTGTTAAATAAAATGAGCAACTGTTAAAAATGAAGTCAACGAAGCCAGCGCTCCATATGTAACCATAATATCTGTCTGTGTGTGTGTGTGAGTATTCAACCGCCCTTAACATGCGAGCACATTTAATAAATAACCGAATAACGAATAATATCAGAGCAATGCAAATCGGTCGCCAGAGAGTGAGAGAGAAGACGGCTCTCTGAGTCGAGCTCATTCATTAACATCGCCAGCTAACAGCAACTTAACAGTCACTCAATGCCGAGTGCAATTTGATCCCTCTCTCTCTCTCTCACCATCTTGCTCTCGCTCGTTACTCTCTCCGCCTGATCTCTAATGAAAAACTGGAATTAATCGTGCCGTTGTGTGTGTGTGTGTGTGTGTATAGGCTATGTACCACTGGGGTTTTGATGACCAGTAAGCGAGACGACGACACACAGAAATGCTTCTTGCCAGTTACGAGTTTGAGCCAGAAATCAGTCGTCAGTTTGTAGCCGAAGTGTCAGTTACACACAACTCGTGAGTAACCCACAGAGAGAAAACCGCGTGAAAAACTATCCAGAAAATTAATATACTACCAAAAGTGCATTCAAAAAAGAAAGCAAAAAACAGCGTGAACTTTAGTGAAAGAACATTTTGAGAACGTTTTACCAATAACCAAAACATCAACAGCGACACACACAGAAAAGAAGGTAAGTTGCGCCCGCTGAAAGTCAATTCACATTTCGGGTACGCGCGTCCGCCGGCAAAAATATGGTTTTATGACACTCCGTGAACTACTTCGATTTTTTACAGTTTCACGGGAAAAAATTGCCCAAAAAAATTGCTTTCGAGCAGGGAAATGTCTTTTTATGACCCGACGTCAAGGTCTGTTCGAAATCATTTTTTTAGGATTGGAAAACAGAACTCGTAATGACTTGAGCTCTCTTTAAAAAATAAATGTACAAGCGGCCCGCTGCTACCTGAGTTTTATGATGAACGCATAGGGTTGCATAATCCGCTAGCTTAAGTTTTTTTTTGGATTTTGTTCTTCGCCTGCCTGGGATCATAAAAAATGCATCCTTGGATGTCGTTTTTTTCTCGTTTTTTGCTATAAATGTGTCGAGTTTAAGGGGTCACAGCATCAGTTGCTTGACAGCTCAGAACAGGAACAGATCGCGAAGAGAGAGAGAGAGTGCGAATATTGCTATCACAAATTGTTTAAAAAATCAAGGAACCCTTCCAAAAAATGGTGTTCAACCTGGTTAGTATTTGAATTAAGAAACGGCTACAACTTTTACAACATGGATTACCAGTGACCAAAGTGTGCGCGCGTGTGTGTGTGTGTGTGGATTAAACAATTTACTAAAAAATGGATTTCTATCTCGTTTTACAGATGAATCAAACTTGCAAAGTGTGCGGTGAGCCAGCGGCGGGCTTCCATTTTGGTGCCTTTACATGCGAAGGATGCAAGGTAAGTGTCAAAGAGTGAAAGTTGTTAGGAACATTTTATGAAAGAATGACACTACAAAGTTGGAAGTGCTGGAAAAGTTAGCTGAGCCGAATTTGATTAAAATTTATAGTGTTTTTTGTTTAAAATTTTCAAAAAATGAGTTAGGAACTCCCTAATGTTGGAAATTACCACCATTTAAAGTAAGAAATAGGACTAAGACTGCTGGGGAGGTAAATCTACAGCGAATTCAATCCTACTATATACAGTTTAGAGGCTCGAATCTTGACAAATTCTGTATTGTATCATTCAAAGAAGGTCAAGCTCTGCAGAAATATCCAATTTTACAAAAATCTAAAATGGTTTTAGTTTAAAATTTTTTCAAAATGGGTTTGTTAAGACTCAAAATGGTTTAATAAGTTTCTTAGAACTTTAAATAAGTCACAATTTGGGGGTAATACACCAGGAATATGAATAGAGAACCCAAAAGTATAAGAAAATAATGAAAAATTATCTTATCAAAAATGGTTTAAATTCCTAGAATTTTAATCAAGTTATTTTGAATCGAATGTGAAGTTGTGTGAGGCAAATAACTTAAAAATCTTTCCTTCCTTCGAAGCGGCATTGAAAGTAGTAGAAAATTCTTAAAAATTATAAATTTTCCCCATTTAATTCATTCATTCTTCTCTTCTCTTCTCATTTTAGTCCTTCTTTGGTCGCTCGTACAACAATATCAGCACCATAAGTGAGTGCAAAAACGAGGGCAAGTGCATCATTGACAAAAAGAATCGCACCACCTGCAAGGCCTGTCGCCTACGTAAATGCTACAATGTGGGCATGTCCAAGGGTGGCTCACGCTATGGTCGTCGTTCCAATTGGTTTAAGATACACTGTCTGCTGCAGGAGCATGAGCAGGCGGCAGCACAAGCCGCAGGCAAAGCACCCGGAAGTGTATCCTCACCCGTGGGTTCGCCTTCCGGTTTTGGTGAAATGGCCGCGGTGGCGGCAGCTCATCTGCAGCAACAGCAGCAACATCATCATCAACAACAGCAACAGCAGCATCACCACCAGCAACAACAACAGCAGCAGCAGCAACAACAGCGTCATCCTCATATGCCACCACTGCTGGGTTATCCCAGCTATTTGCCCGAGCATTTGCCCTTCTTCAGCATGATGGCCACACCCCAATCACCCTTCCAGCTGCCACCACACTTGTTGTTCCCCGGCTATCATGCCAGTGCTGCCGCAGCAGCAGCCGCAGATGCCGCTTACCGTCAGGAGATGTACAAGCATCGTCAGAGTGTCGATTCTGCCGCCTCCGCCGAATCACAGAGTCGCTTTACGCCTCCCAGCATTGCATCAGTAGCATCAGCAGCAGCCGCCCCACCCAGCAGTGCCACACCACCCACCCGACCCACCTCGGCCAGACAGTCGCCCATTGATGTGTGCCTGCCCGAAGAAGAGGACATTGTGCAGCACAGTCAATCGCCTCTGTTGCATCCGATTGCTATTCGAGCCACTCCAGCCAAATCCCAGAGCTGCAGTCCCTTGAGTTTTGCCGCCAAAATGCAATCCCTTTCGCCTGTCTCTGTGTGCTCCATAGGTGGCGAGACCACGCCCGTCGCTGCTCTGGCCAAACCAAGCCAACAAGATGGTCCCATGGACCTGAGCATGAAAACCTCCCGCAGTTCGGTGCACAGTTTCAATGACAGCGAAGAGGACGAAACACCCAACCATCGACGCAAGTTTTATCAACTGGAAGCGGAAACCAATTCGTCCTCCTCCTCAACTTTCTCCTCCTCCACCGCTGCCGCTGCCGATCATGAGCTGGTGAAGCGTCAAAAGCTGGGCGAATCTCCTGCGCCTTTTGGTGCGACACGGAACGGTTTCGCGGCTGCCAATGCCATGCGTGGCATCTTTGTGTGCGTCTAGTGGGCGGAGCACTGGCCCACCCACCCAAATTGTTGTTGTTTTTTCTTTATTTGTTTATGTAAATTTTCAATGTTCGACCAATTGGACGTTAGGACAGACAGGTTTTGTTAGAGAGAGAGACAGCTAGCTGGCACACACACACACACACACACCTATTCACTGAGCTCACATCCAAAAATTATTTGTATAAAAAAGAAAATATTTAAAAAAAAAACACCAAATTGTACATACCACACATGCTTAGATACTTATCTATCTATTGGATACAAACTCCTTCCCACCATCCTCATTTTATTGTACATAGAACGCAAAATTGTTTAGGCCTAAGTCTTGATCTTAAGCGCGTTTAATAGCCTAAGTATTCTATTTTAGTTTGTAGTTTAATTTGAAATTTAAACAAATTGGCTTTTGTACTTAAGCAGAAATGAAAAATAAATATAAAATTATTGAAATGAATTTAAAAAAAATGTGGATTAATTTGGAAGGGAAACTGCTTGGGGAGAGGTGACGCAAAGGTGAAGCAAACTTCCTGAAGTTCTCTTGGCGAGAGAATCAGGTGAGATTCAATATTATTCCCCTAAAAGCTCTTGTAATATTAACTTTAGTTTTTTCATGAAGAATACTTCATGAAGTTTGCTTCATCATGTAAGTTTCGAAATTTCAAAACACAAAACAAACTTTAAGATATAATATTATCAGTTAGTTACGGCATTGTGAGCAGAGAAGTTGCCACTGACTACTGAGATAATAATTACACAAGGCATCAAAATAAGACTTATTTCATAGTTATTAAGGATTCTAGAGGATTTCCGTGAGCTGTTTCGGAAATGTTCCATCACGAGTAGACTTATACTTATTTGAGCTTAAAGTTCCTTAAAATGCCTGTTTGGAAACCCTTTTAGACACGATATATGGGGAAACTGTGATCTCATAGTACAGTCATACTCATTAGCTTTAAAATAAAGTGTCCCAACCATTTCTGCGATTTTTTTAAGCGAAGCTATTCCATTTTGAATACTTGTATTCAAAACTCTTAAAATATCTACTGCCCCAAAAATATGCTATGCTATGTCACTATTTGGTAATAAGTTCTTATGAAATTTTTTAACTACATCCATGGCCAACACATGAATTCAAAATGGTATATCTTAGCTTCTAAAAATCTTAGGATTGTTTAATTTAAAGCTTAGAAATGATACTGTACGATAAGTGAGCCCAATGTTTACCGCAGAAGAAGCATAAAAAGGGGTCAAAATATGCTCTTCAAGTTAAAATTACCAAAAATCTAGACATGATGAACCATTTCCGAGAACTGAATCGTGTTCGGCGCTCACTTAAATGATCTAGAATCACCACCAATCAACCTTTCCATATGGAACCTGTGTGGCCTAGTATTACTTACATATATCAAGATATTTACAGTTTGAAAAGTTCAATAAGATAGAAAATTCTGTTTTTAAGCAAGAGATTCTTGTATCAATATCGATTTTTTATATCCCCTATTTCTTGATATCAAGAACGGTTTGCAAATGTTAAGACTGACTCGGGATTCTTAAGCCAATCCAATGTTGAACTAAATTCCATCCATATATTTTATGCCTAAATCAATCCTGGTTTAATTTCGACTCTAAAGCGAGTTGTTTTAGAATCTAGAAGTCCCGTTCTCAGTTTTTATGTGTTCTTATTTTATGCGTTGTTTTTAAATTAAGGTATTATGATCTTAGCTTCATTTTGTTTTATTCAAGAATTTTAATTCTATTTTTATATTTTTGAGTTTCTAAATTGATTTCGTCCTTTATAACAAGTGCACCATATCGTGACACAGTGTCTTAGAAGTTTCGACGATCTTAACCTTTAATAGAAATATAGAAGGTTAATCAATGTCCTTGATCGAGGGTACAGGCTACACTTGACGAGTTGTAAAGAGAATTAGTCGGTCTAAATAAAATCCATAAATTTTTTGAAGTTAACTCCAATAAAGCTTAAATCAAGGGTGCACAATACAGTGTTACATATAAAAGCGCAGGATAACTTGTAGTTGAGTTTAAATCAGCAAGAGGCATAGCAGTGAAAGAAAAGAGACGACACATACGAAAGAATTTGTTGCAATTTCGCTATGAGCAAAGCGCTTTGCACATTAAAATGGCTACGCGGAAAGCAACAACACATGCGACCGATGCGTATAGCTAGCGGGCACCCCTGGCGTAAAACATGATAGTAAAGCTAGCTACGCATTTGCCGATGTTTTAATATACTTAATCACTTCTTAGATCATTTCTATGGCACTGTTTCGACATGATAAAGAAGGGACGGGAAGGGAAGGGACTTGTTCTCGTAGAAACAGGCGGACGGGAATAATAACTCAATCGCCTCAGCTCGTCATACTAATCAAGAATACAGGATTGTAAAACTTGAGAGCTTTTCATTTAAGGGCACCAAATGCCAAAGTGTAAGGTTCCAAAAAGGCAAATATTTCCCATCAATGAAGTTCTAAAGTATGTCTACTTGGAATGGATTTGATGTAGATAGCTCCCTGGTCCCTCATTGTAGTTTCTCTCTTTGACATACCTCAGATCAGTGATTGGTTAATCCAAAAATTCCTGCACCTCTTTAGGTATTCCGTACCCAACTTGTAGAACAAAATCATAGTACCACACTCTCACAATCTCTTGACCAAATCGACAAGCGGTGTCTTTTGAGCTGCTCTCCCTTGCATTGCCTCAAACACGGGCCAAATGGGCGTGGCCTGTCAACACCAACAAAAAAAAAAAACAACCTACAGAAACAAATTCAGAAAATGCTTTTGGCATAAATTCAATCAACATTTTGTTGCAAGTGGCCGATAATAAAACCGATATAGCAGCCGTTAAGTGTCTGATGTCTTCTGTCTGCTGTCGTCTATTGCAATCGGATTGTTGTAAATTAAAAATGCCACAAATGTTACGCTCAGATATTTGTTATGCGTTGGTCATGGCCCATAGGCCTATGTTGGGGATACACCCCGTCGAAGAAGCAGACCACGTGCTGCCTCAAATAATAAACTTTATATTAACACATACAAAAGTCATACGCCACGTTGATGCATAGAATTTTAATCACTTAATTAGGCAGAACGAAACTTTTGTTTAACCATTTTTGGAGGAATGGAATTGGACAGGGAACTAGGCAGAGCTTTGGATGCAAAATAATGTAGCTGGGCGGGGAGGGGGCCCCGGGAGGGTGACACGATGTCAGAAAAACTGGACGCCCATAAACCATGCAAAGGTGAGGAAGAAAAGCAAAGCGAACTTAATAAATGTTATTGTATCATCAATATGCATGATGACGGGGGTCTGTGTAGTGAGAGAGCGGGGAGAGGGGAGGTTCGGGGAGGGTGGCCAGTGGGCCAGCGCACGCCATTGTGCGTTTAACTGCCGATAACATTCCAATGCGTGTTTTGTCGTCATTGTTTCTAAATTTATTTTTATAGTTTATTAAACAGTCGCAGTGACAAAAACGAAATTTGAGTTGGCCTGAGTTAGTGAGTGATACAAAATGAGCAGGTTTGTCCTCAATGATGAGGAATAGAGCGGGTTTCTTAAGCAGTTACTGTCTCACTGGTTCGTTTGTGTACAGTTGCTGTGCGAGAACTGAACAGATTTGATTTGATTAGTGTAGAATAGTGACCAGTGTCACCATTGACCAGCCCAAACCCACCACCACCTATCAAATAGCCTGCCATCACTGCCACCATGAATCATTCCCCTCGCCGGCCCCGGCCCACCCGCCATCACTCATCAAGTTCGTTGCCTAAGTCTTTTGTTTCGGCTTCAGTCGCCTGTCAAACTGAAAATGTGGTTCATTTGTATCGTTTGCCCCACAATCTCTCCAATCAAAAAGCCATTTGGACAACAACAACAAATAAAATCGATTCCACATAAAAAAAAACAAAATAAAAGTATAACATTTCAAAATTTTATTGACTGTCAAAATGCAGGCGCCAAAGAAATTTCAAACAAGCGGGTCGCGATCAGGTTACCCCTTTTTGGACCCCTCGCACACACTAGACTGGCGCCATCATAATGGAACTCCATTGTAGCCTCGCGCTGGGCCTTATTAACGTCACCACCCGAAGATTTATGGGCAGCTCTGAGCACATCTTTAAAAATAGTTCATCTGGCACCTGGCACTACTCGTATCATTCACTTACTTATCCGCCTGGCAAAAGCTTTCAAATTAATGCATGCAAAACATATATTAAACTTAGCCGGGCCAAGAACATGTTTATTAAATTAAATAATTGCAATGAACAAAATTTGCATTTGGAATTGACAATGGATGGAAAATATACCCCCTAAGTATATACGGAATATTATTGACACATTATTATAATGGAAACATGTTTTAATGAGAAACTCTATGCAAGAATTTGCATAAAACACCGAGTCAGCGTTTTTAACCCAAGACGAGTTGAAGTCCGGTAGCGGCCTTAATTACTGTCGAGGCTCCATATAGCATGGGGGCGTGTTCTAAGAGCTCACAAAAGCACAACCACAACAAAACCAACAAAAACTCATCTGACAAATAGTCAAAACAAACTGCGGTATGTCATATCTCGTTTTGTCGACAAGCCAACACACACCAAAATCTGAAATATTTATGAGTTCGCCAAGTTTTGAAGAGGAAAGATCATTATCATTAGATAGAGATGGAGAAGGAGGAGTAGGTGAGATGCCTGACAATAGAGGAAGTACACACAGTTTGTTTTATAGACAATGAGGTGCCAATCTATTGTGGGTATTTCATATTAGTGATTAGTGATCTATGAGAGCGGGAAGTGCCAGAAGATTTATCAAAGATATTCGAGGGCTGTTCCATATAATTATATGTTGAGCTCTACCTTCAGGCAGTGCAGATGTCTTACAAATTTGTTCCTCAAATAAGTTTTCCTACTTGAGGGTTGTCTATAACATATCGATAAGTCGATATATCGATGTATTTTTAAGACCATATCTATTTGTGGTGATATTGTCGATAAGCAATATTTCTTTTATCTTTTTAAGTGGTTTCTCTTGAGGAATTTTCAAAGCAGTCTAGACAGCTTTTTTCCTGTTTCATCGATTCGGACTATATTTTATCGGTATTTATCGATTTTATTAGACCATAACTACTCGTGGAGATATTGTCGATAGTTAATATTGCTTTTAACTTTTTAAAATGTCTCTCTAGGTGAATTTCAAAGCAGTCAAAAGCGTTTTTTCTCGCTTAAACGAATCGGACTTTGTTATATCGATATTTATCGATGTTTTTTAGACCATATCTACTTGTGGTGACACATTTTTGTGCTTACCCTTAGCACTACCTTCACCGGTGTCACTTTTCCAAATTGGGCTGAAACTTTTTTCGATTTTATATAAAAAATATCAGCATGAAAACTTTCCACTATGAACTATGATATTTGAAGGCTTTCAGCGCTGTGTAGTTTTAGTACTAGAATGGGCCTTACCAATTGCATTCGACTCGAGTCTGCGTGAATAGCGAACTATGCTCGGTTCCTGCGGGCCAGGCATGAGCATCTCTGCCTTATAGCCTTATTAAAATAAGTAACACTAAACGGCAGAATCATGAGTCATAAACATATGCGTATGTGAAGTTATCTAAGTTACTAAGCTTAATTATGCATTTGAAATTATGATGTTTGATGACAGATGTGCTCAGTGTGATTAGCCGATCACCTTTTGTTATCTGTTGAACATATTTGTAGATGTATTTGGAGATGCAAAAGACGGAAACAGCTTCACATCGAAAGATCGAGCCCTAATCTTAAGGTTCGATCTCTCGAACTGAATCTTATGTTTTTTCTGTGCAACAGAAGTTAAGTCCAGCATGCATTTTTTTCCGAATTGCCTAAATTTATCTATTTAAGAAGCAATCCAGCAAGGTTCGGACCAAAACGACAAGGTTTGGGATGGTTAAGATTCAAACCTTAGACTTGTGGAAGAATTTGAAACTCTGGCAAGCTTTTCAGTTAGCTTGGGCGAAAATAACTACTTCGGGGAAAGTTAGAAGAACATTTTGAAATGATAAGTCCAAAACTTACACCTTACAGGGATTGGAAGTGATTTCTCAGCACTGCCTCTTTTATTTCAAAGACTAATCAAAATTAGAAATCAAATATGTAAATAAAGAATTAGACTGAAAACAGGGAACGTGAATGCACAAAGAAACATTGCTACAGTAAGGCTCTTCAAACTCAGGAATAAATGAATTACCGTATATTAATTTGATGACTCTAAGGATTCTTAAGCTTAGCTACTTATCTCCTACCTTAAGCGCATCTTTAATTTCAGTTACAAAAGCTATCAAATAACCAGATGCATCCATTGTTTCCTCAACCAGAACATTAACCCACTTAAAAGAGAGCTCCAATCTGAGGCTCATCTTTATTGATTTCAATTCCCGTGCCACCTTTAACCCATCCTTCTGCTTCACCCCACACAGCAACGCATGAGAAACGAAACTTGGCAAAATACAACAACCACAAAAACCACAAACAAAAAAAAAACCCTAAAAAACACAAGAACCGTAGAGGCGCTACGAATGCCAGGGATTTACTTTTAAGCTTCGAAGCTGGCGCTGGTAATTAGTGATCTGGTGCACTTGATATGCACCTTAATTTAAACATTTCGTACACACCCAGTCAGGGCACGCATTTGGTCCATGTCTCGGACTGGGGATTCGAGACTGGAGACCCTTCTTTTTGTTCCCCGGCTGCTGCGGCTGCTGCTGCTGCTGCGTGTAGCGCATGCCATTTGCTTGTTCTCCGTTTGGCCCATTCCCATTCGGCGACCCACTCCCTGCCCTGCCCTGCGCTGCGCTCGTTTGTGTTCTCGTTTAAACGTTTATTTAACTTAAACGAACTTTGCGTGTCGATTAAAGTGCTGCGATTAAGGTACGACCTGATCCGGTCGGACTTTTCTGGTATCTGTTTCTTATGGCGTTTTGGGCTACCCATTGAATGGCAGATGGGGGGGATATGGGGCTCTGAGGTTTTTAAATTTATCTTTTATGTGTGTTTTATAAATTTCATTCAAAACACTAAGAAATTTCTTAGACTTACTTAGCTTGAGGTGTTCCCAAAATATGCCCTAGCAGCCCAAATGTTTTTGTAAGGCACCCACAAAAGCCCCGATCAATTGGACAAAGCTATAAGATGTAGTCTACTAGACTTTGAAATACACCGTACTCAGGAAAAGCCTTACCTCATGTTAAGTAACAGTTCATTAACATTCCCTTACGACCCTTATGAAAATGTCACAGATTATAGATTTTGCGAGATCGATATCTTCCAATTTGTAACAAACGTCATAAGCCTGATGACAATTGGAGTCTACATTTTATATTGAGTTGTTTTAGCTCTTCTAGAGCCTGAGATGCTGATCAAGTATCGGAGATGCTCCTTTTATTCCTCTTACCTTCTACTTCTTTTTCTGTACCACAGCTATAAGGGCGAATTCTAGAAGAAAAATATATATGCTTTTAGGATTTTCATAAAACTAGACTCATTCTGGGAATATCGAATCCTACACTAGAACGAACGAGCGATTACGCCCTACAGGATCTTTAGTAGACAGCAATTTGGCGCATTAAAGAGCTTACAGCTCAAGTCTGGGTCACCATTTCAAAAAAAAGCGTCATTAAAAGCTCTTTTCTAGTGCTTTACTTAAAAGGAACTTGTAAGTTTTTCTATAATTTCGTGCTTATTAATCCTTTAGCTACATACGTCGGGGTCACCACTTGAAAAAAATACACCCTTTAGAGCTATTTTTTCAAGCTAAACTTATACAAGAACTAGAATTACTGGATATCAACCAAGTCGTTCACTCCACATTTACACATTTTCTGCGCTGGCTTTTTCAACTCTTCTCTTGCGACTTATGCGTGTCCAGTGAACTTGCAGGTCAAAGCATACGCATGCCAATGTATAGAGTTGAGTCTTCTGCATCATCATAATCATCATCATGATCATGATGACCCAAACTCGAGTCAAGTCTCAGTATGCAGTTACAGCTGCATAAATCCTTTCCATTAACTTTCTCTCTCTCTCTCTCTCTGTCTTGCCTTCAGCCGCGCAACGACAAATTTGCCCATTGTTCTCCTTAACGCTTGATGATGTCCTTTTGTCTTGGTCTCCAACAGCGTTTGGACTGGACTGCACCGGACCCGGACCGCACACCGACCGCAATGCCACAATATTAATTTGTGCCAGCAGCACCTCAAACATTTACGAGGACAAAACGCCTAACGAACTGATGTAGCTTATCTTTGGATCTCTGTGGGACTATCAGATGATTTCTCTCCCGTTTCTTGTTGTTGCTGCTGCTGTTGTTGTAGTTGTTGGCTTACCCTTATTTAGTTTGGAAACGAAATTAGATTTAAGGTTCAGTTCAAGTGATTTTGATAGCTCGTAAAGAACTCAAAAATGTATGTTCGTTTTTTGGTATTTTTTATTGGAAAAACACACACGAACAACCGCAGCAGGAGCTCTGCAGTCGAGGGAATTTATGTTACAGCTCGTTAAATTAGTCTAATGGGGGGCTGGGACCAGCTGTCCAGTCCAAAGGGTTGACATCATTAGGACAGATCTTGCGACCTTCTTCCACTACTTGTGCCTCGACTCCGACTCCGACTTCGACTTCGACTTGGGCTTCGGCTTCTACTTCAGCATCAGCTCTGGCAATCACCTGAGCTGACACTTAAAGCTTCTTCAGCAGCTTGCAACACTTATGCGAACGATCTTTGCGGGTTATTGTCTGGTTAACTGATATGCTTAGTGCACGTATTAACCCAAGAAGGCACCACACTCAATGGTGGCTGCTTCTGCTGCAGCTTCAGCTAAAGCTGAAGCTGAAGCTGGAGCAGTGTCACTGTCAATGTCATTTTACTTGTGCCGAGGAGACCCCCAGACTTCCAGTCGAAGCTGGAGTTGGAGTCAGGCCATGCACTTGGCTTGCCTCGAGACTTGGAGTCGCTTTTTTTTTTGGTTTTTGGTTTTGTGGTTGTGCCTGCAGAAGATCGTGTGATCCATTACCAAACGTGCGCGATCGTTTTGCGCCTGTGTTTAGTGATATTTACTTTTTTGGGTTTTCGGTGTTGGGATACCCTAACCGAATGGAATCGGGCTAAAACAGGTAACTGGTAAGGCTGCATTCATTACAGAGAGATTCTTATAAAGCGTCGGGGTCAACAAGTTGTAGAACGCAGGTTTGAGGCTTAGCAAGGATGAGGAAACGATGTAATTTTTTAAAAATCCCTTCTAAAATTGCATTTCAATTTCAAAAAGGCGTTTAAAATGAGCCAAATAAGTTAGGATCTATACTAAAATTATGCTGTGGTCACCAATTTTGAAAAGTCGGTGAGTCTAGGTAACCTGAAGTAAAGCCTAATACATGTCAAACCAAACTCTAGTCTGTTGTTCCTCTATCAGTTGTAAGCTCCTTTTCAAGAGCATCTCCCATTCGTCATTGATTCAAAATGCACACTGCCTTTTCCCTGCTTTATTTTTTCGTAGTATTTTTGTTTGTCGTATTTTTGCGCAACTCTTCTGCATGGCACCTTCTACTTTTTGCATTGACATTTGGTAAATATTGCCAAGGCTTCGAGAGCAGAGCCCCCCAGCAGCAGCAGCAGCAGCAGCAGCGGCAGCGTCAGTGGTTGCTGACGTGACTCCATAACTGGTGGCTTGACTATGACTTGATTTGATTTTTCATAAACCGAGTTTACCTCTTTTGCAAGCCACTCAATCAAGCCGCCTTTTGGTTGTTTGTCTAGCGCACTTCGTCGACCTCATCGATGGTCTACGTTGGATGGATGGATGGATGGTTGGCTGGCTGGTTGGTTGGTACCTCTCCACCATCCACCATCTCCATACCATCCTCAGCCGTATTCTAATTAACTGCTCTAGCTGGGCAGCACTAAATGCGAGCAGCAACGTTTTGTTTGTTGGCTTTTAAAAGTTTTTCTCGTGTTTTTTTATGACACTCAAAGTGACCGACGCAACGCAACGCACAATGAACTCCTTTCATGGCCTTGTTAGGCGGAATTCCTTTTGGTCTTTTGGTCTAACTGCCAGCACAATAGTGAAGCGTGGTCTGTGTGTTTGCACAACATGATCAGGTTAAGAGTGCGGCTTATTAATACTGAGACTGAGAGGCCAAGGGAAATGGAATGGTGGACTGGTGGAAATGAGGCTTTGGGTGTTGTATTGTTTGCTGACCATTTGAAAATGGGAAAAAAAAGGATAAGGCGATGGTAGAGATGTGCGTGCGTGGGGCTATGAGAGCTATTTATGAGGAGAGTGACTTTAACTCTTTGCTAGAGTGAAAATCCAAATTAAGCTTGCTTCATCATACCCCAATAGAGAGAGCTTACAGAGAAATGTGCTTGTGTTGGTAAGCACTAAAGAGAGTGCAGTCGATTTACTTGCTTCTCTCTAAAAAAGGCTCAAAATTGAGGCTTAATCGAAAATTAAAGCTTTTAAAAAGCTTTCTGAGACGGGTTTTACACGGTAAACTTCATAAAGTTTTTCGAAAAGCTTATGCTTGTAGGAAAGTGCTGTAGCGGTGTCGATTGCCCCTCTACATCTCTTTCCCACAAACGAAAGCCTTTCATCCAGTTTATCATATTTTCTTTCCAACTAAAGCTCTTTTGACATGCGATTAAGTCACTCAAAGCCGACTATTATATATTCCATACCTCTCACAGTTTGTGTTAAGGCGTGTGAAGTACTGCCCATTGCCTTTGCGAACGGTGCTGCCCACAATAATTGTTTGTTTTTTTTATAACTCGACTATCTTTGGTTGGATCTTAACCATTTCTAACAAATGTTTCTTAGAAAATATCGGATTCTTACGCTTTCAACATTCTTTATTCGAATACCTGCAAAAGCATCTCAAGTCTAAAGCAAAATCTTCTTCTTTCATTTGCTATACAGACAACCAACAATTTTTGGCACTTTGTTGTCGTTTTACAAGTTAGAAATACCAGCCAAATTTTAGCTCCAAACTATCAATCCAATGCAATATATAAGTTACACGTTGAGTGACTTTCACGCACGAATCACGTTGCCATCTCTGCCACTTGTTTGGAGCGGTCAGTTGAAAAACGAACCCTTTTGCCTGGCGATCTATTTGACAAATGCAAACAATTTTCCTTCACTCACTCCATTATTTTTCTTTCTGTATTTTCCAACTAAAACCGTTTGCAGTGTTTTTTTTTTTTTTGGCTTGTTATTAGAACACTTTTCCCCTCCGAAAAGGCCACTTAGGCACGAAACGCATCCATCGGAAATCTTCATCCGCCTTGGACTCAGCCTCCGAGGTTATGATGTAATATGGCTTTTTGACTTTTGTAGACATGATAAAATACAAAAACGTTGCGTGGCTGTTATATTGGCTAATGGCCTTTTAGAGGCTGAGGTGTCAGAGTCAGAGAGCCTCTCCGCCGGCTGGGGGACCTCAATGAATGGACCTCGCTTTGCTTTTGGCGGTTACAGATCAAAGAGGCGGCTCTTGTTCTTGGTGGTGTTTGGTGTTCTGGTTTGTGTTCGTCGTCGTCGTTGTTGTCCGTTTATTGACCAGCGACCATTGGAGAAAGAGAGAGAGAGAGAGAGAAGTGCATGATGATGTGTCTGTGCATTTGTTGCAGCAGTTAGCTGATGGAGATACCAAATGATCATTGACATGCAATTGCGGGCAGAAACCTATTTATTTGCATTTGCATAAGCAAATCGGAATGGGGAAATGTCTATCATGTTTGATTTTTAAATGACTAAGTTGGGAATAGTATTGGAACAATTGGGAAAGCCCTAGGTGGTGGTACTAGATCTCTCCAGCGAAACCATCCAGCTAAGCTTATCAGTTTTTATGGTGAGATTGAAAAAATGAAGTACTTTGATACTGAAAAACCTTATTTTGCTAAAAGCAGAATAAAATCCCTAATGTTTCGTTCTAAGATCAAGTATTGAAGCTCTTAGATCAAGAAAACTGGGTGGAAAAATTAATACTTGAATCAAGAATTTCGCTTTTGGTTCGAGAATTTTCACTATTATCGAACTGTTGAGCTCGGAAATTCTTGATCCAAGTTTGAAATCCTCTATTTTTTCTCCGAGTGTACGTTTAAAGTGTTATTTCTGCTTTTGAGTGGTATGAAACCCGGGTATTTGTTTGAACCAACTCTATTTGGACTAGCTAATCCTAAGAATACTGAACATGTTTTCATAATAAACAGTGTCAAAACTCATCTGAATGATCTTTCCTAGAATTTGTACTGCTATATATGAAATATTCTGATTTCTTAGGTGAATATGTGATTTTTCCAGAATTTCGAAATTGAATTTCTGAAAAACATTTGAGTAGATCATAATGAAATCACTTTGAAAGCTGAGCTCCTGACTAATGGAGAATTATGACGAAGTAGCAACAACAAAATAAAGAGAATTTCGTCCCATAAAGGATATGGAACACGCACACAAATCGATTAGCAACTTTCATAAAAGAAATTAGCCTTTCGGTTAAGGTTTGGTTTCATACTCTTATTAAGATGGCAACACCAAGAACAAGCCTAATGCCAATCGGTCAGTCAGTGCCAATCAAATGCATGGCAGGAGATTAGTTAAAGTTTTATCTCTTACTCTTTAGCTGGTTGGGTACATAAATATAAAGCCACATAGATAGCCGCGCCCTCAAACTGCTCCGACTCATTCTTTACTTGCCTTGGTCTGTGCCCTGCGTATGTCAGCTCATCCGATCATTTGCCCACACTTTGTATGCACGGATGTGCCCAGTGACATGTGCTTTATATATAATTTAGAGTTTTGTGCTACCGTTGCAAGTTCGTGTCTTGGTCATGTGCCAAAAGTCTTTTGTTTCTGCTGTCTCACCGATTCGCTGGAATTGTCGTTCGTCGCATTTCCTTAGCTATGCTAGTTTTATGTCCTCGTTGCTTAATCACACATTTGGGATCACAAATATCGAAAACATTTAAACAGGTGCAAAAATCAACGTTGACCCCAGTCGATACATGATATCTTTTATATCGAAGTTGGTGAGGCAGATGCCTAAAGAGCTTGGAGAGTTGTGTTTGTGTGTTTTCTGTGGACAGAAATGCGTGCAACGCGAAATGGGAGACGATCAACAGAAGCAGCAGCAGCAGCAGCAGCGTCAGTGGCAACAATGTGGATAAACAATGAGAAGCTGCTACCGGTGCTCCACTCACTTACAAGGCAATTAAATGCCAGGCATAACAATCTGCTGCGAGTTGTTGTTGCTGTTTTTTTTTTAGGGGGTTTAACCCTTGCTGGGCAAAGATGTTTGAAATCAGAGATGGGAAGTGCTGCTTTCACGGTTTTATGGTCAATCGGCGGTTCGAAAACTTTGAACACATTGATTCCAGGTTTTTGTTGGTTTCCTAACTTAGAATTCTCTCTTGACATCAATCGATCAGAAGGTCAAACTAAAAAACCTCTACAGCACCGGTCAGTAGTGTACCTAGGAGGTGGCTAAAGGGGCTGAAGCTCTGACCAGAGTCCAATTCTAATTGTGTTCAAGCTTTTTCTGAAAGTTTGCCGGGTGGGTGGGCTCTGGCTGAGCTTCAACACCCTTAGCAACCCTCCTAGAACCACCACTGGCCACTGTTCAAAACGCAACTCCACATCAACACCCTTTTGAGACTCTACCAGCGTCTCACGCTTCCATCTCCAAACCGCCTCAGCCTTACAAGTGTTTGGTTTTCTCCTCCTTATTTTTCGGTTTGTTTGGGTCTTATCAAATGCGGTCTATCGGTTTCACATTGCCATTTGACAAACAATTAAAAACGATTTAAGAAAGTAAAAAGTTTTCTCGAGTGTGAATGGGAACACAGAGAGTTTGGACCCACTCCAAAACCCTATAGCCCTCCCGCACCCACTCCCACTCCCATTCCCGCACCCGCACCCCTTCCACATTAATTAGCTGCCTAGGCGCCAGTCTACAGTCCACAGTAGCAGCAGCAGCAGCAGCAGCAGCAAAAACAACAAAAAACTAAAACCAAAATAAACATTTTGTTGTCGTCGTCGCTTTTGTACAATTAAAACGTGATCAAACCCAAGTCAGAGTGCCCGAGTCGCATTCAGCGGCAGCTACAAATTTGTCGAACACGCAAAATAGTCTCCACCGTGTAAATGCGTGCCCTCCTCCCGTTTCAAATCCCAATTGTTGAATTGCATTCGGGATACGGCTTCGATGCCCGAACCCAATTCCCAATTCCCAGACATGGCCCTAAAACTAAGAACTAGTTTTGCATACATAAACATGGCCCTGTCTGCACTACTTCCCTTTGGGATACTGGGAGAGCTGACTTTTTAAAACTAAACCAGACGACACAAAGGGGACACAGACGCTGGCGAGCGGAGGGGGCCGGGAGCGGCAGCCGGAGACAATGCGAAGACGAGTGGCGTCAGCGCGTAAGCCATGTTTATGAATTGTTAAACGCCGACGCTTCGCAGCGCTATACATCCAACAACAACAAAAAGGCCAGCAAGTGCATTTTGGGCATGTGCACACACACACACATGACCACAGCAGAGCCCAGGGCTGGCAGGTCAGTTGATATTATTTCCAAGGGGGTGGAGCTTTTCAATATCAATGTGAGACCGAAGGGTCCTCTAAGGAAAATGTCTTAGAACAACCGTTTGGTTCGGCTTAAGCCCCAATTCATGCATCCCTGAGTGCAAGCACTCAACTCACTTGTCTCCGCTAGACATTTGCCTGCCCATATTCTTTTATTAGCTTTTTATTGCCACCAATATTTGTTGGCTTAGCAGAAGAAGCAGCAGCAGCAGTTGAAACTAAAGGTACCACTCTTCGGCTACCTTCGACCAAATGTCACCACATCCGGCCAAACGAACGTACTGAAATTAGTATTCTAAGTCAACAGCAGGCTGCGGCAGTTGATGACTGACCATGCCCATGTCTAGAGGCCTGGCGGGTAAATGCACTCGCAGGCGTAAAAAGTGCCAACTGTTGTTCAACCTCAGCCAACGCTGCACTTGCCTCGATACTTTGATTTGATTTCGTATGCACAAGTGTGCGTGTGTGTGTGAGTGTGTGTGTGTGTGTGTGAGCGTGCGTGTCAATAAATTTATGGCCGCTGACAATCAGTTAAGACAATCGGATATCTAGGGTAATAATTTCTAATTGTTCAACGACTCTCCACAGCTGTTGAATAGGACAAAAAAAAAAGAAAGAACCATTTGAGGATGCAGCAGAGCGTTTTTCTGGGTCTCGAACTTGGGTTACGACTGGTCGGAAGTAGAGGGTTTCCGCTTTGGGGAGACACAACCAATAAGTAGCACATGTTATGACAGGAGGCAGCACAAAAAAAAGGGAGGTGATCAGGGAAAAACTCAAACAAGATAAATGAGAGTCGACAAAAAGGGTGGCACTGGTTTCTAAGGAAATCAAGAAAACGCCAAGACAAGGTATTCGGAATGACAAATGGAAGAATGATACAAATTTGGTAGCCCTGGAAATACAAGCTCTAAAAGGATCTCATTTCTCATCTTCTCGATAGCTGCTATGTGTCAGATAAGCTCAGATTCTAACCTGATATTTGTTAGAATATGCCACAGATAGCTCTATGTGTAAGATGTGAAATCGGCCCTTAGTGCAGGCAACAAAGAGGGATTTTTACCAGTCATAGAAAAAGCTACACCGAGAAGCTGCATTCTTTAAGTGTGACACTTGTTCGTGTTGCCTTTGATTATAAATAAGTAATGCACAAGCCAATGGCTGCTTAAGACCATGACATAATGGGAAATCTATATACTTTTCCAGAGTTTTGAATCGAAAAACATTTCTTTAACCGCAGGTGCCCTAGAGTACCGAATGCTTAATATATTTAGTAAAATTCTAAAGCAACCACAGCCACAACAAAATGCAAGAGAAAACCGGCTATTGCCTTTTGATCTGATTATGGCTGATGTGTGAGGCAAACGCAATCGTTCGACGCACAACAGCATATGTTGCAAAGTGGCATATACGAAGATGGGTCCTGGGGCACTCGTGTCTTGCATACTGCGGATGCCTGTGAAATGCGACTAGAACCAATTTCACATCTTATACATAGCACTATTCGTCCTTGTGTCCGTCTTCTACGCAAACTAGACTCTCAGTTTTGAAGCTAACGAGCTGAAATTTTGCACACAGTCTTCTTTTTGCTAGACGCTACTAGTATGTCGAAACCGACCGGATCGTATGACTATATCGCATAGCTCCCATAGGAACATTCGATCGGAAAACTAGTTTTAGTAAGAAAAACTTTTTTATTTTCAATAGAAACGTCTCCAAACTTTGTAATCGTAGGTTTACTATGCTTTTTTATAATTCTGCAAAGTTTGATGAAAATCGAACAACTATATGGTATAGCTGCCATACAAAAGATAGATTCGAAAAACAGTCTTTGTTAGAAAAACTTTTTTGTTTTCAATGGTAGCATCCTGCAATTGTGTATTTGCTTGTTTTACCTGCTTTTAACCAATTCTACAAATTTTTGTCCAAATCGGATAATTATATCATATAGCTCCCATACGAACTTCAGGCAGAAAATAAAATGAAAGCAAAAAAAACGCGTCAATGTTACCAACATTTATGCACATTTCTTAAGATCTGTTGCAGAGGATAGTTATTTAGAACGAATGGCAGTTCTGGCGCATATTTGTTGACAAGTACTAATCCATTGACGGAAACATATTTACATCGAATCGAAAAGATGTAGATTTATATAGTTTTAAGCATTATTACTTTTTTTTATACTTTTAGTCGGGATTCGAATACTAATAGTATTTAAAGGTAATCGAAATGCATTAAAAAGAAATAAAAGAAATGATAAACTCAACCGAAACAAGCAGATTGTCTGAGGCGTTTCTTGATTAAAGCAATTGCATAAGAAATAAAATAAAAGAAAAATCAACTGTTCAGCTCACAGTTCAAATAACGAATGACGAATAAAAGATTTAAAACTAAACTATCATAATTCCATTGAAGCATGGCCAACTTGGGTTGGTCAAGCAACTTGAAATAAGGTAAAAATCCAAAGCCTACTATCAGCAGCAAAGCTTTGAAATCAAGAACCAAACCAAAACGACAAATTGGTTGTCTTAAAACATGGTAAAATTTTTGTAAAAACATATTGGAAAGTTGGTCAACCCCGACTCTGTACCTGCGAAGGAGTATGCAACGTATGCATTGTGATCAGGCCCATTGTGCCCACCACTGCTTTATATAGCGTATAACTAGGTGGCTAAAATAGAAACTGATGTAAAAAATTGGCTTAAATGAACCGATTACGCGCTTGAGGACTTCAAGCTTTCGATTTTTGTAAACTTACTCGAAATATTCAATGACTACTTTTTGATAATGTGACTTCCCTCCCAACCATCCAGTTTCATTCAAAGTGTTAACTGCACAAGGTTTTCCCCTAATTCTCTCATATTTTTCTCGCTTGTTACTACTGATGCGTGTGTTTTGCTTCTAATTTGGCGCCAAAGACATGGAAAATTATTCCAACCTTGACAGCAAAAATCTATTGAAAGATACAAGAAAACTAACCCAGAAAAGTGTGTGTGTGCCTGTGTGTGTGCCTGTGTGTGTGCGTGTCGCGCTATTCCATCTCTCACAATAAGACAAAAGAATCTGCGGCCACCGAGTCTTAAAAACAAAAACCCTAAGTTCAATGAGTCGAACAATGCAGCTTATGTTAAACAGAAGTGTGCCAGCCCAGAGACGTTGGAATTGTGATGCAACTGAGTGGGGGTGGGCGAGGGGGAGAGGCAGGCCCCCTGCATTTATTAAAATCATTTTTGCAGCCCAGAAGGTCGTCTCTGACATTAACTCAGGCAACCAATTTCACCCAAAACTAAACTCAGGCACACGACCACGACCAAAATAACTTGACAATGTTTGACAATCGACTGCCCCTTCTGTTAGGGGGGCGGGGGGAGCCGCCGCAGGCCAATTACAAAGTTGGCTGAGTTGTGTGATTTTCAGTGACACAGAAAACTGAAATTGTTCATTGTTTGCGATCGTTGTTAATGACTCGACTTGCTCCCCATCTACACATGGAAAAATATATTTCAGGGTCAGGTGGGGGAAGTTATTATGATTGTTGTTATTATTATTTGTCGATGGACGCTTCAGTAAGTTTTTTGCCAAAGCCAAGCAGCAGCTCCACATTGAAAAATGATTATAGAAATTAATTGACTTAAGCTGTGGGGTATTTTGTCACAAAAACCTGGTGGAGCGTTTTATGTGTTAAGGTAGAGTGCAGCTGACCGCAAGAACTTCCCTTGACAGCAAACGTGGATTCTAAGTGTTTTATAGGTTCCTGGCCTTCCCTTTAACTGGCGATGATGATGATGATGATGATGATGATGATGATGTGATTTACTTACTCGATTTTGCGGTCAGCCCGCGGCAGTTGGCATTTGCTTCGATTTGGTTTTTGTTTACTTGGGGTGTTTGGCCAAGTTGTTGGCGTAAGCGCGGTGGCTCTGGGGCAGGCTTAAGTCGTTTGCCTAAATATTGCGGTCGCCCAAGAATAATATTTTTCTTTCTTATTGCGAGCTGCTGTGCATATCTTTGAGCTAATTTTAATGTCGGCCCGTCAGCGAGGCGCTTTCAATTAGTTTTGAGACGGAGTCTCGAGAGCGACTCGAGTGTGGGCTGGACAATGAACTGGCGAATGACAATGACAAAGCCAATGATAATGCTGTTGATGGATGGTGAATCATGCGAATATAAATCAGGCTTGGCTCGGTGTCTTTCTCAGCCCGAATGCTCTAGATTATGCATAATTCTTGATAAATGTTTTATTGGTGTTTGATTAATTGATGAAGAGTTGTTGGCAGACGTGACTGATGCTTGAATACTCAAACAAAAGACTTAAGCAACGAACTCACGAAATTGATTTCCCTGGAACTACCCAGAATTGACTCCTAGACAAGTTTAAAGAAACCACAAATAAAGTGTCAAACTGGCGCCAGTCTCACTCTCAGAAAAAGGACCACAGGACCACACAGGACTCTACCTCAATGCTGAAGGTGTGAGTCGAACAAGTGATCTATTTAGGTTATTATGTCTTTATGTCTTTAGGGCACAAGCAACATAACAGAAAAATGTGTAACAAAGGACAGCTGGGCAGGCCTTAGACAGAAACAGTAGGTGGTGGTAGGTAACTACACGGCGAAGAGACTGGCGCAGGAGAGTGCATAAATCAACACGTAAGCCGTTTAAAACATAAATCTACGGGGCTGTGCAAATTTCTTCATATTTAGCCCCACGGAAGTTGCACATAATTCAAAAAAGGAAATGCTCATATCCTTTCGTTTTGACATTTCTTCTGCTTGGCATTGACAATTAATCTAACTTAAAGTTTGCTCACGCCGCGTACGTGAGGGGAATGGCCAACAGCCTGGCCCAGGGGAATGAGGAAGAGCCAGCAGATCCTTTTCCTGCCTGCCTGCCCGTGGGCTGACTTTATCTTTATCTTTATCTTTATTAAGAATTGGTTTTCCAGTAGCCCTCTGCATAAAGGTTTGATATCTTGATTTCGGACAAGGGGCGAGGGCATTAATCATAAATGATTATTATATATATATACGAAACTTATTTGGTAAATGTGTGTTTTGATTTGTCTTGTGTGGCTGGTGATTCCTTTGTCCGGACTACGAGTTGCATGCTAATTGGGTGGAACATACACGAAAGTGTGTTGACTTCATTAAGGGACAAGGAGATGCTTCTATATTTGGAACAGAAGTAATCTTTGATTGTTTTTAACATAAGTTGCACATTAAAGGTTCCCTTTATCGAATTGGATTCTGTCGCTGTTTTCTCCGTATTAGAATTTTGTTAGGAAATTGTTTAAGATGAGTAAACTTTGGCTTATATGTATTAGCATTTCCAGATTCAGATTCATTTTAGAAGTTACATACTTATTTAGGCTCAGGTTTAAACTGGCTTGAAATCAAGTCATTGCCAATGTTTTTGGATATTGAATGGAGTCGTACAATCAAAACCAAGTTTCGAATCAGAAAAGTTATCTCCGAAAATGGGAAATATCAAAAACTATTAAGACGAAACCTTCAGCAAAGTAAAACCAGGCATTTAAGACAGTTGCAGTTGGTCAGATCCTAGCTAACAGGAGAATGGTAACAGGAATTGATTTCATCTCGAAGAGTTTTTTGTGTAACTCTACCTAATTAGTTAGTCCTCATATTTGAGCAATGCTAAAACACTAATTTCTTCCTTATCAATCAACATTTGGTAGATTGTTTTAACAAAAATCCCCAAGTTGAGTGTTCCAAGGGTCGGCTAAAACATACTCCGTACCGTTGAAGGTTTTGTATACATCACACTAGGTGTAAAGGTGTGGAAAGTGCTGCCCATCGATGTTGCAGTCGGTGCTGCCCAGCATAAATGTTTGTTTTCCCTATAACTGGACTATCGTTCTGCCGATCTTCTGCATTCCTTTGGCGAAACGATGAATAAAACCGTTTACTAAATATGCGCCGAAGGTACCAACATTTTATCTCTTAAATTGTGGGAGATATGAGGTTTTTTCAAAATTTCCGGGGAGGGAGGGTACATGTCCAAAATTTAAAGTAAACTTGATCAACCTGCAGGTATAAGCGGCCATACCTGTCAAACCTCCATCTTTTACCATCTCTGAGATCTGTGCGTTCAGGCGGACAGACGGGTGGACAAGGCTAAATCGACTTGGCTGTTGATGCTGATGAAGAATATATACAGTTTATAGACTCAAAATGTGATATATTGAGTTACAACCTGAAAAAGACCCACAAGTAACTCAAAATTGAGTTGAAACTGATGTGAAGTTGTGACTTAAAACAGATCAGCAGGGGAAAGCGAATCTACAAGCACATCTATTATAGCGATTGAATTGTCATGAAACAAACGAGCTTGAATTGAGACTAGAATAGCCGCCTATACCAATTTTATATAGTTAACTTACCTTCTTTTGGGGACAGATCTCTACATTTCCCCAATTTCAGGTGATGTAGATTTTACCGCAGATGTACTTATTTCTTAAGTTACACAAAAATTTCTCTCGCTTCTAGCTGAACTCTGACCATGAATGCTTTAAGCATGTAAGCAAATTTGTCAAAACGGATTATCACCCATTTTCACTCCGGCACCAACAATAACGACAAGTTTGCTACGAGTATTTAGGCGAACCCATTACCAAAGGAATCGGGGCGGGGTGGTGGTGGCAAGCGAGGAGGGGGAATGGCACACCTGATACCCAGGCGGAATGCTCATCTCATGAAAAATTGTCTTCGACACCCAAAAGGCCTGACCACGACTCTTCTCCTTTGGTTTGGCCTGTTGATAATTTGAGTATACGAATGCCAACACACACACACACACAGCCATGGCTGGTGGTGGGCTTAAGATGACATACAATCATATTAAAAATGGTTGCCGTTTTTATTTGCAACGTTTTCGAGGTGACCTCTTGCCTTGTACGTACGTACGGTACGGGCAGCATTATTAATAATGCCTAAGCCTGCAGAGACCCAAAGAGTCTGCACCGGCGGCTCTGACCACCGCCAAAGTCGTTTCAAATGCAGGCTCGATGCAATTTTATTAACGCAACGACAAATGATCGGCCGGGGACGACGATGTGTGTGGGAGCTGCAGGAAGGAGGCGGCGGCGGCGGTTGGAGTACGACCAGACCAGACCAGACCCTATTAAAATTGAAAATGTCGCGAGATCAGTTATCAGACGGTCATAAAAATGGGGCTTTTAAAAAACGATTTGACTTTTGCGAGCAGCGAGCAGAGGGAGACGCGAGTACATAAATGTAGGTGGGTAGGGTAATTTGCTGGAGGTTCAGACAGAAGATGAGGAGGAGGCATCCCGAGAGAGAAAAGAAGGTGCTAAATACCCCGTTGCGGAGACAAAACAAAAGTTCGTTCTCTGCTCATTTGAATTCCCACCATCGCCCGGACGGAGCTTGCAAGTTGGTTGGTTGCCTTCACTCGGTTATTGTTTGGAGTTTAATAAACGTCCCAATCATACTTTTGTGATGCATGTGCTAAAGACAAACGAATATCAATTCGAGCCGAGTTCGACATGTGGGAGCGGTTGTCTCTAATGGCTGCGAGTGTGAGTGTGAGTGTGTGTGGTCTCCGGCAACTGGAACTATGCAGCAACCAAATTGTGTCAATGGGAAATATTGATTCGTGTTTGGCATGTGAAATGAAAGCTGTTGAGTGCACTAACCAGAAAACTGCACAATCTAAAATGGGACAATATTAAAGTTACTTCAAATCAAAAGACTTAAGACACAAACTTGACATTTCGCACTCACACACACACACGACCGTCAACTGAAAGTCGAGCCCATTGGCAAGATTACGTCGACGATTCTCTACCCCCGCCCAACCCGTTCGGTCCATCATCGGGCCATCTCCTACCCAACTGTCCCTAGCTGCTACCGCGTCTAGTTCCGCTTTCAGCTGACGCTAGAAGCTAAAGCTCGCCTTGGCTGGGCGATAGATAATAATAGATTTTCTCACGCTTGATATTTCAGCCACTGAATGACGTTAAACAATGTGTGCAGCCGACTTGGTGAGGTGCAGCAGCTTATATGTACATATGACTCTGGCAACGGCGAGTGGGTACCGCAGGGGCCGGCGGCCGGTGGCCGGAAATCCAGCGACGAGTTTAGAAATTACGTGCAGCGACTGCGGGAAAAATATTAATAAGTTACAAATACGGCTCTAGCGCGGCTAATATGTTTATTGGAACTATAAAAAACGAAAAAAACGATTTGCATGATTTGGCAGAAACATTTCGCAGCGGCAGCAGCAGCAGCGGCACCAGCAGCCGCCCGTCGCCTTTTCACACCTGAACCACAACGTGCCGTAATTATAGAGTCGCAAAACATCTTTGCTAAATTACGGATTACTCCCTGGAATCGGAATTTTGTATGCATTTATGGCACTTAGTCATGGCCAAGTGATTTAGTTTAGCTTGGAAGGGAGTAAAGCCGCTAGATTTCCCATTGGGGAATTCCATCTGAACTAAAAACTGAGCAAACACAATGGCAGAACAAAATTAATCTAATATAATATTAAAATTGATCTTTGCTTGTGCGCCGATGAGCCGGATGTCTCCTCTCGGGTAATTGCTAATGCGGCTACTACCAATTAATTGAATGCATTCGAAACGGCGAATCACTTATTGAGTTATTCAAATGAAATGCCAACAATGCGAGGAAAGGAACTTGATACCTTAAGTGAGTCCAAGCGATGGGGGGGGGGGGAGAGTGTAGAAGCGTAGAAGAATTTAGTTTCAATCTCAGCTAATTGAGCATAAATTGCAACTATAAAATTAAATATTTAGGTCAAGTTTGTGTCTTAAGTCTTTTGATTCAAATTATGGGAAATTTCAAGTTTGTGCCTTAAGTCTTTTGATTCAAGAATTTTTCTTAAAAAAGCCATTGATTTGATATTAAGTATACTTTTAGGGACATTTTTGGAAATTTTCGTAATTCTTGGGAAGGGAGGATGTGAAAGGATGGAGGAGGATTCCAGAAGACAGCTGAAAATTATTGTATAAAACGGTACAGTATGACTACTCTACGAAAGAGTAGTCTCCAAAGAGTCAACTGACCTAAATCTTGCCAGCAGGAGAGGCTTTTCAACCTTGGAATAGTAAAGGAGACAGCTAATGGCTTACTATTGCCACATGATGCGAGTTCTTGTTCTTCTTAGGCAGCACATTCAGAACTGCTTTAAAATTATGTCATATTGAGGTCAAGTTGTTCTTTATTCAGGTCTCCATCAAAAGACTCCAATCCATAGAGGCTTAAGTCGCCTCGATTGGCAAGAATTATACCAGAAGCCAGACCAAATCGCTATCTTGTGACCCACTCTTTCGTGGATCCGTGGTAAAACCAGGCAAAGCCTTGATTCAACTTCAATAAATTACGCTTTCAACATCCCAGCGAATGAAAGTGACCTTTACTTTCTATCCTACTCTCATATTTTAGTCAATTACTTTGAAAATATATCAATTTTCCGGTAAAAATTGGTTCGAACTCGCGGTTTTTTGACTGTCTTCATAATACACTTGACTCATATTAAAAATAAGCAAATTGCTGCTGTCGATTGCTAGCCTGCTCCGGCGTTTCTTCAGACCTTAGGCTGGCCTGCCGCTTCACTTGTTTATCGCGCCGCTATAGAGTTTTTAAGCAGTCTCAGCAGTTCTCTGGGATGTGATGTGTTTAGCAAAAAGCTGTCTTCGATTGCTCGCCTGCTAAGGCGTTTCTAAAGGTCTGCACCTGGTCTGCTGTTCAACTTGTTCATCATGTAGCGCTAGCAATTGTTCCCAAGTTTCATGTGCGATGGCATGTATTCTGAAAATTGTTGCCGTCGATTGCTCGACTGCTTCAATTCGCTTGATGGCTTAGCTGTTGCATAGTCCAGAATTCTGTTTGCAAAAAAGTTTCTAGACAACTCATTTCTCTTGCTTTTTCTTTGATTTAGGCGACAAATTAGACTTTTGTATTCCTGGAAAATATTCGAAAATCACAAAAATGACAATTTAAGAATGTTTGAAGTTTATATTTTTGTAACCTTTCGAATCCGTTCAGCGTACAGCATACAAATCTTTACACTTATAATGACAATAAGATAGCATAGCAAGGAGTTTATTGGTTAATTTGGTTAACTTACCTAAAAATCTAGAAAGAGCTAAATTTTTAAAGGATCTCCCATCTACCCCCACTCTTCTAACTTCACCACACCTCCATAAATCATCGTTCTGAATACCGCGACTGCGTTTCTTTGGCTTACTCATGTCTAACACCCTTTTCTTGTCTAAGGTTATGGAAGTTCATGGCATCAACAATTTATAAATAGACATGTGAGCGAAACTACAAAATTTATTGTACAAGTACTGGCAATGATCTCATTACAATTTAATGCCACGGAGAGACAACAGCAACGTCGACGACGTCGTCGACGACCATAATGCCGCCTTGCAACACGAACGAACGAAAAATTTAAATTAATTTCATTTAAAAACCACTTAGGCCCACCCCCAAGTAACCAAGAGTACCCAAGTGCCCACGAGCGACTCTTGAGCGACTCTGAAGTTGCAGCTCTCTGGGAAGTGACAAAGTGCGGCTGTGGCCAACTTGTTAGCATATGTTAATTAAAGCGGGCGACCGAACATGGAATTGAGATGGAAATGGAGACGGAGATGGAGACCCGCTGCCTGCTGCTGCCTGCCAGTCTGACTTATGGGTTTGGGGTCTTGAACTGGGGCTGCAACTTCATTTGTATTGGCAATCGAATGATGGCAATATTTTGCAGATTAGTGATGAGCGCAGACAAGTGACTTAGACTGGATTTACACGGTGAAGCAAAACTTTATGGATTTCTCTTGGTAAGCGGAATACTCAAGGAATTTGTTTAATTAAGGAATGTTTTAGAATCCCAACTAATTCTCTCGCCTACTAAGAGAACTCCATGAACTTTGCTTCACCGTGTAAATCCAAAAATGTTCTTTATATAAATATCTATAAAATATTCCGCCCAGTTAGAGAACTGCTTAGTGTCTAGTCTAGTCTTCGAGTCGCAAGTGTAATTCTTGTCTTTAGAATGGAAATCATTCCTGAAGCATAAACTTTTTAATGCATTAGTTTGCTCGATTAGTCGCTCCATTTCGTAACGTTCTTGAGAGGACGATCGAAATAGAAGTAGAAATAGAATACACAGAAAGAAAAAAATCCAAAAAAGATACATTTGGGAAGGATATGTCTTAAATATACTTTTAATCATCCAACGGAGCTGAAAAGTCATCCCAAGGATGCTCCTTTTTCTTATCCCTTGGATGTTTTTCAGTTCCGTTGGATGATTAAAAGACATATCCTTCCCAAATGGACAGGGGAAATCATCCAATGAATATTTATCATATTCTTCTGTGTAGCAATGTGTCCTTTTTTGTCTTAGTCTATTGAAAGAATGCTTGCACCTGTTTCATCATGTTGGTCATTGAAAAGCACACCTTTTTATGAGGGTTGCAGTCATAGAAACAACTCTCTTAAGACCAGAACAAAACAGGCTTTGCTTCAATTTGTTCAGTCTTTGATGTGTGCAGGGCAGAGTGAAATTGTTCTTTGAAAAGCACACAGTTTTTGAGCACTCGACTTACTTGATCCTGTTATGGGTCTACAGTCAGACAAACAATTCTCTTAAGACCAGAACAAAACAGGCTTTGCTTCAATTTGTTCAGTCTTTGATGTGTGCAGAGCTGAGTGAAATTGTTCTTTGAAAAGCACACAGTTTTTGAGCAGTCGACTTACTTGATCCTGTCGGAGGGTCACAGTCAGAGGAACAATTCTCTTAAGACCACAACAAAACAGGTTTTGCTTCAATTTGTTCAGTTTTTAATGTGTGCAGAGCTGAGTGAAATATTTTTTGATGTTTATTTAAGGGGGACTGACTTGTAGATCAAACAAGAAGTAAATGCTTCTCTGTTCTAAATTGGAAATGAAACGTAGCTGCGAGCTTTAGAATTCTGGGATCTTTCTTGTTTTGGAATTGTCCATGTTTAATGTTAAGAGCTGGCACAGGCAACAGTCTGTACCTGCTAGCAAAGCCCTCTTTCTGACCTCAAGTGAAATATAAATACTTTCAAGCCAATTCCTGCCTCTGACAAAGTAACTTACAAAAACTTCTGAAACACTTACAGTTTTCCAAGCCAAGCCAAGTGATTTCCCACTCAATCACCGTGATCACCACTTGTCTTGCATCGCCCTCATCTCTATATCCAGATGGCAATTCGATTTGCGCCCAATATCAACGCCTCAACTACTTTGTGCATAGATAAATCATGCATGGAACTACAACAATGGCCCAAACCGAAACTGCACACAGCGGAACTCTCTGCTGAGTGAGTCATTGACTGCCGCTACATGTGTACCATTTGTTGTATCTTAGTATCTCTCAATATATATACACATATCTTGGGCCAAGTAATAATAATAGTTTTTCAATATCGATTGCGTTGGCCGTTGCTTTGTGATTTATTTGTTTGCATACATTATCTTTTTGTCGCTGGTGGGTTTTTGTCGTGGTGTCTTGTCAGCAACTGTTGAACCAAATTGACTTAATTGGCGGTTTGCGTGTGGCTCTAAATTCTCTCTCGTTTGAAAATTGGAGCAGGAAGCTGCCCCGAAATTAGAAATAAACAAAAATGGTTTTCATTGTTTTTCCATGAGAAAGCGGCGGCACTGCGACGTAATTTTAGCTCTGGCCTTTCGGCAAAAGGTTCTCCAGGAGTTGAAGCTACCGTGGGAGCTGGAGCTAAGCTTCCGTTGCTACAATTTCGGTTCATGGCGTGACCACAAAAACTAAGTCAGAAGGTGGAAGAAGGTAACTACAAAGACAAAAGTGGCAGCAGAGAGTTGGTGGACGTGGCGGCGGGGAGGGGCAAGTGTCGCTGTTGCCAACACTCGCCCCGTCCACTAAATATCCGAAAATGATGGCGATAACAATTGTTGCGCCCATGGCGTTGACGTTTTTGCACTTATTTTTATACACTGCAATGGTTGGGTATGGGAGGGGTATGGGTGAAATTGTGGGACAACATGAACGGCAAAGGGGGCACAGATGCTTCGAGGTGCAATTGCTTGTATTCTACTCAATTGAAAGGGAAACTTTTCAATCCTATTCTTAAGTGAAATCAGAACCTATCATCTACTAACTAAAACAGTGCCACAGTGGCAATACTTAACCCAGTTCGGATGGCTTTACTTTTCACAGCTCTTAACTATGTAGAAAGAGTATTTTGGAGTCTGGCTTGACCCAGCGATTACTCAAAGGAAGCCTCTGTAAAATCATTACTCCGTTTTACAGGGTATCCAAATGTCACATTGAGATCCCCCCCAATATGCTTGCCTTACTGGTTGCCGCTGCAGTTGCTCATCTGGTGTGGCTTTTGTCGTTTGTTTTGTTCTGTCTCTCCGAGCAGTGCTCTGTGATTGGGATCTCTCTCCGTCTCTGCTCATGGTCAGGAATTATGGCTGTCATCAGGCTTGCAGTTGACATAAACACTCAGAGCTGCAGGGGGTCGTCTGCCGTTTGTGCCATTCTTCGCCCTTAACCAATTTGCATGCCCGGCACGCACTCGTGGGCCTATAAAGCGAGTCTCGGCCGTGTCTGTCCCGCTCTCGCGAGGCTCCTCACTAAATATAAAATATGCTTTTAATCACATTTCCGTTCGAGCATCGAATAATTCCACACGAAACTAAAGTAAATCATTTGGAAATTTATGGGCCAGCCGGCCATAAACCTAAACAAAAATGAGAAATGAAACGATTTCAAACTCTACGCGTCGCTCATCACGAATGCAAGACGCATTTGTTTTATAAAATCCATAATTGGTTCTACTGTACTTACGCACCGCATGGACTGAGTGGCTTGGAGCTTGGAGGGGCACAGATTATGATACACAAACAATCGGGCACTTATGGTCAACACTTTAGAGCCAGATTTGGGGCCCCGCGCGCAGAGTGGAATGACCCAACTGGAAGTCTCTCCCTATTTGCTTAGGTCGCCAAAAATGGGTCTGGCATACGCATAAACATCACAAAAATAAGACATAGATCTTCTTGCTCGCTCTAGCTCGCGCTGCGCTGTGCGGTTTTGTTTTTTATTTGTCCGACGTGCCCGGATTCCCAAATGACTTCAATGCTGAGCGAAGACTCTCTTTTTGGTTGAAATTGCGAAAAGGTTTTGTGTCGTTTGGGGACTTTATTCGGCTATGTGCGGTACAATTATGAAGTTTTAATAGACGCCGTGTTATTGTTGTAAATCAAAGCACATTGTGACACTTATGACAAGTAAAGTAGCTCACATAACCGTTTACTGACGACGAGTTTGCATTCGTTTATGGTAATGAAATCGCTGGCCGAGCTGGATGAGCTTTTGGTTTGAAATTATTAAGTTCAATTGGTGAATCAAGACAGGAAGTGGGTAGACAATTGACAATTGGCTTATTTGTTTCGGAAACCGAAACCCAGGGAGGAACTTATTTTTCAGAATTAATTTAAGTCGTCCAAGAACCAAAGTCTTAAAAAAAAACTTTGGTTCAGGTATTGTGGCACAGAACAAAACCTTCTAAGCCACAAAGTACCCTCTTTCGAAAGGTAAAATAAAAAGTACATGTCATGTCTCTTCGATTTGCTCATACTCAGCCAAAATAAAATTGGAAAATGCTACAGCAATCTAAGTAACAAAACCTTACGTTCGACAAGCCTTTGAACCGATCCGAACCGAACCGAACCTTAGATTTATCAATGTGTTCGAGTTAGAACCATAGGACACAGCCTAAAGCAGCATTTTAGTGCATAAGCTTTTAGGCTGACGCCACATAAGTTAGATAGCTTAAAGCTTCTATCGAACTTAGTCAAATAACAAAGACTTAGTTCAAGTGTCGATCGATTTTTTGAGAAATTTTAAACAAAACATTTGGCATGATGTGTAAACCTCATGATATTAGTTATACTCCGGAACAAAGGTAAAGAGAGTATTACTACGTTTATACACACAAAATATATTAACTTAATGCCCTTTAAAGTATGCTATGTTTTATGAAAATTCTAATTTTGGTCAAGTATATATTTTAGATTTGTCTTAGCTCAACATGCAGAAGGAAGCACAAGTATGTATATTCCTGATCGTTATAGCCATGACCGTCTGCTCGTCTGTTATGACTAACAGCTATCAGAGACGGTAAGAGATAGAGGTTTTATGGGACATAAACTTCTTTTACTTGCAGGCAAATCAAGTAAAATCTTCTCTTCTCCCACAGTTTTGTAGATAAAAGGTACGTAACTTTTGGACATACTTAGTAATTCGAATTATTTATCGATCTGTCAAATGATTGGTAAACATCGGATGAGCGGTAGTCAAGTTATGAGCAAAAGAATGTTCTCTGCTGCAGCGCAGTAGCCGCGCTGCTATTATTTGCTGGGTTATATGAGAGATAGCCCTATGTTAACGATAGGAAATCGGCTCTTAGTCTTAGCATAGTCACTAGCGACTTACTTTGATTTAGTCAAGGTGGATTTTCCTACAACTTGGTATTAAAAGGTCTTTAAGAAGTAGTTTCAGTTGTCTGCTCTAATTGATAGGAACCGCAATTCCCCACAGTTCGCCAAATATACCGACTGTATTACTATTTTTTGTAAAATAATGACATTGATTCACTTCGATAAAAAAAAGACTATTCATTCTCTGTTATAAAATTGATCGACTGAACACTCTCAAATACCCAACTAATATAAAACAGAGGCAACAAAATAATGTGAAATCGCTTGAGCCATCAACAATTTCCAAATGAGCTGGAATTACTTCATTAATTTCCACTAATATCTTCATTTGTGGCCTTTTTTCAGTTGGGTGGCCTCACCGGCTCTAACTTCCGTTGACGCCCTCGCTACGATCTTTTAAGAGGCTTAAACTCATTTAAGGTGATGTGAGGTGACCCAAAGCCGACGGCAAGTGCAAAAAACCAATGAAACAATTTAATTCCGGCGGAAATACTCAAAAAGAAACCAAAAAAAAAAAAACAAGAAAAAACAACAACATAAAAGAAAAGACTTGAAGTCTTGCCATTTCTTTTTGGTCAGCTCATCCCATAATTAGAGGGTTTCAGAATTCGCACGCTCAATTTCAAATTAAGACATCAATAATGTTTGGGTAGGGACAGGAACAAGGTGCCTGATGCATTTTGGGACAGGTTTTCAGGGCGAGCGTTTGAATGTGTGTGGCCGGGATGACCTTTGACAAATGGGTCATGATGGATCGCACTAGCGTTATGAAGAGTATAGAAAATTGAAATGAAAAGACATAGTTTTGAAACAAAAATTCATACCTAAGCCTTAATTTTTAAAATTTTAAGTGAGATACTTTAACAAAGCAAAGATAACAGAGCAGAGACCAAAGCCTCTATGTCAGAGTTATAAAAATTGATCAATTTGATGGAAAACGTATTATCATAAGGGGTGTATCCAACACCCTGGATTTTATATTTCTTCAAAGTACTTTATATTAACAGAACAGCTCATGAACCTCAAAGCAAAGCCACAGAGTTTTTATATAAATAATGTATTGGGGAGTGTCTCGGAAATCGCTAGAGATTTTCGTTTAAACGTTTGAGTTTTGAACTAAGCTAGCAGAGCTTTAGATGTAAAGTGACAGAATTAAAGCAGACTTCTAGATTTTAGAACAGATTATAGAAAATCTATTTGCCCTTAAACAGCCGTTTGGAAATCTCCCAACTCTTTTCATCTAATCTAGTAGCCCAATCTAAACTCATTAACTGCTATTGCAGCATCAAAAGTCATACTGTGCATACACTTTCGTTGGTACAGAGTAAATTAACTTCGGTTTGGACTGACTTTCATGCTTGGTTAGGTCACTGCTTATGAGATCTGCCTCCTGGCTTCTATTTATTACTTTCATTACTAAAAATATCCTTGGAGGTACTTATTTTTATGAGTCTTAAAAAAAACTGACCAAGTTTTGATAAAACTTTTGAAGTGAAAATGCCAAATTGCAACTGGGCACACTCAAAATGTGGTCACACACGACAAAAGCCTTTTATTGAGGGAGAAGCTGGGACCAGGGAACACAAAGGAACACAAATTCGATGTTGGTGAAGACATATCGGTGTATAGAAACGTGCAAGCAACCTATGACCGAGTCTCATAGTATAACCGCAACCGAAATTACCCAATCCTTGGGACCTCTGAATAAGTCAAAACTTTATAAGCCACTGCTCTGCCAAAAGCCGTTTCAGTTAATAGAAAGTAGAATAGTTTGATTCTCCTTGAACTTGTCTTAGCACTCGCAATGACTCACTTGCCTGGCTTAGTTGCAAAAGGATTTATGGTGCGACTTACTCCAAGGCCTTCATTCGCAGCTCTCTATGGTCTTTAAAGGCTTTTTTTTGCTTAAAATGTTCTTGAAAAAACCAATTCTCCAATCCAATCCAAACCAATCCAATCCAATCCAATGCAGCCAACTGGAAGTATTTTACAGGCTTCTTCGTTTCATTCATTTATGGCTAAGTCACGTTGGAATAATTTGTTTTATGTTAATCTTGAGCATGGGCGCATTGCAATTCTCAAAAGGCTACTTTTTCTTTTTTTTTGGTTTTTGTTTCGTTTTATTTGGTTTGTTGTTGTGTGTGCCCCTCAATGAATTGGAATTTAATTTGAGTATTCTGCGACGACGACGACGACGACAACAGCGAAGACAACAACTTCGTGGAGAGAGAAAGACAATTGATGCTCGAAGATCCCCCGCTCGAGGAATGGGCAGGTGGCGGTTCCGAGTCTAAAGATAGAAAGATACTTATGCATGTACGAGTATTGTGTCTGTGGTAAATGTGGCCCGCACGCAACAATTTGCTACTGGAATATCTGGGAATGGCCTCCGCGAAGCAAATGTAAGCTGAGCGGCAGCAAATGGAATTGCTTAATCGTGAGGTGAGCGGAGAGTTCTGGCCAATAATTTCTGTGCACTTTGGTATCGATGCGTAACCAGAACCACTCAATCAGCCAGAGTCTGCCTCCTGGTCGCTAGTTTCTCAATTTTAATAACTGCAGCCATGTTATATCACCTATCGACATGACATCACACACACGGAGTCATAACTGGAGTCTGTAACTCAGCTGGGCACGTACGTCACGACAAACCAAATATGTGCATTAAATGTGCATTCGGCATTAATCGCTGGGGCTGAACCGCTTCGAACGTTTTCATTGATTCGTATAACTGTTTGCCGCTTAATATCGGTCATGTTCCAGTTTGCCCGACTCCCAGCTCGGACCTCTGACTTGGCAAGCAACTGGGGTTGCCTACCTACGTACGTGTGCCTGCCTGCCTCCTCCTCCTGTTCCTTGAGCTGTGCATGTTAAATAACTTATACATTTTGTATTTCGCTCCAAGTACTCTGAACCTTCACGTTCAGGTCCAGGGACCAGGACGAGCCTGACACAATTGCATGGCATTAGCATACACAATTAGCCAGCGGAGGATGGGTCGTCGTGAGTTGGTCTCTGGTTATGTCAAACGATTTATGACATTACCCGCTTTGTGCAAATAAATCAAAATTTTTCAATTTTCAAATTTGTTATTCTTTCATCACATTTGGATAAACAATAACAACAACAAGAACGGCAGAAGGATAAGGATAAGCAGGGGCCATCCATTTAATAGACGTGCCTCTTCTCAGGCAGGTGCTAAATTGCCTGCTCATTACGTGACAGAACAATAACAGGAGACGTTGTGCAAGGAGCTGAGACAGACGAAAGAGGAGGAGTACCAAGGACGGGCCGAAGAGGAGGCTACCCTTTAAATGGATTGTTGGGAATGTTTTGGTATTGGTTTAAGTGTTTACTCAGCCGTCGTCATCACCAGCCACTAAAGTTAGCTGGAAATTAAGGAAAAAAACAAGAAAGAAAGTCGGTGAAGCCCGACTATAACATACTCTGTACCAAGAAAATTTGTCTTTTGATCACAACTCGAAAACCGTTCATCCGATCTTCTTTATTTCTTTGGCGGATCGATAAGTTATCCTAATAACTAACTATGTCCAGAAGGAACAAGCCATCTATCTTCAAAACTGTGGGAGATATGACGTTTTTTCTAAATTGCGGGGGCGGGAGGGGGCGTGGCCAAAATTGAAAATAAACTTGATCTGCCTGCAGACATAAGAAGCATATGTCCCATACATGTCAAACCTCTATCTCTTACCATCTCTGAGATCTGTGCGTTCATACGGACAGACAGACGGACAGACGGACGGACGGACAGACGGACAGACGGACATGGCTATATCGACTCGGCTGTTGATGCTGATCAAGAATATATATTCCTTATGGGGTCGGAGATGCTTCCTTCTGGATGTTACATACTTTTGCACAAACTTATAATACTCTATGTACCTTCGGTACAGAGTATAATAATGCTAAAGCTTACCAAGCTGTGCGTTCCGAACTCTGACTTAACTGGAGAATCGGCTTTTAGATGAATACCATTTCAGATTGCTGAAAGTTCGCCTCTTTGGGTTTCTTGTACTCCAATCCCACCCTATATGTAGTTGTTCCTTTAACTACATTACAAAAATGTTATGTTATGTTACTGCATAACATAGGAGCCAGCTACTTCCCTACTGTACAACCTCTGTTATCAAACTGCTCAAACAATGAGCACCTAAATGTTGAACTAAAATATCTGTAAGAAAACTTGTTGTTAGTTCATTCTATGTGCTGGTTTCTCATCTCATCAATGGCCCCATCTTTTCCATAAACTTGAAATGAACAAAGCACCTAATGCTCACGTTGTCACCAATGCAAATGAAACAAATGAAATGATTCTGATGCAATAATTACCATGAGCAAACGAAAGATAAGTCTGGTTAACATTTTATGGAACTTTTGCTCACATTCGAGTCTTTTTGGAGTCTTTTTGATTAAAAATTATACTTATGTCAGGAGAAAACGCTTCCTTGGTCGAGACTCTTCTTGAAGACTTGTTTTTAGCCCGTTCATCTGATCAGTTTCGATAAATTTGTCTTTAGTTCTGCAAACGACATAGGAGAGAAAGAGAAGAGAGAAACATTCAAAGTAGCGGTTGCACTTTTGCTATGCGCAATCCGATTTACGCATTGGAAAGGCTATGCGGAAATCAACAAATGCGCCCGATGCGTATAGCCTACGGGCACCCCTGAAATAGAGTAAATGGCAGCATGTTGTGATTCAACTAGCAAGCTAAAATAATCCTTTTTTAAAGTTAAGTAACAGAAGTATGTCGTGTAACCATTTGTTCAATGTGAGCCCACTGTTAGCTTCTTGTTATCCTGCTAAGAACCCGCTTTTAAACTGCTGTTATTTAGTAATAACCCACTGTAAAGTGTAGACTTTCTGCAGAAGTAGATCAGAGCTGGACCAAGTGGGCGATAATCTACTTAAAATCCTCCACCATATTTCCAACTAAGTACCATAACTTCACGTATAAAAACTGGTTAACACTTAAACTAAGAGAGGAATTAAATGAACTTAAAGTTACCTCCAGCTGGTCCACACTGATATGTATATACCCCTCCCCATTTCACTCCACTCCTTTTCCAGGGTATGCCAGAACTTTGAAATCAAAGTCGGCATTTTGGAGCTATTTAACCAGCCAGTGGCTGTCTAAGATAAACAGCATCGTTCAGTCTAGTCCAGTCCGGTCCGGGGCAGTCCAGTGGTCTTGGTGCCGTTGCTGGTGTCGATCGGCGGCGGCTTGTTGTCCTAATAATTGTGTAAACAACAATGACGCGTTCCCAACTCCTAAAAGGAGGCAAACACCCCGACGAGTGGCGGCTCGCTTTCAACTTCTGGCTGAGGTGGATTGGTCCCAAGAACAAAGTGCATTTGTCTGCCAGTTAGAGTTTGGCTAATTTTTAAGCAGGCAGCTGCCGCCGCCGTGTGCATCCTCTGCCTCTTCTTGAGCAATTCAAATACATAGTAATAACAATAATAACAAATACTAATGGTGAACAAATACGGATAATCCCCCGTCCGAGCCATATAGTAGTACTCTATGATCATTAAAAGTGTTGGTCATTCGGTTTGGGTTGGACAAACAGTTGCAGTTGCAGTTGCAGTTGCTGTCGCTGGCTGCTGACATAACTGTTCCCGTTCAACTTCAAACAGCGCCCAGCCGAACCGCTGGGTACACTGGGAGGTCTCCGTAGGGAGGCGCACTCACTCACGAGCGAACGCTCGAACTTTGCTCGGCCCATTCAATGCTAATGATTAAGTTATTACGTTCAATGTGTGCAACTTCCGTTTTTGAGCGATCAACAGATTTTTCATTAGAAATTAACTAATCATGTGTGCGCTCTTATCTTGATCTTGTTAGACACGGTTTTCGCAAAAACCACAACCATTTTAATGGGATTTATGCAAAAACTAATTTGAGCACAAAAAAAGTACATTTTTATTGTTGATTAATGTGAAATTTTTGTTTGCTTGATGCCGGAACAAGCGTTGCACCGAATCATGAGCTTTGCCGATGTATCATAGTTCAATTTGAGGGACTGAAGAGCTTCTTGAGAAACGAGAAGTTAATATAAGAGTGGGGTTAATCACAATGCGCTCATACAAATTCCAAGATAAGGTAGATATTTTAGTCATTATGCAGAAAACCCGGGGACTTTTCAATTTCTTTTGTGTTGGGGAAATGCTGGGTGTAAAGTGATTGAATTCTATTTCAAAAATGTAATTCTAAATTCAACTGAGTAGCACTTACATGCATTTTTCATATTATTTCAAACAAAACCTTGGTAATTCCATTTCAACAGCAAAAGAGAAACGCTGCAGTTTCTGGAATGCGCAACTGGATTACCATTCAAAAGGCTAATAGATCACATTAGTCTTCTATCCTCAATAGTAAACTATTTCGAGGGATTTCTATTATGCGGAATTCAGGCACTTGAAGAGGTTCCTTTCATTTCAGACCTTTACTTCGTTTTGAATCTCTTACTTCCGGAAGGTATCTTCTGGGTTCTGGGTCTTCTGGTATCTATGGGAAACAGCTGTTTCCACCTTGGATACTCGATGGTGTGTCGCAATAGTGGTCTTTGATTATCCCTTTACACTCTGCTCATGCCAACTGGAGCAACTATTTCAGTGGAACACCCTCAAGACCTACTCATTACCACCTTGACTGATAATACAGCAATTATGGTAAGAGACCCAAGGCCACTGAGGTCCTTCAGCATAGTTAGTATCGTTTGCGAAGCAGTTGCACATTGAGCTTAGCCCAGCTAAATAGTATGCTGAGTGTCGTGGATTCTTCTTCAAAAATCAGCTATTAAGTCAACTTCCTGATCATAAATACTGAACAATGTAAAGCGAACTTGTCATTATCAAACGGAGAAGATCATCTAGAATAGTGGCAAGGTTTGCTTTCCCTTAGACCGTTGCTGTCCTGTCCTGTGAGGCCCTTTGCTATGTTCTACATATTTAGGCTACATTCCAGTTTCTTCAGTCTTGGTTGGTGGACTTAAGTAGTGCACAATTTTCGTAAAAAGTAATTCAATACCCTATAAATCAATCAAACGCTACTTTTCAAATCGTTTTTTGTGTTCGGAGCTGTTAATGGTTATATCAAACACGTTAAGTGCACTTTTTACCAAGAATAAAATTGTCTCTACGGCTTTCAAAATATTCCCCGTACCCAAATCGTGCGTAGTTTGTGTTGAAATAATAATAACTTTAATTTCTATTTGTATTTGCATTTGCTTTCTATAATATATCATCAAAAGCTTCGAAAACCCCATCACGCCCTCGCATAAATCTATCACTTCCCATTGCCCCCAAAATCACAAGTACAATTCGAAACCCATAAAACGTTTCCACAGCTATGAAATATAGAAAAGTCACTGAAAAGCCAAATTATAAATTTCTTATGCAAAGCGCAATTTCCTGTCGTAAATTTTGAAAATTGTGGGCCAAGACCAAGCCCCCCGAAAATGAGTTGAAGCCAGAGGCCTAATGGCTTCATTACCACTTCATAAATGCATCTGCCAAACGTAAATTGACAGGCAGGCCAGAACTGAAAACTGAAACTTCTAAAGAAACTTGTTCTTTATTTCGTTCGTACATTTATGCGAAACTTGTCCAAAGGCATTCATCAAAATCGAAGAGTTATTCAACTTTGCCGACCACTTTGGACATGTGTCAGTGGCATAAAGCTCGCCCGCTGGCTAACTGTAAACATCTTGCTTAATGAAAATATTGAAATCAAAATATGTTAATCAGCCTCAGCACTTTTGTCAATTAAATGCACATTTCGTATGGCCGCCATGCACTTTGCGCCCTTTTCAGAAACATTGATTAATATGCAGCGAGGAGCTTTTGACCATCCTCCCTCCACACACAGGAAATGAAGCATAAAAAATGCAACAACATTTGTATGTTTGTAATTATATGCATCGCAGATACTTTGATTTTAATAGTCAAACACGCCCAGAAGGTTTCAAGCACACTGCACACAGAACAATAAGCCGGTAAGTGGGTAAGCTTTGGGGCATCCATTGGAAGCGGAGCTTGGATTGGCATTTTCCCACATTAAGTTAGGCAAAAATAAAAGCGATTTGCAACAGCAGGCGGACAACCATCCGTTTGTGATTCGATTCAAAAACTCGTAAATAATGAGCAGAACATATAAAATGATCGACTGGGCGTGTACCCATAAATTTATATTGAGATAAAATGGTTATGGACAAATGAGTAACGTCACCCGGTTCTCTCTTTAAACTATCTTTGTTCTACCTTCTACTCATAGTGTTTGTGGAACTGCCTGTACCCCCATCAACTACGTCAAATGGGTTCCATTTCACGGCCTTTCTAGACATGTGGCTGTGGTGTTTTCGCAATGTCTTATTCAGTTACGTTTCATTCCGAAAATAGTTGTGTCTACTCTCTCCATTCTTGCCCTTCTTATTGGTTCTGGAGTTGGAGTAATATTCCTATATATACAGGAAAAGCTACCCATACTGTTCAAGTTTAAGCTTTCCATCTTTAATAGTTAAGTCTATTGAAAACAAATCAGAACAAACTCTTTTTGTCTTCCAGAAAATTAAGGGTCCATTTTACAGGCGGCTGCTATGTGTCAGACAGACCTAAAGTACTGTCACGCAAATAATTTGCGCAAATATTTCTAAAAGTTTGCGCATTTTGTTTGCCTTAAGTGGGGTTACCAATTAGTTTGTGGGCAAACATTTGACAAGTAGCCTTTGCCTTTGTTTGTGCACCAATAATTTGAAACCAATAAAGGGGCGCAAATTTGTTTGCTTGTGAAATAAAATTTGGCCCTAACAGTTGTCAAGACTAAAGCAAATTGTTAGCGGAAGGGAAATACTTGTGCAAATTGTTGAAGAGCAAAGAATTCCTAACAAGCAAACACCAAATTTGTTTTGTGCAAACATTTACAATTCAAGGCTAACTTTTGTACAAAGTTTGTTGGCAAGTGGGACCAAAGCTTGAGATTTAAGTCCACTTAATGAAGCACTCAATCAGCCGGCAAGCCTAATACACTCCTCACCACCCAGCAATTGATCGACAATTGCTTTAGCATAGCATCTTTAATCACGTTTTTATTGTTTGTTGCACAAAAATTCCAAATCGAAAATGAAAACATTAACACTTTTGGATTTGCGTCTGGGCCAGGGAGGGCAATTATAGCCATTGACCAAGATTTTTGTTGTTGATTGGCCTTACATGCTTTTGCGATTGTGCTGTGTTGCAGATGGCCAAAACGTTATTTTGTGGGTGGTGTAAGAGAGCCGCAACAATGATTGAATGTTGGCTGGAGGTCACCCCGATGATGGATCATGGGAATTTAATGCGAGGCGTGTGAAACGGACCACCCAACAATTTGGAGGAGGAGGGTAGAAAGAGCTTTTCACTTCATTGCTAAATGAAACTATCAACAACATTTACTTAACATAATTAAAAAGAAACAAAACAAAAAGCATTCGCCAGGCTAGTTGAAGGCCTAAGCAAACAGAGTGAAGTCAGCAACGGGCATACTTAACACTTTTTGGAGCCCAACAAACAAGGCTCCCCGGTGGAGGGGGTTAAGGGGTCATATTTGGCATTTGTTTCAGCAACGCACGAGTTGAGTTTGCCGCTTCAAGACATTGCGCATTGATTTAAATTAACTTTCGGTCAGGTGTTAATTTCTAATGGCAACAGACAGCGGGCAACACACGAAGCAGAAGCGAAGCAACTTTGAAAACAATTGAAGGGTCTTTTTTTCCAAAAGTTTTGTTAAACTGATTTTCATTTTTGGTTGGTTTCACTGATTGGTATTCCTCGGAAACTTGAGAATTCGTTGACATTTATGATAAAGATAAAAGACAATAATAAAGCTAATAAAACAAAAGACTGAGGCGAGAAACTGTGTTTTTTTCTTCTGTTGTGTTTAGCTAGAACTCATATTTTATGGATGAAAAAATATAAGAAACCAAGTAGCTTAATGCCATTTTTTGATGAAACCAATCAAAGATGTGGTGGGGACTTGGTAAGACCGAAGTGTGAATACACTCACAATTAAGTGTTTCCTATTATTCGACTGAAATAGCTAATCTAGCTGGGAAATCTACCTGCTATCTACTTGTTCTTTGACTTGGAATTGTAGCTCACCTCAAAACCAATTGAATTCGTGTTCCTAACCCCAATTGATGTGGCGACCGTGACCCAACTTATACTCTTCTCAATCAAAAAACCAATATGCAGTCCCTGTGCTTAGAGTATAAAACTCTCGCTACGCTACCCAAAAGCCAACAAGCCATAAACCATAAAAATTCGTTTAAATGCAATCAATTAACTAAATTCTAAAACGCCGCAGGTGGTCGACATTATTATTTCTGATTTTTTGTTTCCCCCCATCTTCTCCGCCTTTTAAATTTCCCCTCTTGTGGGCGTACAACAATTTCATTTTGGGGCAAATAAAGTTATTTATCTCGAAATGCTAAAATTTTGTGATTTCAATCGGCGTAACTCAGTGCAAAGTATTGCCTAGTATTCACTTGAGGTGTGAATTAGTCGATGGTAATGACATCATTGAACTTTAACTTGGCAACGGGCGAGAGAGACTTAGTAATAACTGTAGCTTGACTGACTGTACCACCACACCTTTTACAACAACAACAGCAGCAGCAGCAACAACAGCAATCAGTGTGCAAATATTATAGAATTCTATTATGAGGGAGCAGCAATCGAATCCGAATACAAAAGCCAACAGATCTGAATGGGGGCAATGAATAATTAGTTAAATAATACTCACATATGAGTGTGTGATTTTTCGCAGACAAATTTCTATGAATTAAACCGCATGAGAATCTAGATTTTGCTCTGTTTGTTTTAATGAGGCATGGGCAAATAATTATGTGGTATTAAATTGGATTGAGCTGGAATGATTGATTCATTTGTGTGCGTCAATTTGGTCAAATATGGTGATGGGCTTGGAAAATGCTGAAGTTAACTTCATATAACATGGCGACCGTGATTTTATTGGAATTTTCCTATCCTATTTTATGGCTTAGTTCTCTATTTGGGCCTTCAACAAAACGAATTCGTTGATATCTCAGCCTTTGAATTAATACCACAAAGTACATCTTCTATGCAGCTACTGTTAGAAGAATGAATCAAACAATTTTGACTTTAGAAATTCTTTAGAAATCGCCTTTGTCCTTTTATCATGCAAATCTGGGATGATATCATTAATAAATATTGTCACCAGTTTTCAAAAAAACAGGATTTATGTGCCTGGCTGTTACAATTAAAAGATAAACGGCCGCTTTGCATTGGAAACGCTCAACTAAACACGGATCGACGGACAATAAACGCCACAGACTAGAGAGTTTTTCGTGTTGGGCAAACCGGTTAAATGCATTTTGTGTAACAATGTGTCAACTAATAATACCAACCGAAGAAGGTAAAGGAAATCTTCGCCCAGAATGGAAAAGAAGTCAGCCAGCTAAACATTTCAATTTTAATTAAGCATGATAAATGATTTCACTTGGACGCATAAATCTTTTTTACAGTCGCGATGAAACAATGAAGTTCTTTTGTCCACGAAACTATGGGAGTTCGAGTCCCTCTCGGTCCCCCTCTCTCCCCATCTTTAGGGCAACTAGATAAGACCCAAAAAGCTGTGAAGAAAATTGATTTGAAATTAATGCAAGAATTTGTTATAGAAAAAATAAACAAGCTCGCGTTTGAATCGAAAAAGTGGTTTGGAATTGATTTCGTTTACGAAATGGAAACAAGTCTGCTTTGAATAAATATGCATTTATAGAGGGCGAAAGAGATCACACAACCACAAAGATTTTGTCTCAATTGTTTTAAATATTTACATGTTTTAGATTAGGGTTTTTTTTTTGATGGAACTTACCGATAGATTGGGTTTGGTCGAGGTTCGAAGACTGAAATGGAAGAAAAATAACGGAAGTTAAGAAATTAGAGCGCCAATATTTGAATAACTTGAGATGAATCATCCAATAAACATAGATGTGCGAGTTAATAGAGTAAAGTAATTGAAATAACAAGCTTAAAACATGGAAAAACTTGGGACTTTTTGTTGAAATTCTTATAGCAATAATTCCGTAAGAAAAGTATATTTTGGGACAACTTTTCCTGATTCTACTGCTCCAGTCTCCATCTTGCTAAATTAACCAGCTCCACTTGGATCTTGTGTGTGTTGGCTTGTGGACATTGGAAACTGTAATTCCTATGGTCTATCTTTCTGAATCAATGACAATTGGATCCTTTGGACCATTGGATTTTATAGCATATCATCTACAAGATCGCTGCTTTTAATGGAACTATTACATAGCGCAAAGCCGCGAGTAGTGCAGCTGGTAGTGTGTGTGAAAATATAATATTGAAATTTAAATATCCAAAAAAAAAGAGGAAATCGGCTCGGCAGAAGTTTGTTTATCCTTGCAGCGCGTTTATCCAACTAAGACTACAACTACTTTTGGGACCTTAGTTTTCTATGGGAGCTATGCTATATAGCTGTCCGATTTTGACCAAACTTTGTCGAATTCTGTAAAAGCATCTAAAATAAACAAATGAGAATTTTAAGGACGTTTCCATTGAAAACAAAAAAGTTTTTCTCACTAAGAATACTTTTTAGACTCTACTTTTGTATGACAGCTATACTATATAGATGTCCGATTTCGACCAATCTTAGTAGAATCATGGGAAAGTATAGCAAACTAAGAAATACAAAGCTTGGAGGCGTTTTTATTGAAAACCAAAAAGTTTTTTTCACTAAAACTAGTCTTTCGACCGATCATTCCTATGGCAGCTATAACTTATAGTCATCCGACTTGGACAAAACTTTAAAGAATTGTGTGAAAGGTTATGAAATGAAGATATACCACTTTTAAAGAGGCTTACAATGAAAACAAAAAAGTTTTTCTCACTAGGACTACTTTTTTGACTCTACTTTTGTATGTCAGCTATACCATATAGATGTCCGATTTCGTCCAAACTTAGTAAAATGATGGGATAGCATAGCAAACTAAGAAATACAAAGTTTGGAGGCGTTTTCTTTGAAAACAAAAAAGTTTTTCTTACTAAAACTAGTTTCTCGACAGGTTTATGCTATAGTCATCCAATCCAGCTGGTTCCGACATATGTGTAGGGTATTTGCACTTAAAGAGTTCGTGCAAATTTTGGTGAAGATTGCTTTCAAACTGATGGAGGAGATGGCATAAAAACATACGGACGGACGGACAGGACATGACTTAATCAACTCAGCTCATGCTGATCAAGTATATATAATATATACTTTAAGTGGTCTGAGATGCTTTCTTCTATGCGTTGCTATAAAAGGGATATTGATAGATCATTCCTTAAGCTGGAATGAAAAGTTAGAAACAAATCATGTCCCTAATATCCGAAATATATCAACGATCAATATGATCTATGAAGATAAAACCAGGTTCGTTAACCTCAAGATTTAGCATTAACTCGTACATCTGTTCTAAACCTTCTTTATAATTTCACGGGCAACTGTTTGCTGATTCCATCAACCATCTCCGTCAGGTTTCCACACTCCGCCAGCCTCAGGGATTCATCCCCCTTTCGAAGAGTGTCACCTGCTCATAAAATCCTGCCTCAACCAGAAGTCCTCGCCGTCCGTCGAGTAGCCATAAGTGCTAATAAATTGTAATACAAATACATTAAATGTAAAGGCTAATTAAATGACTGTACTTAAGTGGCCAAGTCCAACTTAATCACCGCTGGAGGCTGCTGTAAACACTTCAAAAGCAAATCTCTGGTGACTCTCGTGTGGCGTAATCTTTTTCCAGAGCAGGCGGCGGAGCGGGCAGAGAAACCTTTTGTGGTCATTAATTCGCACTTAATATGCTTTTTATGGTCCGGTCTTAGTTTTGTGCTGTTTTTGTTGTTGCTTTGGAACGATGCCAAGCGAGTGCGAGGTTATGTGTGCAAAACAATTATTCCGCAATTAAACAGTTTGCACTTCCCAGAGAGTGTCCAGTTTAGCTGCTGCAATGGGACGACAGCGACATACCGATTAATGGCGATGCGAGCGGAGCGTGAGGGGCGACTCGGTCGCGCTGGCTGCCCTCACGCTGCCACCGCCAGCCGGCTGGGTTGGTACAAATCACTTAAGCGGCACCGCAGGCAAATGACCACCAACAGAAAAACCGGCGACAATGCGTCGACGCATCTGTCCAGGCCCTGCGCTGCGCCGTTTTTTCTCCTACTAGTTCGCCTTAATCGAACGCAAAGGGAGTGTTAAATATGTTGCAAGCAACACTCGGTCATCCTCCGCGCCGCGGCTCGACCATTTCCATTCCGATTCCGTCCGTTCTAATTGCTGTCTTGGCCTGGTTGGCCTAAGCTTGACGGCCTTTTAACGGCCTGGTCATCATTGCTGCACATCAGTTCGCTTTGTTTTTGTTTCATTTCGTTTTTTGTGGTAATTATTCACTTAAATCATCAGGCCGGGCATCAGAAGGTGTCATGCTGAGTTGCAAGCCCAGGTGAGCTGCGGAGAGCATAAAACATGTCAAGATGTTAAGCTGATGCCAAGAGGAGGTTAGTTGGGGGGGTTAAGCTGACACTCGCAATACCCTGCTGCTTCGAGTGGAGACGGATGGCGGTACAAATTTGTCAATGCGCCTCAACTGCTCAATCTGCATCCCAAAATGAGACACAAATTGGGTGCTTAGGCGGACAACTTTTAAGGAAAGGGTAGAAAATTAGACAGCAATAGCACAAAAATCAATTGTCAAGCAACAACAACTTTCAGAAAGTTGTTACAGGCAAACTCCTCCAAATGGATACTCCTTGCCGATACTCTTTCCAGCCAGTTTGTGACTTAAGGTATCGCATCCACACGACTTCCCAACCCAAACCAATATGCCCCACCAACAGTATGCACTCTCCATTCAAGCTCTCCTTGGCCCTTCCGCATTTCGGGGCGTTGATGACAAAAAGCCAAAGCTATCCGCTTCTGTGGCCTTTAATTCCGACAATTGTTCTATTAATAAAGCAATTCCAAAACGATTAAGAGCAGCCGAAAGAGACAACAAAGTGACCACAAAACAGCAAAACCGCCGCCGCCGCCGCCGCTGCTGCTGCTGTTGCTGCCCCACTGAAAAACTCATTTGGACACATTTTATAGCCGCCTGCCGTCCTGACTGCGTGGTCCATCTGCAGGCTCCCTCAGTTATAAATCACTTGGCTGCGGTTCACGCTTTCCTTTCCTGACGGCGCCATAAATTTAATTTGAAATTAATTTTTTTGCTGCTACCTCAGTGAGAGAAGGCTCCTCTCGTGGCGGACTCCTCGCTAGGAGGTCATCAGAAATGCTAAGCTATGTAAATGATAAGCACAATGCACATGAACATTTTGTCGTCGACTCTCAACTTTGAACAGAAAACAACAGGCAGGCGGGTTGGCCAAACTTTGCTTATTTTTGCACGCCAACTAAATATGGTAAGGCACGCATTTGTTGTAAAATGCAAAATTGAATATTGAGTGCAACCCACCGAGTGGAGGCGACTGCGGCCCGGAGCTGGCGGCGGCGGCCACTGGGCTGGTGTAGCCACTTTGTAATTATGAGCAATGCACTCGATAAAAAATTGAAGTTTTCATTTCGCGAAAGTTTTTCTCTCTCTCTCCTGTTTTTTCTTTTGGGGGCTCAAATGGAAACATTTATTGTTCTCCCGTTAAGGCAAAAAGCGAAGCGCAGCGCCCCGAAAAGGTGCTCCGGAGCCAGCGCAAGGGCATGCGAACTAAATTTCGTACAATTATGAGACCAAACCAAGAATGAATGGCAGGGAGAGATGGCACAAAGGGTACGACTTGGCCAATACCTGGCAAAAAGATTGCTTTAGACTTCTATATATTTAGAGCAGTTTTAGGATGAGCCATAACTTGTATGGCTACGAAGTATGGCTTGAATTTCGTAGTGGTTTGGACTTAATTGAGTTTGGACAATGGGGCGCAACGGATCAATGAGCGCCCAACATCAATCTAGATCAGGCATATACACATTCGGCTGCCGAAATATAGCCGGAATATTTTGAGAAAGTAATATATTTACCTCAATCTCTAACTTCATCTCAAATCAACATTTCACAATCCTGTATGTGTCCTTAGATCTCTTCGAAGGCTAGAAGGTACATAACACCGGGACATAAGTAGGTAACTAGCTTCAATTGCTTAAGTAATAAGTGTTTTCTTAAAAAAAGAAAGCGAACTTCAAATAAGGGAAAATCAGTTTAGTAAAGAAGTTTTCGCAGTAAACTTTCTCTAAAATGTTGAGTTCAAGTGACTTAATTCCACTCTACAGAAGATATGTATAAATAACCTGCTAGAACAGCCTCCTGGACGTTTGGCTTCAAGTGGTGCAATGCATAAAATCATTACCTGTGCTGCAAGCATGGCAATCCCTTCCGGAGCTGCGGTTCACAAACTCGAACCAAAAATTACCAATGGTTAATAATTGACAGTTTGAGGTTTAAGGTTCTGGGGTGAAGGTTTTGGTTCAAAGCTTGGTTAGAAGATTCAAAGCCTGAAATAATAAACCATCAGTTATAAGCTAACTTGCTATATCTTCTAGATATTTGTATTTACCTGTGTAAAATTGATATATGTGCAAAATGTTTTTTTGCCATTTCCTTTGAACTAATAACGATACATTTTTTTTGAGTATACACTATCATTCTCTACATCTTCATTTCGCTTTGCCAAGTGCTTACTTATTATCACCTCCAAATGTATGGTACATATTGCCAGTCTTGCTTCCAATAGAAAATGGATATTTGTGCAAGATGAGCTATTGGTCTTTTGAAGTCAGCAGCATCTTATATATGACGAAAGGAGTTGCGTTTTCAGTATCAGTTTAAGTTCAGTATCAGTTGAGTTGCTGGAACGTGAGCTTATCACAATTGTGGAAGAGTTTCATGGATTTTTCCAAAAGATAACGTATCCATTCACATTGCCCCGCATACGAAGGCATATTTCAGCTCTCACAATATTCCCATATTTCAGAGGCCGTCACTAAAGCCAGATCTAGATCCAATTGAAGATCTGTTTGGCCTCATTTCTGCCAGAAAACACATTACCCCATTTAAATATGAACACTTTAGAAGAGCTTTGTTAGCTGAATGCCTTTGACCAGTTTTCCTATTCATAACAAATATTTGGCCCAAAAATGAATCACTCACCTCATGCCTATTAATCTCGATTAGTTCCCGCTCAGATCCAATTGCGACCCATTCATGGGCCCATTATACCCCAGCGATACCCAAATGCACCGACAAACGAAACCTCATAAAACGATTGTGCAAACGGTAGCAGCAAAAACCGCAACAAAACAATCGAGCTGCATGTGGGAGGTCCTTCCTGTGTTTTGGCCAATAATGACAACCGCAATGGAGACCACCAGGCGAGTTGCATGCAAATCTCCCTCCACTCCCACCACCGCAGCCGCCCCTCGCGAAAGCAGGCGACAAACTTACGAATTGCTCATGTCCGGAGTGAGGGGTGGGTGGCTGGGCGGTTGAGCGCCACAGCTTCGATCATAATCTATGGGAAGCTGGCTGGTGCTCCAGCTACTGCAGGAAGTGATCTGGCTGGTGTACGTTTTTGTTTTTATATGCTGATTGGCATTAATAATGGATTATCACGATCATTGGGCGCAGAGGCAACGGAGACGGAGTAGGCTTGGCTTCGACTTTTTTCGGCAATGCCTCTCATATCGTGCGATCATCAAATAATGTGAACGTGTGATCAACGCTTCGGCACTGGGAGCAGTATGGGAGTATGGGAGTATCGTGTGTTACACTAACTTATTTATGCGAAATATTTTGAAATCGTGTTTGGAGTGCAGCAGCGTGCCTCCGATTCTCGGACAGAGGGCAGCAGCCCCACCACTCTCATACGTGGGTCGTGTCTGTCCCTCCTGGACCAGGGCAGCGCATTCGAGGCGAGCATCTTCGCCTTCCTCATCCCAAACACACACACAACGTGACCCTCTTTTTGCGCCTGTAGATCACGAATTATTCAGAATTTCTTTTTGCAAGTTTTTTTTGTTTCGCTCTTTTTTTTTTGGTTTTGTTTTGAGAATTGGGTATGGCAACTTTGTTGCTAAGTTTGGGTAAGGGTATATAAAATTGTAATATGCAGTGGGTGAAAGGGAAAACTCGAGGTAGATTCTGATTCTGCTGGGAAAAGGTTCAGGAGTAAAGTGGAAACACATTGAGAATCGAGAAAAGCTAAAGCTAACCTTTAACAAGAGTTCATAACTTAAATAAGATATTTTCTTCTGGCAGTCTCTGATTGTTTTCATAATATCCGGCTCGAAGGACCAACTCTAATATTGATTCACATATATTACTTCAAAGCAATTCAATTGAATTCATTAAAATTTGTAACTAGTATGAGCCGATTCCTTCCTTTCTTAACCAAATATCTAAGTAAATTTCAAGATCCCTTTAACCTTTTCCATAGTTTGAAACTAGATCTCAAGAGCATTACAGTTTCGTCTTGTTTTTGTGTGTATTCCAATATCCGATATTTGTTGGTGTAGCTTCTGCTTAGTCTTTTTGGTCTTTTTGCATTTTAAGCATTGCTTACAAAATGCTTTCTGGCTTGTTATGAGTCATGTGAAAGCGCCAGAAAAACAAAAACAAAACCAAAAACCAAGAAACCAGATGAAGGGGGCGAGCGAGATTCCGGCTGATTGTGAAAATTATGTTTGCTCTGAGCGAGGACAGGCCGCGACGACTGTACGATGGCAGGTTCATGTGGCGTCGGTGAAAGGCTACCATCATCAGCATTCAACTCTGTCGTTTTTCTCTCTGGCTGCTCTTCGGCCTAATCATCATTGGGCCATTGTTATTAACATGATTATCTGCATTATGCGGAGTTGAGCTGAGCCCCCGAGAGCCGAGTTGAAAGTTCAGACGGCGTTTAAGCATGATTATGAATTGGGTCAACATGTGGTCGAACGACTCCATCGCCATCGTCGGCATCATCATCCGCAATGATGTTCAATTATGCCAAGTCAAGCATTTTGCGAATTCAACAGAAAATGAGACATATCGTCGGCATTTGGCGGAAAAAGGATTGACAACTGACAGGAGGACGACGCTGGCTCTCTATAAGGAGTTAGAAGTACACTTGAAGAAAATGGAAGTGTGTCCACCGAAACGAGGAAGAGGTGAGCCACTGTGTGGTCGAAGACTGGCGATTACTAATTATAGTATTTCAAACTGATTAACAATTCCAGCCCAAATATTCGCCGAGTGTACAAATCTCATAGTCAGCCAGCAAAACGTGTTTGGCTATTGATGCGGCTTATTATATGCAAATTTGGTACCAAACCAAGCCGCAGAGCCAACTGTCAGCTCTGCGCTGTTCGCTGCTCCTTCTCCTTGTAGCCTGCGTAAATTCACAAAAATATTGACACCGCGTCGAGGGCCCTCGCTGACAGTGATCGAAATGTGTCGTCTTCGTCTAGGACCCCGACGACAATTGCGGGCGGTTTGTTTGTGACGTCTGCTTAACAAGAAGAAAATTGCTGCAATTCTTTACAAGATTCTTCATTCGTTTCCCATGATCTTGTTAGCCTGCCACAGCCACAGAGCCTGGCCGAATGAGTCTCCCGACGGTTGACTCTGGGGCTACTTGAATGCGTTTCGCCATGCGTTTGTCATGCCAAAAGTGTAGTAAATTGTGTGGCACTTAAGTCAACACATGACCAGGAGAAGCAGCCAATTTGCATGCGAAGAAGAGAGAGAGAGATGGAGAGATGGGGAGAGGGGGGATGCCCCGTTTTAGACTTTGATAGATGTCGTTCTGGCATAGATGTGTTGGAAATGATTATGCCTATTTGGCAACGCAATTGGATTGTACAGGGAAAGGGATTTGAATTGGGGGAATCAGGTAACGAAAGTGGAATATCGTTCGTAAAATCGAAATCATTTTCAGATTTTAATATAAAAATCGACTTCTTGAGATCAACTTCTGATCTATTTTGAATTGAACTTGATTATTTTGTCTTAAGTGAATAAATTGGGATTGAGAATCAAAGTTTCAGAGCTAAAAATAGAGAAAACTTGAGTTCCTTTTTAAAAACAATTCATCAGATTTCTAAGTATAGAAATAAAGACAAATTTCTCAAGTAAGGACTTCATCCCTTCCTTCCTAGCAAAATCTATCTACGCTACTAATACAGTGTAAAGGACAGGTATATAAAGTGGTTTATTCTGAGAATTTACAAATCTTCCGGATGAATTTTCAGCAGAGTTTCTTCTGGTCCTGATGTCATCAATTCTTCTCAATCTCTGAAGTCTTCTGGAGAGGTTAGTTGGATAGCTGACCAGTTTGCCAAGAAGTTGCTTGTTAATTACATCACCCTCTATAGGAATTTTGCTACTGGCATTACATATCTGGTATGGATGAACCATTTGCCATCGGTAATCCTTCTTAACACTCTTATTCCGTAACCCGGAACTCCTCATGGGGCTAGGAAGACTTAGATACGAACCTAATTCTTTAATGACAGTTTTTTTCATGGATTGGGCAGCCTGCTCATTCTTCACATCTTAGTTTTGAGGTGGCGAATTGCCTCTAATTTGCGATCTTAAAAGGTGAGCCCAAGATACTTGTAATGACCCAGGACCTTACCATGTAGAAACCCACCTGGAGTTTTATTCCTTGATAGACTCCGAGCTGGCTTGAGAAAGGCTAACTCTCAAATCTATTAAGACAATTGATTTGATCTGGCCCAAGTATCGTCAGGGTTATGTACCAGAAATTAAACTTTGTTGCATAGAGCACACTCGATGCTCTAATCTGCCGCCAGTTCCATCATCATAGCATTAGCACTACCGAGCAACACGTCCAAATGATAAAACTGTTTGAATATCAAGTTTCAGGCGCAATAACGTCATATATCCTGATTCCACTTACATAAACAAAAAGTGTAATATAATAGTAAGACAGTTTATCTTGAATATTAAATATTCTTCAGATGATTGTGTCTTTACATTTCGATCAATATTCTAGAGGCTTGCCTGCCTCTGGGTTCTTCTGCTTGTTTGCACTTTTCAAGGCATTAAAATATCAGATTCAACCCATAATGAAGTCCAATGATCGGTTCGCGGACCGGTTTGTAGCTGGTTGAGCATAACATCTTAGGTAGTTAAAAAACTTCTTACATTTTGTTATGGGTCCTGTTCGGGTTCAGGTTTGGGAAGTCATAAGTTGGTGTGCCATTTCGATGGACTAAAAAAAACACGGCTTGGTTCAGTCCCGGCTTACATTAAGATGTTAAAGAAAGTTAAGAGAGTTGTAATAAGAACACTTCACTCCAAACATACATTTTTAAGTAGCAGAAGAATTGAAGGTATGGTAAGGGCTTTTATGAAAATTTTCCAACATTTCAATGAAAGTGGCTAGTCCTACCTGGTCCAGCTAGAAATATAAACCGAGGACCTTTTATTGCTTAAGCCATTTTACTATATTTCTATATATTTTTAGAGAATTCGGTCATCTGACAAAACTTCATCCTAAAAGTAGGCAACATATTTTGCAGCATTTCGGCAAATTCCAGTCGGATATTCATACAAAAGTTTGATGCCAACCTAAGAATAGTTTTTTTACTTAAGCATCAGTATATTCTAGCAAGATTCTCCGGATAGCTACCCAACCGTCTGAACCCAAGTTAACCTACTCCAATTCCCCCCCATTTTTTGTGTGCCTTTGTTGCCCGCTGACCTCTGCCACCCCAACCACAATTGTTCGGCTGCACTCATTATGCTTAAAGCGAACTAAATGCAAAGCGGCGGCATTAATGTCACAGCATCCTTCTGGCCCCCACCCCGCACTGTTTTCTCCTTCAGCGCCTCCAAAAGCGCCTATCAGGCCACTTTTGTGGCTTATCACGCCGCCAACGCCGTTGCCACACTCTCACTTGCAATGGCGGGGCACTGGTCCGCTCGTAGTACTCGTACTCGTACTCGTAGTTCGCATAAAATTTGCAATTATAATTTTGCGCCCCAGACTCTAGACGGCGGTGTTTTTCCTTTTCGGCCCAGTCGCCGTTGCGATTTAATCTCTTTGGGGCTAGCCGCAAAGCACCAACAATTGAATTTTAAAGTTTTTTTTCGTTCTCTGGCCTGTCCAGCCTCCCCACAAGATCCTTTTGCATGCCTCGGATCACCGTTTGGGGCACACACACACACACACACATTTCTCTGAGGCAGCCACAAGCGCAGCTAATTGGATTTCTCTCCTGGGAGAGCTTGGTACGGCCGTTCGACTAGGTAAAAACATATCGATAATGTCTTGATCAGACAGCGCAAGTCCATGAGCGAGCGGCTAAGCTCTACCAGAGTGTACATTGACTGTGGCCAAATTGTAATAGTAAAGCACACTGAGAAAAAAGACCAAGAATACCACAAAGGGGAGGAGTCCTTGCTTCAAGAACAAACGGGCTATGGCATAAGTGGACTTTGGTCAACCACTGCAGGTAAGGATAGCTAATGAAAATTCTCATTTTCATAGGAACCAGTTCTTTGCTTAAAATCAGTAAAGCTAAACTGGTTCGGTTCAGCGATCAACTGAGGTCTCCAGACACCGGTTCGGTTCATACCAACTAAAGATTTGGACTGCAGCTTGACTTTACTATCAGTTTTCTCTCAGTGTTCTCTATTTGTACTTGCATGTGTTTCGTTTAGATGAATGATTTCGCTCGTTGCAGTAAGAACGCGTGTAAAACCGCAATTAATTTGTACTACAAAAAGTTTTTTCCTTCGATTTTCGTTGGCTTTTTCGGGTGCGTGCGCCTGCATTCCCGAAAGGTTACAAGGCAATTATAAGGGGCTCTCCAGCGGGCTGTGTTATAATTCTCTTAGCATATGAGGGGCCAAGCATCAGTTGGCGCAGATCTCTCATGTAAGCCGACGGAGACGAAGATGACGACCTCTAGGTCCAAGCTTCAGTACTCGGCCAGACCCGACAGTGTGCACTGCTCTTGTTGTTGTTGTTGTTGGTGCTGGATTTGTTGGGGTTGAGCTGGAGCGCACTTCTTTTTTGTTGTTGTTGTTGTAATCTACGCTATAATCATGCACTGAGTAAATTCGCATAGCCGCCCATTATTCCACCCACTTTTGGGTATTTTGTTGTTGTTGTTGATTCGAGTGCAAAGCGAAGCATTCATGTTTTTGGTTGAGTTAAGGGGTAGAAATGGGGTGTATAGGTTAGGCATGCAGAATAAGATAACTGTTTGTTATAGAAATGGAAACTTTGCCAGTATTTGGGTACAACTACAAGTGATGGCTATAAGCTCTGTACAAGCTATTAACTCTTACACAGCCTTCACCTTTACCAACTACAGGCGAGAGTAGTGAAACTTCCCATAGAACTAAGCAGAACTAAGAGCTTGAAAGCTTCTCACACCTCTTCAAGGATATCCCCAAGTCGACTCCCAAGCTCAAACATCATTTCTTCTTATTCTTCCCCCCTCAACCCGGATTTGAGTCTGTTTGTGGTTGCATTTATTGCATCAAAATATACTTAATTTTCGACGTTTTCCTTGCCTCAATTCATGGATTCACATGGCTTTAGACTGCATCTCATATACCCTCTACCTACTCCTCCTTCTGTGATCGATCGGCTTCTCAGCGCCGCAAGATGATCTACATTAAGAGAGAGATTTTTGTGCTGGCCCCAGCCCAGGCAGGCAGACCCGACCTTTTGCTGTAACCGCCGTCTGGTGGTTGCCGGGTTGCTGGGTTGCTGGGTTGCTTGGGGGGGCGTGTTCTGTTTAAACTGTGTGCGCCAGGCCACGGTACAGTTTTAAGTAATTGCATTATGTTTAAGTTTAAGCTTTGTATTTCTTTTTGGAGCAGAGTTTAAAGTCGAAGTTTGTTTAAGTAGGCGGAGGTGGGCTGTTATTTTACTTAAAGGCAAAGCAAAGTATGAAATTAGTTAGGATTCGGTTCGAGGGTGAGGCAATAAATATGTTTGTTTAGATTTTAAGGAAAGCCTGGTGTGTCTGATGTGGCTAGAATTTGTTGGGGAATTATAAGATCACTCGTGGAAGCACCTCCCCTAGTTTGTAGATATCTAATGCAGTTTAATTTAGAAGTGAAGTGCTGAACATCGACGGTGACACCGGTGCAGTGCACTATTCTTCATCAGATCTTCATCAGCCCGTAACAAATCCTTTTCCTCTTTTACCCCAGAATATTCTTTTCGTGAGACCGCTCAGCTTAACAAATTTTATGTTATCTCCCCCATCGAATCTAGCCCCGCATTTTCTCATTAACAGGTGCTTCCATCTCCCTTCCATTCCCTACGCCTGCTACTCCAGTTGCCAGCACTGCCATAAATTTCTTTTCTTTCGATCAAAATCCACTTCCATTCAATTTTGAGCTACTTAACACAAACAAACAAGCATTTGCTGGCCGATCTATAATCAAAAAGGCAGCATTAATCAGCATCCCAGCATCGCAGACCCCCCACAAAATCTCGAGCAGGGACCAGAGAGCAGACTAATTAAAACGCATATTACGAATGTTATTAACATGACAGCGAACACAGCGCCATCCCAACCTGACGAGCCGAACCGTCCGGCCATAAAACTGCTGGCCGAAAATGAAAATGAGAAAAAAAGGAACAGACACTGAAACCAAATGAGAACAGTAACGATTCAAATCAATGTGCATATTTCGTATTCATTTCGAAGATTTCATTCGGCTTCGAGGCTACTGCGAAAATTGCTTGTGTAGACTGGCGGGGATATTTAATCCAATTAACAGAGCAGAGAACAGAGGGGGAACATGACAATTATCGGAATCAGGTAAACCCACACGGGGAGATTTTGTCACTAATGAGTTATGATGCACAGACGACATAAGCGGACAAGGCACCGGGCAGCTGCACCAGCTGGGTGACGGGAGATGGAACGGCGTGTCTCCAGCGGACTGAAATGTTGAACATTTTAAACCATAACATTTTATTAACATAATAAAATCAAAATTATCAACAAAGTCGTCAATGTCGCAGACGCAGACGAAAAACGAAACGAAAATGAGACAACTTTGGTGGAGGTAACGAGGCTGCTGGCTGCTGAGCTGCTGAGCTGAAGTGGATGGAACACACGGCGGGACAGTGGAAGCTGACTGCAGCTGAGCTGAGAATCAACTGATTGGCATCTCTAGGTGGCGCAACTAGGGATGAGAGCGTGATGGATACGAAATAGTGAACACTAGGAAGGGCCGAAACATGGCAGATGATTGGTTGGTGGTGGAGCGAATATTCCAAATCAAGGAGAAAATGATTTTAAATGACTTCGTCTGGATAAGAGGAGATCACTACAAACAGCTTAAGAGGGACACGTCCTCACTGATTAATCGAATGAAAAGTGTATTTTAGCCCATGTGCTTACAAAAAATTGGATAAATTTACATTCAAATCACAAAAGTTTGCCTCGGATGGGCTTGGGTGGTGCCGCAGAATCGCTGTTATCGATATGGTAACTCACGCGGCCATCTCTATCCCGACTATCTGTTGAAAAGGATCAAAACAGTCTAGCTTTATCATATAGTTGTCAGATTCTCATACTACTTAGTAGAACTACGAAAAACGAGGAAGCCAAGATAACTTCGTCTGTGCCGAAGTTTTTATACCCTTGCAAGTGCTTGCATTTTCCGACCGATCGTTCGTATGGGAGCTATATGAAATAGTCATCCGATTTGGACAAAAACTTGTAGAATTATGTAAAAGCACGAGAAACAAACATATACAAAATTGCAGGATGCTACCATTAAAAACAAAAAAGTTTTTCTAACTAAGACTGTTTTTTGTATGGCAGCTATACCATATAGTTGTCCGATTTTAATAAAAATTGGTAGGATTATGAAAAAACATATAAAACCTACGATAACAAGTTTGGAGACGTTTCCATTGAAAAGAAAAAAGTTTTTCATACTAAAACTAGTTTTCCGACCGATTGTTCCTATGGGAGCTATGAGATATAGTCATTCGATCCGGTCGGTTCCAACTTATTAGTAGTGTACAGCAAAAAGAAGACTCTGTGCAAAATTTCAGCTCGATAGCTTTAAAACTGAGAGACTAGTTCGCGTAGAAACAGACAGACAGACAGACGGACGGACAAAGCTCAATCGACTCAGCTCGTCAAGCCTGATCAAGAATATATATAGTTTATGCACAGAAAAAAAAATTGGGGAGATAAAGTCAATCCCAAAAAAAACATGATTTTATCTCGACATTCGGATTGAAATTTCAAGCAAAGGTCGTTCTGGAGCCGAGATATCCGAGATCAAGTCAATCCAATTCGTAATTGGAATGAGAAAATCCGGGATTGACCGACTTCTGACATCGTTTGGGATTGATTTAATCCCGGATGGCTTGATTTTTTTTTTCTGTGTGGGGTCGGAAATGAATATTTCTATGCGTTGCAAACTTCTGGGCAAAATTATAATACCCTTTGCAAGGGTATAAAAATATGGAACTCTAAAAGATTCTAAGTTTGGAGATGTATCCATTGAAATCAAAAAACGTTCGTCTGACGAAGACCCATTCTCCTACCGATAGATAGGAGCAGCCAAAAGATATAGTCAACCGATCCAGTGTGTTCCGACTTATTAGCAGCGTGCAGGAAAGAGAGGACTCAAAATGCAAAATTTTAGCTAGATAATTTCAAAACTGACAGACATAGCTCTATCGTTTGCGATCTTTGCTTTGATCAAGAATGTATATAGGTATATAGTTAATGGGCTTGGCTAATTGGCAAGCTTCTGGGCCAAACTATATAGCCTAATGCAGGGATATTAATACCTTTTTGCTTCCATTCTTAAAGGTTTATTTCAAAGAGATGTATAAAGTAATCAGCACTATTTATCGATTCCCAGACTAAAGCTTGTGTATATTTAGGCACGAGTAGGCACGAAATTTCAACAATTGAACAAAAACCATCATGAATTACTCTTTGCCCATCTCTAGCTTCTCACAGAAGACCTTTCAGCTGACGATCACCGATCCACATAGATTAACAACATTTATTCTGTAAATTTGGGGCTCGAATTTCCTACCGCTGCTCGCACTGCCCATCACATTATATAGTAAAGTGCAGCGTTTATGTCTAAAAGAGAAAAGTTGATGGCGCTTAGACCTGGCCCACACACTTCACAATGTCAGCCCAGCGCCGTTTAAACAATATCTTTCCATGGTTTAAGGTGGTGGTCGAACCTCAGGCCTCTCCAGCCGCTTAATGTGGTGCTCGCATGCAGAGAGCAGACGACCCAATATGGGAGTTATGATTTACTGTAATGAAGCGCTGTTTGAATGTGTAGCGTCGGGTCGATAGGCATCTCAGTTTTGTGGCCACAAAATGTCGCTGCAAATGCGTTGCATCGTAAAGTTGATGAGTTGTTATCGATTCTTAAACAGATGGAAATAGTCGTAGATGCATTTTCCCACCCCACAATTTGTCATGTTTGTTTGACATTAATTGCCTGGGTTGACCCACCTACTTGACACACAATCAAAACGGTTTCTGCCAATTCGCAAAAACCTCCACACAATTGTTACCAATTTTATTCCCCACTCTGCTGTTGTGTGTTTATGGGTACGGCTAACGCCCCTTGTCCTTGTCCCTGCCCTTGCCCTTGTCCCTGTCCCTGTCCCTGCCCTTGCCATTTGTCAAAAGTCAAAATATTTATTGAGTTCACGAAGATCTCCGGTGTTGTGGCCCTACCCAGAGTCCGTGGCCTGACAAATGGTAGGAGCGTTAAATTTTGTCGCTTTCGGCTGATCTAGATAAATGCATTTGAATTCGCATGTTTTATTAAGAAATTTATTAAGCGAGTTCGCTCGGCTCCTTCTTCATTGTCTTGCTGAATGGTTTCGTTATAAATTATGCACTTAAGTTGAGGGTGTTTTCATTATATGGAATAAAGTTCGACGAAGGCTTTTGGACAACTGTCTGTGGTGTCTGTTCTTCATTTTTCAACGCCTGGGTTGGTCCAAGGGACTCCAGCTCGAGCCGGCCAGCCAGCCAACCAGCCAGCCAGTCTGCCCGCCCGCTGTGCCAAGTGACACTGACACTTGAGTAGATGTTTTGCGGTTGATAAAATCAAGAGCAAACAAGGTTGGGCCTGGGTCTCAGCCGGGGCACCAGCGAGGTCCTTTCGTTTTTGGTTTTTTATGATTCGTTTCTGCTTATTCTCTCTTTACTAATGGTGTGACAAATTTTAAACAAGTAATTTCTGCATGTTGTTTATGAGCATCGCTGAGATCAGACTCAACGGGGGTGAGAGTCGTCGAGTGGAGTTTCCAGGTTTGGAGTTCATGATAAAATTTATGAGCAATGCGCTGTTTTCGAGCTGTACAAATCAAATCGGGGAATCGTCGAGAGAGAGAGAGAGCAATGTGGAATTTGGAAGGAATGCCGCCATGGGCTTGAGGTATTTGTGAGGGAAACTTTTCAAATTAAAATGATGCAAGTGGAATTGGTTAGTATTTGAACGGTTCTTCTTGAAGGGGTTAGAATGGGTCTGAACTAAACAAACTTAGCTCAGAGCTCAAAAATTGCGATTAAAGAGCTCAAAGCTGAGTCCTGTGGCCTTGAGCTCAGAGCCAGGAGCTGCAAGAGCAGTTGAATCTGTTTGGCTTTATCAAAGTTAAGTTTGTTGTATAAAGAATGATCAAAAGCGGAGAAAATTAAGTAAGGATTTGTTTCGGAAGTACATTCTCCGGAGCTGCCACCAGGCCTAGTCTCAACCTAATACAATACTTCGGGACTTCCTAGACTACAACTTAGAATCCAAACTCGCTTAGGCCCCTACCTCTACCTCTGCCCTGATCTTCCCAACAATTATTAGCTCGCACAAGCATAAAAATATGAAATGTTTATAACATTTCCGCATAAATCTAATACCCGTAAAATGATGATGAGTTCGACAAACAACAAAAGACAACTGAGTAAATGGGATTGAATCGCTATAAAAATCGAAGAAATTAATTTGCATATTTCGAATGACAAACGCGGCGGTGGGTCTGGCCTCTCGGCCGTTCTCCGGAAAGCGTGAACTGAAAAGCGTGTTAATTTTCACTGTGCATTTATTGTGTTGGCCATGTTAATAGGCCCCAAAAGTTTCACCGCTGAGCTGTTAATTAAAATCCCAGCTAAGGACCACACATTGGACGAAACGAATTTGGGTTTTCGGTTTTCCAAAATTCCCACCGACCAAGTGGAGACTCGTTTTTTGGGTGGCTCAAAATGCACTTGCTGTGAAATTTGAATATGTATTTTTTGCATTTCGGCGTACTCGTTTTTTGTTGATTGATATAGCTGCTTTGGTAGCTTTAGTCGTGGTCGTAGTCCGAGGCACTCCTGCGGGCCCAGACACGAGCTCGAGCACAGACAAATCAGGTTTGCCTCATTTGTGGGTTATCAATCACACATAGAAATTCGTTTCTTCTGCGTTAGATGAAGCGCGAGTTTGACTGACTACGCCTGGCCCACAGTTGGTCATTAATTATGCGAGAGATCCACCGATCCGGCGACTCATCATCGTCATTATTGACAGCACAGCACACGAAACATGTTCTTTAAACTTTTGGCCTTGAATTGGATGCTTCGGAGTTTGCACATTTTGGTTTCTATTTTTTGTTTGTTTGTTCTGCTGCCGATGCAGTCCGGGGTATTCACATAATTGTGACGGGTTTGTTTTTTGTTCTTTCCAAATTTAATTGCTAAAAACTATAATTCTGTCAAGTTTATTATGAAAATAATTATAATGCTTGTTTTGTCAGTTGATGTTGTGGTTTGTGCTGGCTGCCATTGTCTTAAGGCGAATGTTTATCTAAGTGCGCATATCTTTGAGCCAAACAATGGTCGTGGCTTGGCAAATTTAGCGTTATAATTACCCTCCCTACGCCGCGCAGAAGATCTAGCTAACTGAAAGCAACAACAGCAACAGCACAATACTGTTGGTAACTTGTCCATTGGGTCATTGGGTTAGTGTCAAGTAATTTTCATTGAAACCAACAACGGCAAATATATCTAAGCTTGAAAGTGAATTTTTCTTTGGAGTTGACACAGTTTTGAGAGGTTCAATTTGTGTTCTGCATGCTACAGCATAAAGAAGCGGGTGGCTTACAATTCAGATTGGTATAAGAAGCTTGCGGTCCTTTAAGCAATTGGATTCTTTTGGCAGCAGTATTCAATTTTGTCAACCGTCTCTCCTTGCACTTAAATCGATGTGCAGTTGGAAAATTTCAGGTAATGAAAGCATAAAAATCTGTAAGTTCGACAGAAGTCAGACCAGTTAAATAATGTCCCACTCATTAAAAATTATGAGGAAACATTTTCCTTGATTTAAGTAAAAACAGTGTCAATCGTAAAAAAAAGACCTAAACTCGCCATGACAACTAAAAATTCTCAGATGAAATCCTTCCTAGGGCGATTCATCCTAAATTTAGGAAAAATATTTTCTAATTTATGGCATATTTTTCTAAGTTTCAGAAAACTTTCTCTGTTTATTAGAACAATTTTTTCTAGAGAGTACAATAAGTACGCAAATATTTGATTGAAATACCAAATTCTTATATAAAGTCAGTTTTTCAATCCAAACATTTTTGATTTAAGACTATTATGGTATAAATTAATAAAATAAAGTGCATTTCGAACCACAGTATATTAATATACTATTTATCAAAATATAACTCTTAAAATAAGTTTAATATATTTAGAACGAGACAGCTAAGCTTACTTTGTCTGTGCCGAAGATCTTATACCCTTACAAGTGCTCGCTTAAATATTTAAAAAAAAAATACTCTTTTTCCCATTTTCCGACCGATCGTTCGTATGGGAGCTATATGATACAGTCATCCGATTTGGCCAAAAATTTTTAAAATTATGTGAAAGCATGTGAAACAATCAAATACAAAATTGCAGGATTCTACCATTAAAAACCAAAAAGTTTTTTTAACTAAGACTGTTCTTCAGATCTATCTTTTGTATGACAGCTATACAATATAGTTGTCCGATTTTAGTAAGACTTGGTAGAATTTAAAAAAAATTTTGAAAACCTACGATTACAAAGTTTGGAGACGTTTCCATTAAAAAGAAAAAAGTTTTTCTCACTAAAACTGGTTTCCGACCGATTTTTCCTATGTGAGCTATGAGATATAGTCATCCGATCCGGTCGGTTCCGACATATTAGTAGTGTACGGCAAAAAGAAGACTCTGTGCGAAATTTCAGCTCGATAGCTTTAAAACTGAGCGACAGATAGACAGACGAACGGACAAAGCTCAATCGACTCAGCTTGTCACCCTGATTAAGAATAGAGTTTATGGGGTCGAAAATGGGGGCAAAATTATAATACTGTTTGCAATGGTATCAAAAAGTTAGTATTTTAAGACTTGAATTAAGAACGCGACTTTCCTATATTTTCCGGCTTACTGTAAGTATGTGAAGTTCTTATTTCAATATTGTTTAAAGTTTCTCAAATGAGATATCAGAAAAGTTTTATAGACAATCTGAGAAGAACAAGATGCATGAAAAGTAGACTATCCGAGTTTTTTTTACGAGTTTTATGACAGCAAACTGACATAAGCTATGAGATCTCAACCAGTGAAAATACAGCTAAAGAAGCATATTCTAGTTGAACGGAAAGGCTTGTGGTGAATCTATAAGATTTTCTCTCTAATCACCTTTTGATTTTTGTTAGTTAGAGTTTAAATTTGCATAAAATGGCTATTTTTAGCATCGTTGGAAGTATGCAGCTATGTTCTTTACTTCACTTTAACCTTTTGATCTCTCCCAAATCTACTATTAAGTAAGCCAATTCCAAGTCTCCACCCGTTTCGTATTATTTGCTTGCTACGTTATTCTCTTCAGTGCTTGTTAACATCTGAAGGAGCCATGTTTGTAAATCTAACTTGTAATTTTTTCATATTTATCCTAGAAAAACTTGAGTGTCTTTGCCGCCGCCCACTTGATGGCTCTCCGCTTCGGCTCTTAGAAAAATACTACAAATTTGAATGGAGGCTAGGAGGCCAGGCTTACTAATTTGACACCTAATTTGTACACTTTATGAACAACAACAACTAAAATATCGTTTGAGGTAAGAACTGCCACCACCCTATGGAAAGTTTTTTTGTTTTTTTTCTCTGACATTTTTAAATTTCAGAAGCAGCCAAACTACTTTTGACCGACACAAACTGCGACTTGGCTGTTTATGCCTTGTGAAATGAGAAAGAACAAGTTGAGAAATCATATATTATGGATAACAAATTAATTCAAGTCGCAGTATGTCAAATTATTAGCTAATAAAACCAAAAACTTCATACCCATTCCAAGCACTTCACAGCTCTCCCAGTACCGGCATCTGCCTTCGCCAGCTGCCTCATCCTTCTGTTAATTTTCATGGCCACACTTGATTAATTCCCTAAAAGGATTAACAGACAGCGCACAACTCAGTTATTAGATAACTTCCGCATCAATATAAAAAAAAGCAGAGAAATCTAGTTGTCCCCGCAGATGGAGACATCTTCATCATCATCATCGCCATCAGGCAGTCAGGCAGGCAGCGAGCGTGTCCGAAATGCTGAGCAGGAAGTTGACATTTATCACACTTTTTCCTCCTTTTATGGTTTGCACACGTCCTGCTCCGCTTCCTAGACAATATCCTGTTCCCATTTCAATTGCCGTTTTTTAATGTGTGCGATTGCCTTTTGTGCTGCGATTCGCCTCGGGGCATCATTATCATAACTAATGTGACTTAATCAAGAATAATGTGTACGCGTCTCCTCTCACTAATCAAGTTATCCCGGCGAACCCTTCTTCTGCTCGCGGTCAACCGCAGTTTTTGTCTTAGCCAAAGGGTTGAAGGTCAGAGGGAGAAAGGAAAACCGATTTGCATACGGCAATAAAACTGAAATTTTCTTCTTCCAGCAAAGATTTATGTAGCATGCAAAAAGACATTAAAATCCTTTCGAACTTTTGTGCATTTCCATGGGGGATTGAGATTCGTAGCTTCTCCTTTTTTCTGCTCATTATGCTGACATTGTTGTGGTTGACATTCGCACGAAATTGTGTGTAGATCTCTATCAGAGCCGGCTACCAGGAAGGCAGGCCAACTACTGGCAACTGGCACATGCTGACACATTAATGTCCTTGCGTGTGCGTGAGTCCTAGGCCCGATCGTAATCTCCTGGCATTACTAACAACGTATTGAGGATTGCGCATTAATTTCTATTTTGTTTCAGACGCGCGATTAATACGATTACCGATTGTCCCTCGGCCACCACTAGCTGGGGGGTTCTTCTCAATTGTTGGCCGATTGTTCGTTTTCCCAATTCAATCAAATGCGGGACGACGACACACCGTTAAGAATTCACTTCCTGATCGGAGCAGGGAGATAAGTTGTTTAGGTGTGAACATGTAGGGTGTGTGGGGTGGGGGAGGGGGTACAAAAACGTGCTGGAATAGCGATTTTGTGTAAAGGTTTGATTTAACGAGATTATTGATTCATTTCACAAATCTAAAACGAGAATTTCATTTCAAAATATTCGTTGTATGCTTTCAAGTTGATTGTTGGGAATCGAAAGTAACTAAAGGGTTGAAAGATATGTACCTAGTTCCATATGAATCGACTAAAATTCTATTATAACTTTCCAGTATTTAAAAAAAAGACTAGTTTGGCTTACACCTTTGTTTCTTTCTGCTGATTGCATTATCTATTCATTCAAACGGTTGAATAACAATCTCCAACAAACAATAGAGGAAGCAATGAAGAGAGGAAATCAACTTACAGAGTAAAGTACTCTCATTTAAGCAACTTTAAGGGTACATATAGCTACACAGAGAACAAAAAGGATATTAAAGAATATCCATTGAATGATTTCCGATATCCGTTTGGACGGGATATGTCTTCAATAGCCTTTTAGTCATCCAACGGAGCTAAAAATCATCCAAAGTATATGCAAAGTGATGATCATTTGAATGATTTTGCAGCTCCGCTGGTTGATTAATAGAATATTAAAGACATATCCATTCCAAACGGATCTTTTATAAATCTTTTTGTTTTCTGTGAAGAACTTGGTATATAAGCGAAAGACTTGACCGACTTAACCATTTGTTATTATCTTAAACGGGCTTCTGGTAGTCAAACAGAGGATGTAAAATGTATTTTTCGGACACTGGTTTCCGTTTTGGGTGTGGGTTCTCTTCTTGTCGCTCTAAACTACACACCACCCCACACCTGACTTATTGTCTTAATAGTCTTTTGGTGCCAGTTTTTGCATTTAAACTGCTTTGGAATTCACAAACAGTTAACTGACTTACAGAACCAGAAGGTTCTTGACACTGCCGTGTCGTCGACCAGTCTCCTTTGTGGAGTCAGTATGTCGATAGATCTTTAGTTGCAAGAGCTTTAAAAATATAGAACGGATATCTACCAGAATATTGCATTTCGATATCAGTTGGTTGATTTTTTAGTACCTAATTAACAACCTTAGCTCCAACATCCTCTAAGCCAAAATAAAAAGACATGCGATGCTCAACAGGTATACACAATTGGCGCCCAACGTGGAGTCTGGTTTGATCCGAAAGTATATATATTGCCAAATTCTAACATTAGCTAGGACCTGACTGATAGGACTGACTTAACAATTAATGCCACCTTAAGTGAATTCTAAAAGTTAAAAAAATTCCTGGTAAGCCATTTGTAGAATGCCAGAAGTTCAGGAACTTTATTCTTACTACGCTCACTCTTAGGTGAGCGAAATAATTTGAGGAACCAATTCAAAATGTGGTGCTATGTCCCATTTGCTTGCAACCCTTTGGCCTTTGGCTCAAACTAGTGGGCCTGGATGTTGGAAAATTGGCGAACACAGTTTCCTTAAGTGAAATTCCAAGATTTTAAAGAAATCGACAAAATCCCTACCGATTTTTTCAGATTTTATGTCCTAGTTTTGGTTTTCCTATCTTAATTAACTTATTCCTATATAACCATAATTTCTTTGACTGCTTAGGTTGATTTGTAGATACTTTCCCGCCGCTTGTCTCAGATTTAGCCCAAACTTAAAGCCCCATATCGAAAACAATTAACGCCTTTAGGCTGCCCTGCAAACCGAACCACACCTAGTAGTCTCCGTAACCCTCTCCATCTTCCCCTCTCCCACTGTCCAAATGTAATTACACCGCAACCAAAAAATCATCATAAATCTCAAATCCCATGAAACGCTACAAATTAACATTATTAAAATTTGGTTTTCGACACATAAAACAAAGCGAAACAAAACACAGAAACAAATCCAAAACAAATAATATTTTATTTGGACTAAACTAGCGCGTTTGGGGCCCACAAAGTGCTAACCAAGTTGGTAAACGTTGTCAAGGAAGAGAAGAAAATCGACAGCAACAAGAGTTTCCAGAATCAAAGAAAGCAGATAGAATTGTTGGGATTTTTTATGATATGATAATAAATCACATATTGAAATCTTGAGCATTAATTCATTTTGCTTTTTTTATAGAGGTCCATCAACGAAACAAAAAACCAAACCCGAGCACAGTTGGAAATCAGGACACAGCCATAAAACGAGTCGGAGAAAAACGAAAACGAAATTCTCATCTAAATAAAATTTAATGTTTATATGGCGCACACCTCCATTTATATTCGGAGCAGAGTGATTCAGAGTTCCCAGCAGCAGCAACAAAAAAACAGAAACAGAGAAAAAGACAAAAGATGCGGAGAAACAATGTGAAGTCCTTTTCGAGGGAGTCTCTCACCTTGTTTAGTGGATGATAAATTGTTGGCAAGCTGCCGTTTTGGGTGTGTGTGTGTGGAGATCTTCAAGCAATTGTTATGATTTGTTTATGCCCTTTGATTGGGAACAGCTGTGGCACTACTGCCCGCTTGTCAGATACAAATCAAATGTAAAGTACAGTTGCTAACCAATTACAAATCAATCGGTTTCAATCTAGTGAGAAGAACTTTGATAAGGGGAGGAGATTGGCCTAGAAAGAGTTGAAGAAATGCTGGTTATATCCTCATTCCATTCTTATATTGACTTTCCAACAATTCCCTTTTCAACCAATTCGATTTGCCTAGCAATGGCGACCTCCCCCCACCATCAACATCTATTAGCAACATTGTTGCCAAACCAACTAAGCGCTCTGAAAGCAACAAATCACAAAAATGTTGCCACATTGTTCACGGTAGGAGCTTTGACTCCTCCAGCACCTCATCCAGCCTCCAGCCGCCAGCCTCCAGTCTTTCGTCTTGTTACACTTTCACAGAACTCAAAATGTCGTATTTCACGCATTTTTACGAGCGTTCGCGTAAATTTATGCGAAAAATCATAAATTACCCAGCATAAGACAACAACATTTTATGTTTCTAGGGGCGTGTATCCAGCAGTATCCATGGATCGGGTGGATGTATTCCCCGCCAGTGCAGTGGGCGCTGCATATTTCTGTTAATTAACGCAGTTTGTGCGTTGTTACCCAGCCGGTGTAACTATGGGATTTTTGGAATTGGCTTAGTTGGTCGCCACATAGCAACAATGCAGCCGCATTGAGGAGTTAATTGCATGCTTATGCAACTCTTCTAGCTCCCTCAGAATGGAGCCAAGGCGAGGGGTCCGTTCGCGGGGCACAACAAGTTCAATGCCTCTGGAGTATTTTAAATTGACCTTAGGTTCTGGTGCTGTGTGTTGTTTTTTGGTAAACACAATGGTAAGTGTACACAAAAAAGTTCTCATTCGTGTTCTAGTTTCGCGGCACACAAATTGCATGTTGAATTTAATTTTTGTTGATTTTTTTTTTGCTGGCCTGGAGGCAGAAACTGCCATTTCCAATGTCACGTGAGGCGGCAATTGTTTGGCTGCTCTGAACGCCTTGAACGTATGCCAAAATCAAAGCAGTCGGTGATTAATGGAAGTGCCATTAGATGTGACATTGAAGGGGCATTCGAGATGAGAGCGTGAGTGTTAAAGGGTTCAGCATGTTTGGCATGTCTCGTTGTCATGACAGGCGGTCCTTTTCGTAGTGTACATACTATTTTTTTCAGGAGAACATTGCCACAATTGTCTATCTTAAGGATCACTGTGGCCAATGTCTATGAACAAAGCATACAAAGTGCTGTTGATTTCTTCTTTGGCATACTTAAAGATGAAAAGATTAAAGATGGCTCGTTTCTGCTAAAAAATATGTGAATTCTTTGATCTAAACAATTAATCTATGGTCGATTCCACATTAAAATGTTTGGTCTGCAAACCAGAAAGAAGAACGGAGCGCATGCCCGTACCGTACATTCTGTAGCCATGCGACTCATGGATTGTCATTGCGTTTGAATGCAATTGTGGTTGAAATTTCGAAGTAAACTAACCGGAGTTACAACTCTCAACCGTAGAAGGTGTGATGACATGCCTAGCGAATTCAGTGAGCTCAAAACCTCTTCTTAGAATTACCAACAGTATCGATCGATTTGTCCTCATATTTTCAAGGCTCTTTCTGTCAGCTACAGAAAAACGTATTACAAGAGAAAACCGCAGTCGATGACAGCGCTTTGCAAGTCAAGAATTGTGCAGAAATTGTTGGGCAGTTCTATGCATCTAACTTTTCCATCGCCGGTACCTAACAATTGATTGGAGAAAGTGTCAGCGGATGGACTTTGAGTGGATGAAACTTTTGATGCGTCGGACGTAGCGCCACCTGTCATTTGACGTATGATATGAGAGTGTGTATGTATCCATTCGGCTAGAAAATGATTGAAAACACACGAAACCAAGGGTACAAAGTGTATTCGATATTTGAAGCCTACCACCCATCATCATATGAAAGATATTTTAAGCTAGGAATCTTATTGATGAGACTTTTTTGAAACCTTTTGATGATTAAAAAGAGATTACTATCATGTGCGATTATAAGTAAACTTTAAAATGACTCGTATAAATGCCCGAAAACTGATATATTGAAATACGACTTAAAAAAGATTCGTAAATAGCCCAAAAATAAGTCGAATGTGGGCAGAACTACGGGTTAAAAACAACTCATCAAGAAAAGTCGCGGCTAGAGTACCATTTTCTATCGATCTATGATCAAAAAGCGTGCGCATTCTTAACTCTAAGTCAGAAGGACCCAAAATAGACTCTAATTTGAACAAAGATTTTAGAAAATGGTTGCTTAAATACTTTTTGTACAGCAGCTAACCAAGACATTTGTCTGGAGAGGGACTTGCCCGTGCTTCAGTTGGACTGACTTAAGTCGAGATCCGAGAAAGAGAGAGTTTTAGGTCCAGAAGCATCTACGAGAAACTGAATCGCAAAGGTGAAAGACTGTCTAAAGTATGTTTGCTTCGACGTGAGTTGCTCTGTCTCAATCAAGGCTGATTGCACACTCTGCAGCCGCTGCTTTACTATGTATTTTAGGCATCTAAAGGAAGGAGTACGACCAATAGGAGTACGAACTACAATGCTTGTACCTTCTTTCCTAACTGAAACCAAGAAAAGGAACTGGTTCTTTTTATTTAAACGAACTTGCTATGAGCCACTCTCCTCGAAGTTCTCTCAGAATTCAGTTAGGTTATGTCAAGTCTCCTTAGTTTCAACATCGAATTGCCTACTCATCGGGCAAAACAGCTTCTTTTCTGCCATCCGATCAGTTCGAAAACCCTACACAACAGATATAACTACTATATATTGAGCACAATATTTATCTCACGGTCTCAACTCAAATTTGCTTTGATTTTGATTTCACCCAACCCGTTGACTGGAACGTGGATAACCCTCTTGAACTATTAAAACTGACAGATAACTAATGAATCCAATCCCGTTTTGAAGATGGCTTCGCCCCGTTGTTGTTTCCACTTCAAAATTCAAATCGATCACAAGGGTTCCTGTTCGTTAAACCGTTAAGTACTTTGTGTTTTTGCATGATTAATGATGATCCACACTTAAAGCAGATCAACTTCAAACGGTTAACTTTTTGCAACTGTATTCTAATTGTTTGACAGTTTCACCCAAAACAAAATGTCCATTTGTCATTTCTCCTTCTTCTGTGCTGCGGTCACTTGCGGATCATTTTCCATTTTCCGCTTTCCAGGCAGGCAGCTGCCGGGTGCTGCAACTGTTTCTCCGTTCCTTTGTTTTAGCATGCAGACGGCATACCTGAATTGATTTTCAGTTAGTTTGACGACTGCAGCCCACCTTAGCAGCAGTTCCAGAACGGAAATCACATAAACTATAAAAAAATTGTTGTTAATGAAATGCAATGCATTTAACTGAATCAATGTCCATAAATTTGTGCATTTCTGTTTTGGTGTCTCTTTGGTTTATGGATAATTTATGAATGTCTCTCGCGCCCCAAAAATGTGAGCGGAATAATTTGGTGGGAAAACCTGACGAGGTTTGATTTGTGAGTTCTGAAAAGAAACACTCTTCCCCATTGCCGTGCAATTACAAATGTCGATATATATTATTGAGGGGTTAGGGCTTACAGTCGCTTGGTTATGGGTCATACTTAGGTCAAACTTCAATCATCATTCAAATCGCCCACCGTGGTCGGCAGCGCTGGAGCCGTGGCCACCGCACTGAAGGGCAGGCCGTGCTGTGTGGCCGAGGCCCAGCTTCTGCGCGGCAAAATCCTACCGAAATTGAAATACTTTTGTCTCAACTTATCCTTGATCTCGTCCTCGTTCATTATGGCACTGGCTTCCCGAAAATTCAGGAAAATGCGTCCCTTCTCATCGGTCTTAATGGGCAATATTTCGGTGCAAACGTTGCGTGCCTTCAGCAGGAAACCCTCTTCGTCTTCATCCTGATCGGCCACGGAAATGGTGGAGTTCACTTCGGGATCTTCCACCGCCACACTGTCCAGGCGAGAGTCCATAGACAGGGAACGCGGTGGCGGCTTGGCTGTGCTGTGCGTGTGCAAGCCCTGATGTTTCTTCTTACGCAAACAGAAGGGATCCCGATCGCTGGCCTTGACATACTGAACGACCGGTCGGTTCACCCCCCATTTGGGACGATCGTCCATTTTGTGGCCATCTTTCTCTTTCGGTAGCTGCTTTTTGTTCAGCCTCTCCTTCTCCTTCTCCTTGTCCTTGCTCTTGGCCTTGAAAGTGGTGGTGGTGGTGGTAGTAGTTGTGGTGGTGGTCTCATGATCCTTCTCCGCCTCGGTGGACTCTTGAGCGGGTTGAGTTTGAGTCTTGGACGTTTGGGTAGTGGTGGTGGTGGAGACTTCACGCTTGAGTAGCACCTTATAGAAGTTGTCATGGAACAGGCACAGATCGCAGTTCAAAGGCAGCTCGGTTTGGGTTTCCACATCGCTTTGATGCGGCTCTAGACGTGGTGATGGCGCTTCGCCGGTTTGAAGAGGCATCAAGGCCAGCTTATTGGGCTCCACTTCCAAGGAATCGGGTGAGAAGCAACAGTTCTCCGGTAGCTCCTCTTCCTCCTTCTCGGCTTGGTAGCCGTCTTCGGTAAAGATGGAGGTGTCTGTACGTTGAGTCATTGTGGCCTTGGTCAGAGATTCTGGCGAGCTGTGCGGCGGTGGTGCCTGTGTTGGGGAAGGCTGCACAAAGTAGGTGGCTATTTGTAGATTGCCAATGGCATTCTGTAGGCCAAAAATGTCGCTGGTAACGGGTAGGGGTATCAGCGTAGCTGGTTGCATTAACAGGGCCAGATTCTCCTTGTCTTCCGAGAGGAAAGAGTGCTGGCTTGGCGGCTTGGCCTCCTTTTGAGGAGTCTCCTGGGAGGGTAGTTTTAGGGGCTTGGTAATGGTGCGACGTAGATTGATGGGGGTGCCAATGAGAACCTTCTCCTCCGTCAAAACGGGAGCCGGTTGACGTGGCGTATTTGAGCTGGGAGTTTCCTCCTCAACTGGCTCATCTTCTTCCTCCACCGACTGCACTCTTAGCAGCTCCGGCTTGGGGTTAACTTCTTCCTGCTGCTGCTGCTGTTGCTGCTGCTCCACCTTAGTCTTACGCTTCTTTAGTCTTTCTTTTTGTGCCGATTCTTCAGCCTTGGCTATGGCATCTAGCATCACCTGCTGTTTCTTCTTCTGAGCTTCCTCCCTTTCCATCTGCTGTCTACGCTCATACTCCAGGCGTTCCTGTTCCAATTGCTTCTGATGCCTCAATCGTTCCTCTTCCAATTGCTCTTCCTGACGGCGGTGTTCCAGCTCCCATTTCCGTATCAGTTCTCTCTCCTGCAACTGCTTCTTGATGGCATTATGATACTCGGCTGCCCGACGCCGCTTGTCGATGCGTTCGGCCAGGGTGTGTGCATCTAGCGGAGCATTCTGACCACGCAGGTAGGTGGAGGACGACTGCAAGGACTGTAGATCGTCCTCGCTGTCTTTGAGATCATGCATGCCACGACTTAGCCAGCCGGGTGGAGGAGCCACCCCGGGCGAATGCTGTTGGGCATTGTAGTTGGCCCAGCGGGCTCGCTCCCGTTCATAGTAGTCCCCTTGCACCTGATACGTGTTCGAGGTGGAGACATCGCGACTTAGGTTCGATGAACTGGGCGGCAGATAGTAGGAGCTGAAAGCAAGCCAAGGAGTAGAAACAATCGGGCCCTGGAGTGTCCCAGCTACTCACCCCTCGTTTAGGTAACCATCATTGGCCAAAGGCTCATAACCCTGGCCCAAGACTCGACGACGTCCCCCCTTGAGAACAACCAATTTGGCGGGCGGGGGTGGCACTGCCTGTATCGATCGCCTCAAGCGACGTCCGTTCACCCCACCTCCGCCCAGCGCCACGCTAGAGTCTTCCTTGAGGCTAGCGCTACCCATGCCACTTATGCTCTCATTTTGACTGGCTCCATCGTTGAACCAAATATCCGGGGTGTGAGTGTTCTTGGGTGTGTCGCTCAGATAGCCCGACGTGTCCTCCTCCTGGCAACCCGCCACGGCGGGCTGACTTGCCTGCGGGTTGTTTAATCGATGTGGTGCGGGCGGCAGGTTGCCGGGATCAATGCTGTTTGTTGACTTCTTATGCTGTCGTATGGCGGGCAAACTGGGACTCCGTAGCCTCTGTGTGACCTGCAGGGGATGTTGCAGGCGCGCCTTGGCCGTTTGCAGGGAGGTTGGCATTAGTTCGATGTAGCGCCGTCGGGTCGGCATGCCCGGCGCATAGCTGCCCCTGCGATGGTGCCTGTAAACCGAGTCCTCCTCATCCTCATAGTCAGCATCGGCCTCCTGGTCCAAGTCCTCTATGTAACGCTCCAGCTGATTCATATAATCCTGCTGCTGCTGCTCTTGCGGGGGCAGCGGAGGGGGTAGGGGAGCTCTCGAATGACTGGAGGTCTGCTGCGAGCTCAAGTCCAAGTTGGAGTAGTAGGTGCGTATGGAGGTGCGTTTAATTTTATGGTGCGATGTGGAAGAAGTATGCTGATGATGATGATGATACATCTCATCCATGCGGGCGATTTCCTCTGTAATTAAATTCGCCCGTTAACCTAATCCCACGGTCCCAGGGTAGAATAACGCACCTCTCTCCTTAGCCCATTGCTGTTTCTTCAGGTCCAGCAAGCGATGAGTTTGCCTGGCTTCCGGTCCTGTTATCATGTCAGTTCATTGGACCTTACCCCAGCGACTTCTACCACTCACTGAAAATTCCATTGGACTATGGCAAGAAAATCCATTTGTTTTGCATGGGAATGTTGGCGCTTGCTTGGGTTGTCCTGGCAACTTGGGGGTAAACAAACGGGGGCGCAGTCCTTGCCCTGTGTCTGGGCAGTGGGTTAATGCAGTGCACGGAAATAGACAGTTGCATAAATTAAAAGAAGTTTTGTTTTATTGATTTTAGCTGGGCTTTTCAGCCGGAGTTCAGTTACCGCACCGCAACAAGTCTACGCTCTGCCCACCCCCGCGCCGCGCCGCACACACTCTCCTTTGAGCGTAGGTGTAAAATGCAGAACGTCCTCGAACTCGATTAACCGAGGGACCAGCCTACCACACAGCAACTGCAATCTGAAATTTATTTCCCATGGTCAAATAGAAAAGGCAGCCAGAAATATCTCATAACCCATTTTCCATAAACATACATAAACCACATCTGGCTGGCTGCCCAGGTTGCTCGCTCGCCCGCTCGCTGGCTGGCTGGCTGGCTTATAAAAGCGCGTGGGCGTTGAAATCACTGCCAGTCAAAAGGTCATGTTATGATCTTGAGCCCCGCTCATGGGAGCTTCGGCGCATGGCGCGCAGAAAACCAAAAAGCCAGCGAATCAAAGACACAGGCAGAAAGAGACCCAGGAAAAGGAGCAGGCAAGAGATCAACGCAGTAGAGTACACTGAGCGAAATGTGGGGACAATTAATGTTAGCTTAGGTGTTATATTTCTTGTCTTGCATCCTGGTCTGAGCATCTCATTCCACCTTTCTGTTCAGAAATAATAGACACCCAGGAAGTCGCCAACTATCTAAGTCCAACTGTCAAGCTTCTCCTGGAAAACAGCAGGAAAAGAATTAGGACTCGAAGGAAAGATAGGAAAAGCTTTCATTTCGTGTATGATTGGAGCCTTTTGGGTCGGTTTCTCCCGCACCGTCTCTGTCATAGTACAGCTCTTGGTGGAAAAAGACGACTCTAATTGTAGAGTCCATAAAACGAGCATTGTTTCTAGGTACCCATTTGTTAGACTTCCTACCCAGATCTTCGAAGAATGCGTTGCCCAACTACTGGGTAAAAAGCACTTTAAGTTGACTAAAAACATATTTACACAGCGAATTTTAGTTTCCCCCTTTTATATCCACAATGCAGGGAATACCAACTTGAGAATTACAAGCAGTCTTACTCGGCAATTCTAACCGAATGCTTGCCGAGCAGTTTCGAGTTTAAGTAACTGACTGATAACAGAGTAAACTGAATGCTTATCTGACGCACAGCAGCTATCTACAGGATGAGAAAACGGGCCTGAGACCTTTGAACTTTTCGGGTGGCTTTGATATCTCTTAGATTATCATACTTTTTGGTACAATTATTAATGAATCTATTGGTATTATTACAGAGTTTTTTGTCGAAACTAATCCCTTGTTTGACCTCCACCTTTCTAACTTCCTTTCCCAATGCAGCAAGTTCTACCTAAATCCCATTGATTTTTCTTAGTGTAGCTGCCGGCAATCAAGAAATCCCACTTGATACAAGTGCAGTTTGTAAGACATTATAATGAGTTTTTGTATGTAGGAAAAGAAAAACAACAACTTAAACAGGGTCGCCTGCCTTTTCTAGAGCCTTAGGGCGGCCGGGCATCCACATCTCTGGCTGGCGAACTCTGGACATTGATCATGATGAAGATGATCGCCAAGATCATAATTGCTTAGGTGCCAGCTGGGTCAAGTTGAGAGTTGACTTGAGTTGGGTGCACACATGTCACCACCACCAAACCACCAGAAAAGAAAGTGATCATGAGCAATTTTCATTCATCTTCCCCCCCCACCGCCACCACCACCCCGCACATTTTCACTTGTGCGCCGTCCCGGCCCGGCATCATCATCAACTCCATCGACATCGACCATCGGCCGGCTGATCGCTCGATCGCTCTATTCAAACGACCGATTCATGTATCATTTAGTGTGGGGTATCACTATAACCTCAATAAACAAACAAGCCACAAATGCCTAATAATTGTAATTTTCCATATACTCGAAAACACGATCGGGCCCCCAAGGCAAAGGAGCATATTGATCAAAATTGATGATGTTGACACGAACTTTGAACGGTTCGTTCGTCAAGGGTCTTCGAGTGTGTTTCTACGGCATTCTCGAGTGTGAGTATCGTTGAGTTTTCAATGGATCCATCCATCGATGGAGCTAATTTACCGAAAAAATACAAAATTGACATTTCGAACATTGGTTAGGCCCAAAACAGGTTGAAGAATTTAATTGTTGGGCCGAAATTATGTTTGCTATATGCATTTTCTGCACTTTCGGCACCAAAAATGGTCATTTGCTAAGCGAACTGACAAGACGCACAGACAATGTTGACCAACAGCCACCAGCCATCGCGGCATCCACCGAATGTAGCGCCAACAGCCACAAACTGTCAGGTGTTTAGATGTTTCGATGCCTGTCTCAAGATCTCAGCTGTTATCTGTGTTTGTATGTGTGTGTGTGTGAGCGACACGAGTCGGCTTAGGTAGGTACGTAAGTGTGTACGCGTCTGTATGTATTTATAATTAAAAGTGGGCATGATGCGGCTAGAAGATACCCAGAGAATTGGCGACGAGATGACAAAAGGCTAACTTTGAACTAGTTGGCTAACACATTTTGGGGAGCAAGCACTTCGCCTAAGGAACTGACTTTAGTTTGGTCACTATAAAAAATCGAAGTTTTAAGAAGGTTTTTGCTAGGTAATGGGGCATGACACTGATTAAGTAGGAAGGGCTTCACCAAGACTTGAAAACGCCAAGCTCCAAGGCCGAAACTTCTAATTTGCTAACCTTCAAAACATGAAAGTGAAACGTAAATGAAATTCCAACAGCATTATTATAATTTCAGGCGAAAATACAATTGTCTTTTGAGGATACATCAGTTAGTAATTGCAAACAAAGTAATGTGAGCTCTTGACTAAGAAAATTAATGGCACCAAACACCCTTTTATATCTTCTGTCGGTCGTACTCTTGACTTTGGATCATGTGACCGGTCTTCTCACTTAGAATCTTAGGACCAACTATTGAATGCCTACTTTTAATATACAGAAAAGTTTCGATAACTTCTTTTTCATGGAAATTTCTATATTCTGACTTATCTTCTTGCTTAACGAAAGGAACAAAGAACTTTGTAAGTGAGTTTAGTACAAACGGTGTCCATATTTTGGTGAGTACAAAAATACTTGATTCAAGTACAAAATTCTTATTTCAATCACTATTTTCTATAACCGAAACACTTGATTTAAGACTGTTTCGGAATATATTTGGAACATTTGAAGATATTTTTTAACTTATGTAATGATCTTAAGTCAAACCTGATTAACTCTCAATATAAGTACAACATATTCCTGCTTAAAGTTTAATAATTTCTAATATCAACCCACAAATTTTCTAAAAACCGAATAAGAGTACTTTAAACGAGAACAAAATGTGTTTCGTTTGTATATTTGCCTCTGTAGAGACCTCATTATCATTCATTAGAACCCACGACCTCTTTGCACAGAAGGCCACACACTACCCGCTGCACCACAGTATCCAGTATCATTTCTAAGATCATTTTAATATACTTGGCATTTCAGTGTACATTTTTCGACACTTCACGCGCGATTCGTAACATGTGGCATAGCCAAAAATGCTCAGTAAGGTTTGCCATTTCAGCATAAATAGACTAATAGAAATTCATTATCAAAACTCGTGCTCTATGAGATATGCGCTTTGCAAATTAAGACCATTTTAACAGGTTGTTCAAGCTGTTGAGACCAAATATCGCACCAGTTTCCAAGATAGGATTACTGTAGCACAGAAATCTACTATCACTTAATAACAAAAGTGATAGAACTGGTTGCGAATTTTAAGAACAGATTCAGTTAAAAACTAGTAGCGTTTTCTGTTAAAAACTTTAAATTTTAAGTACAAAACAAAGTTAATTGAGGCTATTCTTGGAGCTAAGAAGCTTGTTGGAATCAAATTCGAACTCGTCTCACAGCACTCCCCAATCTAGAGTAGAAAATAGTCGTTTCTTTCAGTTAGCCCCATCAACTAGTCTCTGCTCAGCCCCATGGCTGTGGCGGAGCGTGTGTTTTTTTGCTGCCTTCTTGGTGTCCTCGAAGCTTTGACAACATGTTACACTTTGGTCACTATAATGAGCCGTAATTAGTGACAATGTGTGGACAACTCCGACTCAGTCTGGCTCTAGGTATGTGCCGGCGTGTGAAAACCTGCGCGAGTTTTTGATAATTGCCATCAGCAGCAGACGCCGCCGACAATTGGACAATTGGACAACTGGTCAACTGGACAACTGGACGGGACATGCATCAACGTTTCAGGTGTCAGGCCGAAATGAAAGGAAAACTGATTGCACTTGACAAGTTCAAAAATTGTTTTTGTCATAGGGAGACGGAGAGGGGGAGGCGAGGGACGGCGGAACGGCGAATGGAGAGTGAAAGCGAGTTTTTAGCAGAAACAATTTCCCACCAAAATCGGAAAATGTCCACTGATTGCCCGGGCTTGTTGTGCCAGGCTGTGGCCTAACGGTTAATACAGTCCATCATTATCAGAAATGCGTTAGCCAGGCGGCTCCCAGAGCCAGGCTAAGGTCAGTGCTGGCCACAAAGAAAATTCTCACAAAAACAACAAGCCACAAGCCACCATCTACACTGAGAGAAATGCTGAAATGGTCAAATATCAGCATACTCGAGCGGAATGGCCTGGCGGCCGCCTTTTTTGTCCGGTGTCGTCTAATGCTCCGTCTGATTCTCGACTCTTCCCGACTCTGACTACATGAAACAGGTGTGGCACGTCGCATAAAAAAAGAAGGAGGAGGCTGCGGCTGCGGCTGCTGCTGCGGCTGCTGCTGGACTGGACCCAGCAGAGTTTAGCGACGCTTTTACCACACGTTCGTTATTTTTTGCGCAATTTTTGAGGTCACAATATGTGTGCTTGGCCTGCTGGCTGGCTGGCTGGCTGGCTGGCTGCCTGGCTGGCTGACTTGATCATAGCCAGAAATCTGAGTGTGTATGTTTGCCGGGTTTGTCGCCTCTAATGAAACACGCGACATGGAGGAGACCATTATGCACTCTCAACTCTGACCCGGGTCAGCCCGAAGACTGGAAATTAAAAATAAGGAAGATAAACAATCGATAGTCACAGTTGATATTAAACTCTTTGACAGCCGAAACATAGATAAAGTTTTTGGGCAATTAAGCTGCGCGAGGTGAGGCTCTCCAGATGCAGGTGGAGGTGGAGGTGGAGAGCCCAGCCAACGTCCCGGCAGCCCGGCAGTTTAACGAACTGGGCCTCTCCTTTTCACGAATTGATTGATGGCCTTGGAGGCTTTTGAGCTAATTTATAACAACAATCAGTGGGAATTTGTATGCTCGACTGTCAATACGAGAGAGAAATGCTCAACGATCCTTTTGTTTGGGTGAAAGATTTCCAGAGTTGTTTGTTGTTGCTTGTTTGATTGAGGCGGAAATCAGCTTCAAAGCAATGATGAGTAATGGCTGGCAAACACAACAAAAAAAAGGAGGAACCCTCGGCTCAAGCTGTGCAAAAAAAAAACGTGAAGAGGAAGGTCCAACGACACTTTACACCTCCGATGATCCGTCATAACTTTTAACACATGATATAATTTTGCATGAAGCGGGGATGCTGCCTTTTGATTGATGACTGTTTTTCCATCTCTTTAGACCTGGAAATTAGTACAACAAAATCAACGCAACTGTCAAAGATTTGTAATTGGATTTTCAATCAAAAAACAAACTCCTTTCGAAATCGATCAAACGTTTTTTATACTCTGTACCGTAGGTACATAGAGTATTATAAGTTTGTGCAAAAGTATGTAACATCCAGAAGGAAGCATCTCCGACCCCATAAAGTATATATATTCTTGATCAGCATCAACAGCCGAGTCGATATAGCCATGTCCGTCTGTCCGTCTGTCCGTATGAACGCACAGATCTCAGAGATGGTAAGAGATAGAGGTTTGACGTGTATGGGACATATGCTTCTTATGTTCTGCAGGCAGATCAAGTTTATTTTCAATTTTGGCCACGCCCCCGCAATTAAGAAAAAACGTCATATCTCCCACAGTTTTGAAGATAGATGGCTTGTTCCTTCTGGACATATTTAGTTATTAGAATAACTTATCGATCCGCCAAAGGAATGAAGAAGATCGGATGAACGGTTTTCGAGTTATGATCAAAAGACAAAATTTCTTGGTACAGAGTATGTTATAGTCGGGCTTGACCGACTTTCTTTCTTGTTTTTTCTTGTGCTACCCAGCAAAAGTGAACCGGAAGGCGGGGCATGATGAAGCCAACTCACTCTCACTCACCTCGTCTATGTTATACTCAGAGCTTTGTATTTGAATTTAGTACAAACGGTGTCAATAGTAGGGTAAGTACGAAAATACTTGATTTAAGTACAAAATTCTTATATCAAGCACGATTTTTGAATACCGAAACACTTGATTTTAGACTGTTTTGGGATATTAAGTATGTTTTAAATTATTCTAATATCTTTTTAATCATACTTCTAGCTTGTAATGGTCTCAAGTCAAGCCCGATTATGTCTCAAAATAAGTACAGAGCGTTCGTTCAGTCCAGCCCAAAAACATTCTTGAAAGAATATATGAGTACATCAAACAACTACAAATTGTTCTTGGTTTCAGCCCAGACAGAAGCTATTTCCAGATTGTTCTTGAAAGAGGTCTCTGTATTGAACCGAAGAGTTCAAGTTACCATTACTCCATCACAAAAGAGTTAGAGCCAGTTGGGAATTTTAAGAACAGACTCGCTTGAAATAATACGTATTTTCTGTTGTGCACTTTGTGGAGCTAGGATTATGAGTGTATTTTGTACTCAATCTAACATATTTTGTACTTGAACTAAGAACTCGCTTTTCTAGAAATTCTCATCTTACTGTGAGTACAAAATCTTATTGCTTCAAGAACGTTGGTTCTCATTTCAATAATATTACCAGTCATATTTCAAGTTTAGAATGTTTCGTACTCAATTTAAGTACACCCAAGAACATATCATACTTGAAAGTTCAAGTACAAAATGGCTTAAATTCTTTTCCGTTTGGCCTTTATTCCTAAATAAGTGTAGGGCTGCCTCTTAGGTATGTTCAAGTCGATGCCTTTAGAGCTTGTGGCCAACTATTGATTAGTTTTTCTTTAAGTTTTGTGCTTCTCCCCCAGCAAATCGTGATTCACTTTCAATAACCCAAAAAATTGTAACTGATGCTCAACAATGATAAGAAATTTTAATTGATTACTTTTCTTTGTTTTTAGTCAAAATTTCGTTACCATTTCCCACGCCAAGTCATCATCTCGGTGAATTTGATTAATTGCGGACCTTCGACAGAAAAACAAGAAACGAGAAACGAGAAAAGCCATACCTAGTGGGTCAGAGGAATACGGAAATTGCTGTTGGCGTTTAATCCATTTTGTTTTTTAATACGCAGGTGTTAGGCGATTGCCGCCCCCCACCTTATGATCTATGATAAATTCATCAAATGACCTCAACTCTCAGATTTCGACTCATCAGCCACGTCTCATTAACAAGAAGCTGCCCCTTTGTGGTTTATGAATAATCTACAAATTATTAATCAAAATAGGTTTAGAAGATTACCTCAACAACAGATGACGACGACGGCGACGGCGACGGCGACGGCGGCGATGATGATGACGATGGGCAGATGAGCAGACCTACATGGTAGATGTTTCTACTTCCTGTACTAAACTGCCGATGACAGCCTAATTTCAGGTAATTTTCTGGCCAATTAAGATCGTAAGGGTAGCCTAATGACTGTATCAATATCCTGCATGTTTGTTTTGTTCCGCCATTCAATTGCCGCAACATATGTTGTGACTTTGAGGTATTCACGTAGTTCCCCAAGATGGAGGAAGTTTGGGAAATTGTTGACATGTGACACGACTTAAGTGAGAACAGAGCTCTGCGTATTCAAAACAGGAGATAAGCCGGTGGTTTTCAAATCCCACCGACTTTACTAAGTACACACGCACGAGGGCTTAGGGACTCGTGCGCTCTCAGTTTTTCTAATTACATGCGTGAGCGCTCTAAATGCGCAAAAACGTTTGCAACAGAGAGAGAGAGAGCGCTGATTTGATGGCTTGTTTAGGCTAAGGATAATGCTCGCTTGTATGCCAATTGTTTTGAATACTTTTTAAGCTGGCACGCACGCTCGGCGGCTTAGTCAGGTTTGCTCACTTTTAATGATGATTTCCCTTTATTTTATTTTTTTTTGTAGAATTTTTTAAGCCACACCCCTTGAGCGAGTCCATCATAAATTTCAGGCTGGTGTTGACGTCTGAAAAAAGGGACCACAACATCTGGTAGTCGAGACGCAAGACGGGCACAGAGTGTCTGTGTGTGGGCAGCAGCTAATTGAGTGACCAAGCGTGAGGGTCAAACAGTTAGGGGAGCTAACCGGCAGTTAAAAATGCAACTTAATTTGGGAAAAACTAACACAAATGTGTGCGCTGAAGTAAATTCGTAAATGTCAGTGGAAGACATGTACGAAATTGAGTAATCATTAAAACAAATATTCGAAGGGAAAATTGGTTGTAAGGACCTGAAAAGGAGATGTCTAAGGAAGCTACAAATGTCTCAAGCTGTGTATTTAAAGTATTTACAACTGTTCCTTAAGCCATCTGAGCATCAAAAGATTCTGAAAACTCGTGTTTACAAAATAAGTTGCCTTCAATTCCAAAGAAAAGCCAGATTCTCTCTCAAAATTTTTGAGAACAAATGTTGTAAATGTATTTCAAATGAGCACAATTCAGCTCAACTCCACCACCGCACAGAAAAGTATAAGTTGCCATTTAGACGTGTGTGTGCAATGGCTCAGTGAGCTAACACGTCGTTGTCATTGAGTGCCAAAGGTTTTGGCTTGAACTTCATACAAGTCTGACAACTTTCTCTTTCTTTCTAAAGCTTATCAAGACAGTTGGGGTGGCTGGATTGTCACCGAAGTTATTTTTGTAGCATAGCAGTACTCTAACACTTGTAATTACTCCCGATCCGATCAAATAGGATACCCCATAATACGAGAAATATCCCAGCAAACATTTAGTGAACTTTTTGATCACTCTAGAGACTCTTTTGAGAATTCGGTCCGAATAAAACATACATAAATGGGCTCACTTTCCGATCAAGATTGATACTTTTCTCGGTAGAAAATGCTGAGATTCTTATTGAAGTGTCGTTGACTTCTTATCACTTAAGTTCTTGAAGAGGGAGCATTGAACTACAAGTGAGAAAATCTGTTTATGACCTGCTTTTTAAGAACGATTGTCATATAGAGGCCAATATTCTTGGGTTTTCCCATCTGTATAGAGCTTAAGGTGTATGTGCTCTATTTCGCTTATCTTCCAATTTTAAAAAATAAGAAAATAAATGGCTGAGCTAAAAGATTATACAAAATACTGCATACTTTTCAGAGCAGCATAAGCTATTTGCTAACATACTGTTAATATCTTCACATTAATGTTTATGCTCTGTTAACTAACATAATTCAAAACCCTTAAACGGATATATCAAAGTCTGGCAGGGCCGACCTTAACTTACGCTCTCGTTTTCTAAAAGCAGATTATGTTGTTAGTCCTAGAACGAAATCACCAACTTCCTAGACTAGTTCCCAAATCGTTACAGCACCAACTAAGGGAAAACTATGGCTATTCCATCAATCCAGCAAATCGTTTATTTAGCAATTATTATTATATTTTATTTGATATTCGTCTTGCTGGTGTTTTTTCTCATTTACTCTAAGACACACCCCAAAGTGCAATCGGTGTGCCTGTCATTAGCAACTTTGAACGTTTTTAGCACAATTTGCATTAACAATATATCCATTAGACGTTTTCTATAGGCATCAACTGGAGCCTTCAGAAACCAAAGTGGCGCGAGCGACGCGGAGTTTTGTTTATACAAAAATGGAGCTCGCCATCGATGAGCTGCATCACGATTTCTAGCGATGCACAATTTTAATTCTAGCAGGTACGAAGAAGAAAAAAAATCTTATTAAAATTTTATTGCAACAACTTGGCATCGCCTAAGCCAAAACGCTAAAAACGGAATTCGTGCGCATCAACAGCTTCGGTTGCTCGTTTCTTTTGTCTAGCGGAACACCTGCTTGGAGATTGAAGTTGAAGTCCAAGTCAACAGCTGCCGCTGCGACGACCGGGTCGTCCAACTAGCAAACAGCAAACGCCCCGAAAGACAAAAGCCTCATACGACCTTAGTCATTTGTCAGCTCGCTTGCCACTTGGCTGGCAAACCTGGGAAATCTTCTGCCGCTGCCGCTGCCACTTTCTTAGTCTGTAACTAAATATCATTGGGTCAAGTTCAGGCGGTTGCACATTTAAAACAATCGTCGTACCTTCTAGCATTAAATTGGATTTTATAGAGTTTTCTGAATGTGATTTATACATTTTCATACTTTTTTTATGGTCATCACGCAGAGAACTAAAACGCCTCTTTCTAGCACTTTGGCGTACGGCTATGGGTGCTTCGTGTCATGGTCTTTCAGATATATGATTCATTTCGAAAAGATTTGCGATGCCATGCGCAGGTGTCGGGTGTAACGTCATCTAAAAGTTAACAGGTCCTGCTTGGGGCATGGGCGCTTTTATTACCCCAAAAAGTACAATCGTTAGTTGCTACTTTCTCGTATAAAGAATTCCAGTGAATTGACAGTGGGTACAGGGCTTGGACGGGGGGGATACCCTGGAACTGAAAATAATGCAGAAAATACTAGGAATATTGAAGAGTTTTTAGAGAAATCCAAATCAGCCATGTGAACTGCTCAAAAAAGTGACAGTAGAATTGGAATTGGAACTTCTTGGCTTAGTTTTGAAAACATTTTTTGTGCCGCCTTTGCTCTGCTCGCAGCGCTTGACGCGAAGACGAAGCTATAGACTTGCATGATCCTGCACACAGAGCTTTTGGCTCACTCCAGTCGAATCTCTGGTGTATATTGATGGAAAAATTCGGTAAACTCAATCATCAAGGAAATGTCAAGCCCCCATCCCTAGCACAATTCAAATTGTATGAATCCAGGGTATTCAATAGTACCACATATCCAAAGACAGGCCCAATTAAGACCAGCAAGCACAGTGCTGGGGCATTCAGTCGGCGCACATTTCTCACAATCAGCTGTGAAAAATCTTTCCATTTATGACCCACTAAAACCAGAGACAGTCCTCACTTCTACCTCGCAGCATCATCACTGACTCTTTCCACCTCTCTGCCCCTCTCTTCCAGAGATGTTATGAATTTAATGCAAGTCCATTATGCATAAATTCACAAAATTCCATACCGAGCAAAAGGCGAAGCTTTGTTTCGGTTTCTGGAACATTGCCTGGAAATGAAACGGAGGTTAAACACCTTTTGGCACCCAAAATAAACAAACAACAACAACAGAGCCCGGCACTAAGGCAATTTTCATAGTCCATTTGGCTTTCTGGGCACCGGGGCATGGCGGGGGCTTAAAGGTGTTAATAACAACAGCAACAAAGACGTTACAATTACGCATTGAAATGGGTTCGAAAAAAATGGTGTGATGTCAACTGGTCGACGGTTCCCACCGTGAACAATTGTCCAAAATCGGCCCGTTTCTTTATGGCCACAAATTAGGAACATTTGCCACACAAAGCTCGACTCTTGTGCATGGAAATGGTAATCAGGGACGGAAGCTGCCCGTTCTTCTTAGATCACAGCATTTACTCGAAATGGAAACGGAGAAACGGGTTCACTTCCATAAAATGTGGGATAAGCGCAGAGCGGTTTCAGCTGATTGATAATGCCAACTGATCTGTCAATTTATCACTGTCCACCGGAGCCCACAATTTGATCGTTATAATTAATTTGATTAAATTCAAATTCGCGCACAGAACGGGGACAGAAGACGACGACGAATTCGAATCCAAGTTTTGTGTGTGGACAAGTGTGCGCATTTTTCATTAACATTTCGGTTTTCTGTTTCGTTTGGCATGTGGCGACCCCTAAGGGTCAAATTATGATTTGGTTTCAAGTTTTCGTCTTCAAAAACAAATCGATACCAAAAGCAGATCAATGATCTCATTTGCATACCACACAAAAATCAAAATCAAACGAAAGCCTCGGAGCTTGAAACACATGCAAAGAGTATGAAAAAAGCACCGCAAGGTGGAAATCAATTTGGTGGCTTTCAATCAAAATCACAAAATGGGAAGAGGAACAAAAACAAATTATAACGCACAAGTTGAAAGTTATGGTTTAAGCAGAAGTTAACGAAGTGTAAATGCTCTTGAAAATCATGATGAAACTAACTAGCTAAGACTGAGAAGAGGAATCCTTACAGGGTATGTAGGCGAGCAGACGGTGCAATGGTGCTTCTTGTTGAAACTTTGTTGCATTGGCGGTAAGTTTGAGTTGAAACCAGAAAGAGGACAAACTTGATTTGTCTTTCTCCTAGGTCAAGTACTGAACATCTGCTCCTCCTTTGGCATTGTTCCTGTTCAAACTAAAGAAACTGTTACTGTTGTGGCATAGCGAAAGAGTCAAGCACCTACTTCAATATAGTCACCTTACTTACTAGCTTTTTTCCTCATATGTAAAGAATAATTAGGTGGCCAACTGTAGGTCCCCTGCTCTTTAGTGCTAATACTGAAATTTACACAAGCCACGAAAATTATGAAAGGTCATCTGTCCAGTTCCAGCCAAACATTCATTTTATTGATTCTTCAAGATGCTATCTCCGATGATAAACCGAACCGGCGTCGATTTGAAAATGCTGAACCTAACCAAAAACCTTTAAACACGGAAACGGTTTGGTTCGGTTCAGTTCACCGACGAGTTTTACCTTCAGACAATGATTCTTATAAACTTGGAAATTCCCATCGATTCTCTATAAAAGTTTCATTTGAATTTCGGCTAACTTTCGATTTGCTGATGGATCCTCTAAAAGGAATACCTTTATACACCGAATTGATCTTTAGAGATAACGAGTTGATGTAGCTTCTAAGTATGACTGGTTATCATTCTCAAACATGTGAATCCGCACATCTCCGGCAATTCTTCACAGACCTCATAATATATTTTTCATCAGACTACATTCCTGGGTATCCCATTTGTTTTATAGGACGATATTCTTATACGGAATATAGGTATCATTTAAAACTAGAGTAAGGACAAAATCTTTAGAAAACTTTTCTAAGTCCAATACCTGGAATAAAATTCAGCGTACGCCACTCGTATTAATAGCCAAAAAACAAAAAAATATCGGAATCTTGAGTTAATCCCGTTGCAAAACAGACATGCGGCTATCACTTGCCGTCCCGATCCTTAACTAAGCTTATATAAGCATAAGCTTGCTGTTACGCACCCAAATTTCCACACCAATTCGATCCCTTACCGTCCCGATCACTGTCCACCCGATCCTGTTCATCCCATTCCAGTGGTCAGAAGCCTGTTAGACTTTTGTGAGATCTAAAAAGGGTTCAGTTCAAAGACATCTTACTATTTTCTTATATAACGCAATTTTGTTATCAGGCCTATCTCACTCTCGATAGAATGTGTCGAATTCTAATTTGGTTTGGCTGTTGTATAATCCTGATGCATTAATTCGGCTTAAACCCTTTCGTATTAAAAGGCAGCACAAAAAGCAAGGTTTGATACAGATTTGCTGGATTGTTTGCCAGAAAATGCTACAGGTACTAAACTTGAATTCACTAAAGTGAAATCCGGATCAGGCCAGTATATTCCCAAAGTAAAAGTACGTCGACAAGCGCTTTGGAACTATAAAGGTCGGTTTAAGCTCTCGCAGAGCTATAAAAACACAGAATTGACTCCGGTTCGAACCCGAACCGAACTAAAACCCTTCCGATTTGTAGTAGGTTTGCAGTCGTGAAATTAAGATTAATTGTAACAGTCATTTGATTTTAATAACACCTTTTGCTTTAAGAATAACTAAGCTTAACCCACTAACAGTTTTGGTCCTATATCTCAGATTCACTGAATACTGTCACAAAGCAAGAACCAATCCAAATATGTAGCTCTTTCTAAGTTTTTGCGATATTCATCTGACCCTTTCTATTTGAAGGGTGCTTGTAAGACCAATTTCTGTCTTTATCAAAATCGAACTGAAACTCAAACAACTCAACCAGCAAACGGTTGTGAATTCGAATTCGAACGCATAAATTAGTCAGAAATAAGCGCGAAAACGTGTTTTAAATTTTGTGTGTCCGTTTGAGCGGAGCCAAACACTCATGTCAGTATTTTGTCAAAAATACGAACGAACAAAAACGAAAAGTATAAGGTATTTCTTTCTTGTCAGTGATTAATGCATTTATAATTAATTTATTGTACGAGCATATGCATGCGCCGCATATGTGTAGTGTTTTCTGTGTGTGTGTGTGTGTGTCTGTAAGCCTGACGGGGGCTGACATAAGTTTTTTAGTTCCAAACTGGAACTCTGAACTAATTTCAGCAGAAAATATTTATATTGATCGGGGTCCTGATCCCCTCCATCTCTCTCCCTCCCTCCCTCCCTCCGTGGAGTGATTGATGGTTGTGTGCGCGAAATTTTGCAAGTCACTTGAAAACGGCGGCAAAAGTCACATACATTAGAACGCATTAAAGTGTGACCAAGTTGAAAAGGAAAAGGGGCGAGCGGATTCCCTCTGTGAGCGCTGGGCATTTTCTTGGAGGAGCACAAACAAGAATCAAGCCAAACAATTGGCAGGGATAATCTGTTGCTCAGCTGGGGATTAGGCTGCTGCATATGCAAAACACACTCTTCGAAATTAAAGCATGACAATTTGGGCAAAAGTAACCCAGAGAGCGCTGGCTGTGGGTGAAACCGCAAGGCAACCGCAAGCGGCCAGAGGCCAGAGGCAAGCGGCAGCCCTTATAATGGTATAATGGTTTTAAAACACCCCTTTTAGGCGGAAGAAAGTCGCAAAAAGGCCACGGGAAGGCGTTGCCGTTGCTATCTGACTTCAAAAAGAGAAAAAGGGTTTGGTAACGAGTTTGCGGGATTTTTGTATTATTGTCTCGTTGTCCTATCATAAAACTGCAAATTGGATTAACTTCTGTGAAAATTTTTGACAAGAGAAAGTGTTTTTGAGGGATCATCGAGAAATAGTTGCTGGCGGGGATACGCCCCTTGCGAAAACACATTTCATTAAGAATGTGTTGTCAGAGAAGAGGGGAGGTAGCGAAATGGTAAAGTTGGAAGTTGAAAAAAAAGGACACTAGAAACGCATTTTCTCACAATTAAGAAGAGTCGTTTCATCTGGTTTGCAATAATATTTTGATTGATAAGAACTTACCTCACGCCAAATACTCGATCGTAAATACTGACATACCTGACAACTAACCCATTAAGTTAAAGGAATACAGCCCAAATAGTTTCTGGTATATAATTCAGAGCCAGGACTGCCAAACAAAGTGTGAAAAAATAACTGAACCTGAATAAGTTCCGTACAACAATCTAAGAACTGCCAGTCTACTTAGGGATCTGTTCGATATAGTGCCACAAAAATCAGAATCTTTAGAAAAGCCTCTTTAGAGCTTTTAAAATCAGTTGAAGTCCAAGTCGACACCACATAAATGTATAAATAGATAACAGCTATATCCTTGCCTGGCGTTTATCACATTAAGCTTAATGCAAGAAGCATCTGAGAAGGATTTTTTTGAAATTCTAGGCTCCAAATCCGATTTTATGGGAATAAACAACGTCAAAAAATATTCATACAGATAGGTTAATAAATGGCAGAGCTATAAAGGCTATCCAAATTGTGGCCTACTTTTCCGAGCAGCTTGCCTTAGTTAGTAACATAATGTTGATATGTTTACATCAATGTTAATGCTCTGTTAATCAATATAAGCAAAGACTTTAAACATTAAGCGCAATCAGCAGATAAATCCGACTCATGATTGCTGATTTTAACAGCTGAATAGCCCTCCCCAGCGGCCAATTCTAAATACTTCCCGGACGAATCTCGGCCTGAACTTTGCAGGACTTCTATTTCTTGATGGCCATCAACGATCATTTTATGGTATTTCACATAATTATCTCTTAAGTTTCAATATCTTGCATTGATGGCATTTTTTTTTCAACAATTCCGTTCTGACCTCTTCAGATTGTCTTCTCCCAACCGGTTCCATTAGTTCGATCTCTGTACATATCTTTCGCTTACACAGTTTCAATTTCTGCCCGCCTCTAATTATAATTTATTTCCCATGATTCGTCTAGCTGGATGATAGCTTCGAATCGAAGCTATTTATGAGACATTAGAGCCCGCTTAGCAGGGATGGGCGCCACTGCAACATGCTCGGTAATACCATAAAATGTATTATGGCTATCAACAGATAAGCCATTTAATGGACAAAACTCTGACAGCTCGACAAGTCACATCTGGTCACTAAAAAAGTGTTTAAAAAACTACAAATTGCCGTTAGGAAAACTCTCGCTGTACGCAAGCGTGTGAGTGAATCCAATCCAGTTCGATCGGTGTGAAGACCACGCCCAGCCAATGGATTTGATCGCTCTCATTTTCCCCGCTCAGTTTTATGTGCGAGTTGTGCTCTGCATTGGTCAATGAATTGAGAACATATATGTGCGGTAAATAGGTTCGTATGTGAGACGATCAGCCGTATAGCGCGCTCTCGTTTCAGCGCACGAAGTCCAGCACCTTGAGAGCGCTGCGCTCTCGCTCTCTCGCTGCGGCTATGCCGGTTATAACGGTGCTCCGATTGTGTTAATCGAGCCAATCAAATGTCGTAACGCTTAGGGGAGAGCACAAAATGGAGTGAACTGTTAAGCTCTTAACATGGCTCAGACGAGCTAACATCACTCAACTCAATGCCCTCTCTTAGTGCCAGGTCGGTATCAACCGTTAGAGAGAGAATCGTGGCTGTCAGTTTGGCAGCATTTTGTTGCTGTGGTGCCTAACCAGTTTGAGTATGTGTGTGTGCCAGTGAGAGTGTGTGTGTGTGTGTGTGTGTGTGTGTGCAGTGGTAGTATCATCTCCGGCAGCCGAAGCCTCAGCCAGCCCAGCGACACGATGCTCCCTCGTTTTGTCGTGTGTTGTTGTTGCGGTGATGATTGCCAAGCATCTTGAGGTCTGAGCATTTTGCAGAACTGTTTAACATCAGTCTTTAGTGATAGCTCGCGCTTCTTGCTCGCACGCTCGATCGCATGTCGCCGCCGCCGTCGTCGTCGTCGTTCGTCGTTGCTGCCGTCGCCAAAAAGGTCGTTTTTTACGTAGTGCAAATGCAAAAAGTGACCCAATCAGTGTCAAAAGTGTCGTTTCACACCTACTTAAAAGCAGAAGAAAACGAGGAGTGCCCCCCAAAGGTGTGGTCGCGGTCACACCATCCCACTCTCACTCTCCCTGCCGTCTCGCTCGCACGCTCTCTGGGAACATGTTCTATATAAATTAGTAGCTGGTCTACAAGTGCAACAGCAACAACAGCAACAACAACAAGTCTCGACTTCAGTGACGTTTTTATTGGCTTAAGGTGAAACAAATTAAAAACGCGGAGAGTTCACATGGAACAACAACATGCCGCAACTTAAATGATTTTCAAGTCAGAACAAAACAATTGTTGCCAGTGAAAACGGCCAAACGGAAAGAAAACTATCGATCGGGGATTATCGATTTGAAGTTGTTGATCTGAATACAAAAAATGTAAGTAAATGTAGCATTATTGTTATACCAACTTTGGTGACCACCCACGTCACAGCGGGACAGAGAGAGAGAGAGAATTGACCGACCTAGACCGTACGAACGACATACACTTGTTTGTTTTATAATGTAAATAGCGTGTGTAAAAGTTTCATTTACTAGAATTTTCGCTATACCGAGAGTCAAGCTAATTCTGTTATTTATGACTTGAGAAGTACACTGCACAAAAATACACGATTTCCAAGTCAGTTGGCCATTCCATTCAAGGAAACTATGAATATACCTCCTTAATCAAAGACCCTACAGATCATTCTGAATACTCTAGCATTTATCTGTCCCGTCGTGAATTCTTGGGTTCTGTTTGCTACTAGTTCCTGGTTCCTAAACTAATAGTGCCAAATCCTTTTTTGATTTTTTGAATATGTGTATATATTTAGATCGTGTTTAGAAAATGTGTTAATATTTAAATCAGGGTTCGTAAAATATCACTCGCAGCAAAGAAGGCCTTCATATACCTGTAGGAACAAGTTTAATACAACTTTGAAGAATTTCAATAGCAGAAAAAGCAAGGATCTTCCCACAATATTATCTGCAGTATCTTCCCACAATATTATCTGCAGTACACAGAGGAAAAAAAACTGATCAAAAAATAGGTTGCAGCCAAATCTTTCTCAAATATATTGAAAACAAATGTGCTTGAAATGAGCACAATTCAACTTCACTCCACCACCGCACCAAAAAAAATTACTTGCCCTTCAGCCGAAAGGCTAGAAAAGTGTGTGGTGGTGCAAATCATTGTTGGTTGAGTGCAAAAGTTCTTGGGTTAGATTCCTAGAGAAGTTCGATGCCAAATTTTTCTTTGATTTTCTGATAGACTAAAATTAACCCAGCTATGTGAAAGTGAGTCGTTTGATTCTATGGAATATGGAGAGAACAGCAGCACTTCCAGCGATAATATTGACTTCCAATCAAATGAGATTTCCAAACCACAGAGTGTAAGTTGAATTTTTAACCTAGAGCTTAAAATATTCTGCAAAACTGAAAAATATCAACTCAAATCAAGTTTCTGCGTGCTCAAATAATTGATCTTGAAGTTAGACTATAGTACTGCAAATGAGCATATACATTCTTAGACTCATCTTGAACCTAATGCTTTTCGTTTTTTCTCTATACCTTCCGGGAACATGAAATATAACCTGTAATGTGAATTATCAACATATTCCCATCTCACTCGGAGATTATAAAAGATATCAATAGGAAGATTTTACACAATCATATAAAAATTTGTGTTTTTTGAGGTAAGACTGTATTACTTACTATAAGTGAGCTCTATGTTTTCTTCTTCTTCTTCTTTGAACATTTTTTATGGCATATTTAATAGTAACTATAGGAAGATTCCATTAAATTTTAACATATAGATATTAAAATTAAGGTTCTTAAAATTGTGGCTTTAATAATATCTTGAACAGAACCGTTTAACAAGCAGGGTGAAAAATTTAGAATTAGATAGGTGCCGGTTTTGATTATGTGAGAACTACTGCTGTAAGCTAAAGTTCCTCAAGAAAAGCTAGCTTATCAAGAGAATAAGAATAAGAACCATATTTTCATTTTTCCGTAAAGAAAGAAAAAGGAACAAACTGCATAAAATTAATTTCCAATATCAAATACCACTATTTAACATAACTATTTTCATATCAAAAGGATACTACTATTCACACTTAAATATATGGACTAGAGCACATCAACTTGGTATTTTTTCAAATGACGGCTGATGTGATACTTAGAATACCCAAATGCTACCAAATATCGTGATCCTTTTTTTCTGTGAGATATTCTTTTGAAGTTAGTTGCTTATTTCATATCGAAATCAACTTAATTTTATTATTTAATGCTAGAATAAAGGAATATATAAGAGTTATTTAAACAGAGCTGCCTTTTTGGAAAAACTATCTACGCCCCTGTCCGGAACTACATCAGTAGCTATTTGTGATGAATAATACCAATCGATATTCGCTTGTCTGAAATATTCTGGACCAAAATTTCCCTAAAATATTATGAACATGAACAACCGCCCAAAACATATGTATATTCTCCAACTGTAAAATGTTATCTTATTTTCGAAATTTAAAGGGTTTTTTCAGGTCAGAACCAATATGTTCTTTGAGAAAATTTGTTCTGCAAGATTCTATAAAAAGCCGGAGTATTCTTAAGGAATCTGACAATAGTGCTTGTAGATTAAAGTCAACTTCTGCTACAATAGGCTTAAGCCGGTTTTCGCCGTAATACGTTTGCTTTTGGAATATTAAACTGGCGAGTCCCCCCTTTCAAAAAACAACATGCCACGAGCTGTGATTTGATTTAACTGTAACATTTCCTGATAATTTCTTAAGAACTTTAATGGCCTTAAACTAAAAGACAATTCATAAGCTGAGGAAGATGAATATTGGAATTTGAGAATTAATCTTATTAATTAATCTCCAGCTTAATTTGGAAGCCTCTTAGATCATTTCAGATATTTAATCTGACTTTAACTCTGTCACCAAATTTGTTGGCCAAGTTGTAGCCGACTTCCCTAAAGAGAAGACCAGCTTTGGTTTACATTGCTTGGCCGATTTGTTTCAATTTGACCAAAATCTGCTTTTGAAGCCAAAGAAAAGCTTGAGTAAATTTCCCTGATTATTTCTCTCAGTGTTTTTGGGCTTAACCTAGTAATTGGAGAATTTAGCTTAGATTGCAATTTGTTTTCTTTCTGTTTTTGCTTGCTTCGCATGTGTGGCAAATATTGACAATTTGTGTTGTTCATATGTACATACATACCCTCGAACTCGTACATACCTATGTATAAATAGTTGGACAAGTGCCCTGCAAGTTTGTTGTGTTTGACAAGTGCACTTATTCCAGTTTAGCTAGGGCACTCCAAAGATTGTTTTACTCTTCAGTTTGTTGTCTAAGTCTTTCGTCTCTGCTCGAGAAATTAACACATCAAGGTCGTCGTGTGCGGACTTCAAAAGAAAGAAAAGCACACACAAACACACACGCACACACACTCAGACATCCTTAACCGGAAAACAACAATTGTGGCTTCCTTCTGCTGGCCCCATAGATGAAGTGTGAAAGTATTTAGTACAAGCGCGTTAACAGCCAGAAAAAAATCATAACAAGCTAAATATAAAATGCAAATGTGGCTTAGCAAACACCTGTTGTCAGTTAACATGCTCAGGAGGTGACTGAGGTTGAGGTTGAAGCTGCCCAGGAGGACAGGTCTTTGGGCCGCCACTAAAGTGGTTGTTGTTGTTGTTGTTGTTGGTGCAGCAGTTGACTTTGATAGTGTTGGCTTTGTAATAAATATGAAAATTATTGTAATATAATGTGGCGAGGCATCTTTCCATTGTCTAAAGGTTACGAGACTGAAACGAGTTCTTATCTGCAATCGGAAAATTTATCAAATGGAAAACCCAATTCAATGCCAAATTCGATAAGATGAGTTATTATTATTAATTATGGAACATATATCACATGAATTGAGTTAATAATTGAGTTGTGACCTTGTTAGCCAGATTAGCTAAGAGTTATTATTGTATTCTTTGTGAGTAGATAAAATTAGTATGAGTCAAGAAGGTTTAAAGTCGTGTTCTAATATCTAAAAGGTATGGGGCTAAACTGCATGCAAAGTGCTGCATTCCACTGCACCACTGAATACTACACCAAATGATTGGAATCTGAAAACGAATCTCTTACTTTAAGCCATGACGAACCTAAGGAATCCACTTAACTGTTGACTTAAGTTTAGTTTAAAAGACCACTTACAGTACCAGAGCAGGATAAGAGCAGGAACAACCACCTTTAGGCACTATTTGAGAACTACCAAGCCAGTTAACGGATTGTTATACCGTCGAACTTCTCTATTACGAACTTCTGTACAACGAAGAACCCTGTACAATGAAGAATTTCATATTACAAATTGTCTTTACATCGAATTCTACTTTGGTCCCCCTGATATTCGCTATAAAAAGCGTTCCAAAATTCTAAATATACTATGGTATATGCTGTACCTCCCAAGGTTTGTGTTAAGGTGTGTGAAGTGCTGCTCAAAGCCGGAGCGGTCGGTGCTGCACAGTTTAATGTATTGGTTTTCTTATAACTCGACTATCCTTTAACCAATCTTTACCAATCCCTAGGCGGATCGATTGATAAACCTGATTACTAAATAAGTATAGAAGTTACAAACCTTAGATCTATAAAACTGTGGGAGATTTGATGATGTTTCAAAATTACGGGGGCGTGGCAAAAAGTAGCAAAAGTAGCATTTGTTCCATACATGTCGGACTCTTATCTCTTACCATCTCAAGATATCTGTTGTTGATATCTCAGATATCTGGCGATTTAGAGACGGACGTAGCTGTATCGACTAGGCCTCTGATGCTGATGAAGAATATATATACCTTATGGATGCGAATACTTTGAGTACCTTTGATACAGAGTATAAGAAGAACGAAAGCGTTATTTCCATATGCCCTTCACTTAGTAAAATTAATGTTTAATAGCCTGTCCTTATGTTAATTAACATAGCATTAACATTAAGATAGCGCAAGCTGTTTTGAAAAGTATGCAACAAATGTATAACCTCTTAAGCTCTGCCATTTAACTGATCATTATGAACATTTTAGAGATTATAGATATTGGGCACATCCTCATTTTTGACTCTTAATGATGTGCAGACTTTTTCTAAGTTTCTAATTTTATCTAATCCACTATGATGGAATTTTGAGAGGATGTCGTTAGTCGATGTACCTTTCATACGTAGACACCAGCTTTTTGAGAATCTTCTTGTGGGTATAACAGGCCTTTGGATAGAAAAGATGCTGTTGCGTTCTCATTCTTCGTCTCTCTCTCAGTTTATCATTTCTGAGCTTGAGTAACTGAAGTCTGGAAAAGTTTAAGCATTTACTCATGTGCGAAGTATGCAATATATGTATCTAGATAGCCTTTCTAGCGAACCAATGCTGTGACAAATTTATGCTTTTTGGGAAAGTTCTTGTGAATTAAGACAGCTACTCCAACAAATATACTAATTAATATAAATTTCTCCACATTGTTTCAACTAATCTCCAATACCATTTCCATTTACAGCCCCTTCAGTTGAGCCCAAACATCGGCTCTCTCGCTCCACATTTTCATAATGATGAATCAGGATAATCCATATGCGGTAAGCACACACACACTCACACATTTCCATAAAATTCCACACAAATTTAACGAGCTACACATTTTTTAACCAACCCATAAAATCAAAACGATAAAAATGTTTTTTATGATGGACAAAAATTTCGAAAATCTTGCAGCATTTGATAAGAGAAGAAAACCAAAGTTCGGCTTCCGCATTTGGTGTGCGGTGGATGGGCTCAGATATTTATGAATTATGGGGTTTGGGGGCATGCATAATTACCTGACAACGACAACGACAACAACACCAAACAAAATCACAATAATTATAATAATAATAATAGTTATATGAAGAAGAAAACAGAGTAGCCTAAACCAGTTTTTCGCTGGCAAACACAACGGCGAAAATATTTAAATGATGTCATAATTTTTAGTAGGAGAAACAAAAAAAAAAATCATAAGCGACGGCTTCACCTGCTTGGGGATGCGGCTTCTGCGTTTTTTGGGTCTCGAACTGTTTTTTATATTTCCACAAAATTAATGCAGATCAATTAGTTAATATTATTAAGCGTCTCAAATGCCAAGAACTGCGTCTTCCCTTTGCATATTTAAACAAATATCTACGCATGCTTAGAGAGCGAGAGAGGAACACGTAAGTTGCTGCTAACATGGCACTAAATGTCAATATTTGAATATTAAATTTTATTTAAGTGCGTTTTTTATGGTTTTAAGCTGATTTTCGTTTAGTCGGCAACCCAGAAAACAAAAAAAAACTCACCAACAGCGCTGAACAGCGAAGATTTAGTCCAAAGAGGCGGACACCAAGTAGTGTTAATTAGTTGAAATGTGAGACGATAAACTAAATGTTTGATTAAAATGAAGGCAACAACAATGCGACACAACTCAAATTTGGGCCTTGCTTTTGGAGTGGAGAGAGATCCGCCAAGTAGTTAATAAAATTTACGATTTTTGTCCAGAGGTTGGCGTTGTGTGTTAGGAGGGGGGAATCTTGGCCATTATGAATACATTTGATCGATAAGGCTTGTGTGAGTTTTGCTTAAAGATCGATTCAATTTAAATTGCTATCGAATTGTCACGTTTCCAAGAAGAAAGGCCATTCCGCAAATCGTCAAATTTCATTCACTCTTCTTAAATTTATCTTAAGAAAAAATAGAATTTCGATTATACTTCGAAAATATCAATCACTTTTTCAAATAAGAGATAAAAAAGATCGATGCATACGAAATTAATGTGTCATTGCACTTGGCTATAGTCTATGGTTGGTTTGAACATAAGTGAGTGAACAAAAATGAGTTAAGCCGAACTTTGTCTAAAATTTTTGTATCTTAAGCTCATGTTTATTAACTTTTGATTAGTTAATCATATTTTGTAACTTTTTCCAGTGACTCTTGCTCAGTGACTGTTCACTCTGTTGCTATTTTTTGTTCAGGTACTCTTGTTCAGTGACTCTTGTGCAGTGAGTCTCTTTTAGTGACTCTTTCGTAAGGACTCTTGCAGTTGCTCCTGGCTGAGTACAAGTTCAGTCAGTTTTTTTTTGTTTACTCTGTACTCAGTGACTATTCACTCTGTTAAACCCTTATTTTGGAGTGATTTTTGTTCAGTGACTTCGGCTGAGTGACTCTTTTTTGTGCCAGATCTGTTTATTAAATGACTCAGTGACTGTTCACTCTGTTGTTATTTTTTGTTCAGGAACTCTTGTTCAGTGACTCTTGTGCAGTGAGTCTTATTTAGTGCCTCTTTTGTAAGGACTCTTGGCTGAGTACATGTTTAGTTACTCTGTACTCAGTGACTGTTCACTTTGTTAAACCCTTCATCTGGAGTGATTCTGGTTTAGTGACTCTGGTTGAATGAGTAATTTCGGTGCCAGATCTGATTATTTAGTGACTGTTCACTCTCCTGTTACTTTTTGTTCCTGTTTCAGAGACTTTTGTACAGTTCCTCTGGTGCAGTGAGTCTTATTTAGTGCGTTTTTTTGTAGGGACTCCTGCAGTTGCTCATAACTAAGTGCATGTTCAGTCAGCTATTATTTTACTCGTTTCAGTTAATCTGTACTCAGTTCACTTTTTTAAATCCTACTTCTGGAGTGATTCTTGTTCAGTGACTCAGGTTGAATGAGTTTTTTCTGTGCCAGTTCTGATTATTTACTGACTGTTCACTCTCCTGCTACTTTTTTTTCCTGTTTCAGAGACTTTTGTACAGTTACTCTGGTGCAGTGAGTCTTATTTAGTGAGTTTTTTGTAGGAACCCTTGCAGTTGCTTATAACTAAGTGCATGTTCAGTCAGTTATTGTTTAACTCGGTTCTCAGTTGCTCTGTACTCAGTGACTATTCACACTGTTAAATTTGCTTCTATAGTGATTCCTGATCTATTTGACTTTTTGCTTTTCCAGATTTCAGTGTTCTACGAGTCAGTAAATCTTCACTCGGTTGTTCTTTTTTGAACAGTGACTCTAGTTCCAGAGCTTTTGTTAAATAACAATTGCCCAGTGACGCATTTTTCAGTTGTTCCTTGACTGAGCTTAAACCGGCACTAATATTTGCCACAGATTCAAAGATCTTGACATTTTTCTTACCAAATCCTCGTTTTTTAATTACGTAAATCGCGACGAACACAATTTTTCATAGCACAACGCTAAAATCGACACCTTTTTCAGCTTGGGTAATGTTTGTCTTCCATACGTTAGGCTTACAGTACGAAATCATAAAACATATCTGATCACCATATTAATGTTCCTTTGCTGTTCCTCCCCCTCGACCTTAGCTACAGCAATCACGCCTCTTTCGGCATTCACTGGAAAACTAATTTCAAATAGATTTTGGTCAGTAAAAATGGGGGGAAAAAACAACAACAGCACACAAATAAAACGCATTACAATGTTGTGATGTATGTGGAAGCATAGAGCTGCTCCTCCCCATGGATAGAAAAGGCACTTGAGTATGCGGCGGCCAGTGGCTTACAGTCAAATGCACTTTGCTCGCACGCATCAGCTTTTCTATTTGCATTGGCAGCTCGGCTCAAGAGAAGAAGAGGGGCTGCTGCTGCTGCTGACCATTTTGGTCATAAACATTTGCGTAATGGATTTTTTTCCTTCATATTTCTCCAAGCCGTTGGCTTCTCTTTTTTTATTTCAGTTTGCTTTTGCGGGCCTGCCAAGAGCGAAACACACAAAGTAAATTAATTACGAGCCTCTCTACACTAAAAATGCATATTTGCACGTTGGTTCTCTCTAAACAAAAGTTAATAAATGCCTAAAAACTGAACAGAAGCAGCAGGCAAATTAGCTAAAGCCCGAAAAAGTCAGACGCGCACACACTTACCCGTCGCTGTGCATGTAATTACTGCACTCACATGGCAAAGGCAATTTTTGTGGTCTTCTCTCCGCTGGCCGGGCAATTTTTCACATGCGTAGCCAGTTTGGGTAGCCAGCAAAGACAGCGACAACGACAACGACGCCGCCGCCGACGACGACGAGGATGAGGAGGACGACGGCGACGGCGACGACGTTGAGAAGCTGTAAAAGTTGTCTGTGGTGGCTTCATCTCCCGCTTCACCAACTTGTGTTTCTTTCGTTTTTGGGTTGTGTATGTACATGTTGCGGTTGATAACTCAATTAGAATGTTAAATTTATGTTCGCAACAAGAAATTAACTTGCAATTAGAAAATGCCTGGACTCTCGGCAAAGTCAGCGAAACGAAAGACTTAGGACACGAACTTGGAGAGAGCAAATCAAAGAGCAATATGGGGAACAGGGAATACCCTTGGGGGAATATGACCAAAAGGGGTTTAGGATTATGTGTTGAAGGGCTTTCAGTTTCAAATTATGTTTTCAATGTGATCGACCTGTTTTTGTGCAAGTTTAGGGAATTTTCTGAAGTAACAGTCCAAGTTTTAGCTGTCTTAACGCTTGGATAGGGCGTAGATGGACGTTTTGGGGAGCCCTCAGACTATCAAAATTTCCACTTGTAGTCCGAAAACCCCTTTTTCTGCCATACAATTCTCAAGAACATTTGCCTCGTTCCAAGCTTCCTCAAAAAACCACTCATACTCTGTCCCTGTTAACAGTTTCTGCCTTGTATTGTATGTAATTGCCTTAGCCGCAAAACAAATTGAAACAATTTACCAAAAGCCAGACAAGTTGTAGGGCATCCTCCATGGCTTCAACTCCCCAACTCTCCATGGCCGTCCCAGACAAGTCTATTGCCGAAAACTAATGATGATGATGCACTGCACGCATTTGCACTATTTATAATTCGTGAGCAGACATGAGAGAGCTCGCTGCCAGCCAGCTCAGTGCCAAAAGATCAATGATCAATCCTGTAGCTGGAGCTTGATGACTCTACTAGGCTTAGACAACTTCATTTGTTTAGCGCGGCGGATGCACATGACTCCTCTCCTTATTTTTGGTGGGCCGAGCATGTGTAATCAGTTTGCGGTTCTGTCTTTCTCCTATCCCTGGGATGATTAATGAGCGAAATTAGCCGGCCAAACTGACTGCAGGCCAATTGCCAAATGACTTGGGCAACGAACTTGAACGAAACTCTCAACAATTACATTGCTCTTAAAGCACTAAACTTCCTCCCGATGCTGGCCATATATGTATGCATCATGTCATTATATCCGCCAAACAAACTGGTTAACCTTGACAAAAATCCTACAGCTGAATGCATTAGTAGTTCAAAGAGCGAAAAAAACGAAAAAAACTAACGACTTGCAAATGCGGCCGCCGAAAACAAAACGCTATTAAACTTCTATTATTTAAGTACTACATTGTGCACTGATACGAAGTCGAAGTGCTGGAAACGAAAACGAAAATGAAAACGAAGTAGAAGAAGACGACCCCAACATAGAGTAGAGTCTCGGACTCGGTCAGCAAAACGATAATGAGGCAGGCGGGCGGTTGTGTGTACGCCAGACTAGAGGTGGGAGCGTGAGCTGGAAGAGTTGGACGCTTCTGAAGTCTACATTTGAATTGTTGGAGTTGGTTTTCTCAACCTTTATACAGAATATCTTGGTACTTGTCCTGCCGCTGTTTTACTCTGCTCTCACTGATTCGCCTTTCTTTCTTCATTCTTGTTTTCCATCTTTCGTTACTTATTCCGTTTTGATTGATCTTACATCACTTTTAAATCCTCCTTGACTGTCCTAGTGCTCTTTTCTTCCGCTCATCTTTATCCTTTACCTTTCTTATTTCCATTTCCGATAATATCATTCTGCTACTTCTTCCCCTCGCTTCTATTTCTTATATCTTTCATTTTTCTTACCCCTTCATCCATTGTTTTTATTGCCTCTTGAAGCATTTGTAGTCTTCCTTGACTGTCACTTGCTCATACCTATTTTCCAACTTGTATCTACCTTTGGACACTTTTATATCCTTATGTTTTAGTTTTACAGATCTCTAGTTTAGTTTCCTTGGATTTTCATTTGCCCCCTAAACTTTTTTTTACTTTTTTCTGCTGCTTCGCCAAATTTCTTCTCCTTTCTTGGTTCTTTTTCTAAATTACAGCTTAATGCCGCTCCTTTGGCTTAATACTTCCATTAGCTTTTGTTCTACTTCTGTACGTTTCCTATATTTCTTCTCTACTTTCCCAGGCTTCGGCTTCCTTTGTCTTATTCATACAACAGCCATAGTTCCATTCGTTCTTCACGATCCCTTCCATCTCTAAGACTGCACACACTTCTTCACATCTATCAGTTCGCTTCTGTGGCTAACAGAGCATAAATCCCAAAACAAAATAAAAACGTCGACGAGTACTTTTTGCAAAATTATGCAATATTATGTAATTATACAGACAATCAACAAGTGGAGGGAGGGGAGGGAGGCTAAAAGTTTACTGCTTGCTTTTTGATCATGAAAACTCCGCCAAAAATGAAGACGTTGAAGGTAAAAACCACAAGAGAGACAGAGAGAGAGGGCAAAGGCAACCAAACAAAATGTGAAAATGATTGAGAGCATTATTTTCAAATTAGCGCGTGGCTGCAAAGTAAAAAAAAAAACTACCATAAGATATGCGGGCTTAATATAAGTACTTTATGCTCCCATGCTTCAAATTAACCGAAAGTGTGAGGAATTAAAAGAAATACACTGAGTGAGTGGGTATTTTTGCTGGTTCGCAAGCTACGGTTGTAGTATAAGCAAAGAGGATAGTTGTCTACCCTTGCAGCACGTTTTTCCAACTAATTTGAAAGACATTTCCACTGAAAACAAACAAGCTTTTCTACTTTTCTATGACAGCTATATATAGATGACTGATTTCTACCAAACTTTGTTGAATCATGGCAAAGTATAGAAAACTAAGAGATTCAAACTTTGGAGGCTTTTCCGTTGAAAACAAAAAAGTTTTTCTTACTAAAACTAGTTTCTCGACCGATCATTCCTATGGCAGCTATAGCCTATAGTCAACCGATTTTGATAAAACTTTGAAGAATTGTACGCAAGCTTATAAAATATTTATATGCCAATTTTAAAGAGGCTTACATTGAAAACAAAAAAGTTTGTCTCACTAAAACTAGTTTTTCGACCTTACTTTTCTATGGCAGCCATATTTAGATGTCCGATTTCGACCAAACTTGACAGAATCATGGGGAAGCATTGAAAACTAGTAAATACGGAGTTTGGAGACGTTTGCATTAAAAACAAAAAAGTTTTTCCCACTAGAACTAGTTTTTCAATTGATCATTCCTAGGGCAGCTATATGTTATAGTCATCCGATCCGCCCGGCTCCGACAAATGTGCAGCGTATTTGTAAAAGAAGACTTCGTGCAAAGTTTGGTTGCGATACCTTGAAAACTGACGGAGGAGACAGCATAAAAACAGACGGACGGACAAGGCTATATCAATTCAGCTCGTCATGCTGATCTAGAATATACGGTTCTTGTTCTAGGCATTGTGGTCGTCGTTTTGATCGGTGAAATATTGTTGTAAGGTGTTGAGTACTAAGCCCTACCATAAGTAGGCTTTGCCGCTCGCGTTAGCCAGCAGTTTTGCTGGTGCATTGCTCTGTAAGCATGGCTTACCAAGCAGCATTACCCATTCCTGTCTTCTGATGTTACAACTCGCTCTTTAAAGTAAATTAACATAGTTTTGGTGTAACTTAATACCTTCGGGGAATTATTCTGCTAGTAAGTTTCCTTCTAGTTTCTTCCCATTCAAAGAGCATTTCCACTTCGACATTTCCTTCGCCGCGTATCAATTTGGTTCCCATTGCTTTCGATTTCAAGTTCAACACTTTGCCGCCATCAGCAACAAAGCAGCAAGATAAAAGTGTTCCAACTGGTTGCCCAGCCACTTTATTACGCTCGCCGCCTAAGTATAGTGTTGAGGTTCGAGTCGCATGTGGATGTAGGGGTGGTGGCGGGGGGGCCAGCCGCCCTTTTCTCAAAGAAGCGTAACACAAAAATGAAATTGTTATAATTTGACGGTTTAATAATAATTGTATTTGCCTTAAGGTCAAGGTTGTTGCTGTTGTTTTTGCTGTTGTTTTTGCTGGCTGGTGTGTGCGGCATTTATCGGAGTCAACTCGGCAGAGCATAATGAGCTGCCAAATTGTTTCGCAATCACGAAGTTCACGACTTAAGACCGCAAATTGAATTAAATTTATATAAATTGCATATACTATAGCACAGTAAGTATCTCTCTATATAGATATATATCGAGAGATCAGTGCATGCCCGCATGTCCGCTTACATTAGATGAGGCTACAAGCGGCTTTAAGCAAATTGTCTACGCCATTGTTATATTAGCTATTTATTTTTAAAGCTTACTGAGCTACTAATAACAACATCGTCTTCCACGTCGTTGTCGTCGTTGTTGTTGTTGTCGGCGAGTATTTATTTTGCGGGCTTTTGTTATTGTTGTTATGGTTGGATTTTTGTATATTTTGCAAACACACGTGGTGGTTCGAGGATGAGCAGCATTGACGGGGGGGCAATTGGCATTGACCAGAGATTTGACTTGGTCCAAGCAACAATGATTCCAATGATATTGACGTCTTCTGCGGTTTGAATCTATCTAATTGTACTTCCCACGCCGCAACACTTAATTCACTTTTAATTAATCAACTTGGCATAGAAAGTGAAAACTACCATGAGAGAGAGAGACAGCGAGAGGGAGAGAGAGGCTAATAAGCGAAATTGAAAGCGAAATCTTAATTCGTAGTTTTCATTCAAGTTTTTGTGATTTTTTTTATGATCTTTTGTATAATTAGGTAGGAATTATTAGATATTCTCTTTGTGTAGTTTTGCTGCTATTCTTGAAAGGGCGTTGACACGCGAAATGATCAAATTTGAACTTCGTGATCAAATTAAAAGACAAGAGAATTCAACAAAACTCGGACAAGGACTTTTCAAATCGTGTTGCTCTGTTTTAGTAATAACTCTGCCTGTTTCCCCCACAAAAATAAAAAAACACTCAGAACACAAACCTACTTGCCTCAACTCCGGTTGCCTTACATCAAAGCCATGCTGCACTTCCTAATGGCACTAAAATGCCCAATTCTCTCCTCTGAGCCAATTCACTTGCCTCACATTCTTCCCACGCCTTTCTACCAAACAAAATTCCATTTTAATTAGCAAACATTTCCACATTACGTATACGCTCGGGGGCCACCCTTCTGTGAGTGTGTGGGGGGGCCCCCCATCAAAGCTGAACAAAATTATAACAGGCAACTTGCAAAACATTTACACCAGAGCCCACCAACAGGCAGGAGAATAGGAGACCAGCCCCAGTCGGGGCTTAGGCGGCGGTAAACAGCCGCTTTCTTCGGCCTGGCCAAGCAAAAATGATTCATGGCAAAGAGACTCGAGAGATGCGAGACTCCTGCTGGCTGGGCTGGCTGGCTGGCTGCTGCCTCTTGTTGGTATGTGGCTGGGTTTTGGCCAAAACGTCTCGACGCCGGGCAGACTATTAACTTTGAAAGTTGTTTAAACAGGCGAGGAGCCAGAGGCACCCAACAGCCTCCACCTTCTACTTTTTGCCTCGTCGTCGTCATCGTTGTCGTGGTTGTCTCCAGCTGCTGCTGCTGCTGCCGCTGCTGGTGCCGCTTTGCTCCTTTACCTTGCCAGCCAGTGTCATCGTTGGCTTGGCGTCGCGGCTCGTGGGAATTGGATCATTAGAAGCAGGCAAAAAGGCGAATTGGTGAAGGCAAATGGCAAGGCAAGGCAAGCAGGAGAAGCAGAAGTTGGTCAAACCAGACACTGAGCGAAAATGTACAGCCCAGTTGTGCCACCTGCCATAAAAGCCATCCGTCAAGCACCCGTTTTTCTTTCAGTGCACCCTCGACTGTGCACAACTAGCTGATGGTTTTGCATGTGTTTTCTGGCTGTCTTTTGGGGCAGAGTTGCCACCGTTTCTTGTTGAAAGAGGCGCGATAAGTAAATGTGTCCGCGTCTCTTTTATTTGCACTTGCGCGGCCAACTTTTTGTCTGCTTCTTCTTCGCTTTTGTTTGTTTATTTGTATTTTGTTTTTTTTTTTTGTTGTGCCTTCCCCTCGATTTATTTGTTTGTTGTCTCGTTGTTATCTGGCCAAGCTTTTTGCTAGCTGCTGCTGCTGCTGCGGCTGCTGTTGTTGTTGTTGTTTTTCGGGGGAGTCAAAAGTCAATTAAATAAGAGCAGTGCATCGAAAAATGTACTTGTACTTGTTGCTGCTGTTGTTGTTGGTATTTTTTTGTTGTTTCTTTTGCGAAACGAGCAATTTGTGGCAGTGCTATGTGGTTTTGGGGTTAGCCGGGGTAGGCTATGGGAACCATTTCACCCATAAAAAAAATGGAAAAACGAAAAGCGTTTAGTTTGAGGTTTCAAAAAGTTACAAAAATAAACTTGCCGCTTGAATGATTTATGAAAAAATGCCAAGCGGGCAGTGGGTTAAGCCTAGTTGTACGATTTTGAGAAGCTCTGTGGTGGGGTGAAGCCAAACGGTCCTATACAACTAAAATTTAATAAAACTATTTATTTATATTCAAATTGAGAACCTTGTCCTTGCCCTAACACAGTTCATTCGAAAGACTTCAATAAAATAAGAAACAAGTTCGTGTCTTAAGTCTTTTGTTTTTACAAAAAAAAAATTTCAGTTTTAAAAACTTAAACTATGCTCTACTAAAACTTAGCCCTAGAAAAGTTCGTGGCCTAAGTCTTTTGATTTTTCCATCTAGTTTTTAAAGCTTTTGGTGATGATTCTTCTTACTCGAAGATATTTTCAAAAATAATCATTTTCCCACCGATCATTTCTATGGCAGCTATATGATATAGTCATCCGATATGGACAAAAATTTGTATAATTAGTTGAAAACAGGTAAAACAAACAAATACATTTCAGGAAGAAACCATTAAAAACAAAAAAGTTTTCCTAACTGAGACTGTTTTTCGAACCTATCTTTTGTATGGCGGCTATGCCATATAGTTGTTCGATTTTCAGCAAACTTGGCAGAATTATAAAAAAAGCATAAAAAAATATATAACTGCAAAGTTTGGACACGTTTCTATTGAAAAGAAAAAAGTTTTTCATACTAAAACTAGTTTTTCGACCGATTATTCCTATGGAAGCTATGAGATATTGTCATCGGATCCGGTCGGTTCTGACATATTAGTAGCGTGCAGCAAAAAGAAGACTCTCAGCTCGATAGCTTTTAAACTGAGAGACTTGTTCGCTTAGAAACAGACAGACAGACGGACGGACAATACTCAATCGACTCAGCTCGTCACCCTGATCAAGAATATATATAGTTTATTGGGTTGGAAATAAATATTTCTATGCGTTGCAAACTTCTGGGCAAAATTATAATACCCTTTGCAAGGGTTACCAACTATTCCAGCCCCCAAAAGTAGCTAAATCTTCAGTTGAAAATGACTTAAAATTGCTAGGAACATTTTGAAAAGGCTATAAAAATGTCTTAGTACTTCCTGCTTAAGTAATGGTTGGTTCTTAGAAATGTGATCTACTGAGTATCGGTTGCTACAGGATTGAAATTTGTTGTCCTGGTATGGAAGCGAGATTCGTAATTTGGGGTTCCTTAAAATCGACCACAGGTTACAAATTGTGCCTAATAAATGTATTGTTTAATTACACAAGGCAACAAATCTATACATATTTTCAGTATTCTGAGGGTCTGTTGGTAATTCTAGATTGGTTTAGTGTGCTAAATACGCATCAGTTTGCAGGAATGATGCATTTCATGTAATTCTGCAGCTATTTGAGCTTAAAGTTAGTTAGTATGCATATATTACCACCTTTTTAACATTTTTTGGGGTAACCTCTACCATTGTCTTAGTCTTAGTTCTTAACTTTAAACTAAACCTTTCCAAATATTTCTACGATTTTTCTTAACCCAAAGGCTTCATTTTCTGCTGCCCAAAAATATGCCTTGCCAATTTTTCTTCTTCCTATTCTTATAAAAAAAATATCCAACAACTTGCATTGCATATCTATGGGGGGTTAATCTGAATACAAGTGTTTAACTGGCATATCTTTGCTAAAAAAAAATCGTAGAATTGTTTGTAATAGTTAATTTTGAAGCTAAGAAATAATACTTTAAGCTTATATCAAAGAGATCTAAATTGAACGAAAATTGTCCACACAAAACGTTCATAAATTGTGTCCACCTATTCAATATAAAGCAACCTTAAGCTACAGTTTTTAAAAATGACTTGGTAGACCATTTCCGTTCCTTGTCACCACAATATCATCTATATACTGAATCTTGTGGCCTAGACTGTTATAAACTATTCAACTGACATAGCGAAAAGTATTTAATCCATAGGAAATTTGAGATTTCGCCCATAAACTATGACGACCCTGTAGGTTAAGCTTGTCTGGCAAGCACTTTTGCCTACCTGTTGCTTACTTATTCAAACTGTCTTTTGGTCATCAATTGAGTAGTTACCTTGCTAAAGTTCAAGCAAAGTGTTTTAATCACGGCGATTACACAAAATAGCTTCAAAATTATTCGAAAACTCTTTGGCACAGCCTGCATGGATATTCTAACATCCTAGGAGATAAGGTCTCATAAGCCTATGAAAGTTCTCTTTTCCCTCCGAATCAGTAATGAATAACAAAAAAAAAAGATTCTCCGTGACAAGTTTTCTTCACTTTTTCCCAGTTGCCACAGTAGTCCAGCAATTAGATTGCCTGACCATGTCACTTCACCAGCACTTCAATGAACCCCCCTCCCAGCACTCCACTCCCCTCCCGCATCATGTCCCGCAGCCGGCACATCCTCACAAATCATGAGAGCAAAAAAAGGCCCCCATGCTGACTGCATTTAGCCAAAGCCAACTCATCCCCAGCCCATCCATCTCCAGGCAGGCAGTCTCTACTATTTGTCTGTCTGTCGCCTGGCTGACGTGCTGAGCTTTTGATTTTTCTCTTTTTTTCAGTTATTTATTTCGTATTTCTTTTGATTCGCATGTGTCAAGTCATTGGCATCTAGTGCAGTTAAATGCTCATTGAAATTTTATGCCAAATCATGGCAAAACAGCAAAATTTATTGTATGTGTAAATGCAATTTCCAGCGGACTAACTAATTTTTTTTTCTGCTTTTTTCGTGCGATATAAATCGGTGGCTCATTTCACCTAAGGTTGGTGCACATTTTGCTTGGCCAATTCGAAAAACGAACCGCTTGCTGGCTCGCACACGCCGAAATGTCAAGTCAAACACTTGTAAGGCCAACAATTGGCACAAGTTTGTCTACGTTTTGCCTAAGCTAACATTTAAAATTGTAACAAATGCCACAGCAATCGGCGAACGTGTGGCTGACAGCCAACCAGCAATACAGCAAGAGCAACAGCAACAATAGCAACAACAACAACCACACAGAGAAGACTTTAGTCGAGTCGTAGAGTCCGAAACATTGCACCAGAGAGAAGACATTGAGGCAAACCTCACACATTTTGCACGCATTTGCATAACAAGAAACAATTGCCAAGCAGAGGCAGCAGCGGAAAATGAAGAATATTGCATACGCTTGCCCAAAGCAACTTACACTTCAGGTTGTAAGTTTTAAAAATTAAGTTCGAGAAATGCTGAGGTGATAAGATACTACCTCTAAATAGTGCTTTTTATCAGAATAAATAAATTTCAAATCTCTTTTTCAAGATGATGGCAATGTTACATAAAAAAAGGTTTAAAAAACCAACTAGAAATGAAATTGAAAATCTCAAAATCAATATTTATCAGCTCTCAACTTATTTGATTGATTTTTATCTCAGTGTATGTTAAACTTGAGAGCTTTACACTTAAATAATGGTTGCAAACTTTGTTTTTGGGTAAAACTAAGCCAGTCTAACAGATCTTATGACTCTATCTTGCTTTTCAAAATTTCGTTTTCTTTGCCTGAATTTCAAAAATTAAAGCATACTTTCCGGAGTCGTTTACACAATAGATCCGATAGTTCAGTTGTTGGAAAGTTGTTGAAAGTTGGTGCAGAATTTAAATCAGCGGTGGGCTTGAAATTTGAGTTTGGCATTAGTCTTACAACAACAATAAAAATAACACAATCCTTGATACCAAGGCTCGAGACGGCAAGCGAGAATCACATTGCTTATAGTTGTTTTTGCAAACGATTTAATCACTACTGCACCTGATTCATCGAGCTGGAGCCGTTCTTACTAACTCAATGCATTTGTGGTTTTAACCGTCTTCGTAGCCTTGCAGTTGTGTGCGGTTGGCGCCAAGGCCATGCTTTATGAGACTGCCCAGTAACAGTGGCCGAAGAATAACTCTCGGACCAATGGGAGCAAGGGCCTGCCCAAACGGAATAGAAAAAGCATACTTTGTTATCTATTACTGTTGTTTATACACACCAAATTAATCGTGATTTATGCCCTTCAAGGTATGCCAACTTTATGTCCTTAAGTTATAATGTATTAAAGTGAAGATATTGCATGTCTTCCATAGATATTCCACACTGCTTATTCACTCAGATTGTTGGGTATTGATAAAAATGTCATCTAAAATATATACTTGATCAAAATTAGGATTTTCATATATCATAGCATACATTAAAGGGCCATAAGCATGATATATTTTGTGTGTATAAACGTAGTTGGTTTCTTCTGGCTTCTTCTTTGGACTTGTTTGTGTATTACTATTTTGAAATCAAGAAGCAATACGTTTTTGTACAGCCCTCTGGGCTGTTTTTATTGGAATATTATATCCTAGGCTTGCCCTAAAAAAATGAATTAGATATTTAACAAATTTTATAGCATACTTTTTGGTCCCAGGATGTCTGCAGAGGCGAAGACATAAAAGCTTTGTTGCTGTATCTTTTAAACGTTTGTACTTAATGTTGCCCTTTGCCAGGTGACTATTTTTACCGATCTCTTGGAACTTGCGTTTAAATTTTGTAATTATTTTTGCATTCAATGAAAAAGTCCAGGCTCATTACAATAAAATGCTATACCTTCAACATAAATAGTGTATATCAGTGAAGATGAGCCACAGCGAACGCAAAAACCCACCACAGATACCAAAAACAAATATTGTTCATAGTTGTTCTAATGAAAATTAGAAGCTGACAGGCTGACGGTCTACTTGGCCCCCAGCTGAGGCAGACCTCTTCAAGCATTTGACGTTTTCCGTTCAATTTTCAACATAATTTTTACTGTTTTTGCGAAAGGTTTCCAATTTTAAACGGAAATTGCACAAGCACTTGTCGCCCAAGTGCTGAATGCTGCGTAAAGAAGTACACAAAGAGAGAACGGGGCGAAAGACGGAGCGAGCGAGAGACAAAGAGGGAGAGATGGGGACAGACAGAAATGCATTTAAATTTCACATGAGCTCATAAAAATAGTTACAAATTAATTATAATGACAAAGACGGAGACGACTGCGACTACGACTGCGACTACGACTGGGAAGGCACATTATAAATCTAAACATTTCCTGCTTGACAGCTTCAAGAGCTTTTCAAGCTGCAACCACACAGCCACAAAGCGACAGATGATGCTTCACAAAAAATAAAAAAAAACTAAGGCTAAAACTTTGTAAGTTCATAATTATAGTTTAAGACGGCGGCACAACAATTAGCTTGAGAAAAAATCGAAAGACTTAGGCGACAAACTTGCTGAGGGATTGAAAGAAATGTGCAGCGGGGAATGCCAAACAAGGGCGTTTTGCCCATCATTTGTCAACATTCCTCAATTAGCCCGAAACGCACCAAAATCTGCAACGAACTCAGCAAACGAAAATTTTATGCTACTCAAACTGTAACAAACAATCATATTTCTATGATTGATCATCACTCCCTCAGGGGGTCAGGGAAAATGTGTAAAAATTTCTAGGTTTTGCTTTTGACAAATTGCTTGAGTCCAATGACTAAGCAAAGGAGGGAGCGTCCTCGGTTATTGTTGATGATGCGTGTGTGTGCTGTTTCTGCAGCAGAAATGCCTCAAGTATTTGTAATGCCGGCATTAACACAGAAAAGTATAAAACTAAAAGAAAGCCAAACATGCGATACAACAATTTTGACAATATTTTAGCTATGCGTCGCCGACCGAGGGGCAAAGAGTCTAGATCAACTCTCTGGGGGGAAACGAGAAACGTGTTTGCATTACAACCAAATCATGACTCATGTGATGAGAGGCAGCAAGCAGCGGGTGCGGAGAGCCACACTGGTTACAAACTGGAGATTCTTTTGGATTTGTATAATATTTTGTTTTTATTTTGCAGCTGCTGCCTAAGCAGATCCAACTAATTGTGTGTGTGTAGAGCAAAAGTCACAGTGGAAATCACGGTGATTGAAGAACAATGTTAGTTGATTGATTTCGTGGGAAAAGTGGAACCATAAGGAGCAGCCATCATTCGTTTCGGTTCGGCTTAGAAAGGAAACTTTCCACTTTCAATAAACCCCAAAATATTGTTCCCAAAATTAAAATAATGCCAGTCTCCATATATCTTTCTAATCAAATCAAATTGCCAGTCCAGTTTTGTATTTATTTTTGTTAATCTTCTGAATACATTTAGTATTTTTATCTACTCATCACTGCTAACGAGAGCCGCGAGCGCCACACAAGGCAACACACAACACCAACTCGAAAACGACCGTCTTCAGTGTCGACAAGTCATGAATACACTTAAAGCCAGCCGTGTGTAGAGAGGGAGAGTGAGGTGGTAACCGAACTAGAACAATTTGTTTGCGCACAGTGAACAAAGCGAGGCAATTGCTTTGTGCATGATTTCATTTTAATTAAATTATGTTTTTGCGCATTTTTATAATTGCATGCCAACACACAATGCCGGGCACTCGAATGATGTGCAAAACTCGCACAAAACTCATGCAGCTCCATTTGAATTAGTCTTAGTACAACATGCTGCCAAGGTCAGGCAATTATCATAATTTTTGCAAAAAAAAAAACAAACTTAATGGCACTTAGCTTAACTGCGAAACGACGCCGACGACGGGGTAGAAACTGGAGTAAACGTGCCAAATTAAGACGAAATTTTAATAATTTCATTTTTATTCATTGCATCATCGCGGCATGAAAAATTGAAATTCTACTTGCTATTTTTGTTGCCCGTTAAGGTTAACAACAGACCCCATAATTAATCACCTCCAACCAAATCAACAGAACATCACAAAGATGTGTGTTTTTATTTTGGGTTTAAAGGCTGATGACGGTGAGGTTTTGAGATTCGGGGAACTTCTTAAACACTTTTGACCAACTAATTAAAATAAATTGGTCTAGAAAAATTAAACACAAACAAATGGGACAACTTGTTGAGACTCAGGAATAACAACAAAATAAATAGATTGAAAACACTTTCACTTAAGTGCCAAGCTAATTGTGGTTAAATGTTAAGTTTGTCAAAAAATTATGCAGCCTCATAAGGAGAACTCAGATTGCTGATTAATAGTAAATAAGATGATTAGATTCAGTTGGTCTGCGAGAGTTGCTTTTTAAATATTGAGAATTGCTTGTTGGTTAATCGTATGCAGTTTTTGCCATATGGCGCCAGTTACGACATGCCATAATTTATGTACATTTATATAGTTACCAGGTCAATCTAATTGGCATTTGTTTTATGGGTCATAAAATTCAATTTGATCAATCGTACTGAAACTTAAGCCCCACTAACTATAGTTTCGCGTAGAGTTTTTATACCCTTTCAGAGGGTAAATTGAAACTGTCCAGATGTTTGTAACGCAGTGAAGGAAGCATTTCCGACCACAAAAAGTATATATATTCTTGATAAGCTCGACGTACTGAGTTGAGTTAGCCTAGTCCGTCTGTCTATCGCCAGCAACATTTGCAGGAAGTCTTCTGGTACAAATACGCTGCACATTTGACCATAGCATATAGCTATCATAGGAAAGATCGGTCGAAAAACTAGTTCTAGAGAGAGAAAACTCCGTATTTACTAATATTCTATGCTTCTTCATGATTCTGCCAAATTTGGTCGAAATCGGACATCTATATAGTATAGCTGCCATAGAAAAGTTAGGTTAGAAAACTAGTCTTAGTAAGAAAAACTTTTTTGTTTTCAATGTAAGCCTCTTTAAAATTGGCATATATATATTTTATAAGCTTTGGCACAGTTCTCCAAACTTTTGTCAAAATCGGCTGACTATAGCATATAGCTGTCATAGGAATGATCGGTCGAGAAACTAGTTTTAGTGGGAAAAACTTTTTTGTTTTCAAAGAAAACGCCTCCAAACTTTGTAGTTCTTAGATTTTTATGCTTTCTCAAGATTCCCCGAAGTTTGGTCAAAATCGGACATCTATAAAGTAAAGCTGTCATACAAAAATAGAGTCAGAAAAGTAGTCCCAGTGAGAAAAACTTGTTTGTTTTAAGTGGAAATGTTCTTCAAATTAGTTAGAAGAACATGCTGCAAGGGTATACAAACTTCGGCCGAGCAGAAGTTAATTTTCCTCTATTTTTTTTTATTATAATTTATCACTATTCAAATTGAATGCCCTTAGCGATTTCTTCTCTCTGCAAATGTTTTACTGATGTCACTGCTTCAATCAGATATCATAGAATGGAATTGTTAATTAAATCAAATACCTTTCGCCCGATTGCTGACCTAATACATAGAAGGTGCATGGCATTACGCAAGAGTACTCGATGCATTTTAGTACTCTAAGAATTATAGACCCAAATTAAACACTAAAGAGCGAAAATATTCAACATAGTCTCAAATCAACTAACTTATAATAAATTCATCAACGACATACGAGAAGTTCACTAGGCGGCTACTCAATGCACCATCTGCAGAAACCGTCCTACTCCCAAGAACCGCCATCAACAGCAGCAGCAGCAGCAGGAGCAGCCCAACAAGGAAGATAGAAACATTCTGTCATCTTTCACTTCATTCGATTGGCTTTGGAATTTGCTGTTGTCGCTTGTCTTGTTGTAAAATAAATGTTTATTGCTTTTTAATATTGCACATTGTCTGCATAAATTTCACGGCGCAACGTGTTTTCTCCCTCCGCTCAAACACCCACCACCCCCCCACCATGTTACCCGCCTCTGATTTTTAAATCAAACTAAATCTGCTGCTGCCAAAGTTGTTGAAACTTGAAACTCATAATTTTTAATTTATTTTATGTGATTTTTATTTGTCGATTAATCCCAGCCACAAACTGACGACGCTTCATGAAACCTAAACGTAGAAAATTTATTTCCTACCAATCCCGCGAACAGGAGCGAAAGAGACAGAGAAACGTACGACTCCATACCCCAACACGAAATCAGATTAGCATGTTTACAAGGAGCAGCTGAAGAAGAACTTGGACCTGAACCCGAGCCAATTGAACTAAGCCAATTGGGGGGAAAAAAAGTGAATGTGTGGCAATTTCTTTCTCTACTTTGTAATGTGCCAAATTGTTTCTCAAGCCAAAATTTATGGAGCCAATTGAGAGAGTGTGGCGGGGGGGGGTTTGGTGTAAGGAGAAAACTAAAGCTAGCCAAATCCCAAGAATGCCAAAAGTACGCATGATGTGGTGGTGAATGGTTATGGTTATTAATTACAAGCTACAATTACTTAGATCCGCTGGACTTTCTTTTAGTTTATGAGAGATAGCCAGAGAGCTGGAGTTTCGAAACCTTCGATACCTTCTCTTCTTCTTTGGCCTGATAAGCTTATCATAACCGCTGAACGGTATCACAAATGGAATTAAAAGAGATGGAACTCTTGAAATAAGGTTGAAATCACCTCAAATTCTGTAGAAGCTTATATCCAGAGCTCTGAGCCTCTCTAATAGTTCGAACTCGAATAGCTAAAGTTTCACAAAATAGAAGATGTTCCCTCAAACTTTTAATAAAAATTTGTTTAAATGAGTCAAATTCAACACAACTCGGCTGCCAAACAAAAAAGTTACCATTTATGTAACTGTGTGCAATGGTTCAGTGAGCTAACACGTCGCCGTTGCAACGAAGCGTTGTTGAGTGCAAAAGGTAAGGCGATCGACTCTAGGCACGTCTGAAAAATGGACTTTCTTTATAAAATGAACCATGAAATGAAGTTGTAAATACAAGCAATGTATCAGATTCTAAGCCAGAGGTGTCTAAAGGCAACTAGTGCTCGCGTAGTCACCAATACAAATAAAAAACAAGTAAGGGCGGTAAGGGCGCTGTAGTCGAGTTTCCCGACCACAAAATACCCTGTTCATTTGTTTTCATTTATTTCTTTGTGACAAAATGTCATCCTAAATGTAGGCAACACTTTTGGTAGTCCTGGCCAACAACTGGGGGGGATGCTACTATCAGCTCAACTGTTTCGCTTATAACTCCGGTGTTTTTTGTCCGATCTGATTGTACTTTTCAGAATAGATAGATATTGGGCCTAGCTTGATGCATACTAAACCACGAGGCTCTAACTTGAAAATTGTGGATCTGACGGTTGTTTAGGTCTAGAATTTCTAGAGGAGGTCTTGGTTTTTTGGGGATAAAAGGGGGACGGGTGGGAATTTTCCAAATCTGAAACAAACTTGATCTGCGTACAGCATAAATCTACCTTCGTGCAAAAATTTGTGGCTCTATCTCTTATAGTCTCTGAGATCGACGCGTTCATACAGACAGACAGACAGACGGACAGACGGACGGACGGACAGACGGACATGGCTATATCGACTCGGCTGTTCATGCTGATCAAGAATATATATACTTTATGTGGTCGGAAAATTTTCCTTCTCCCTGTTACATACATTCGCACAACTTCATGATCCCCCCTTTCCCATTTTCAATGGGAACAGGGTATAAAAAAAACTCGGAAGCAACAGCAAGTGACACAAGTGAACGAAAGAGAAATCAGTTAATCAATGTTCTTTTGACTGTCTAAGGCAAACGCAAGCATTCGCCGCACAACAACATATGTGACATAAACCAACACTTGATATTTTGTACCTATGTTCAATTCTTTAGGAAGCATGGGAAAGTAAGAGAAGAAAGATAGCTACGAGTTTACGGAATGTCTATGCGTAAAGCCACAAGAAGTTCGGCCAATGCGTATTGCTTGCAGGCATCCCTGTTCTAAGGAATATGGGCGAGCCGATCAGTTACAGCTCATCAGCATCGTTTGTAAGTGATAATGACTTTCGATACGTTCAGTTGAGATCCTTAAGCCCGAACTCAATCAATTTTTAACCCAGTTAATTTGTTAATATTCTCTAAAGTGAACCTCTTAAACTCAAATCAAGTTCTAAAAAAAATGGTTCTTGCAGTAAGGAAGCCCGTTCTTGGTATGTTTTTGGTACCATTTTAATACCAATATACTTGGTTTTTTTGACAGCACAAAACAGAGCAAGAAATTTCGCTCTTGATTGATACATTTTCAGTTTTAAAAGTTGAATGGTTTTGAATTCTGTATTAAAGAGTTTTTTTTGTTAGTAATCCCTCAAAGCTTGACTTCAAGACTGGTTGATACTATCATAAGCATGATTCGGCATAGTTTTACAAACATTTCGAGCTCAATACAAGCCTGTGTTAGACTAAGTTCCTTAATGGTGGAATACGAAATTTTGATACTTAATCAAGAACCAAACAAGCTTATTTCAAGCCCATCCTCGTTATTTCGAAACTACTAAGCAAATGTTCTCAAGTCAATACCTTTTATGTTCTGCTCTCAGTTCAATAGTCTCATCTGCTTAAAAAGGCCAAAGGTTGATAATTTCGTGGGCTTTACCAATTTCAATTTAGTATATTTTGGTTTACCTTTCGGCAACTTCTCTCCCACGCTAAGAAATTTTGGTTCAGCCGTTGCGTGCGTGCCATCAAAGATTTGTTACAGTTTTCCACCTCCTGAACCTCCCCAGAAAACATTACCGAAGCAGAGCAAATAACAACAGCAACAACAATTGATGGCAATTTGTTGATAAACATTTCGCTTGCCATAAATAAACAAATATTTCTGTGGTGGCCACAGGTTGGCCATATAAATGCAAATGTTTTGACTTGTTTGCTTGTTGTGGTTGTTGCTGCTGCTGATGTTGTTGCTGTTGTTGTTGTATGCTCTGGGGCAATTTTTCATTTGATTCCATCTTCATATTTTATTATTGGAGGCAAAAGGAGTCTGGAGTTGGAGTTTCGAGTGGCGGGTTCTGGGTCCGTTTCCCATTTCCATTTGTCGTCGTTTGGCTGGGGCTGATACCAATTCAGCGATATGACAAACTATGTTTGCATTTTAATTTTTAATGCGTGTGAATTTGGCTAGAGGCGGCACTTGCTCTCTCTGCGTGGATTCAAGATTCAAGATGCTCGTGTCATGATTTGCTGTTGCTTTTAATTGAAATTTTATGAATTTATTGCTTTAGATTTTATAGTTCACCCGAGGTGGCGAGGCAGGAGGAGGGAGGAGATTTATTTGTGCCTTTTTGTTCGCCTTTTCATGTATTTTTCTCTATTCTTTGCAGATGAATCAGACGTGCAAGGTTTGTGGTGAGCCGGCAGCTGGATTTCATTTTGGTGCATTCACATGCGAGGGCTGTAAGGTAAGTTGAGCAATGAAAAGCAAGTAGATTAAGGGAAAGGGTGGGTGGTAGCCGTTGGAAGGGAATGGAGAGGGAAGATGGCAGCCTAATCTGACCTTGTTTTGAACCAATATTTTAGGGTTGTCTTGGAATGTAAGCATTGTAAGTTGGAAAAGCTCTCATCGACGCCACCTTTTGATTAAAAAGGCTACTTATAGATCCCACCTCGTAAGGTGTCTAAATCGTTAGTAAACCGTTTTCTCTTTGCCCATTTCTAAAGATATTTTCATTGAAAGTCTTTAGCTTTTACTAAGCGTACCTCGTGGCAAGTGTTTAGATAAGATTAGATTACTAAGATCACCTGGCTTAATATGAGGATTAGTGCTTTCATACACCTTTCATAAAATATGTATTCAAACCGCCTTTTTCTCCAACTTGTTTGCCTAAATCAAGTCGATGTTTATCCTCTTGTTATCCACTTGTCAGCTCTTCTTTGGCCGGAGTGGGGGAAGCGCCACTTCTTATCTACACCCATTCCAATTGATACTTTTATTTACCAGCCAGAGCTCAAGTGGTTTGTTCTTTTCCAAGCGCCCTCAACGGGCACTCAACACACTTCTTTTTGTGTACTCTAGAAAAACCATTTTCAAAGTCTTTTCCCCCATCTGATGATGTCATTGAAAATCAACAATAATATCTCATTAAATTTTTGTGATGATTCATCAGCCGGTAAGTTACTGCCTGCCGCTGTCGGTTCACATGGCCAAAAATACAGCAACAACAACAAAAGCCATCCAAATCGACATGAACAGAGAGACCTACACCTACAACTCTACGACGACTCTGCCTCTACACCATTAACCGTTGGCTGGGGCACAATCAATTGCAACAAAGCAAACAAACAATTTAATTCAATGCGGAGGAGCCATGAAAAAAGGCAGCCCCAAAAGAGGAGGATGACGAAGAAGAAGAAGAAGAAGAAGCAGAAGAAAAGACTACAACATGTTGCTGCTGCTGCCGCTGCTGCTGTCGTTGTAGTTGTTGCTGCTGTTGTTGTCTCGCAGCATGTTGCAAAGGTTATGGGCTGTGCAACACTTATGCCAAGTTGAAGTTGCCATGCTGGGCCACACTGAGAGAAATGCTAAATTAATAGATGTAGCACTACAGAAAGTTAATTTTAAGTATGTAACTTCTTCAATAGGGCTGTACCTGTAGTATCCGAAGAGATATAGACATATATAAATCGAGAAAGCTAAGCTAACTTTGTCTGCGCCGAAGTTTTTAAGCCCCTGCAAGAGCTCGCTTAAATATTTCCAAACGACCCATTCTCCGATCGATCGTTCGTATGGGAGCTATATGATATAGTCATCCGATTTCGACAAAAATTTGTAGAATTGCGTGAAAGCATATAAAAGAAACAAATACAACATTTCGGGATGCTACCATTAAAAACAAAAAAGTTTTTCTAACTAAGACTGTTTTTCAGACCTATCTTTTGTAAGGCAGCTATACCATATAGTTGTCCGATTTTTAACAAACTTGCCAAAATTATAAAAAAGCATAGAAAACCCATGTATACAAAGTTTGGAAACGTTTCCATTCAGAAGAAAAAAGTTTTTCATACTAAAACTAGTTTTCCAACCGATTGTTCCTATGGGAGCCATGAGATATAGTCATATGATGCGATCGGTTACGACATATTAGTAGCGTCTAGCAAAAAGAAGACTCTGTGCAAAATTTCAGCTCGATAGCTTCAAAACTGAAGAAGAAGTTCGCGTAGAAACAGACAGACAGACGGACAAAGTTCAATCGACTCAGCTCGTCACCCTGATCAAGAATATATATAGTTTATGGGGTCGGAAATGAATATTTCTATGCGTTGCAAACTTCTGTGCAAAAGTATAATACCCTTTGCAAGGGTATAACAAAGCAGTAAATGGATTCAGATATTAAATACAGTACTAAATTTTAGAAGTTATTTTAAGAGTGTGTCGGAATAATTTGAGATTAACCTCTTTCTAAGCCTCTAGATTCTAAAAAACAACGTATTCGGCAAGACATAGAACCCACAAAGCTAAGTAAAGGCCATACAAGAGCAAGGCAAAAGGAAATTTCAAAGAGGTCCTTCGATTTTATATAAGTGTGAAGACAGCCTAGCAAACTTTGCACACCGACAGCACACAAACGTAAAATAGTAGGTCCATATGGCAAAACTTACCTTGCATTCACTTGAGTGGCCATTAGGCATCTTGCTAAGTTCTAGGTCTTTGGTATTACAATGATACCTCCGGTTCTTAGCCCTTCATGCGTCGACTCTTACAGCTAAACCATTTTCTCAGAGTGTATAAAATGGCCAAACGCTTCACTGCCTGGGCTCCAAGCACTAACTCGGTCTTTGCAATCAACTGACGAAGTGACGGACTCTTTGTCGTCGTCTGTTTTGGTCGTCGTAGGTGGAGCTTTAAGCCCCGCTTAAAACACAACAAAAACAGCAACAAAAATTGAACAGAAACAATGCGAAAATCCACTTTTAAGGTTAATTGGGCATCAAGATTACTGGGTCGGAAATGGAAATGGAAACGGAGGATTTTTTGTAGTTGTTGCTGCTGCTGCTGCTTCGTTTTCAGTTTCGTTTGAAAGAGCAGCAGCAGCAACAGCAGCGGCAGCAGCCGCTATTTACAAGCAATTTTGCGCAGATTCACTTTTGTTTGTTTGTTTTTTTTTGTTTGTACTTCTGCCGATTCTTCTTCGGTTTCTTGGCTTGGTCTGTGGGCGTTAAATTAGCCAACGACCCACGGCCTAAACACACAAATCAAATAATGTTGACCCACAAATTGTACGTTAGTTGACCTTTTCTCCTTGGCGTGGGCAAGCGCGATCATCCTCCCAGCATTAGGGGAATTTTTCTTCGCATTTAAATCAATTATTTGTGGGTCGCTTTGTTTAACTTTGAACTTAGCCTAAAGGCAGTCATTTGTGTGGCCGATCCTTAACATGCCAGCCAGTTGGGTCTCATAACTGTGGGTTGGCTGGGCGCATCACGATGGCTTGGGCTTGGGTTAGGAATGAAAGCGGCACCCGAACCGGAACCCCTAACCGAAAGTAGCCGCATTCGAAGTGTTGGCTCTCAGGGAGACTGCAATGGGGGTTTACTTCTTGAATCAATCGATCGCTCTCTAATTTCTCACCTCTTCTTTTCAGTCTTTCTTCGGTCGCTCGTACAACAATCTGTCCTCCATTTCCGATTGCAAAAACAACGGCGAGTGCATCATCAACAAGAAGAATCGCACCGCCTGCAAGGCGTGTCGGCTGAAGAAATGTCTAATGGTGGGCATGTCCAAGAGTGGTTCCCGCTATGGACGACGCTCGAACTGGTTCAAAATCCACTGCCTACTGCAGGAGCAGCAGCAGCAGGCGGTGGCTGCCATGCAGGCACATCAGCAGGCGGGCGGAAATGGAGGCCAGGGAGGCGGTGGCCAACAGCCCAATGGTGTCAAGGGCATGAGCGGAGTACCACCCTCCTCGGCTGCAGCTGCGGCCGCCTTGGGTATGCTGGGACATGCCGGTGGCTATCCGGGGCTGTATGCCACTGGGCCAGGTGGCGGACCACGCACCAAGGAAGAGCTTATGATGCTAGGACTGGAAAGTAGTGGACATCATCCGGTGGTGGCTTCCCCTTCGGTCAGTTCACCCGATTCCCACAACTCGGACTCTTCGGTGGAGGTTAGTGTTAGGGGTAATCCGCTGTTGCATCTGGCTGGTTCGAAGCCAGGCAATGCCAATGCCGCTGACATGTCGGCCAGCTCAAGTCCGGCTCCGGGTCGACCGCCCACGCTACGCAAAGATCTGCCACCCTTTCTGCCTATGCCCTTTCCCGGTCTTGGCTCGATGTCTGTGATGCCTCCGCCGCCCTTTCTGCCACCCTCACATCTTCTCTTCCCCGGCTATCATCCCGCCCTCTACACACATCACCAGGGTCTGCTAAAGCCCACGCCCGAGCAACAGCAGGCCGCTGTGGCCGCAGCCGCGGTTCAGCATCTCTTCAACTCTAGCCATGCGGGTCAAAGATTTGCGCCTTCGTATCACAAGGAAGGCAGCGGCGAGTCCGAGTCCTGCGCCAACCTCACCAACAACAATCACATCCTGCCCAATGGTAGCAAGCAATCAGCAGCCGATGAGCTAACCAAACGATTCTACTTGGATGCAGTGCTTAAGTCCCAGCAACAGAGTCCTCCTCCCTCTTTGAGCGCCACCAAATTGCCGAAACAGGATTTCACCATCTCAGCTTTGGTCACACCCAACTCGGAAAGTGGTCGAGAGCGGGTTAAAAGCAGGCAAAGTAACGGAGAGGCGGGCGAAGAAACTGATGAGAAACATGCGGTGGACGAAGACGACGAGGAGGAGTTGGATGAAGACGAGGAAGATCTAGTAGTATCCATGACTCCGCCATGCTCACCTATTCAGCCACACGAAGACGAGGAACAAGAACTACAGCAACAAGCCGAACATCCCCTAGCCCAAGACAATCCCATCGATCTGAGCATGAAAACTACGGGAAGTTCCAAGAGTAGTGCAGCAAGTACTTGCTCTGACGATGCTGAGAAACCACTGGAGGAGGAGGAATCACTGCAGGAGGTGAAAATCACTACAGAAGACCAAGAGAACGAGCCGGAGGAACCAGCAAATAACAACAATAACAGTATCAATAGCAACAACAATAATAGCAATGAAGGTGATAACAAGGAAGCGACAAGAAGCGACTCAATTAAACGTAAACTAGATGATCTAATGGAGGAGGTGGTGTCCTCCAGAGAGGAGAATGGCAAACGCTTAAGATTAGATGCTTTAGACTTAACCACCAAAATTTAATGAAGCTGGAAAAGCAGATACAAAGTAAAGCCCATAAAGCAGTGGTGGGCAAAAGAAAAACACTGACGAGTACTTGTCTACAATTTTCCATTTGCTTCAGTATCACAGAAAAAATGTGGGTACATAGTATTTTATTACCTTTTCCGCTGAATAATGTTGCATGTTGACTGTGCCCATCGATGATTTAAGGGATTTGCCAAAAGCTTGGACAAATAATAAAAATAAGTAGAAGCAAATTTTGTACACAAAGCAACCGTTGAACAACTAATTTTTCCTTTGATAATTTATTTGGACACACTATTTCCGCAAATTATTTGAACAAACTATTGGGACAAACAATTTGGACAAATTATTTGGAAAAACTATTTGCACAAACTATTTGGAGAAACTATTTGGGCAAATTAATTGCAGAAAATTCCGCCAGACTAAAAATATGTGAAGACAAAGTAATTCGATAACAATTTGCTGTAATAGTTTATTCAAATACGAACAAAACTTATTGACAGAGCGACAAACAAACTATTTGAGCACATTATTTAGAATCTGTATAAGAAAAAAACCAAGAAACAAACAGTTTGAACAAATTATGCAAAAGCTTGGACCAACAATCTTTAAAAATTAAAACAAATATTTTTGACAAATAATTTGCAAACAAATTTTTGGCAAAGTATTTGAATGAAACTGTTTTAACACCTAATTAAATCAAGATTTGGGAACTGAAAATTGTAGCAAAGTACTTAGACAATGTATAATGAAGACAAGCTATTTGAGCAAATTTCTCGAAAAAATATTTGTTGAAATTGCAAACTACTGGCAAACATGTTTAAGGCAAAGCAAGTACAAAATATTTGGAAGAAACTAATTTATAAATTTCTTAGGTCAAGACATTGGAATTAACAATTCAAGACAAAATATCATGACAAAGATTTTTAGCAAATTTAATAACTTTATGGAAACAATTTCTACAAATTACTTAAACAAATTATTTGGACAAACTGTTTAGACAAAGTTTCATTGAAAATCAAAGAACTTAATCCAAAAAAATTAAAACTAAATAAATAATGGCTCTTCAGAAGTTTCCGCATTTGATCAAACTTTGCTGCAAAGTCAAGATATTGGAAAAACCCATTTAAGCAAATTATTAAGAGAAAGTTATTGGACGCTCGCTGTATCAGCAAATGCTCCCTAAGTTGACAATTTGGTGAACTTGCTTCTGTGTTGCACCAAGCTTTCAAGACCTCTTCTTCTCCCAATCTCAAACTCTGCTAGAATGTAAACGCTGACCCAATCCCAAAAAAAAAACGAAAACACAAACTTAAACAAAACCAGATCAACTCCAATTGATTGTTGCATATCACAAAATGGCATCGATCAGTTTTTGTTTCATGTTTAAGTTTCGTTAGCGTCGCATGGAAATTAGCCCCCCGCTATGCCAAATACAATATAGACCATTATAGCCCAATATAAGAGATGCGTAGAAATCTGTTTTTTGACTCTTGATTAACAAGCGCTAAATACGAGTTCGTGCCGTTCGCTTAGAGATGTTATCACATCGTTTAAAACAACTAACGAAATGGCAAAAATATGCTAAAGCAAAGGCACCACAAAAAAATAAGAAGAGACACACACATAGATTCGATTAGCATAAGTCAAACCGAAAACTATAACAATTTTTGTATAATTTTTCGGTTCGAAAAACCAGCCTAGATAAAAACTGCATAAATAATCAAACTGTAGCTAAAGCTTATCACTATCTGGTTTGCAGCATAATATCTTAGTGGAATTTGTAGTCTGTAAGTTTCGTTTTGTCTAGCATGTATCATAAAATTAACTATATAAATATATAAATATATTTTCAAAATAGTATTTCTTAGTATTTTAGTGAGAATTCTCTTCTAAAGTTTTTCGTTCGATATTCTGTCGAAATCTTAGTCACAATTAGCAAATTTTCTAATTAATTAGTTATAGCATAAAGGCAACATTTGTATAGCATAAATTATTATTATTATTATTATGTTAGTTGTATTTCTTTTTGTATTGTTTTTTTCTAAACCGATCATTCGATTTCGTATGCAAATTGTGATGAGAAAAATTATTATTGATATCAACCAGCAAGCAGCAAGCAAGCAACAAAACCCGGCAAATACAATAATAAATACAAATAAACATTTAAATGAACGACTTGTATTTTTATGGATTTTTGGGTGTGTGCGTGCGTGTGTGTGTGCGGGGCAGGTGAAGTGGGTCAAAGGGCACATAAAACACATACAACTTGGCATGTGTGAAGTTGTGTTTTTTTTTATGGGAATGTGAATATCACCTTCGTTTTATGTATCAAACATCTTAAATGATCCGGCGGCTACTTGAATAAGAGAAAGTGGCTGAGGAGCAATAAAAAGTGATGTAGCTAAAATGGAAGTTGTTTTTATGGTGACAATTTTCTGTGATGATTCTATTGAAACGGAGTCGTAGAATGTTTAAGAGTTTGTTTGCATACAAGTTAGAGTATATAAACTCCTAACTAGCAGTATCAAGACAAGCCTAGCTTGCCGACATGAAGCCTAGCTTGTTAGATGCAGAAACATCAGCAACGACTTGAAGCAGGGGACACCTAAATACCGCCTGAAAGAGAATGCTTCGAATGTACTAGCCGTATCGAGTTAGCGACTTTGCATAGGCTTAGATCGAGGTATGCAAGCCAATTGAATATAAGCATAGCTTCGGTTCAGTGGTTCACACAGTTTTTTAACCATCAGTTCGCCTTAAAACATGGATGTTAGGGCCATCTGCACCACAGTTCCGGGTTCATTTCAGTGTTTCATTATTGTATACTTGAACCTTTAAGGAAGTTCTGTTTCCGTTTTCAAAGAAAATTCTGTTCTTTCCTTAAATCTGCTCGGAAAGGCATAAATTCCGAACTTTCGAAAGAAAAGAAAAAACGAAAAATACCAAATCGGTCAAATCTCAACACTTAAGGCCTGTCCTTAAATACAACAACACGACTTTTGCATGAAACTGACTTCCAGACTTTTAAAGCTACGGCAAATTTGAAGAAAATGCCAATAACTCATTTCTTTTCTTGGATTGCTCTGAATTCCGGCAAATCTCAATCCTTAGAGACTTCACTTAAGGACAAAGTACCGCATTTTGCTTGAAATCTGTTCGGAATGTTTAAGATGCTTAAAAATACGTTTCAGTTCAGCATTTTCGTAGGGACGTCGGTTTGGCTCGCGTTTTGACTGATCAGCTGGAACTAGCTATTTGGTTACGGTTTAGTTTGGTTCGGCTTAGAACCGGTTTACATTCTTGCTTGAAACCCCACGAAAAAACTAAACCGAACTAGTCCTAATTCCCATTCGGTTTGCATACCTGCATAAATGTAAGGAACGACTGTTTTTGTTAGTGGATCTTGACAGTTTTCATCCCTCGGGTTCAATAATTCCCCTAACAACGAAAATTCACTTCCGGTTGCACTTTTCAGTGGTCATTGCATCAGTTTAAAAATCATTTAAATATGTTTATTTTGGAGTATATAAAACGAGTTTTCTTAATGGTTTTGCAGTTGTTATTTTTAGTGAAGAAACACATTCTGGCTAAAGATTAAGATAGGCGGACGATAAGTATAATGAGGAGCTAGGCTAAAAACCACCCAAGAACCGAAGGGGTTCGGACCCGCTGAACTGTAAGGGTTCAGGATCAATAAGTGATGCTGATTACTTAATATGTCTACAAGTTACAGTCCATCTATATACAAAAATGTGGGAGACAAATCGATTTTCCCTGATTGTAGGGGAGTGGAAAACTGGGCAAAGAAAACATAATTTATCTGCAAGTTTCAGATGATTAGATCAAATAAATCTTACCTTCCCGAAAATTATTATATTATATATGTACCTTGTGCCCATTAAGAATGTATAAAAGGCATCATGAAGATGTGCAAATGTTTGTAATAGGGAGAAGAAAACATTGTCGACCCCAACAGATGAGTCGATATAGGACTGCTCGTTTCTCTCTCCATCTGTCTGTCCGTATAAACCCGTCAATTCAGAGACCAAACGAGATAGAGGCAAAATTTCGCCTGTAGGTAGGGTGTATAACGTAGCCAAATCAAGCTTGTTTCACAATTGGATATATTCCTCCGATTACTCTACGGCAGAGGCGCACTGAATTCCCAATTGTTTTTGTAGAGCAGTAAGCCATAAGCACTTGCCTACACAACAAATTATCCTTTCGATATTGTTAGAAGCTTAAAACTAGATTGTTAAAACCAATTCAATTAAACAGTCAAAAACAATTCCAATTAAAAGTCATCAAATAGAACGAGTTACCAAATTGATCTTGCTAGCCCAGCTCCTTTCTCTGTGCCAACTTTTCCTTTTCCATCATTGATGCAATTTTCTCACACTCTGAAAATTAAGAAACTTAATTTGACAGAACTTTCCCATCCCCAATTTCTAAATGGGTTGCCAGTTTTTCCTCGACAAAATGAAACCTGCAAGCCAGCACAATTCCCACACACAGCAGAGTCAGGAGCAGCAGCCGCAGCAGCAGCAGCCTTCTGTCAATGCAGTGCATACCAATCAATCCGAAATCTATTTCAATCAATCTTTGCGTAATTGTAAATACTTTCAACATATTTCGTTGCCTGCGTTTTCCCTCGGATCGGCTCACAAGCGCAGCAAAGCTCGATCGTCGAGCGACTCGTCAGCAAATGGCGTGAAAATTATAGCAAATGCCTAGCAACTGGCAGCAACCTGAATTCGTTTCTATTTATTTCACACTTGAATTGATGCGCAGCAGCAGATTGACATTTTGCAAATGCTCAGCAGCAGCGGAGGCAGCGCGCGGCAGAGTGGCAGCAGTGGCAGCAGCTCTTCTGGGCAATTGGCAAGAAAACAGACAGACAGAAGCTGTGCCGAATCGCATTGAAAAGCGACAAATGCTGCCTTTGGGGGCCCTGGGCATGAGGTCTACTCGTATTTTAGTGCACTGTGAAAAATTGGGGTGGGTTGTGTGATTTTAGTTGCTTTTTGAATGGCATAAAGGGTCCGGCTAAGAGGGCACAAGGAGGCTATTGGCTGCTCATGGCTGCTGTCTACTTTACATTGCTCATACGCAGTGTGGCATATTTTCATATTTTTATGGCATTTTTAAACCATGTGTTTCCGATAATTTCAATATACATTTGAGACAACGATTAAATATCAGTAAATATTTTCAACCGGCTTACGTGTCGTATGAGTCATTTCACTGTCACCTTTTTCCTTACCAACTTCTATACCAAATTTCCCTCACTGTAGCCATCTTCTTGGCTTAGCAGGCTTGGCTTGGCTTCTGTTATTGTAGTTGTTGTCGTTTGACGCCGAGTGACGCTCACAGCTTGACGAGTTGACGGGTTAGAGATCGCTCGATGAGACCTACCTCCTGCTCTTCCTCCACTTCCCGCATTGTCAGCAGTGAATAGTAGTGCAAATAAATTTCAATTGCGAGACACATTCTCCCACTGACATTGTTTGACACTTCGACTCTGCAGAATTTGCATGCAAAAGAGCAACTGGGAGGGTAAGCCGGGTGGAGATCTACAGGTATACGGCTTGATCTTTAAAAGATTGGCCAACACCTAACAAGACGCACCCAGCCACTACCATCTCCAGCAGCAGCAGCTCCATTTATATGCTCCAAATGCATTAAGTGTAGAAAAGAGAAATAAACGGAGGCGGCGGCGATGGCTACACCCAAATCGCGTCTGCCGGTACACTTTCCGCACCTACAACACAACACCAACGCCGTCTGGGAACTCCCAGGTGGCAGATGTGTGTGTTAGTGTAGAAGAGGAAGTGAAAAGGCACAAGAGGAGAAGGAGAAGGAGATGGAGGAGGAGGAGACTCGATGAAAACTTTATAACAAGCCAAACACACACACGCCCACACTTCTAATTGAAGACCAGCAAGTCGCCTGGGGTCTAGCATTTGGGTTAACATATCATTGCAAATGGAACGGAAATTGCCAGGGGGATATATGGTCGATGCCAGAAATGAAAGTGTTATTACAAATGACAATTAAATGAAAGTTATTTGAGCAATTTTCAATTCCAATCCTAATCGTTAAGGTAGGCTGATGAAGTTTAAACGGTTTTTAAGCCGGAGGAAAACGGACTAAAGCGTTGATGCCTCAATTGGCCCGCATCAGTATGTACAAAATCGCCTTTCTTAAATCACAAAAATCATCAGGAGAATGGGTGCCTTACAAAACTTCAATCTTAACCAGGACCACAACTTGTCTTAACTTTTCTCAGCTCGAAAACGGTTTGGAATGTTGGAGAATAACAGAGATCGCCTGGGTTGGGTGCCACTATTTGCTTGCAGTCAGCTTCCACTAAGTCAAGATACATAAGTGAATGCAAGAGCTTTTAAATTTTTCAAATATCAAAGCCAAATGGGTGCTCCAAACATCAACTTTCCTTCCTTACCATTTGCCCAACTGATTCAAATTAAGTCATTCATGTGTGAGAACCGATTCAGATACAACATTCAAAACTATTGTAACGAGTAGCCTCACTTCAGATTTACATTTTGATCAGCAGCAAAAAAAAAACAGATTATACGTGGGGATGCTCTCATGTAAAAGTCCCATGTGTAGCTGATGCTTCCCTCGCAACACACAACAGCAACAGCAACAACAACAACACAAAAGCCGCAGCCTAAACGCCGCTAAGTGCCAAATGACAAGCATAGCCCTGGCTTGTGGTCTACTCCCATGGCATGACTTTGCTCAATGCCAGAGGCGTTGCGCATACCATGGCCACATTAACTACTCCATAAAAGGTGTAAAGAAATCACTTAAGTACTTGTATGTCACTCCTTTGTCAAACTAAATCATGGTATATGCCGGCACAGCCTCAGCTGGATGTGTTTTTTTTTTGGCGTAGAATGGATAAAAGAATGAAACGGGGGAGTTTTATTGACAGCCGCAATTACCACATAATCATGCAACAAATATGATGGAAGGCCTCCACAACAACGTGCTGATCCATTACGGCAGCAATCACTGAGAGGTACGGAGGTACATTTTGTCTAGACTTATTGAGTGATCGTTCGTGGCAGGAGCCAACAACGTTCTGGCTTTTTTAATGGGGTGGCAATCACTTTGAACGACGACGACGACGACGACGCGAAGTCGACGATGGCGGAGGCTGGCGATCCTCACAAATTATTGGTCAAGAAGGCGAACTGGGTTGGCAGATACTTAAGAAATATGTTATTAAATAATAATGGAGTGCGTGGTTAATAGATACAAAAAGGCAGGCGGCAGGCAGCTAGCCACGAAACTGCAGCAGTGTGAAAGAAGTGTGCTACGGCTGCTGCTCCCTGGGCCCGAACAGGCCGGGCCAGGCCGGGCCGGGCCAGAGCAGCGCCCAGCCAGCCGCAATCATTGTTAACAATCAATTAAGGAAATAAGTTGTTTATAAAATGTGGCTATTACATTTGGTGAGCGTAGGCTACCTATAAATAAAACTAAAGTAGGGGTTTCCAACCTACTAGCCCAAAAACCATTACACTGGGCTACAAATATGAGGAGAAACTTATTTGAAGATTTTTAAAGTAATGGAAATCAGATATGACTCATTCATATACTAAAATAAGAAAGAAAGTCGGTCTAGCCCGACTATAACATACTCAGTACCAAGAAAATTATACGCTCCATTATGCAGCAGCGAACAGTCTTTTGATCATAACTCGAAAACCGTTCAGCCGATCTTCTCCATTCTCCATTTGGAGGATCGATAAGTTATCCTGATAACTAAATATGTCCAGAAGGAACAAGCCATCTATCTTCAAAACTGTGGGAGATATGACGTTTTTTCTAAATTGCGGGGGCGGGAGGGGGCGTGGCCAAAATTGAAAATAAACTTGATCTGCCTGCAGACATAAAAAGCATTTGTCCCATACATGTTAAACCTCTATCTCTTACCATCTCTGAGATCTGTGCGTTCATACGGACAGACGGACATGACTCGGCTGTTGATGCTGATCAAGAATATATATACTTTATGGGGTCGGAGATGCTTCCTTCTGGATGTTACATACTTTTGCACAAACTTAAAATACTCTATGTACCTACGGTACAGAGTATAATAAAACTAAACAGAGAGAGTATTGTATCCTACAAAGTAATATCTCACTGCGTGGGCGTTCTTGATATACCCTTGGCAAAGGATCAGTATTTTAACACAGTGAAAAAAGGGGTATTAAAAACTAAACATTGTATGATTTTCCATATCCATTTGCATCCCATGGAGCTGAAAATTATCCAAAGGATACGAAAAACTATCATAATTTTTATGATTTTCAGCTTCTTCATATCCAGTCCAAATGGATCTTTTTTTCTGTGTTCCAAAAAGTATAAACCAAATTTCTAGATGTATTCCAACAATGCACATCAGCAGCCTAGCTCCCACTTTCTCTTTCGCAAATATTTTGCGATTTGAAACCAATTTTCCGGCCACATCGCAAAAGTTTTGAGACTGTAAAAGAGTGCCTTGAACCAAACCATTAGCTCATGCTATGACTATCTGAATCTTTAACCGACTCTGAAATTGATTTAACAAACAAACGAGAGCGTCAGTTAAAGTCGGCCGACCTCGAAATACCCCTTACTCAGGGCAATTAGTGTTTAGTAACCTCATGCGGATCAGATAAGTATGCAACGTTTTTTTAACTCTGCCATTTATTATCCGATCTTTATGAAAATTTGTCAGATTATAGATATTGGCCACATACACATACACTGCAAAATCTGAGCTCGATAACTTAAAAGATGTAGGAGATTTAATATTTTATTCCAGAGTAAATATTTGAATACAAGAATGCATTTTCGATACCGTAAGTCTTTTTCAAGGTGTTTTGAACAATATACCCTTCGAATTGGCTTGCTTTCTTAGCTCAGTTACCTTTTTCTAAACTTCTTGTCCATAAAACTCTAATATAAAAGTATTGAAGATCGATCTTAAATACTTTTACTCGTACTCAAAGGGTTCCAACAGCCTTAAATCCAAATTGATTGTTAGAAATTTTGAGATAGGAAATAGCATGATATATTCTTGCTTGAGCTTGAGGCTATTCAGTCGAAGGACAAGACAACAAACCCAAAGTTTTAATTCTAAAATCATTTTCTTAAAATTCCTACTTCATTTTCTCCACAACTCCAAAATGCAGGCAGTCTACTGTAAACTCAATAAGAGAAAGACAATCACTTGCCGCGGCGGCTACCCATAATGCTCTTGGCGAAAATGCTTTAATTAATGTGCTGGACACAGTTAATGAAACTGTTATAGTTTATACACATGACTCTGCCACATTTACCATATTTGTGGCATAAAGAGCGAGAGAGTTTATTAACCCGTCTTCGATCGACTAACCAAAAAAGGGCTTTCCATTTGTAGCAAGTGTTGGCCAAGCCGAGGCAGATCATTAATCAAAACACCGCAGAGCACGAACAGCGGGTCGAACTTTGGTAGCAGTCCCAAAAAGACTACCGAACTGTACTACCACCAAAAACTCTATTGACTGACTGACTGAGGCAGACTGAGGCTGGCTGAGACTGAAGAAGGTCCATGATTAGTGGCGGTTGGCTACTTTAATGAGCGTTAACTGCTCATTGCCTCCAAAGTTCATTAGGTGCAGTCGTCTTGCCCGATGATTGATGCCCAAAATGGCGGAAAATTCTGTGCCAAAAAGGCAACAACAACAATGTTTTAAATTAAAACATAAATCAAAGAATTCCACGAGTCGTCAGCAATTTGCATCTGCTGAATCTGAATTTGAATTCCTTTTTAAATCAATGCGGAAACTCAATCAGACTTTGGTCAGCTTAATTTTGATTAATGGCCAAAATTGTTGGCTGACCAAATTTTTTTTTTAAGTTTTAATTGTTTTCAAATCGGCGGGCGAAACGCGTTCTACAAATAATTATAAGCAGTTTTTAATGATTAAGAGGAATGGCCAAACAAAAGCCCTCAAACGGCAGTACTAATTGTTACAGATCTTCGTCGAAGAGGCGCACATCGACCGACCAACCGACCGACCGACCGACTGGCTGGCTACCAGTTCTAAACCTTGCGGGTATGAGGACGGATCTCTATTCTTGGATGAGTTCAAGATTTCTCTTGTGTGGTGATAAAAGCAAGTGCCGCTCAAAAAGGCCAGGGGAGCCAAGCACGCGCTAAGATAACAAAACCAAAAAAAACACAAAGAGAATTGAAAAACAATTAGTAGTCGAAGAAGAAGAACTTGAGCGTTAGTTTATCAAACGATTAGATCTTGTAATGTAACTTAATGTGAATGATCAGATTTAAATGGTTAATGAATCCGTAACTCTTTGAGCGTCCAATTTCAATTACCTGAAAACTAGCTACGTAATAATCTGTTTAAATATTGTATTTCATAGACTTAAAGTATGTGGAACCCGTTTTAATTATTTCAAAAACCTAAATACTACTGAAACAAGACTTACAGGCTGGGCCCATTGCTGTTTCAAACTATTGCGACCTAAAACTAAGGTCAATAAGGAAAGATAAGATAAGATAAGATCTTATATACCGGTACGAAATAAAACGTTCAGGGGACACAAAACTTTCGTACTTAAAATAAGATTTGTGTGCTTGTTTCAAGCGTTTAGAGAACATCTCACCACTTGACGAAATTTATAATATAGGTAAAGGGTTAATATTTATGCTATTTGCTTTGTCATTGTATGCCTTTGCGCTTGCAAATCATTGAATTACATTAACAAAATTCGTGCTTTGTGAGATATGTACAACAATTACCTGAAATAGTCCTTGAAGAGCAAAATCCAGGCATTGAATGTTTCAACTCACTCACAAAGCTCACTTAGGAGCCTATTTGTCAGATGGCTTAAGTCCACTAAAAGTGGACTTCCCCGCCTGACAATCAGGTACAGAAAAAGAGTTTTACAGAATAAAACAAGAAAGAAAGTCGGTCAAGCCCGACTATAACATACTCTGTACCAAGAAATTTTGTCTTTGATCATAACTCGAAAACCGTTTATCCGATCTTCTTCATTCCTTTGGCGGATCGATAAGTTATTCTAATAACTAAATATGTCCAGAAGGAACAAGCCATCTATCTTCAAAACTGTGGGAGATATGACGTTTTTTCCATATTGCGAGGGCGGGAGGGGGCGTGGTCAAAATTGAAAATAAACTTGATCTGCCTGCAGACATAAGAAGCATATGTCCCATACATGTCAAACCTCTATCTCTTACCATCTCTGAGATCTGTGCGTTCATACGGACAGACGGACAGACGGACATGGCTATATCGACTCGGCTGTTGATGCTGATCAAGAATATATATACTTTATGGGGTCGGAGATGCTTCCTTCTGGATGTTACATACTTTTGCACAAACTTATAATACTCTATGTACCTACGGTACAGAGTATATAAAAATGTCTATTTAGGAAGAAATTTTCAGGTAATGCGATAAAGATTAATGACGTATGTATGACCTCCGCTGACTGCACCACACTTTGGGCCAGAAATATAATTATTTGGGAACAGAAAAAGTACGAGTCCAAAAAAATGGGGAGATATAATCAAGCTCAAAAAAATGATTTTATTGTGACCTTCGAATTGAAATTTCAAGCAAAAGTCGTACTAGACCCGAGACATCTGAGATCAATTCAATCCTTCATGATATAAGAAAATCTGGGCTTGACCGACTTCTGTCAACGCTTGGGATTGATTTAATACCGTATATTACGGATATATTGAATTTTTTCTGTGTAGAGTGTTGTTTTTTTGCCAAAAACTTCCTCGCAAGCAAAGATTTGTGAGCAGGAGCGTAATCCTTGTACCACAGCCCATTTATGTTGTTAAACAATTCCGGGCACAAACTGCGCATAACTTGCTGATAAAATTACTTATTAAATGTTTTGAAACAATTGGTTGCTCGAAATAACCAGCAGCTAAGTCATTTGGCTTTCTCAACAACAGTTTTACCGGTTATCGATCAGTTCCACTCACTGCAAAAGTGTGACCAGATACTGTCAACGAATTATATATTTAAGTTATGGTTTTATTAATGTTGCTGGGAATTTTCTTGTGAAAAGTTAAATGGAATTCTTTGAGATGGGTGAAAAGTCAAGAGCGGGGGACACTTGTTTATCTGCACTGCTAACCAAAGGAGTCAGCCGTAGTTGTGAACTAATCAAAATATCGATCATTTCATTGGTACTGATCTAGCGGTTAAAATTTGACCATACCATGAGGCTGCGGTTAAGTTTGTTCCTCCGGTTACTCCAAACACAGCATGAGACACTCAAATACAGCTAACCTGCCGCTCAGTTTGACTAACCGGACATTGAGATATTGGGCCTAAAAGGGTTTAACTTAACTGACTGACTGGTGACTACCGCATATCCAAAGGCAAAAGATAATTTGGTATATGGAATATGTTACTATCAAGTTCTGTAAAATTTACCGAAACTTAACTTAAACTTAATTTTAAAGATATTTTGGAAAATTGGACCTATTTTTCGAACAATTGCCCCTCCCTAAGTGGAAAATAGTTTGTTAGGTATGTTTGGGCGGAAGTTTACCCTTTGAATTTTGAAAATTTGCATATAGATAAGGGAACAGGTATGTGAATTAAAAAATACCTCGGTAAGCTAAAAGGTTACTATAGTATGTAAATAGGTACATACCTAAGTATTCCTTAACCCAGCTTGCCAGGTGGAAGTTTCTTCTCTGTCTTTTAAATCTGAACAAGTTTGTAACAACAGTTCTACATTGCTGGATAAGTTTGACTCATACATTAATTGGAAAATTTCAGCACAATGTTGCAACAACTTCCCCAACTAACTAGCCACTCCAGTCTACCCTTTCGTTCTACAAATTCCTCATGGCATTCCCCACATAACTGTGCATCTTCTCAATTCATCAACTCATGCTCGTTGATTTTGCTTAATTGCCCTGAAATTGTACGACCACCTACAAAAATCGCAACATTGCTGTAGATCCCTTTAACCTTTTGCAGTACCGAAAATATTTTGCTCGAGAAGAGGCATATTTTGCTGCTGTTGTTGTTGTTGTTTCTGTGCCTGCTACACAAATTCCATAAATCTGTCAAGGAACGGACGACGACGACGGCGACGACATGCACTTGTTCTACTCTTCTCCGCCAAAAGCAGCTTCTCGCTTGGACATGTGAAATACGCAGATTTGCCAGAGAGTTTTATGGTCCGACCACAGACAACGCGTGGTGTTGTGTGCATTCCGTGCATTTCGCCCAGTGCCATAAACTTTGGCTTAAAAGCGCGCACCAAAAGACCAGAGCGCGCGGCGGCAACAGAACAAAGGCGAACCGCACCGCTTTAGCCCGAGCGCATACACACACGTGCACCTACCTCAGCCTATCCACGAGATGATGATGACCCGAGCACTTGAACTGGCTCTGGGATGGATGCATGGATGGATGGATTGATGGATTGTTGTTGTTACTGTTGTTGCCGTGGTAGTCCAGTGCAAATGAAGACCTGCTGGCCTGGCCACTAGTTGCTGCCGCAGCGGCACCAAAAATAGCACCGAAAAGCTAATTTAAAGCAATTTAGTTTGAAACGCGCGTGCATTTCCCTGCCACGAAATACGGCTTCAGGAGGAAGACTTAAATAAGTAAAGTATTGATGTGTGTCATCTGGTTTTAGGATACCAATTAGATGTACGCAAATCCGATGGCCCAGTGCGGATGACAATGGCCCATAAAGTGGCCAGCGGGCTGGCTTTTCCCTCTTCGATTTGAAGTACCGTTAGCCCAGCTGAACCTAAAACACCACCAAGTTTACTACTTCAATGAACCTGCTGCTGCTGCTCCCAGACTTCCCCCCATATATCATACGCCCTCTCACAATGGAATGAAATATCAGTTCGCCAAACAGAGAGCAAACCGAACACTTTCCTCCTCCTCCTGCTCCTCCTTTGAGCATAGAAGAACTCCCTACTAATATGATCTTTTCAAAGACCGCGCAGTTTTGATGGATGGGCCGAGGCGCTGTCCGCTGACTTGGACCTGTTACCGGGTCGTATACTTGTGCCTTTAACTGTTATAATTATTGCTGCTCGTAAAAGAAAACAAAAAGGAAGAGAGGAAACCGGCCGCCAATTGCCAGTAGACGTCCAAGCCGCCATCCTCGCTGGAATAGTGCAATTTTTACTACTCTCTCGTGTCTTTTGTTTTCGGCAATGGCTTTTCCTGGAGATTGTATTGGAAATTGTATTACAGAACCAAGTTCATGTGAAATATTTGATATATGCCCGTCCGTGTCCGTCTGAGTGTGGGCAAGGTGGAAGCTGCAGCGTTGCTAAGTGAAAATCCATGTGCCGGGGCAGCAATAAAAAAAATTAATTAATTTTCCTCTTTCTAATTTGTGAATACCAATTTGGGAAATTTGGGGAAATTGGTAAATGGTTGAAAATTGATTAACCCTTTTTGCATGGAATGGGAGAAATAAGTTGAAGGAATCATGACTTTTAATGTCTACATCAGGAGGGTGCCCAATTAATGTTTATGGCAGTGCAAATACCAGCTCAAATCAATTACACTGGTGCACAGGGTTCAGTATATGGAAGATTTGGTGGCGATTATAAAAAATTTTTGTGTGCTGAGCACGAAACTGCTTTGGGAAATGGTTTTTCACTTTTAGATTTTTGATAGTTAAGCTTAAAGTTGCTTTAGTGGGGAACCTTTTCGATTGTTTGGTCTCATTTTGCTATTATCCTTTTTCCTTTTCTTTTTCTTAGCTTTTAAATAAAGTATCCCAAGTATTTCTGGGATTTTTTTAGGCAATGATATAGCATTTTGAATAGATGTAATTGCAGAATTGCGGCAGCTTGCACCGCCCATAAATATGCAACATTTTCATACACTAGAATGATTATGCGTAGCATATTTTTGGGCGGTAGACAATATACAAATTTTGAACACGTTTATTAAAAATAATATATCCTCCCTATAAAAAATCACAGAAATGTTTGTAATATTTTATCTTAAAGTCAAAAAGTAATACTTTACTTAAGATTTAAACAATAGTATAGTTTCTCACAAAAATCGCCTGAGAAAGGTCAAAAAATGATATTAATCACATATTACTTAACATCTAGAAGTGATGGACCATTTCCGATAGCAGATTCGTGTTCAGCACTGAAAATCTCTTACTGTGCAATTTTGTGCCTGTCTTGTGTTATCCGACAGCAGCCAAAATCATATTTAAAACTCACGGTAGCCAATGTCCACCAACAACGCTTACTCAATAATTGGTGTAGGTCTTAAAGAAGTAGAAAAACTAAGTGCTTCCCCGAAATTTAGGCTTCTTAAGGGCTGCAGTTGAGTCCCGAATCCGTACGGCAATGTTTGGGAAGCTATTTCAAGCGCTGGTGCAAATAGCTAGCAAAGGTGACCGGGTGTGTAAGTTTTTTAAGGAAAAAACTGTATCTTTAGTTGTCCCGAGACGGGATCGAGCCCACGATCTTTTGCACAATAGGCATACACTACCCGCTATACCAAAACAAGCCGCAAAATGCATGCCAAAAATTTTGAGCAAAAGAAACACAACTTTCATTAATTTATATGGAGTTTTGCCGGAACTAAGTTCTATATGAGGCTAAAATTGGTTAGTCAGGTCTGAATAAAGTCAGGTAATCGCCATTTTTGCCTCCCAATTAGCTTTTTAATGTTTCTCAAGACGAAGCCCTCCATAGAGGACTTATCTGGAGAGAGCACATTGGTTGAAAATGGCAACAATTGAACAAAATAAATCAATCCGAAAATGGATTGAAAACAGGGTAATGAGGACCTAAATCTTCCGGAGTACTACCTATTTATACTTATAGGTAGATGCATCTGTTAAAACGAAGTTCAGCTAGCGCTCTGAAGCAATTCAAGGTTATATGAATATTATAGTATTATAGTTTTTATAATCAATTTTCAGAAATATTTTCCGGAAAATCTGCAAAATCATAAAAAAGTGCATACTCGTTTGGCACTTCAAAATAAGGTTGCCAAGCTGTCTTGAATCGAATCACTAACCGGTTCGGTTCAGGTTTTTTGGTTAACTCGAACCGGAATATGAACCGAGCCTCTTAAACTTATGACTTCCTGAACCTTGTCCCGAACAAGGATGATTAAACCAGGGTTCGGTTTCAAAAAACTAGTTAGCTTTCTTTTGTAAGAGCTTATATAACTTTCGGTGCATTGTTCAGTCAAGTTGTGGACTTAAATTCATTTAAGGTCGCTTATTGAGGGTAGGGAAATTAGAGCTTACCTTTTATATTCAATGACATGAAGAGGTCATTGAAAGGCATAACTCTAATAAACTTGGTCTAACGCCCATAGATTGAGGTTCTTACAGACAGTTATGCATAAATATGCTGTGAAAATGCGTCTTAAACTTGAAGCGTCGTTCTTACTGTTTCAATTAATCAATCAATTAATGGATCTCATGCCAGCTCGGTCCTTTGTCCAGCTTAAGCCAAATGGATGAGATATAAATGTTCCTCCTAATTGTAACATTTGTCGACACTGGTTTTCATCCAGCAAAACTCTTCACTTGAGCTAATTCGCTACTTGAACTTTTACCCATGGAGAACGCTGCCAAGAGGCAAACACAATTTGAACTATTTTAGAGCCGACTTGGCCCCAACCAACAATAACAACAGAAGGCTAAATTGCTAATTGCTTTCCAGCTACCGAACTGCCTCAATTTTTTTTTTCGATTTTGCCTCTTTTCCTCTCTGTTTTTTTTTTCGCAGGGCTAATGAACCGATTACTTGTGGAGGCCATAAAAAAATCAAGAATGCGATCATTTTAAGTGCCTTTGGATTAAACAAAATTGACTTTACACTAGCTTCATTTCCCACCAAGTCACCAAAAACTTCAACCTCGGCTCCGACTCTAACTATATGCAAGCAGCCCGCGAAGAAGAAGAACATAAAAATCATGGCTGACCTCAAAGCCACAAAACTAAAACTAAAACGAAACCGAAAAGAGACGACGAGACCACAACTAGACCGACATTAAACAGCCAAAAGTGGCCCCCAGGCAACACCAAGCGATCGAGCGACGATCGAGCGATCGATCGAAGGAGTTTTTCGCGCTGCACGAAAAACTGAGCTGCTTTGTTGCTGTTGCTGCGCACAGAAAGATATTGCGACTGTCATAAAACAATATTATTGGCATTATTACATTTAAGTGTTGACAGCATAATAAAATAATTGTCGACAGACAATTTACAACAAGGAAAAACCACCTCATGGCGAGGTATCTCGTTTCGGGTATCATGTCGTTTCCCATGTAAAACACTTTTAAAAATCACACTCACAACTCAAACCGAATGCAAAGTGCAGCAACCAGGCAGCGCTCCGGAGATGGAAAAGATGGGAGATCAAAAGAATTGTGCGGCGCTTAACGCAGTTGAGGAGTTCGAGCGACTCGATGCGCTGCGCTGCGATGCGATGCGATGCGACGCGACGCTCATTCATATAATTCACCCTCATTTCATAATAAATTGCTCTCAATTGATCACGACAATCGACAGCGATGAAAAGTCATGCCAAAGTTGACTCTCAAACATACGAAAAATCCAATAGCAAAAGGTAAATTGGCAAAAGAAGCAAAAACGAAGGCAAAAAGGTGCGACCAGGCCAGACCAGAGCCAGCCAACCAGCGATACCATCTCCGGCGATAGTTGGCGGCGTTAAGTTGTAGGTGCAGACTGGACATATCTGCCTCCGCCAGCCCCCCGCCCCATCCATACTGCCAGGCAAATAAGTCATATGCCAAAAGGTTTCTTTTTCTGCGAGTAGGAAATTGCTCCAATATTTTTGTCTGATTGGCAATATCGCAGTCGGGCGGCGGCGGCAGCATCAGGAGAAGGCCCGCAGGCAGGCAGCTCTGTTGTTGACTGTGTGGATTGCAGATTGATGATGAATTATGTAGAGCACGAAAACCGAAGTGCTGAATGGTTGGTTAACTTGGTGTGGGAGTTGTGCTGATTTAGCCACAGCTCACGAAGTCAAAGGAATTTTAATGAAAAAAACAAAAAAAAAACCATGAACTGAATGATGAAAAATGTTTGAAGATAGTTTATAGCAATTTTTGGGAAATGTGTGAAAAGAGGAATGGAAATATGACACCGCTTGATTTGTTTAAGATTTATGCATTTTGTAATTGAAGACCCTGCCAATTTTAGAAATAGAATCTAGAGAGAAAATTAAGCCTCCTTAAACTACAAAGTTAAATGCTTTTTATCCTTATACAGGAATCCTCATTACGAAGAATATTGCAATTCATCTAAAGTTACTAAATAACTTCCGTTGGGTATCAAAAGTGGGTTCCCTTACCCGTAGGAATGTTCAGAATGCGAACAAAAACGAGCGATTAAGGAAACTAACGAGACAAGTTCTCTGCCAAATATCAAGGCTGTCATCCCCTGAGGTCGGAAATGTGCATCTTTAAAGGTTCCAAGAACGGTTTTCCCTACACAGAGAAGGAAAAAAATATTAAACTAGAAAGAAAGTCGGTGAAGCCTGACTATAACATACTCTGTACCAACGAAATAATACACTCAGCATACATTTTGATGCTGCAGTTGCAGCTGAGAGCAGCGCTGCTGCAGCGAACAGTCTTTTGATCATAACTCGACAACCGTACATCCGATCTTCACCATTGATAAATTATCTTTATTTATAAATATGTCCAGAAGGAACGACCCATCTATCTCTAAAACTGTGGGAGATATGAGGTTTTTTCAAAATTGCGGGGGCGGGAGGGGGCGTGGCCAAATTTGAAAATAAACTTGATCTACCTGCAGACATAAGAAGCATATGTCCCATACATGTCAAACCTCTAACTCTTACCATCTCTGAGATCTGTGCACATGGCAATACGGACGGACATGGCTATATACACGGACATGGCTATATAGACTCGGCTGTTGATGCTGATCAAGAATATTTACTTAATGGGGTCGGAGATGCTTCCTTTTGGCTGTTACTTACTTTTGCACAAACTGTACCTACGGTACAGAGTATAAAAATATCCATTGGATATTTTTTCGTATCCATTTTTTTGTGAATAGGTCTAAAATATCATTCAATCATTCAAATGAGCTGGAAATCATCAAATGTATATGAAAAGGTATCATCATTTGAACAATTCTCAGCTCTGTTGGATGATAAAAAGAATATTTAAGACATATTCAGTCCAAATGGATATTTTTTTCTGTGTAGTCAAGGAACCCAAAGTAGAGCGTTGTGGCTTTACCAGTAGGAAGTCTAATTTTTGACTATTTGTAGAAGCTGGGAGCTATGTGAAGGCTATGTTTGTGATTCCTGGAAATTTTTATTTATTGAGGTACGAAATTTACGAAAAAACTGGTATGCTAAAGCATATGATTTCATCTTGTTTGAATACGGAAAGTTAGGTCATTTTGTAATATTACCTGTACAGATAAGCAAAGGCACTACAAGGTAGTTTCACCACATGACAAATCTCGGACACGAGATGGACAATACTTTGAAAAATAAATGTAAATAATACTTTACAACTCTAATGAATTCATTTATCGTCTTTCGTTGTTTAATACTTCCTTAATGTATTCATATAATATTGGAGCTTTATCGAGCACTGAAACTATACGTGCAGAAGAGTCACAGGGCTTGCACACACACAGCACACACATTAAAAATTGTGGGTCCACATCGAAAATTCTTCACATCATCATTATTAGAACAGATCTGAAACGGTTTTAAGTTTCATAACAATTCAGGAACTACACAGAGAAAAAATAGAAAAAGACGTACGGAAAGATAGAAAGAGACTAATGGTGTTTCACTTTGAAGCCTCAAATAACCTAAAGAAATATTTCAGTAGGCTCTGTTTTGTGCGTCCACACGCGTGTCCGACGATGGAGTACGATGAGACGCCATTCCATTCGTGTTAAGTGCAAAAGGTCCTGAGTTCGATCCCTAAGAGACCTTCAAGAAGTTTGCTGCACAGTGTAAATCTAGTCTTACTTAAAACTTTTACTACAAAGCGGTGTAAGTTCCAACGCTTTCATACAATGCAGACAAGCCATCATAACTATACAAATTCCACTTGATCCTTTCCTTTCCTTTCCACACCCTCTATTTACATACACTTGATTACCGACCATTACCCCCCATAGAAACATAAATTCTCATATCATCCACCCAGTTTTTGTTATGCAGTTTATAGACTGATCACTTGATGCAATAAAACGATTAAAAAACTTCAACTCGACGCCTCCAGAAAGAGAGTTGCGATGTTACCAGCGCTTGCCTTGCATGACGAATAGAAAAACTAACCCAAAAGTCACGCTAATAGTAAATTGAGCTTCGGCTTCGAGTCCAACTTCCCAAATTGCAAAAGCACAAAAAAAAACTTCCATATGCAACAATTGACACCCTCTAGGCACACGTCGTCGTCATCATCAGCAGCAACAGCAACAGCAGCAGCAGCAGAGATGAAGAAGGTTCCCAGCCAGCCAAACTCTGATGATGGTAAAGTGGATTAATGTGGCATGAAATGATTCCTTCCTTTTGTCTATGTGTGTGTGTCTGTGCGGAGTGGACACCGGTTCTCACACGCAGACTCTAACGAGTTTTTCGCTACCTGTACCGAAAAGTTTTGTGGCCAAAAACCCGTATGGGTTGTATGGGTTGATGCAGGGCATTTCCCAGGCTCGTTTGATAACACAGTTTCTGGCGCGAGAAGATCTACGTTTACCGCAAAGTGCACACAGATACAATATATGTGGGTTCAGGCTGGTCATTGTGTGTCCCGCGGTTATTACCGCACTAATAACAAAAGCCACACAAAACTTGTAAACTGGTAACGGGTCAATGTTGGTCCAGGCAATGCCCCTGCGAAGGTCTGAGTGGAGAAAGAGTAGGAGTGTGTGTGGACGAGATCTCACTTTCCTGTTACTACTCAATCCAGAGATGAATACACTGCTCAAACTATTTTCCTCAGTGTAGAGCCCCCCAATCAGTTTTATCGTCCACCCACTCAAAAGCTTACGAGCAGCTTCTTTTTATTTGCCCCTTGTCTCACTATCTCAACTAAGAAGCCCATTACTGTCTCATTTCTCCACTCATTCAACTCGTTTAGCATTGCCTCAGAGTCAAGGCTAATCTTGGGGGTTTGAGTGACGGCCGGGACAACGACTTGCAGTCAACAACTTGGACTTGGAACGACGACATTGGCGACAGGCCATTGTTTTGACTTATTGCCTGGGTTTTCCTTCCACCAGCAAAGATTGATCTTTGTGCAAATGTTTCTTTTTTTCGTGCTTGTTGTTGCCGTTGCCGTTTTCATTCGATTTCTGCACTTGCACTCGCCTCCGGTTATGGGGACTCCGACTCCGACGCTGACTCGGCTCTCGGGCCTAGCCCATGAGTTGTTAAATGTTTAACACGTGATATGACAAATAAATTACATATGATCAACAGATGGGAGTACAAAAAAAACCACACAGAAAACTAAAAGAACGATCGCGGTGCTATGACTTAATAAAAGCTTTTAAGCGATCAATCAACCTTAATGTTGTTCGGGATGTTGTTCTACATTCATCATCGACAACAGCAACAACATCGTCATCATCATCAGCAGCAGCAGCAGCAGCGGCAGCAGTTTGGATTGAATTGCAGCAGGGAAACATGTTAAGTTGTTCGGTAACTTTGCTCAGGATCAATCAGTGATTCTCGTGCAATCTGTAGTTAAATTTTTGCTTATTTTATGATATTTTCTCAGCAGGCGAGAGAATAATTAGCAACACTGCTATACCTTTCGTTTAAGGACAGTGGTAGTCAGTAACTTCCCCCTTATGTCAGCATTGCTTTAACTGTTTGGGAATTTCAAGGCAGCCTAAGTGTAAAAAAGTGTGTGTGCGTGTGCCCATTTGACCTCACTGTATTGGTGAGAGAGATTTATTTGCTCACTCTTAGTATCTCATCGCTTTCTTGCTTAGACTTTGAAATTCCGAACTTACTGCAGTCCCGAGTCAGGAAAATTTGATGATTAAGTACTGATCCGAGCTTAAAATTAAAGTTAATCTTAAGCATTCACTTTCCTGAGTACAGAGTAATATTGATCGAGACTTGACTTGTTTTTTTCTGCATAAGGTAAGTTGTGCCCACTGCCTATGCCTGCGGCCCGCATTCGTTGTTGATTTACGCAAAGATCTTGCCGCCTGCATAGAAACTCACGCATAGCATTGCATTGCAACAACAACTTCGTAAGCATTCTCCCTTCTCTTTCTCTCCCATTCCTCTTGTTTGTCTTGTCTTTATCGTAGATTTTGTTGTAGATGACGACGAATGATTTCGTGTGCATCAGCTAAGCACGAGCCCAAACAAAACTAGGCAAAATATAGGATTTCTCTTTCTATATCTTCTGGTTGTTCTGGTGTCTACGCGGCAGTAAGCTGTCTATGGGCACCTCCGACAGGGATAATTCACAGCGTAGATATAAATTACGTCCGATATTAATTGACTGATTGATTTGGGTTGATATGTTAGCCTACGGTTGATCTATTGAATAATTATCCTAACCACTTTCAAAATTACTTTTTAAACGGCATTTTACTTTAACGCCCGTACTTATCAGTTTTGGGCTGACTGCCTAGCGTTGAAATTCCAAATGAACCCACGATTTTACATTTGTATGCAATAGATGTGTTCATTTGTTCGCCTTACTGTATTTTCAGTGACAAAATACGCACAACTTCAGCCAAATTACGATTGAAGGAGAAACTAAGACATTAAAATTTTCCGATTCGATGCCGAATTGCCGCAGAGTAAGTGCTCACACACGAACATCTGGCAGGTGAATTTGAATTCGTGGCATTTGGTTAAACTGCCTTACTCATCGAAGTGTTTCTAAGGTTTTTGGCTATGTTTGGGTAAGCTGGAGGCAGCTGTTAAGATTGTTCCTAAGTAGGCTAATTAAGTACCAATTTGTCAATATTTTTGTGCACTAAGTAGGTACCGCGTAGCATTCTCCTGCCCCTTTTGCCGTAACGCCTCATTCCATGTCGATGTCCAGGTCCATTGTTTGGCATGCAATCGGTTTAACTTGGTTGGGATCTGTACATCGTTTGACTTGGTCCAGCAAACAAACATGCCGGGACACCATTCTGTTTGGCCGAATCTTCTTATCTATGTAATGCCTGTGGCGTAAATCTCTACACGCAATTGCCCCCAGTAGACGACCTCTGTACCTCCCCGGTGTGGCTCCCCCTTCCCTGTGCCAACGTCGCTGCCGCTGCTGCAGCTTGCATAAAGTTTTCGCTCATTACAAGAGAAGGAAAACTCGATCCAAAAGATTATAATTGATTAAGATGAATCAGCGTTGCGGTCAAATGTTTGATGGGAATATAAATTGTTTGTGGTTTTGTGTAACGATGCGAAAGAGAGATGCAGCAGATGGACATGGACAGTTACAGTTGGTGCTGCAGTTGTTGCTGTTGGTGGTTGGTGTTGCTGGTCTAACGAAATCAAATGCAACATTTAAAGTTGCCCCCGGGCACTTGAAGAAAATGGGGTACAGTAGAGTTGGGAAATTAATTTTGTTTCTGCAGTTTAATGGTTAAATTGTTAAATAGATTGTAGCTTTGTTATGACAAAGTTGAGATAAGTAATTGACCAACTAGGGGAGAATCAGCACCTGCTCTTTCAAATGGAAGCTGGACTCTACTTGTTTGCCTTTTTAAGTTTTTCTAGCCTACTTTTAGGTACCCCCATACTTGATTTATTCTTTAAGTAAGCATATTTTTCTCCAAGTGCCTTTTCACTAAGCCTGCAACATTTTGCCGCAAGTGCCGCCGCCGTTGATGATGTTGCTGCCGCTGCTGATGATGATGCCGGGGTCAGGGCAGACGGAGCATGGAGGGGGCATCATCAGGTACAATGCCAAAATGCCACTCTCCTAGAGCTCCGGCGGTAAATCTAAGCCATGGTAAATAAATCAATCGCAATGCGCGCATTTTGCTAGCTTTTCAGTGTTGGCTGCGTTTTTGATTTTCGTGGCTTCTTCTCTCTTGGTGGCTATTGATGAGCGGCCATCAATATTTGTCTAGTTCGAGTTGGAATGTGCCCGGGCCGAGACCCGGACTCAAACTTGGACTCGGCCTAGTGTGAAGTCTCTGTCGTCTCTTGACTTGATGCTGATTGCGTGTGGCAAACTTCCTGTTTGGCCACCCAAAGTATTTCTTCTGCCTTAGCCGCATTTTCTTTAACGTTTTTGCATACAAAGATTGGGCTCAAGGTTTGGCTATTTGGCTGGCTAATTAAACGCCTCATAGGTACACACCCAAGACAAACGGTAGCTTTTCCAACTACCGGCATCGGATTGAATGAGCTGCCCACGAGAGCCGCCGCCGCCGCAGCCCACAAATCATAATGGTCTGATCATTTGCCATATATTTTTGTGTGATACGATTTGGGCTATATATATTTTTTTTGTTTATTTATTGTTTGCATTTAACTTAATTGACAATTGATGTTTTGACTCCACTCAATGACGTGTCTGGGACTCGGTTTGAAAATGTGGAGAGCAAGGAAGTTGAGGGAGCTTCAGGTCGTATACGCAATACTCTATACAGGACATACATTTGAGGGGGAGACGTTGATTGAGATAAGATACGAGTAACAAAGAATATTTTGAACAAAGCATTTCAAGTTATTTTTTGCTAAAGAGCCTCATTGCGGCGTGGCGACCGTGACAACTTCATGAAGTTCTCTTTGTAGGCAAAGTCAAGACAAAGTGCATACGTTTTATTAAGGAAAGCTTTAGAATCTCGAGTGATTCTGTCGCCTCCAAGAAGTTTGCTTCACTGTGTAAATCCAGTCTAACTTAAAACAGCTGTGCAGACTACCCCTCTACTTGCTCTCTAGTAAGCTATACGCTTAGTTCAACTACAAATTCAAAGATTGGCACCTCTTTAGTTTTCAATATGTCTCCAACCTTACCCCAAAGCCAACAATCCCATTCTTGCCACATTTCCTCATGTGTGGTGCCACAACATGACTGTTTTTTGTCGACGGCGACGACGCATGTGGGATGTTAAAGGTGAGGTTTCTAAAGCTTAACCCAAGCCCCAGACTAGCGACTGCTCGCGTTGTTCCCGTTTCGCTTTTTGGGCACGGCGCGATGACAAAACTGTGTGTGAGACAGGCAAAAGTCAGCGCATTTAATTGAAATAAAGAAGTTTAATTTAACCAACTGAGAAGTGTTGGAGTCTGTGACGTGTTGCGTGGGAATGGCGTACACAAGCAGATATCTCCATAGGTGGCGCCACCAAGTGTGTCTCCTTGGTACGGAAATCATCTTATTACGACACAATTACACAAGATTTCATCCGCCCCCTCCCCGGCACAGATCAGCTTCAAGCTAGAGAGCTCCTCTGGTAATTGCAATTGAAGCGCAATCAATTACTAACCGATCGCCGAAACCCCCCCACCCCACCCGGCCTCGCCACCCCGTGTTCGAGTAAAAGGTGACCACATGCTGTGTGTGCCAGAGCTGTGGAGCTTTGGCCAGAGATTTACTCGCTCAGTCTCACTTAAATGGAGCTAAGCGCGCAAGTTGATTGCGTGCAATTTATTAAAACGCGCTAACAAGACGTGTGAATGACCAAAGCCGAGCAGGAGCAGCGGCAGCAGCTGCTTCTCCGGCAGGTAATTGCGTTTCGACGTTGCCGGTGGTGCCCCCAATCTTGCTTCAAATTTTGGTGTGTGGCACTATTTAAATCGATTTTTTTGGGGATTTGTCAGGGGAGCGACTTAAAGCCCATTTTGAGTAGCCTCACAAGTGTCACTTAATAATCACTCGCTCCATTTCATCTTCTTCTTCAGCTGCTTCTGCTCCTGCTGCTGCTGCATCTCTCATATGTGCAGCATTTCTTAATTTATTCAGAGTCACGTTGCATCGCATTCTGCTAGTAAGTTAGAAGTACCTTCTCCTTTGGCCACAACACACAGAAGTGAGTGAGTCAGCTAAGTGCATCAATTTCCATTTAACTGTAAGCGATATTTTGCAGCCATCGAAAAATATTGCCAATATTTGCTGCTGGCTGTGCCAAATTGCACAAAAGCCAAAACAACAAAATAAAAAAAAGGAAAAAACTTCTGCTTGACGTTGTCTAAACAAAAGACTCAAGCAACGAACTTGGACTGAAGCACACGAAGCAGAAGTGTGGGTGACATCTTCAGCCAACACTTGAGGCGTTTGAGCTATTTGCATTGATTGTCAGAGGCACAAAAAAACAAAAACCAACCACCAACACCACCACAACCAATCCAAGAGAGTAGCCCCAAAAGTCCTTCATTTGGTGCTTAGAGATGAGCAAATTCGGATAGGGTGTCAAAAAAACCTAAGCTGGAAAATGTATTGTTAGAATTTGGTTGGTTTCGACTTGGGATCAACAACTCTTTATTCGAAACGGGTCGCTTAGCGATGAGCCAAAACTTCTGGATTGATTATACTCTGTACCGTAGGTACATAGAGTATTATAAGTTTGTGCAAAAGTATGTAACATCCAGAAGGAAGCATCTCCGACCCCATAAAGTATATATATTCTTGATCAGCATCAACAGCCGAGTCGATATAGCCATGTCCGTCTGTCCGTATGAACGCACAGATCTCAGAGATGGTAAGAGATAGAGGTTTGACATGTATGGGACATATGCTTCTTATGTCTGCAGGCAGATCAAGTTTATTTTCAATTTTGGCCACGCCCCCTCCCGCCCTCGCAATATGGAAAAAACGTCATATCTCCCACAGTTTTGAAGATAGATGGCTTGTTCCTTCTGGACATATTTTCTAATAAAAATTTTTGTTCGATTTGCCAAAGGAATCGTAAAGATCGGATGAACGGTAGTAAAGATATGAGGAAACGAAAATTCAATATATCTGGCCTGCTCCTGCAGCGGCAAAACTCATACATTTGTATGTAGATGTATGTATATATGAGCAACGGCTTTACAGCAAAGTGATAGCCAACAATATTTTAGGACAAATTTTTAGTTAACGATTCATATTGGATGTTGTGGGTGTGATGACCCCGCCCCGCCAAAAATTCCGCCTTTTAAATGAATTAAATCTGCAAATATATTGTCTGAGTAATTCCAACAACGAAATCCTATACAAAACCTAACAGCTATGGCTAGCTCATTAGATCCAATTGGATTATTGCAGCTAACTGGGACGCTCTCATTTTCCCCCTTCCCTTTCCCACATACACAATATTGAGAGAGAGAAATTAGAGATGGTCGCGGGACAAATATATCGCCCGATACCCATCTGACTACTAAGACGAGGATTGTTTAAATTGCAAATAATATAAAAATAGTCGAGTTCTTTAATTCTAACATAATATCAAGCAATCACAATGATGTTAAGTCATTCTGGTCACTCCGGAGTCCCGCGTAGTTTTCGATGTGAGCCCATCTCTAGCTCTGGCAAATGCAAAGGTTTTTTTATGTCTGCGGCGCGTGCCAATCCTCTCTCTCTCTCTCTCTTCCTCCTACTCGTAGTTTCCTTACTTCGACTCGTACGACTATCTCGAACGCTTCCGAAATTTTGTGGCTGCGATTTAAAAAGGCTTTTTCTTTGCGATTTCTAAATTTTACAACGCAATTTTCATTGCGAAAATTTACAAAAATATTAAGGAGTTTATTAGCGTGTCCGGTTTAATCAAATTACGTGTTTTAAATAATAAATAAATAAAAGCGCGCGTTTGTGAGTGTGTGTGTGATTCGCGTTTGGACATTGGGTTTATTATTTAGACTCACTAACTAACTCGATCTTAGTATTAGTGTTAGTTTAATAGGCCAAAAACAAACTTATCAATATAGTGAGATAAGTGTTTGGCAAATTGCAATCTTGTGTGGATGTGTGTGTGTGTGTAATTTACGCGCGCGAAATAGTTAGAACGCGTTTTGTAAATATTAAGTGCGTTTAGATTCGGCTTACGCGTTCTAGACTAGGATATATTTTAGTTAGGGATCGTGATTAAGTACGTATTTGCGTTTTAGGGATTAATAAAGTTTTAGTTCGAATTCGAGTGTGGTTGTGTGTGTGTGTGTGCTTTCCATCTTTGGGTGGTTGCATTTGTGGGCGTGTGTGTTTGCTGCGCGCTGTAAGTTAGAATTGTATTAGGCATCGCGATTGTTGACTTACTTCACGTTTTTGCTTTCGTGATAAGCAACTTAGGGAAGCGGTTTCGCGATTGTACGGTTTCGGGATCCGCGGAATACAGCGTTTTCAAAGGAGGCCCTTAACAGGTTTTTATACTAAATTTAATTAGTATCTTTATTATACTCTGTACCGTAGGTACATAGAGTATTATAAGTTTGTGCAAAAGTATGTAACATCCAGAAGGAAGCATCTCCGACCCCATAAAGTATATATATTCTTGATCAGCATCAACAGCCGAGTCGATATAGCCATGTCCGTCTGTCAGTCCGTATGAACGCACAGATCTCAGAGATGGTAAGAGATAGAGGTTTGACGTGTATGGGACATATGCTTCTTATGTCTGCAGGCAGATCAAGTTTATTTTCAATTTTGGCCACGCCCCCTCCCGCCCCCGCAATTTAAAAAAAAACGTCATATCTCCCACAGTTTTGAAGATAGATGGCTTGTTCCTTCTGGACATATTTAGTTATTAGAATAACTTATCGATCTGCCAAAGGAATGAAGAAGATCGGATGAACGGTTTTCGAGTTATGATCAAAAGACAAAATTTCTTGGTACAGAGTATGTTATAGTCGGGCTTGACCGACTTTCTTTCTTGTTTTCAACATAATTAGTCCAAGTTTTTTCGACTGTGTGTGTTAGTCAAACATTTATGGGGACTTTTGTTCAACTCTGAGCCGAATTTGGTACCAAGCCACAAGTATGAAAAATACTGAACCTGAATATGCTCCGAAACATATTTTTAAGTTTGGTTCCAAGAAATCTAGTAACTCCAAGTAGACAGAAAGTGTTATGCATTTTGATCAAATAATCCATAAAATCGACACCCGTAATACATTCTTGTTCCACAATCCACAATTCCACAATTTGGTGGCTTCAAAGATATTACGCATACGCAGTGTTGCACTTTACCCTTATATATTTGAGTAGATGGCGTTATTTTCAAACAAAATGTTCTTAAGCTTTCATATATCTGGCTACATATATATCACTGAAGAAGCAGGATCATTGCCAATAAGAGTTAAATAGTTTTTCAAAACAATTTAGAGTGTTTTAGAGTATTATCGATAATTGAGAATCAATAGCCATAAATTGGTATTAAATATAATATGGAAGCTTACAAACTGAAGCCTGACAAAAGAACATGCAAGAAATTTGGAATCGATTCCATTTCAAACAACAAAGTTTTTCTCAAAAAAACTTATTTTTTGTCCGATCATTTGTACTGCAGCTATATGCTATAGTCATCCGATTTTGACAAAACTTTGTAGAATTGTGTGAAAGCAGATCAAATAAACAAATGCCAATTTCAATAATATTTTCACTGAAAACAAAAAAGTTTTTCCCACTAAGACTCCTTTTTTGACTCTGCCTTTCTATCACAGCTATACCATATAGATGTCCGATTTCGACCAAACTTTGCGAAATCATGGGAAAACATAGCAAACTAAGAAATACAAAGTTTGGAGGCGTTTTCTTTGAAAACAAAAAAGTTTTTCTCACTAAAACTAGTTTCTCGACCGATCATTCTTATGACAGCTATAACCTATAGTCAACCGATTTTTGCAAAACTTTAAAGAAATGTGTTAAAGCTTATAAAAAAAATATATGCCAATTTTTAAGAGATTTACATTGAAAACAAAAAAGTTTTTCTTACTAAGACTAGTTTTCTAACCCTACTTTTCTATGGCAGCTATACTATATAGATGTCCGATTTCGACCAAACTTAGCGAAACCATGGAAAAGCATAGCAAACTAAGAAATACTAAGTTTGTAGGCGTTTTCTTTGAAAACAAAAAAGTTTTTCTTACTAAGACTGGTTTCTCGACCGATCATTCCTATGACAGCTATATACTATAGTTAGCTGATCCGGGCGGTTCCGACAAATGTGCAGCGTATTTGTACCAGAAGACTTCATGCAAAGTTTGCTGGTGATAGCTTTCAAACTGACGGAGGAGATGGCATAGAAACAGACTGACAGAAGGATCCACTTAACCTGTCGTGCTGATCAAGAATATATAAAAATTTATGTGGTCGGAGATGCTTCCATTTATGCGCTACAAACATCCGGACAACTTGATAATACCATCAACAAGTGGTAGAAAAAGAGTGCAACTCACACAAGAATTAAATCATTAAGGGGCCACTTTCTAATCTACTACATAGAGCTATTTGTCACAAAAACCTTCAAGTAACAGAGCAAAATTTAGTTTATCTGACACATAACAGCTATGTAGAAGATGAGAAATCGGCCCTAGTTGTTCAAATTCTTTGACTCACTACTTTTTTTCAATTAATCGATAGCACATCGATATTAAAGATAACTCATGTGGAAGATAAAACCAGTGGGTGCTTAGTACGCAATCCTCAAATCATCCGTAATGCCTAAATATGCTCTACCTGACAAAGTAAATTCCAAAAGATATGAATTATGCTTTGTTTAAGCAATGTTACAAATTTGATGCATAAAAGTTGATGCATTTGAAGACCCCGACGTGCCAGTCAATTATCTTTCATTCAATAAAAATTTCAATAAACTCCAAACTTACCGAATCCCTTTTCGTACTCTCCCATCTCTAACCCCAAATGTCTGGTCGTTTTCTGCTCCTCCATTTGCCCATCCTCGAGTCGTGTTATTGTTGTTGTTATTTTTACTGCTACCGTTGGCTGTGTTTCCATTTTTGAGGCCCCCCCGCTGCTGCTGCTGATATCAGCCCAGCTCAGCTCAGCTCACCTTGCCTCGCCTCGTTCCGTTTCGTTCCCAATGATGATGCTTCAGTTTTTTTTTAGTTTTTTTTCCAGCAGGCAGCTCCCATCCCGGGTTGGCTTTTGTTTATTTTCCTAACACTTCAATTGGCATTCCACACAAAAAGCGAAAATTGCAAAACGTGAGTAGTTTCGAGTTCTAATTTAAAATAATTTTTGTGTTGACGCTTTTGCAATTTTTTTTTGTTCACCGCCCCAGCGACTCGGCGATGTCTCAATGTCTTTTTGGCAGCTCCTCTCGGTGTATTTCCATTTCGTAATAGAGTCGTTAAGTGGGGCCCCGATGCGCTATTTCTGGGTTTTTTTTGTTTTTGTTGTGTTTTGGTAATTTGATGAACGATTTTTGATAATTTTGCACGTTTTTTGCACGTTTTTGTGTACGCTTTGACCTGTCGAACAGGCGGTGGGGAGTGAGTGAGCGAGTGAGGAGGCAAGGAGGCGGCTTTGCCTTTTGTCTGATTTCAATATCAAGTGCAGGCAAGTGGGTAATTATTGTTTGTTGACTGACTGTGTGCCAGTTGATGATGATGATGAGGTGGCTGGTTATTTGGAGGTGGTGCAGCAGCTAAAAAAAAAACGTTGACCACTCAACTGTCAATGCTTGAGTGGGTAACTCTCCTCTCTGCCTGCTCTGGCACCACTTCATTGATAAGCACTGAGAGAAACGAGGGAACATAATGAAATTATGACAGGAAGAAGGAAATAATATGTTAAGTACTCAAAATATACTCAATACAGAGCACTAAGTACTGAAAACTGAATACTGAAAATTGAATAATTGAATAATTGAATACTCAATACTCAATACTCAATACTCAATACTCAATACACAATACTCAATACTCAATACTCAATACTCAATACTCAATACTCAATACTCAATACTCAATACTCAATACTCAATACTCAATACTCAATACTCAATACTCAATACTCAATACTCAATACTCAATACTCAATACTCAATACTCAATACTCAATACTCAATACTCAATACTCAATACTCAATACTCAATACTCAATACTCAATACTCAATACTCAATACTCAATACTCAATACTCAATACTCAATACTCAATACTCAATACTCAATACTCAATACTCAATACTCAATACTCAATACTCAATACTCAATACTCAATACTCAATACTCAATACTCACTTGATTTAAACTTTCAGCAGTAATTTTGCCAGTGTCTCTAGCTGACGCGGTGTGTTTACCGCATTTGGAGTGCTGCACTTTTGCCTGGCCCGGCTGGCCGATCTCCTGCTCCTCGCTCCCCCAACGCCCCTCTATCTCTAGTGGTCTGTCCGCCTGTCGAACTTCACCTGTGTGTGATTTGCATATATGTGACCAAGTTGGATGCTGCTGCTGCTGCTGGTGCTTCTGTTGTGCTTCCCTCGGAGTCAGAGTCTGAGGCTGCTTTTGGAGTGCCCATGAATAGTCACAAAGCATTAACCACTTCAGGTGTATTGGCGGTGGCGGTGGTGATGGTGGCGGTGGGGCAGGGCCCACAATTATCTACACAATATGGCAATCACATATGTAGATATGCACACACTCATCCCCAGCCGCAGCAAAGCAACCAGTTGTCCAATCTAGGAAGTGCATGAGTTGCATTTTCCATATGGCCACAAAACCTGGGTATCTGCCTCTGCCCGGCCTCAACTGCGTTTTGCCATTTCCTCATTACTAGCCGCAAAAACGGGTCGCAGTCATCGCCATCGTCGTTGTCTTCGTTTGGCCTGCAAAGAAATTGAACTTTTTCACACCAGAATCGATTGTAATTGAATGCCTGAGGGCAAGCTATGACTCGGACTCGGACTCGGAGTTGGACTCGGGCACAGTTAATGCAAATTTTTCCATTTTGACATTGGAGAATTTTTCAAACTTTCCCGAAAATAAAACGAGCCCATTGAGGCCAACAAAACCACCACCACCGACACAACCACCACCAATGGCGTACATTAAATTGCTTTATTTTTATATTTTTTCTCCTCTTTTTTGGCAGCTCTGAAACTCATCTTCAGGTTGATGAGAAGCCCATAGTGGGAACACCTGCTGCTAAGCATTTTGCTATAAATTGAAATTTAAAGTTTAGCAAGGTTTGATTTTTGTAGATGACCTAAACAAGGCGCAATATGAGGTTGAAGAAAAATTTGAAGGGAGTTGAGAGAGACATTGAAATGCTCTTACTTCAGGGAAAATATCTGCCCGGTTTCGGTTTTGTGTTTGGATAGTCTTTATGGAATGGTATATACAATATGGTACGTTGGTGGACGTTCAGTTGTCACAGTTGCCCTAGACTGTAAATATGAAAAGTTGTAGATCTTATTTTCTCCACAAACCGAATGAAAAAATCCAAATACTTTCTTTCCATCACCTACTTCTTCTACACTTATCAATCTCCCTCTCCAATCTTGCTCAACCTTCATTAGTCGTTTCGATTTCGCCATAATTCTGCTGCTGCTGCTGCTGCTGCCCAGCCCCATTCCCAACCGCTTAATTTCTCAACAGGCGCCAATTTACTATGCGTAATAAACTAAAACCAAAATCGAAACAAAAATCCAAAAAATTCCCAGGCCCCCACATCTCAGAGCGTAACCAAATTGATGGCTTACAACGATTCAACATTAAGATCCCAACAGCAACAAAAATGTTTGTAAATGATTCATTTTCTCGGACAAGAAATCAAAGCAGAGGTGTTTAATTACCAACAAATAAACAAAATGAAAACGATTAATTCAATTCGCCAATTTTGAACGAAGGCCCCGTTATGGTTAAAACAGAAGAAAACGAACAACAAAATAACAAACTGTTTGAAATTGTAGCTAAACTTAACAGCCGCCGGGCAATCAATATAATGGGAACTTTTTTGTTTGTTTAAACGAAACTTAAATACACTGCACGTAGAACTAAAACTGAATGGTGACTTTAAGACTAGTTAACTGGTTTGATAAGGTTCAAAAAGGCTAATGTTTAATATTCTGCAGTCAATTTGCAAAAAATTTACGTCTTAAAGTGTGACCAGGTTTGTCATATTTAAGCACAGTCTTATGCCACCTTGACATTTCTTACTTGTTCTCCTAAACCCATCTATATTTTGCATCCACAACTCTGGGAGTCGGTATTTAGCATTAGGTGTCTTCATAAATCGCTTGTTCAATCCTACAAAGGGTTCAAATTTAGTTTTTAAGTAGTACTAAACACTTATTTACCTTTATTTGGAGCCTGCATGAATATCGTCAACAAAAAGTCGTAATTTTGGTACATTTCGATTTATCTTTCGAGCATTAAGATAATTAGGTTTTAGGAAAACTCGAAGAACTTGTTCTACTTAATCCCTAGAATCTTTTGTTCTTGAAAATTTGTTCTTGAAAATTTCAAGAAAGCTTCAAAGATTCGATAGGATAGATCAAGTCTTGAACCTTTTTTGAGGTTGGTGGTGATGTTTATACCATGGTTTGGTATCTAGGTACTGTATATTTCGAATACCTTACCCAGATATCATTTTTATACTTATACACAAAGAAAACCAAATTATCTACACGCCACGTGTAGAAACGGTAAACCTCTACGATACGAAGTTCACCCCGTAAAATTTCACACGAAAAATGTAGAAAACTGAAAGCTAAACGTAGCATTTAAAAAACCATCATGCTACATGTAGAAATGAAAAAATATTCGAGGCCAAATGCCAAAATATATAATATGAGAAAATTTGCATATTTCCAAATAGCTTTTACATTTTCCATACAGCAATCAATTTGGGTTTTCCACATTAAAGTTCAGATATAGACAAAAATGTAGTTTAAGATCGATACAGAATAGTTATGTATTTCATCTAGAATGTTGCTCCATAAGTTTAGGATTTCAAATGCTCAATGCTACGTATTAAAAATCTATGCGAAACGAGTTGTTGATCCATTTGCTCATCGTCGTTTGTCACTTCCCTTTATTAATATGATTTGCCGCATTGCCGCGTGAGTGCTTGGTAGTCGTATGTGCTAAGATGCCGGCTTTTATGTTTAAATTGCAAAGACAAGGTAAGTGAGGTTTAAGTTCGAACCTCAGGCAAGGTGAGTTAAAAAAATAAATATATGTCTTAGGTATTTCAGAGAGAAGACTTTCCCCTCCCGTGCCCATTTCTCCCCTCTTCATCACACTCCCTTGTGAAAATAGTGTAATAATAACAGCTGAATATTAACATAAAACATTTTAGGCTGGGCCTACATGTTGAAGAGCTGCATGCCGCATGTAGAAATAAGAAAGCTAAGCTAGTTTTTACATGTTTTTTTCCCCTATGTACCTTTTACCTTCACCCGGCCTCATAAAGGACCTCAACGTCTACATGCGACCGGAACTACCTAACCTTTTACCTTACAAAGGTGAGAAAAATGAGAAAGATGAGATTTCCAATCAATGGAAATGGTAATTGCTTATCGAGAAGAACTTTCAGTCACTACTAGGCCCACATCCTGTTTTATGGGAAAAAATTAGCTTGTTGCCCTTAACGCATTCCTAGTGTGACCATCCTATTATTGGAACTATTCTACTACTCAATTGAATAACCTTTGCATCGTATCGACCGTTTGAATGAATGTGGCGCTTTATGAATAGTACACAGAGGGAGAAACTCGCTCAGAATATAAGTTACTGAAGGCAAATTACGAGCAAGACTATCTGAAAATTTGTTGAGAACAAATGTCGAGAAGAACTTGAAATAAGCACTATTTAACACAACTCAAACCACACTCAGAAAAATAAAAGTGCTAATGTGGATGTGTAGGTACAAACGCGTGAGATGGTAGTTAAGTCTCCAAACTCAAACACTCCTGAGAACTTATGGATTAATATGTTTTCTCTTGCTAATTTCATTGCGTATGAGTAATTTTTTTACATTTTGTGGAACTTTCTTAAATTTTTTGTGTCTTCAAAATATGATAGTTTATTTTTTAAGTTTGTTAAGTAAAATCAGAAAAGGTTTCTCTGTGGGTGTGTATGTTGCTCCTTGTTATTGGATACCTCAAAAGGACAGTGCAACATTTCTCGAAAACCTCAACTTAATGTTTTTTTTTAGCCTTAGATTATTATTACAATCTGTGATCAAAAAGTCTAAGTTACCCTCTGTCTAAAGTGTATTCTTTAATATCACACACAACAAAACCAAAATAGAAATCCCACAAACGAGAGACAAAACACAATAATCAACCTCGAAAAGGTTGTGTGCCATTTATCAAATAATGTGTAACTTGGCCATTGCCCAGCTCGGGGCAGAGCAGAGAACTGGACCTAGGATAGTGCTGCTTGGATGTGTGCCCCCTTTGGTGTGAGTTTCATTTTCGTTATGGCTCCAGTCGCACCGAGTCCAACTCTCTGGGTCTTGGTCTGGGTCAGACAGTCGAGTTCAAGCTCATCCGTCAAATGGTCGGATCTTAATGGATCGACATGCGAGAGGAAACATTTGCTTTGGTGTTTTGGTGTTGTCATTTATCATTTGATTTCGTTTTGATTGTTCGATGGCGTCTCGCGCCTCTCTCGCCCAATAATTGTTAACAAGTAAAGTCTATTTAAGCCTTGTTCGTGGCTCTGTTTGTTGTTGTTGTTATTGCTGTTGTGGTTTGTTTAATTGGTTCACATGATTTGTAAATTAAACAATTGCGAGCGAGCATCGAGGCATTGTAATTTGTAATTGAAAATTGAGCATGAAGAAAACAGTGTGAGGTTTGACAGCTTTTTGAGTAAAGCCACACGCGCTGATTGATAACATCGTCGTTGGGGTGGCGGGGGGGGGGAATTGCTATATGTTTTTATCACCGGCACGGTACAGCCATAAAAATGCCATTATTAAACCAACAACTGCCATACTTCGGCACTTCTTGTGCGAAAACCACTGCCATGAATCGTATTTCATAAATTGTTCAATTTTAATAAATTGCAATTAATTAAATTTAATTAACAGCTCCACAAAAACACGAGCAGCCGTCCAGAGTTTGGCCCCAACTGGTCCCAAGTCTCGTTTTTATTATCAACAACCTGACAAAAACTCGTGCAATATCCCATCAACTCGAGAGTTTATGTCCATTCCGTTGGATTACAAATTCGTGCAGAGCTACCTACCTGCCTGCCAGCCTGCCAGCCTCCTCCTAGCCAGGAGAGACACAGAAAGAGAGAGAGAGAGAGAGAGGCTTTGGCCATAAGCCACCACATGGTGATGATAGGAGGATACAACCATCAACTGATTATTTTAATGCGCTGCTTTTTCTTCTGATGATTTTTTAAAATCTATTCAAGAGCACAGCTAACAAATTACAAGAAGTTTTATCGCCTTAGAGGAGGAGGAGGAGGCAGCTCCGGGGTGTGTTGGCAGCGCTTGCGCAGAGTTTATACGACGTTACTCGATCTTGAGTTTAAGCCCCTTTTAAGTGAGTGCATCCTGTTATGTAGCTTAGCATTTTTCCAAGGTGAGGTGCTAGCTTCTGTGGGAGAGTTAGCCACCGAAAGTTGCTTTAACACAGAAGAAGATATACGAGTGAGACCAAAAACTTATGGAATTATTGGAAACATATTACGGATGACACTTTTACTTTTAGACTTTCCAACAATTCAATTTCGCTCTTGAAATCGAGCTAAATTCGTTCTTAGTATGGTGATGTTAGGCAAGGGGACTGAGATAAAGGAACAGAGAGGAGAGCAAGCACATTTGAGAGAACACAGCGTTGCACTCGCTCTCTCAGTTTTGTTTCTTATGTGAGCGGGGTATGTTATCGGAAGCTATCGAGCGGAGAGCCCAATCGATTATTGCACTAATGTTGCCTTGAAATTCCCAACCAGTTATGGCATTGCTGGCATGGAGCGACGGCTGTGGGACTGACAGCTAATAGGCAAACTCTGATGCTGCTTTGAGGTGTTATATATTCCTCGAGCCGGCTTAAACTTGCAACATGGTTTATTAACTAGTTTTCCATCAAATAAATTTTTTCAAAATGGAAAAAAACTGATTTTTAAATGTTGAATGACTAAAAAAACTTACTCTTAAAGCTAATAAGCTCTTGATAATAGAAAGAACATTCTCGGTTTCTTTAGCACTTGATTCAAGAACTATTCTGTTTGATTTTAGAATGATTCGTACTTGGATCAAGTATTAAAGCTCTTGGATCAAGAATAACGGGGCTCAAAAATTCATACTTTGATTAAGAATTTCACTCTTGGATCAAGAATTTTCATTCTTATCGAACTTCTGACATTGAACATTCTTGTACCAAGTATGAATCTCTCTGTTTTTTCTCAGAGTTTAGTCTATTTTGTAATCGAACTAAGAACTAAGTATAAAGTACAAAATGTTCTTGATTTAAGAACGTTTGTTCTCATTTCCATAATATAAGCAGTCATATTTCGGTTTAAGAATGTTTCGTACTCAATTTAAGTACACCCAAGCCTTGTTTTTCTGAGTGTACTTTATACCAAAGGTACACAGAGTATATTACGTTTGTGTAAGTGAATGTAACATCCGGAAGGGGTTCCTTCCGACCCTATATACAGCCATGTCCGTCTGTCTGTCCGTATAAACAAAGAGAACTCACAGATCCCCATGAAAAAAACTACCAATTATATACTTGCCTTACAGAAGCCGTCCATTATTTTCATAATATCGCTTAAAAATTATGTAGGATTTGTATTTATTGATCATTGCCGTAATTCGCGGACTTAATGATACTTCCAACTTAATTTTAACGCATAAACCCCATGATATACCCCTAGTGAGAGAGTTGTTTTCCAACTGTAAACTGCCGTTTTGCTCAAATATGTGAAATTAACAAGACACAATTACAAGACACAAAACGCAACCAGACAACACGCCTAGCCATCAACTGGAGGAGCTTCTCCATCTGCAGCTCCATCTCCACCTCCAATCTCAAGACCCAACCCCCTCTCTCTCTCTCACCCATCCCTGCTTTGTGTTATCGTTTAGTCTATGGTTTTATTTTTATTGCGCCGCCGCCTTGACCAGCTCCAGCTCCAGCTTCAGCTTCAGCTCCAGCCCCAAGCATCAAGCCTGAAGCTCCAATGTTCGCACAGAAATTTGCGAGATTGTTATCAGGCTAGCGAAACGGAGGCGTAGAGCAGCCTAGTCAAACATCGTCGTCGTCGTCGTCGAGGTGAAAACTCGAACTGCGAGTGCATGCAAAATGGAATTTATTGTATAATTAGGATTTGTCTTATTGGTAATAAGCCAAGTTAAACACACTGGGAGAAACGCATCTTTGAAGCTTTCTACATAAACCAAAACGAAAAGAAAAAAAAAGTGGAAACAAAAATGGTTTGTGGTCAAGAGAAAGACGCGCCCACCTGAAGATGCACCTCTTCATATTTGTGTGTGTGTGTGTGTACAAGCTCATTACGAAGTTTGCTGTTTGGTGTTGTCGCCGGGGTGTCGAAATGTACAGCCAATTACATGGGACAACAACTACAGTTTGGGTCTTTTTTGTTGTTGTTGTTGTCTGAACAGGGCATAGGGGGGGAGGTAAGTTCGATTCTAGAGCCCGCAGCGTATAGAAAAATCAAGGAATTCAAGGCTAAAATGTCTGAGAATGAGGCAAGCATTGAATTTCATGAGTTCTTTAGTTTGAGGTAGCCTGCGGGTTAAGACCTCTAGATAGATAGTGTTTCCTCTACAACAACACCCCCCCCCCCCCCCCTCCGCTCCCTAACCACTTGCCAGCTCTTTGGAGACAACATTCAGCACACTAAGTACAATTATTTTGCGTGTAATTATATGAGCATGTTATGCGCGTTGGTTTTTGTTGTTTTTTAAGGATCCCCAATGTATGAACACTGGGAGAGTCAGCCAGTATGCAGCCTTGAAATGTGGATCCCTTTTGGTTGGAGTAAATTTTACCATTTTTCATACTGACATCTTCTGGTTTTACACTTTAACGAATTCAAATTGCGGGCATGTAACATTTTGTGGTAAACAATCTGTTTCAAACTTTTAGTTTTTACTTAATTTTAATACGACGGACTCAATTGAAAAGTATTGTAACCGATTTACACTAGCAATGTTGATATTTCCAACTAAAACTAAAGCCGAGATCTATGTACAGTTTTGGGAAAGCGAACTGGTTCAATTTGGAAATAATCTTTATAGAAATAAATTGGTTTTTTAACAAGAGAAAGCCCCAATTTAAAAAAGCATCCACTACAAAGACTTTTCTTTCATTCGGAAACCTTACGGTTTTGGAGTGACCATCAATTAGTCTGGACTTAAATCCACTTAGAGATCTCTGGGGAATTTTGTCTGCCACAGTTTTTAAGAGACACTCAAGCAACGTAGGGACTTTTCGACTGCAGAGCGGAAACTAATCAACAATTAAACACTTGAAAAATTGTTAGATACCCTACCTAATCACCTCAAGAAGGTTGTTTAAGCAAAAGGAAAGCATGTTAACAAATAAATTATAAACAAAAGTGTACGATTTCTACTGTTTCCCTGAAGTATCGCAGTTTTTTCAAATTTTAAATCACAATCAATTTCTTCATATCAAAAAATATGAGTTTTAGTTACAATTTCAAGGCATCTGTCGCGGAGAGTCATTTGAATGAGCTTGAAGGGCATACGGAAGTAATTCTCAATCAGAATCAACCTGTCAATCTTGGTAATGTTTTGAGTAAGACGTTTATGGACATCTAACTGGTGAGATCAGCTGGGCACTGTCCAATATTAGCTGTTCCCACTTCAAGAAGCAATTGCTAGGTAACTCTACCAACTATGTTCGTACTCTAAGAAAAATCTATAAGAGCTCTGTACATGAATTTAGTACAAACAGTGTCAATAGTACGGTAAGCTCGGAAATACTTGATACAAGTACAAAATTCTAATTTCAAGTACTAAATCCTTGATACAAGTACAAAATTCTAATTTCAAGTACTAAATCCTTGATTCAAGTACAAAATTCTAATTTCAAATACTAAATCCTTGGTCTTAGACTGTTTCGGGATACATTAGGCACATTGCAAACTACTTTATAATCTTTTTAAGCACACTTTACGGTGGCAATGTCCCCGATTAACTCTTTAAACAAGTACCATATATTCGTTCCTTACACTAAATTCTAAAGTCAACCCAAAACTATTCTAGAAAAACGAGAAAGCTAAGCTAACTTTGTCTGCGCCGAAGTTTTCATAGCCTTGCAAGTGCTCGCTTAAATATTTTTAAAAATATTCTTTTTCCCACAACGAACCATTTTCCGACCTATCATTCGTATGGCAGCTATATGATATAGTCATCCGATTTGGACAAAAATTTGAGGAATTACGTGGAAGCATGTGAAACAAACAAATACAACATTTCGGGATGCTATCATTAAAAACAGAAAAGTTTTTCTAACTAAGACAGTTTTTCTGACCTATCTTTTGTATGGCAGCTATACCATATAGTTATCCGATTTTCATCAAACTGGGCAGAATTATGGAAAAGCATAGAAAACCTATAAATACAAAGTTTGAACACGTTTCCATTGAAAATAAAAAAGTTTTTCATACTAAAACTAGTGTTCGCACCGATGGTTCCTATGGGAGCAATGAGATATAGTCATACGATCCGGTCGGCTCCAACTTATTAGTAGCGCACAGTAAAAAGAAGACTCTGTGCCAAATTTCAGATCTATAGCTTCAAAACTGTGAGACTAGTTTGCATAGAAACAGACAGGCGGACGGACAAAGCTCAGTCGACTCAGCTCGTCACCCTGATCCAGAATGTATATAGTGTTTGGAAGGGTTTAAAAATATGAGTACTTCCAACAAGAACAAAATGTTCTTGGCTTGAGCCCATGAAAATCTAAAGCCCCCAACATTAAACGATAAATGAATATAAAATTGTCACAAGGGACATCGCATTGAGTCCTACAGCACCTCAATTTGCTAATTTCATTTGCCCCCTTCCGCGTGTTGCCCCATTGTTGTTTTGCGAAAAGATCATCACATAGATCTGTAGGTGGTTAGCAATCATCATTTTTGTATTGTTTTTTTTTTTTTGGCCACGCTAATTTCGTTGACCTGCTGATTGCCCATGGAAATTGAAAATTATGAAATTATCATTTTCTTCACTCGCACATACGAGTAAAGCCCCGAGAGAGATTGATACGTCATGTCAATCGTGATTTTGTTTGTTGGAACTTTAACATTTCAGCGACGTGCCCGATGCATGGTACATGGACTCATGCTCATCGGGCCACACGTCATGCATGTTCATATACAAATTCGCTGCGCCTGATTACAAGATCAGAGAGTGGTGAGTGGAGAGCGGGGAGCGGAGCGGTGTTGTTGTCTCTATGACCCGAACGTTCAAAATTTGTAGCATTGATCGAAAACCTATTCGCACGGCTGGCTCATTGGAACGATGCCAATGGCTTTACAAATCAATTGGCCAAGAGAGCAGCATGGCCAAAGATTCTCCCAAGAGCCATTCCAGAGCCAGCCATAGCCTTGGGGGCAACAAGCACAAGTGCACAACAAAGTTCGCGGGAACATTTTGTGCGGCTGCTGCAGTTGATCTTTTGGCCATATTAAATTAACCGAGAGGCCTGCTCTATGATTGATCTGCTCTCTGGTGTTCCAACAACACTGCGGACGATCAAACATAAACAGTCTCTCAGGTTGGCTGGGTTCAGGTCAGGGGGTTGGGGTTCAGATCGCATGCATAATTTTCCAATGTGTGTCGAAGTTGGACGACGACGTTCCTTACATTTTTTGTTTCGGTTTTTTTTTATATATATTAAGTTATTGCCGGCAATTGAAAGCAGCTCGGCTTGCGGGATTGCAGGGTAGAAAAGGTTCAGGCAAATGATGTGCACGTTCACGTTGCTTAAGGTTAAATGTGACCAATCATGGGGCTAGTTAATGGAGCCATAGAGATTCGATACTTTGATACAAGTGATACATCAAAGAAACAGTCAGCAGCTTCAGAAGCAGATGCCAAAATGGATGGATCAAGAACGTTGGAAAGAATACTCATAAAGGTAATGGAACTGTTCACTTTTCTGAGTGTATATATATTCCCTAAATTATTTCAAGCACCTGTTAGTTTCTTTTGTTTCACCCTTGCCCCCATAAACCATATACCATATCGGTAAACTCCGTTATTAATCAAACAAGCTCATCTTTCATAACAATACAAATTGAACTGCTACAGCTGGCTACATTGTCTCTATCGATATATAACCATGTTCAGATTAACGTCTAAGCTAACCTTTGGGATTTTCTCCAAAAACAAAACGAAACCAAACAATATGCCGTTTGATTGCAACTAATTGTGGTTTGAAAACGTACAGAAATTTATCAAACGCCCATAAAAACTATATCAACGGCACAGGTAATCATTCAAAGCTGGAAATAAGAGCCCCAAGCTTGAATTTAAGCGCTGGTAGAATCGTTTATGAATTATGAAAAGTTCAAAGCGAACCGTTTTCAGCCCAAAATCATAATAATACAACAAAAAAAAAACGAAATATGAAAAGCGCTTTTGTTGATTATTAATTTATTAAGATGAGAGTTTCGTTTCACCATAATTAAATTTAGATTAAGTTCGACAGTAGTTTAATATATGCAAATTACACGACCCCGACCCTGTCGCCTACCCCATGACATTGAAGCCCGGCTTTAAAACGTGACGAATCGATTCCAAACGAGTGGAAAAAAATGACTTTTTTTCTTTGTGTCTTGTTTATGACCCAACCGGGGCAACACCCTTTTTCTCAACTTTTCGACTTTAATCGTCAAGGGCTTTCCATTTTCTAAGATTTCCCAGCAAAATTTATTCTTTGTGGGCGTTGCTAATTAGTTGGGTTCGGAAAATGGTTTCGATTTGATTTGTGGAAATTTATGTTAAAGATTATTGCTGCTGTTGTTGTTGTTGTTGTTTACGATGTGTGAGCTTGGGGCTGAACGCATTTTAATGAGACGAACGGCTCGGCTCAGCAGCCAGTTGGAGGAGGATTAGGTGTGTGCGAGCGTGTTAAAGTTGAGTTCATTAAGTGGAGTTTATGGGGAAATTAGATGAGATATTTTGTTATTTTTTGTGGGGAATTTCGTTTTTGATGTTATTTATTGCAGAAGCTATTGGGTCATCAACGAACTATATTTGTAGGTTGCTTAGAGCAAGGTTTGAAGATGCCTCCTTTGAGCAAGTATAACACTATCATTTATCAAGTGCTTGTTCTGATACCGAGAGGAACACGGTTGCGGCACTCCTTGCCAAAAATTATCAACAAAATTATACAAATTTGTATGAAAGTCCAGCAAGCCCAGTATATCAAAGTGCAGGCCTCTAAGAAACCACATACTCTGTTATTTTATTCGCTTTCTCTGTCTCTGCAGCACTTTTCTAAGCTGCTTTAATGGCAACTGCTGACTGGTAGAGCTGAGGCAACGAGTTCCTCGTTGCCTACTTATAACTGAAGAATTTAAGCCACTTATGAATCATAATATCCCAAATGAAAGCATCATTCTGAATCCTGCCACATCCAAAATATTTCAGAAATACATAAAGTTTCTAAGAATATTTTGGCTGATTGTGGTGCAGAGGGTATTATGTGTGACACCTCGGACAGAACATCTTTTCTCTAGTAGAATTAGTGTGTATCGGTTTCGAAATCAAACCTAAGATTAGACCCATTTGTTAATCAGAAAAGAGTATAAAAGCAGAAGAAGAAAATAACTTTTTGAAAAAAAAACTATTCGTTCTGATTTTTTCAAGAATTTCTTTCTTAAAACTTAGCCAAATTCATCATCAGTTTGGTGGTAAAGAAACTGACAGAGAAGAGCAAGCACTTTTAAGAGCAGGGTTCCCCAAAAAGAGAGACTCTCTGTCTCTCTCTCTGACGCTCACTGATGCATTACTTCGGCAAGCATTCGGTTTAAATTGCCGAAAGGGTTCGCCCTCCTGGGGAGCACAGTTTTAGAGAAGCGTTGAGTTCGCTCTCACTGATTCGTTTTTAACAGGAGAGGGGTGTGTGTGGGGAAACAACAATCGAGCGAAGAGCGCCATCAATTTTTGCACTTAAGTTGCTTTGAAATTCCCAAGCAGTTTTGGCATGGCTGGCATGGAGAGACGACTGTTAGACTGGCAGTTGAAGGTAACTACCCAGTGGCGCTGGGCTGAATGTGGTCGGTCGAAATAATGCATTACGTACGAGCCACAATGTAATGCACTACCTATGAGATTTTATTTCAGCGCATTTGTAATGGCTCGAGAATTTCTGCATTACAATATGGTAAAAGAATACGCTTGTGTAATGGGGAACCCGAAAGAAACTTCGGCACGTCATTACTTTCTGCATTACAAAATTCTATAAACTCATGTACCGTGCGGAAAATTTGGCCATTTCTTAAGAAAGTAAGGCAGGTTGTATTGGGTTTTTGAATGCATACAGGCGAGAGGTAATGCATTAATAATGGACGTAATAATGAGCATTTGCGCCACTGGGTACTGATGCTGCTTTGTGGTCTTGTGTATTCCTAGAGCCGGCTTAAACATGGATTGACAAATAATTTTCTGTGAATTAAAATCGTACTCCTGAAGAGCTCTCAATTTTGAATTTGAGTACTGCATAATTTTAGAATGTATCGTACTTGGTTCCAGTATTAAAGCTCTTGGATCAAGAAAAATGGCATCAAAAACTCATAGTTGTATCAAGATTTTCGCTTTTGCATCGAATATTCATTCTTATCAACATGAATATTCTTTCATATCTGACATTAAACATACTTGATCCAATTATGAGGTTATCTCTTATTTTCGGAGGATAGATGTATATGTAATTGAACAGTTCGGCCCGATTTTTCCCCTTTAAGGTCTGTAACCAGCATCCCCGAAATGTTTATTTCGTCAAAATACTTTATATAAATAGAAATACTTTCGAACAGCTCTTGAGCATCAAAGTAAAGCCAAGGTGTTCCTATTTCTTAAACTTGGATTGACAAATACAAAAAGTTTCAAGTAAATATAAAGTCACAAGCAAAGCCATTCCCTTTCCATTTCTGAACCGCCGTAGGCAACATGTGGGCACCCTTGTCTCAGCTTAAAGATGTTTAGCAACTTTCTCAAACAATCGACATTTCCCTAATTTGATATTGATCTTCAAATCAGACTTTAATCTTCTTTCGAATAGCATTTCCTGATTCTCTTAGGTATGCATTTACTCTACAGACACTCAAGAACGTATATCTATACACTTGGGTAACGCCTTAGTGCACCAATCAAGACCGAGACAAACAATTTTCAAGTGTCTACTAAGCAATCCGTAAAACTCGTCTGCTTAACCCTCCACACCCACCTCACCTTACTTACTCCCCCACTCCCCACCCATCTGCTCCCATCCCACCTGTCCACAATGCCCGGTAGTTTGTAATTAAAAACGCGCAAGTCGTAAAATAGAGAAACAGAAATCAGTTGAGAACGGGTCGTCGCCGTCGTCGTCGTCGTCAGGAATCGGGAGGCGTCAACGCCCGAAACTGAGAAGAGTAAAATTTAATTTTCCATATGTGTCTGGGGCCAGCCTTCAATCATACGAAAAATGTGCTAATTGCAATAGAAATACAATTTCTATCGTAAAACACAAAAAGGCACAGCCCAACACAAACTAATGAAGCGCAAAAATCTGTTGTTGAAAATGAATTGCACTAATATCGGATTTCACACCGATGCGCTAATGGCTGACGACGGCTTCAACAGAAACGAATGAGAAAAAAATTGCAATCAAGTTGTAGCTAATGTGCAAAGCGCTGATTGGACGAAACCTGACCGCAAAACTACTACAAAAAATAAAAAAGGCAAAAATCAAAATGGAAATTATGATGAGGCCCCGTTTGAGTAAAGAGCACAGCCTCTACAAAGCGGGTTTCACTTTTGGGCGAGGAGTTGGTTGGCACATTCCCAACGACAGCAGCAAAAAATAAACAAAACTCAACCAAAACCGCCAACCAATAACAAACTATAACTAACAACGTAAACTGATATGAAGCTGCTAGTTTATTGGTCAATCAGCCGAGCGAGAGAGGATCGAATATCGAGACATATTCGGTTTCAGGTTGCCATTATATTGAACATGTATATAACCGCGTTGGGCTGGGACTTGCATATTAGACAAAACTCAAATTAAAAATCAGACAGCAAATGGCCAAATCAAATGCAAAACTGTAGTTAGAAACCAGTAAAACCGATACACCGCAAGAAATGAGATGATTAACATTGATTTCCAGCTACTTTTTCGGTAGCAAACACTTAAGGTTGAGCTTTAAAGTTCTTACTCACGATTTTCTATGAAGGTAGGAAGCATCTTCTACCCTACCCCTAGGGTATATATATTCTTGATCAGCATCCGTCTGTACGTATGTCCTTTTGCCTGTCTTTATGATCTTAGGAACAAACAGATCTCAGAGATTTCAAGATATGTAGGTTCGATATGTACTTCTTATATTCGGAGGCAGATCAAGTCGATTTTCAATTTTTGACACGCCCCCTTTCGCCACAGTTTTATACTTAGTTGGTTCATACCTTGGACGCGTATTTAGCTATCAGCATAATTCATAGAACCGCCACAGGATTGGTAAAGATCGGATGAACTATATGCGAGTTATAAAGAAATCAATAGATTATGCTGGGCAGCACTGGCTGCAATAGCGATTGGCAGCACTTCAGACCTATAACACTATGTGTGGCAGCTAACTTAAAGATGATCCAACAATATATACAAACTTTAGGAAATAAAGAGTATATTATAGTACTTTTGCACAAACTTAATATACTCTGTGTACCTTTGGTACAGAGAATAATAATTTGAATAACCAGAATTAAGCAAATGAAGCCAACTCTATGGGCTAGTTATCGAGAGGTTATCGACGCAGTATATTCGATTTCACAAGTGCACATTTGCCGACTATTCCCTATACTAAGAAATCCGAAAGACAAGTGCAATTTTCTATATTTTACTTAAAGAATAGTTTGAATGGTAGGAGCAGAAGTAACAGTAGAAAAATGTAAAAATCTCGATATAAAAGAAATCATTCTTACGGCAGCAATAGCTATAGTCATCAGATCCGGCCGGGTTTGATACATGTGCAGCGTATTTGTACTATAAGACTTCGTGCAAAGCCCTTCCTTCACTGCTTTACAAACATCCGGACAATTTCAATATACCCTTTTCAAGGCTATGCAAATCCAGGGATGCCAGCCACTTCAGCGGTTCGGAAAGTTTTCGAACCTGTGGTTCGGTTCATTTCTTGGTTTTCAGCTGAACAGCGGTTTCGATTTGGTTCGATGGTTCAATGCTTTTTCTGTATTATGATTTCTAAAGTGAATTCCAAGAAATTATCGGCCATGAGGATTTCACTCCGAAAATAGGACAATATTCGTTTGGATTGTCTCAATTAAGAGGACAAAATATGCTGTCTAAAGTATGGAGGATGGAGATTTGGATTAAGGAAAGCAACTTCCACGAAAGGTATGCAGTCTGATGAGAGGCATTTTAAGAGCTCGGTGGGAACTTGCAGGATATGTACGGGACCACAAGTATTATAATATAATGGGCGAACAGCCACATGGTCGATGAGTGGTCTCTCTTGACTTAACCGAAGGTCAAATTCAACTCTTTTTAGGTAAAAGATTATAGTTCCAACATTTCTCAAGATTTTTTTTACCTGAAGGTAAAAGCTTAGTTTCTAAAAACTTGTCAGTGAACTGAACCGAACAGAACTGTTTTGCTTTGTGGTTCGGTTCGTTTCAGCAATTTTGAAAGAACGGCTTTTCGGTTTGCGGTACGGTTTATGAGACAGAATAAGCGGTTCGGTTTGGTTCAGTACCGGTTTGCATCCCTGAAAAAATCACACCTATTAGCGAGGCTAGAGTCGAAAAGCCAGACACACACTGCATAAATTTGTTTTTGCAATCGTGTCGAAGTCTGGCGCTAAGCCTATTTTCTCTATAATCCTTTCGCTTTACTCCAAGGGATAAGCGGAATTTGATCACTTCAATTGAACTTTCGTTTCGAGCTATACTTAAACCTGAAATTCACCTCCCCACTATTTCACAGCACTTTTCCCCAACATATGCCTGCCAATTTTTCTCCGTGTACTTGCCCACCTGTCACCTGTTTGTTGGCCTCCATCGAAGATTTACTGTAGGCCATTAACCATCCAATTGGCCAGCTCTCAATACATTTTGCACTCCGAGTCTTTGCTTGAAGCTTAATGATGAAATTATAAGCAAAAAAAAAAAAGAGAGAAAAAACGCCGAGACAGAGTGAGTGCCCGCCCCGAAACCTGCTCGACTTGCTTTAATTTATGTAGCTGATTATGCTACGAAAGCATATAAACAAATCAATTGAATTGAAAGGCAATGAGAACGTCGACGTCCACGACGAGCGAGGCATTTAATTGGCTTCATTTGCTTTATGGTAGGTGGAGCCAACCAGGCGATGTTTGCTTCACAAGAGGTGGAGACTCGGAGTGTGACCTGCACCATGTTCCGCCTTAGGAGGAGTCAAATTATTGGCCAAAAAACCTATATACTCTTCATTATGAGTATTCTCTACCCAAGGAGCACACATGTTGAACTGCTGCCGCACCCATGCCCCATCCGCAGCCCAGCCAGCCGGGCCAGCGACGACCCACAGCCGTGGCCAGCGCAAAACTTTCCATTCCCGTTTGCCGTTTTCTGTTGTCTGACTGAAAAATGTTATCAAATCACAGCAAAGCACAGGCACAAACGAGCGACCACAAAACTAAGCAAGCCAATTTTCAGCTCATATTAACCCGCAGCACAAAGGCCAAACAACACCAAGGCAGAACCTGACTCCAAATCCAGCTCCGAATGGTAGGAAGACCGGACCCCATTTCAACTTTCTCACGCACTTCAAATTTCAATTGGCAATAAATGTAATGCAAAGCAACACTTTAAATCATTTGCGGAGTCCGGCGGGGCCATAACAACGCCAACACCAATAAGACAACAAGAAGAAGGAGGAGAAGTTGGAGGTGGATTAGCAAAACGCAGTGGGCGAAGAGAGAGAGGAGAGTAGCAAAACAAGTGTAAGAATATTCACGAAATTTCTTTAAAACGAAAATTAATAGGTAAAAGTAATAAGGAATTTGTGAGGATAACTGTAAAGCGTTTTGGAAGCCACGAATGGCAGCCCCTCGGAATCGGTTGGGTTTCCAATTTCTTAAAACAAAAGTACTAACTTTCTCTATTTGGTCAAAGCTTCGGTTTATAGATCACAGAAGAGCCCTAGTTTATTTGGTGAAAGCTTTCGTGTTTCTCTTTCCATTTTGTCTTTTTATTTCGTCTTCTTCTTATTTGTCTTAGGGACAGATCGTCGCTCACGTTAGCAAGCATCTTTGCTCAGAAGCTTTGCCTCAATACATAAGCCCTTACAGCGCTGTCCTATGAATAGCCTTTTTAGAATGATTTAAAAAGGGGAAGGTAATTTCCGCCGAAGGATAATACTTAAAAACTAAGGACCTCAAATAAGTGGCAACTGACCTACCTACAAAAGAAAGTACCTAATTTTGTATAATATTTTGTGGGAATCAAAGGATTTTAGTTGTGGATGCTGTGATGGATAAGATACAGTCACTTAGCTTGTAATCCTTTGAAGACCCTATACCGTGACAGACGAATCATTCTTATTTAGTATCTTATTGGGGAGTTTTCTAAATATTTCTAGAGATTTTCGGATAAGTGATTGAATGTTGAACTAAAATAGGAAAACTTTGGATGTAAAGTGACTGGAACGCTGCAGGCTACTATGTAAAGTGACTGGAACGCTGCAGGCTACTAGATTATAGAGAAGGAAACCCGTGGGCTACTAGATTATAGAGAAGAAAACCGTACGCAACACATCTACTGGGCCTTGAACAGTCGGTTTCAAGTCTCTCAACTTTTGTTATCTAATCTAATAGCCCACAATTTGGGCCACATATTACATAGAAAGGCAAGCAGTTTTAACTCGAAATGAAAGCGTTTATACGAAAATCTCTAGAGATTTCTGGGATACCCCCGACTGAGCCCTGCGGAAAAGTAGAGAATGACTTGTGTTTTGAAATCGTTTTTGTGGTAATCTTTAATTTCGTTTCTGTATAAGAACTAAGTAAAACGCTGGGCGAAACGGCCGAAACAACATTTGAAACAGAAATCACCTGGATGAGTCTTCTTTGAGTCTTTTTGGATGAAAAAAAATTGGGTCACATACAATACTTTCTCACCGTTCCCAACTTCTCGTATCGATATAAGCTTAGAGTTATCGAGAGTTTAAAGTTGAATCTATCGGAATATATGATCACTCTCTGAATTTATATAATGATAAGCTGTCGACTTGAAATTTGTGCGGAATCATCATCAGAAAGTTAAAGTGAAAATTCACTCCCTTTCGGCACGACAACCTAAAGTTTGAAAGAAACTACCACCCCTCCATTTCATTGGTCCTTCGAGCCGGATATAAAAAGAATTCAAAAAGTATATTATGCTCTCGCCCCAGCAAGCATCGGTGGATCCTCCAGACCCATATAGTTAAGTGCAATTTCCACCATTTTTTCCACTCATTCTACATCTCAGAGATGTTTCATGTGCGACTATAAGAAGACTCGAAAATGACTCATGCAGATGAACTCGCAACTGACTCGAAAATGAGTCAAAACTGATCAGAAGTAGGGGTAAAAAACGACTCTTCAGGTAGAGTCAAGGCTAAGGTGTCATTTTAGCCGACGATCATTTATTAGCACCCAACCAACATGTGGAAGATAATTTTGACAAAATCAGCCTAATGAGTCTTTTTCGAGCTGTTTTAATGATTCAAAAATGATAACTATCTTGTGCGATGAAAAGAAGTCTCTAAAATGAATCATGCAAATGCTCAAAATGTCGTTCATTGAATTACTAATTGAAAAGACCCGCAAATGACTCGAATATGATTCGAAACTGATTAGAAGAATGGGCTAAAAACGACTCTTTAAGAAGAGTCGCGGCTAGAGTACCATTTTCTCCCGACTAAAGTATCATTTGTGATCAGAAAATGAGCGCATTTATGACTATTTTAATTAGCTCTAGGACTCGATAATGACTCGACTGTGATCAAAAGTTAGATAAAATATTTGATGGGCAGACTCTATTGATAAGTTATGATTTATTTTCGAGTTTTTTTCGAGTCGTATTTTAATAAACCCCATTTTGTGCATTTGCTTGAGTCTTTTCGAGACTTTATTCAATGGCACATAACAGTTTTCTCTTTTTCATTATCAAAAGGACTCGAAAAAGACTGATCAAGTTGATTTTTATTAAAAGGGTCTTCCACTTAACACCTGAAATGTTACCAAAGCTGAGAGACTTATGGTTTATTGCCCGGAAAGCTGAAGCTTATTTAAATAAAGCAAAATTTTTGGTGGCTTTACTCGTCGTCAACTCTGGCCATACTTACATCTCATCGTCTCCAATTCAAATTAGAAACGGGTAATTAAGCGTTTGCCTAATTGCCATTTCTTTTTCACAAAAATTTGTCTAGTCATAAAAAGCCACAAAACAAAATTTACGAACTCAATCGACTTACCGCTAATGCACTCATAAATCCTCCATGTTAGCGCTTGAGGCACATTTATAGTTTATGGACGACAAAACGCATTTCGCAGTTAGCTGGCTAGTTGAAAAACGAAACGAAAGAAAAGCGCAATGGATTAGAAGTGTAATAGATTTTAATGGTTAGTTTGCTTTAGAAAAAGAAACTAAAGAAAAAACTTTATGTCTAAAGGCCTTAAATATATATGATCATTCAAGTAGAATAGCGGGGGGAAAGTCTTAAATCAGTGGGCCAAGCCTGTGTACGTGGGTTGGCTTTTAGGACTTTGAATTTGGCATTTCAACCCCCCGCCCCCCAATTAAGGTTGTCAGTAAAACGGGGAACTGTTGTCTCCAACTCCATCAAGAAACTCGAAGGCCAACCCAACCTAGCTCAACTTGAAAATCAATATCAAAGGGCAAGGTCCACCAACCAACCAAAAGGCTCTCATGCACTTGAACTAATTTACATAAAGTGAACTCGAGCCTGGTCGCGCCGCAGCAACTTCAAATGCTACTGAAGACGCGACGACGGCGACGGCGACGACGCTTCGTCTGAGACAAATGACTGACAGTCTATAGCCTGCGGCAGGAATCAGAGCCATAGCCAGCTACTTCAGTAGCCAAAGCCGACAACAGGATGGGGAACCGTAATAACAAAAACCAGAAGAATAACTTGACTTCCCACAGATGCTAAATGCGCGTTAAATGATGCTTTCGTTGCGCATGCGCGCCGAACGACATTGCGCTCGTAAAAATCACGAATTGATGGAGTGTCCAAAACACCGATCACAAAATCAGTTTTTCTGTGCACAAAATTGCCGAAACATATGCAGATGAGAAGCAGCAGGCAGAGGCATTCCCGGGCAGATGCAACCGATACAGCAGCAGCAGCAGCAGCAGCAGTAGGCCCTCAGGAGCACTTGGGTGTTTGCTAAGGTCGTCCTCCATTTGGCTGCTGACTGTCTTCTACTTTAGTTGAAGGCAACAAATACATAAAAACAAAACCAAACCAAGGTTATGGCAAGGAGAATATGAAATGCTCTACAAAAAACACTTTAGTTTAGCCAATGACCTTTCCATACTTGAAAATGCACGACTTTTGACTTGAACTTAGACTGGCATATTGACTACCTAGTGCCCAGAAAATTATACAAGAACTTTTAAGCCTGACTTAAGTAATTTTTCAAACCGAACCCGCATAGATAAGTAAGCTCTGGTTTGAGTTAGGTTCGGTTGGATATAAGTTTCTGGAGAGATCGTTTCAGTTCCTTTGCATTTTTATGAACCGGTTCACCTTCGGTTCGATTTTGGTTACTTTACGTTTTACTTGCACTGATCCACCCTGGTCTTTTTATGCATTCGACTCACAATAATTAAGAAAACTCACCATCAAAGCAAGTTAAAAACTTTCAAAGAAGTCGTCGACTGCTTGTTTCGTCTTACAATAATTAGGAAATTCGCAGACGCATCAATTGAAAAACTTTCAAATCAATTAGCTGATATGTGGTTCAGTTTTTCCAATTTCGGTTTATTGCCTTTGCCATAACAGTTAGTGAAACTAGGTTTTTGCTATGTTCATTTGGCAAAATCATTTCATGAAATGGATGCGAAAATGCCTCCATAAACACAAATTCATTAGTTTGAATTGCACACGAAAGTTGAGTATAAATTTGTATTGAATCTACAACATCAGGTTAAATTGGTGCTTCCATCAGCTCTAATAAACTTGTAATTGGAATTGAAATTTTATGATTTTCTTAAATATAACAGGAAAGCGCAAAACTGAGACGTTTCAATCTAAGGAAAAGTCAAGAAACTGCTTAGCAAGCGGAGCTAAGGCGAATGCAACAGGTAAGATATTCAGAAGATCGGAGATCTTTTGAAAGGCGAGCAATCGACGGCAGCAAAATGCTTCTGAGACTCTGGAACCATCGTAAGCACGACGAACCATCGAATAATTTAAAAGGCAGGTCAAGTTGAGATCTGCAGAAGCGCCGAAGCAGGCGAGTAATCGACGCCATAAGCTGCTGATACTCTACAATCATCTCAATTGCAGCTTGATGTACCTGTGGAGCGGCAGAGCATGTTAAGATCTGCAGAAACGTCTTGGCAGGCGAATAATCGACGCCAACAAATTGCTTTGTATATAGCAGTCAGCAGTGTAACCAGAAGCTTGGAGCTGAAGGATTGCCCAGGGGCAACAAATATGCGCAACCAACTGTCTAAACAATCAGAATATTTGCTTTAAGCTAGAGCGTAAGTTAAAGTCGGCCCTGTCAGACTTCGAAATACCCGTTACTCAGGGCAATCAGTGTTTCATAACCTTATGCGGCTCAGATAAGTATGCCACATTTTTTTAACTCCGCCATTTTGAACTAAAACAACCTACGTTTACACGAAAACCCGTCTCTGAATTGGGCACAGGGCCGATTATATATTTTTGAGTTACGTTTCAGAAAGTTTTGAGCTGCAGGAAGACGTTTTAAGATACTGATGGTGTTAATCAAATGGGCCGGAAAATCTCCCAAATTTACAAAAATAATCAATAAAAATTTTCATTATGAAGACGATGTAATAGTTGTCTAATATAAGCGGGTAAATAAAAGTTGCAGTTTTGATGTATTTTTCTATGAGTTCAGATTATGATAGACACACCCGGGTAGTAAAGATCGTACATTACAATGCGCTGACACTATCATCAAGATTTCATAGATGCTAATTGCAAAACAAAAAAACGCTTCGAGTTTCGTTTAGAGTTTTAAATGCTTAAGGGGTCGTAACCAAGCAAGCCGGATAACCTGCTAGTACAATACGGATAGTAACTGAGGCTGCTGGGAAGTTCAAAGTAAAAGTTTAAGCAGCAGCAAAGCATTGCAATTAAAAAACAGAATAGCTTACTGCTTAGTTAATCAAAATTTTGATGACTTGTGCATTTATGAGTGAAGTAATTTCAATAGTGATCGATAGTTTTTATAGGCTAGTTACACTGAGCACATCCAACAATTTACCCTATGAGTTAAAATGCTTAATAACTTTTTGGCTACGCCAGTGTTTTAAGATATTTGTTATGTCAAATTATTAAGTGGGTCAGTGTCCGATAGGATCAGGCTATGACCATGAGTGTTCAGTGTGAATAGCCTACTATAGATAATAATAATAAACTGAACATTAGGCTACGGTGACCGCAAACCCTTGCAAAGAAGTGTTGTCATATTCCTTTCAGTGTGACACAAATGGGTCAATGTGACACCGGTGCATTCAACAAATACCAAGGGAAATCGGTCTTATAAACACAAATTTACAATTGTTCATAGCAAAAATGTTTCTGAAGAAGATAAGAAGAGTTTTACCTTAAAGCAGCTGCATTTAACTGCCAAAGATCGTGCGTGACCCTTCGAATGGCGTTATTGAATCGTGCATGATTCGTGAGTGACGCAAAATGGATATCCTTTCTAAGGGGAGCTTTTATTTTAGCGGTGTGAGCCCATCTACTTTTCAGTTCATTTATGTAAAGACGACGAGCTCAGTGTTATTGTATCGTTCTTAGATGCTACACTATCCCAATGCACAAAAGTTGACCAACAAAGCTCTATATTCCATTTGAAAGATAGTATTTCTATGATCTGCCATGGTTTTCCCTTTACTTTAGTCCCAGCCTGAGTTTTGTTTCCATCTTATGTACCCCTTAACCATGTCTAGTATCGTTGTCTCACTTTGTCTAGGCGGTTTCCACAAACAATTGCACTGCTAGGGCCATGGATCCATGCCAGCATGTAGTCATTTCCTCCAAAGTGCGGCATCTAGGATCATTCCCATCACAATATACCACAAATACCCTCTCCTTAAAATCAATTCACACTCGATGCCTGCCAGACTTTTGCCAGCCTTCGCCGCCTTCCAGTTTCTTTCCTTTCTTGTGGCCTTCCACCACACCACACGCTGGACGTTCTAAGCTTTTGTTATTTACTTTTCGGCCTGCCTCCTCGAGTGCACACCGTGGCAATGGAATGCCACTTGTCTGTCTCGCGCAGAAGTCGTCTCCTTTGCCTGCCTTCGACTGCTGGATTTATGGTGCGGGTTAGAGTTCGCAATGCCTCGATGAGCCGTTGAGTTAGTTTCAAAAATGTTGAAGAGCTGCTGCTGCTGTGCTCCGGCCGCTGCCCAACTAAAGCGTGGCATGGCCAAATGATTTACATTTGCAAGCCGCCTTAAGCCGTGTAACGACTTTCTGGATGAAGTCGAGCCAACCAGACGTACTTGTAATTAATTTTTTTATATGCCTAAAATCGATATGGCCAAGTCGAAAGACCGGTAGCAGATGTTCATAATAAAGTCTATAATTTCGCCAAACGCAACGCGGTGGCATGTAAGCGTTGGCCAGAACACAGGTTGACCCTTTTCTTTTCGGTTTTTTTGCCCAGTCTCTGGTGCATTGTGTCGCGCTGTGGCTCGAAAAATATCGATTACATGTTAGACTTCTCTTCTCTGCTTCGCTTTGGAAATTCAATTCTAGCGAAAACAGTTAAATTCCGGTAAAAAGAAAAACGTTTCCACCATGCGAAAGTCGCTGGCGAACGTTGCGGTGGTCCCGGCGATTATCATGAATTGATCTGTAAGATGTCAAAGCGCAGCCAAAAGAATTGGTTGTGCCTCCACCTTCTCCTCTCGCACACACACACACACATATGGAGGAGACCCACAGCCACTTTGTCTGGGCAGTGGCTTGGGCTACAACTTCGTTCCCAGGCCAGGCCGGGCTAGGCCAGGCCAAAGCCGGGCCAGCAGTGCACACACAATGTTGTTGTTAGAATTGCACACAAGATAACAGCACAATGTTGGCAGGCACTGTTGACATTATGAATGACAGCGGTTATTTATTATGTCTTGACTGCAGAATTTTGGCCTGGTCAAAACGGGAGGAGATGCAGGAGGTAGCATCATCAGCTCAATGGTTAAACATGTCATACGGTAGCTATGTGGGCCAACTTGGAGATGACTTAAGCCTACTCTACTCCGGCTGAGCCTTGGAGTGCCCCCAGATTAATTGATTTCCAACATTCACCAGTCCCCAATCCTTTGCCTCTGCATCCTCAATGCCATATGTAACAAGACTTCTATCACTTCCATGAAAATTGCGTAATTTTAAACCAAAATCCAGCCTGAACTGAAGTCGGCGGCGGTCGTACCGTTAAGTGCCAGGCTCTTCGACTTCATTAGATTGTAATAAACGCGCTTCGGTTACAACCTCCCAACCACAACAACAACGGCAACACCAACAGGAAAACTGACAGTAACATAAAAACAAAAATGAAAGAAAACTCTAAGCTCGTCTTATAAATGCAATTTCGTTCGCACAAACTTCAATGGACTTCATTAAAATATTCGAAAACACAAGCAGTTTAAGCTACCCCAAAAAAAAGAAAAAGAAGTGAAAAAAAACTTGTCAGACCAACGTAGTCGACGCTTGTACTATAAACTGGCGTTGCACTTGGCGGTTGCCAGCTGTGTGTGTGCGTGTGTGTGTGCGTTAAAACCCAGTCCAGCCAACTGGGAGTTCAGAGGTCTAATTGAAAATGCGCAACAAACCTTAAACATATTGAGAGTGTGGCGATTCTTTAGCTTCCTCTGCTTGTTCTTTGCCTTCTTATTCATTAGAACTCAATTTGCCTCGTATAAGAGACGCCCACAAGCAAGATCAGGCTCACGCGCTCCCTCCCCATCTACCGGGGCAACTGGAATGCAAATTTATAACACCAGAGGCAAATTGGGGCCAACTTGTGACAATTTACGATATTAACACTAAATATTTGTGCCCCGTCGTGATTTACGTTTTTGGTTGAATATGGAAAACGAAAAAAAGGAAGACACTGAGGCGACGAGTGAATGCTCTTTGTGAGAGCGGTGAGGGCTTAGTTTGAAATCAACATTAAGAAACAAACGAAAGAAAATGTGAAAAAAAAGTTTTTAATCGATCCGACCATGTCTTTCTCATCTCTAATCCCCATGTGGTCCCACATGGCGGATAAGTAATTTTGAATATATTTTAGTTGAAATTGATTATTTTTTGTAAGCCATTATTGTTTGTCTCAAAGCTTTCGTTTTGCATGCTAATTTGCTCAGAAATCTTATAATAGGTACGGATTTTTCGAGGGAAACGTCGAATATACGTCCATGCCTAAGCTCAATTGTCCTAAAAGACGGAGAAGTGGCAAAAACAAGCAAAATGTGTTGATAACAAGTGGTGGTGTTCCAAGAACACCTTAACACAGTGGTGGGCACAAAAGTTTGAAAAAAGGGAAAGAAAAAGAAGCACGTTTATACAGAAGGCTCAAGTCGACAAGCCAGACACAAGCTGCATATACTATATTTGTTTTTGCAGTCGTCTCGATCGCGCAGTGAGTTTGAGCAAAAGATTTCTTATTTTGATCAATTTTTAATTGCACGGCGCCAGTTGCCCTAAATGAACTCTCGAAGCAATTGGCGCAAGGGCTTGCCCACCACTGCTTTAATATAATCACATTTAGGCCGAAAGAGAGTCTTAGATCCACGTAGAACAGATGTTTTAAGTAGGCTTTTTTCGAATAAGGAAGGAATTCATTTGGTATAAGCAGACACTATTCCTTTTGGATGGGTATTCAACTCCTCATATTTCACGCTAGAAAGTTCAAGACCGTCACTCAATTTGTTTGTGTTTAATTTTTTAAAAAACCACAAAATATACAAATATTTATCGTCCACTTAAAAATGTTCATAGACTATGCACTGAAAGGTAGACAGTCGTCTAAGAAGACAAGTAACTTCTTTTGGCACAGTGGTTTAGAAAAGGAGTTGTGAGTTGATGGACTGATTTCTGAACAAGCTAGATTGACTATCGGAACAGGGCTTTCAAAATATTTATATGCTACACTCATCTGAAAAGAAAACCTAAAAAGAAAAACTGCCTTTAATTCAACTTTCAAGGCATATTGCTAACTGAACGACCAGATTTTGAACTACAAGGAAACATTTCTGTCAGTGTTTTTTAATGAAATGGTCACCTAAATATAAGGTCAGTTTTCCTAAGCGTGTGTAAAGAGTCAACTCAAGCATTAAGCTGGAAGGAAGCTGTCAACAAGCCGAGTGGCTTAGATGTCGGAACGTCGCCTTAGAACGTGAAGGTTGTGCGTACGAACGTACAGGAAAAGTGGCCTTATATTTAGGTGACTATTTGGTCAAAAACTAACCGACTGAAAAATTGTTGCAAGTTAAAATGGCTATGTTCTTTGGGGTAATTTGACGTTAGATTGAGCGTATCGACAATGGCCGACAACATTAAATCGCCATGTCATTAGTGTTTAATTACCAGAGGACGAAAAGCATCTAAAAGTCTCGAAATTATTGAACAGATTCCGTAACATTGTTGGTCTTTAAAAAGCTTCTAGTCGAAAAAGCGATGTTAGCTTTTTCATCACGACTCGACTCCAAAATCTACTTATAAAAATGGCAAAAAGAAGCTACCATTTAAATACAATTAGTATAGTTTTATTTTAATCACCAGCGGACCATTAAATTCCTAAGCCTCTTAAACTTGACAACATTCCAACTTAGCGAAGAGGCTCGACCAAAGAGTATTTCACGAAATTTGTTTTAAAGTCTCGCATTATTCTTTGGTTTATGCGTTTTTATTGTTTGCCTGCAATAATTTTGAAGCTTAAAGCGTTGCCAGACAATATCGAAACGAGATGGCCAGACCACAGAGCCGACGCATTAAGTGGAGCAATTCAATAAAATTTTACGATAATTGCCAATGGCAGGCAAAGCGAGGCAGGCGTTAAGCAAGCAAAGCCACCATAACTGACAAATGAAGCAATTCGGGCAGATTTTGCGAATGATTTAATTATATAGTACAGAAATCGAGAAATCGATGAGCAAAAATTGGCCGCACCCAAAATTTCACCTCACGCAATAATAATTAAGCCATCTGCTTTTTCTTTCTCATCGCTCGCTGTCTAATGGGAAATACGAAAATGGGTCAATGAATGGATTTGTTATCATCAAACTGTAACCGAAGCGAAACAACATCTCATGCACACACAATTTGCATGGACCAAACCAAAATTACAAATTATAAATTCCATAAAAAATATTTTTAATAAGCATTTCCATTTGACGTTTGGGGCTGACATAGAAATCTGCACCGTTGGCTATTAGCAATTAACTGGGTCTATTATGAGTTTTGAAGCTCCGAAACAAAATAATATTTGACATGCTACAAGGCAGAAGAAGATCGAAACGAATCGATCGCATCGCCGCCCAAGAAATCAAAGAGCAGGGGGAGCAGGAGGAGGAGGAGGAGGCTATAGGAGGAGGGGCAACTATGCGCATAAAAGCCAAATGCCATAATAGCCAAATTAATCAGTCACAGGTAACAACACGAGACTCGAAGACTGAGCGACCCGAGACCTGAGACTGAGACTGAGATCAAGCCAGGCGAGCGAGGCGACGTCCCGCCGGGTGCGTTGATGACTTAACAAAAATGTCAAGAATACAACAACTACAACAACAACGACAGAAAATATATGAGAGTTGCGAGGAGGTTGAAAAACGAACTTGACATGCCCTTGCCAAATTTTGATATTTAAAATTCCCAAAAAAAAAACATATTTTAATTTGTTAAGCTAGTTTTAAATTCTTTTAAAAATTGGATGTTTCATAGCATACTTCTTAGAGTAGGTTTAAAAACCAACATTATAGGCACACAATGGCCCATTAAGCCCCAAACGCCCGACCCTTTATGCCACATCTATTCCCCCCTACTTCATTTCTTTTCTGCTGTGGTTTAAGTTTTATTCAAAGGATTTTCACATTCCTAGGGTATACATATTCCCAAATGTATGCAAGCCATGGAATCCATTCAGCCATTGTCTAACACTCAACTCACATTTGGTTGGTGGTGTGTGCCTTAGTTTGTTTGTTGTTGTGTTTTTTGTTTCTCAATCGGGTTAAAGTGCCCGCCGGCTAACCAGCTACCGTTTCACATTAGATGGAGACAATGGCGCCCCATCAAAGCTGACAAAAATGTAATTGTTATACACATAGACCAGCGCAAAAATGGTCTTCGGGGGGGGGGGCGGGTGCGGGAGGAGCCGCCATCAATAAACGAGGCATACCGCTGAACCGGACTGGGAACGGGAAATTGTCTCGCATGAATGTTAATTGAAATATGCGTATGAATGATGGATGGAACGATGGAGGGGGGCAAGGAGCCGGGGGTTTGACAGCAAGAGAACGAACCAAAGATGGACTTTCACAATTATTGATTGATTTATTGATTGAAATCTGCGCAGCAGTTGCAGCATTTCTCTCTCTCTCGCTCTCTCTCTCGTTTGCTCTTTCTCTCTCGGGCCTTGCGATTTTGTTCAAATTGCGTTTGGTCCAAGTTCGTTGCCTAAGTCTTTTGATTTGTCTTCTTTTTTTCCTGTGCTGGCGCCCAGCCGCGTTGTGGCAAAAGAGCGAAACCAAACAATAAATAATTAAAGCAATTAAAAACGCTAAAACAAACATTTAACAAGCAGCGGCAGTTTGAGAGAAAAATAACATTTTTTGGCCAAATTTTGCTTGGGTATGTGAGCTGTGGGTTAGACTTGTGGATACCCAGCAAGAGAATAAAGCAAGAAACTGAAGTTAAATCAAAACGAGAGCTTAAATATTTTCAAAACATCTTTTTCCCACAACGACGCATTTTCCGACCGATCGTTCGTATTGAAGCTATATGTTATAGTCATACGATTTGGACAAAAACTTGTAGAATTGGGTGAAAGCATGTGAAACAAGCAATTACAACATTTCGTGATGCTACCATTAAAACAAAAAAGTTTTTCTAACTAAGACAGTTTCTCAGACCTATCTTTTGTATGGCAGCTATACCATATAGTTGTCCGATTTTCATCAAACTCGACAAAATTATGAAAAAGCATAGAAAATCTATAAATACAAAGTTTGGAAACGTTTCCATTGAAAAGAAAACAGTTTTTCATACTAAAACTAGTTTTCCGACAATTTGTTCCTATGGGAGCTATCAGATATAGTCATCTAATCCGGTCGGTTCCGACATATTAGTAGCGTGCAGCAAAAAGAAGACTCTGTGCAAAGTTTCAGCTCGATAGCTTCAAAACTGAGAGACAGACAAAACTCAATCGACTCAGCTCGTAACCCAGATCGAGAATCTATATAGTTTATGGGGTCGTAAGTGAATCTTTCTATGCGTTGCAAACTTCGGTGCAAAATTATAATATACCTTGCAAGGGTATAATAATCTGGTGAGCCAAGGTTCCACCAACTTGGGAACTGGAACGAGAACCGATGCACATAACATTCCAAATGGAAATATCAAGTCTCTGACATGGAGCTCTGCGTTTTAAAGATGGTTCAGTAACAAATCTCTGAACCTAGGTAAGCCTTTTACCCAAAAATAGTTCATATAGAGTTTAGCAGTTCACTGGTTCAAGGTTTCCAACCAGATTAAAGGGAGTTTCAAAGTAATTTAGACACACTATTCCAGCTATGATCAGGGCTTTACTTGGGAAAATTTTTTAAAATCTAGTAAATTGTTCTATGATAGGTTTGGCAATGATTTATGAAGTTACAACAATTAAAACATTTCCCAAAATCTCTTTTATCGAAAACTATTTAAAGAGTTTTGGCAAAAAGACTGAAAATCACTTTCATCACTTTCTGTTCACCCTTAGCAAGTCTCATCATTCCCATTGTTACCTCTTCATTTCTTATCTTGCCCCCAAATCGCGTCTAAATGTTGCACATTTATCAAAGAATAAAAAAAATTAAGGCCCAAGCCCCTCTTTTTTTTTAAATAAAAAGGTCAACGCACAGTTATGCGAATGGGATCTTTCTCTTCCCCTTCTACATGATCATCATCTTGCTACAGTTGGCTGTTTTGTTTCTTGGGTCGTGTACTAACTCTATTTCCGCTCGGCAAAGTACAAGCCAGACTTTGCAAACTACAATTAAATTTCTGTAGCTGCTTTTAATTTTTTGCACAAGAAAATCTAATTCTATTTTGCCTTTTTCTTTTGCAATTACAAAGAATTTTGTTGAACAAGAAAAGGAAATCAGTTTATAATGTTCTGAAATGGTTGATATGTTGATACGCAACTTCATTTGACTGCTGATACTTAACTTGTTCATAACTTGTCATCACTTTCCTGACCCCCGCACCCCCAATACTCTTTCACCGACGCCTGGCATTTGTTATAGTTAAGAGGGTAATTTGTAAGTCTCCGGCTGAATAATTGTCAGCGATAAGCTATCGCATTGCGCTGACATGTTTCAAGCATTACAAAACCAAAACCCACAAGCACTGGTGCTGGGGGCCCCCCCAAAGAGTCACACCAGCATCGGCGTTCCTTCTTCTTTCTACTCCTTCTACTCCTCTTTATGTGGCACGCGAATTTCACACCACAAATGGAGGCTGGAGGCTGGGCAGGCTATGTAAACATGCTCCACCTACCTGGGCACAGCCCCTAAAACCATTTTGTGAATTTGATTAATAAAACCTTACAAGAACCAAACCAGCAACAAGCTACGAGCAACCAGCCAACCGATGGAAGACAACTGATAAGCAGCAAGGTATAAGCTTACCTAGGGGACGACGACTGACTCCTCATCAACGTGCGAGGAAAGCTAATCTTTCAATTATAGACAATTTGTCAAATGACTCTCGTGGAGAAACTGCAGACAAGAGGGTGCAGTCTCCTCTGGTCTGCGTCTACGCCATCGCCAACGTTGCCTGACGTAAACGAAGTCATCGGCGCTCAATCATAGACCCATTTATAGGCGTCGAATTACAAGAACAAACTAATCGAAATCATTTATCACGCGTCACACGATGCAGCCACACAAAGCAGGTTCTTCGCTCCGTTGCTGTATTATGTTCCTTCTCTCCATGTACCCAACATCTATGTATGTACTGTAAGGTGGGCAGCAGCAATCAGCACCTATTGTCAGGCTGGAAGAACTGGGAACTTGCAGCCAAGGGAGATGGTTGAGTAATATGATTAATTGGTAAATTATTGAAACTAAAAGGTGGCCCCCTTTTTTTTATCGAACAAACATTTCTGTGGATGGCTGTGGGGGGGGCCTTAAAAGGGATATCAAGTTCAGAATGCTGGTTGAAACAATAAATGGATTTTAGGCTGAAAATGTGAGAATATTGATCGTATTGTCGTGTGGGTTTCAGCAGACTTGCAAGCCCAATAAGTGTTTTTAGAGCTTTGAATCGATGAACAGTGATTAATGCTGGCACATAATACTATTCGGAACCTTGCAAGCAGGCAAAACGGTTGTAAGCCAAAGCAATCTATATTCGAACCGCTAAGTCTACTTGATAAGCCGAACCGAACCGAGAACCACAAGTCTTCATATTCTACTTCTTACAATTAGGATATAAGAATAAGGATTTTAATCAAAATTAGTCTGGGAGTTTGATTCTATCTCTTAAGAAAATGGCAGCTTCTCATTTGCCATTAAATCAGTGGTGGGCACAAGATTTAAGTTTGCGAGCAGGTGAACTACGACAAAGAAAAGCAAGCACAAACAAGTAACTAAACATGTTTAATTGCAGCTTTAGCCCGACTGACTGACCAACATCTCAGATTTAATATAGAACTAAAAGATTGCTGACAAAAGTCAATCCCGAAGTGGTTAAAAAAAAACCGGAAAAGTTTCTTGTTTTCATCCGATTAACTTAAAACTAGATTTAATTTACTTGTCTAATATTTCTATAAAGAATATAGGAGAATTTTCCGGGAATTTCCCCCATCTCGTGATGAATTTACCAACACCACAAAATCGAATCACAAATTATGTAGAACACTGTCCTCACGACATAATTTGTGATACGATTTTGTGATGTTTGAAAATCCGCCAAGATGTTGGGAAAATTCCCAGAAAATTCTCCTATATTCTTCATAGAAATATCAGACAAGTGAAGTGAAGTGGCCGGGCTGGACTGAAAGCCAAACGTTCTATATATATTTATATGAATTTCGGCTTGTTTCTCTCTTTGGAACAAATAAATAGATTATTGATGCCTTTGAGATGATACGGGATGGAATTTATTATGTCAATGGGACATTCTATTGCTTTTCGTTGTCTTATACGTTCTATGTAGCAAGCCAAAATTACACCTGATATTCTACCCAATTTGTTTCTTTTGACCTCTTAACATATCTGGTGTGGATCATTGAATGTCAATTCTAAACTTTATAAAAGATAAATAAATATCAATCACTGCCATAGTACAAATGCGTACTGTTTTCAGGGCACAATATGTGGCGTGATCAAGGGAAAGCTCTGCAAGAAACTCAACAATAGTGTTCCATCATCATGGGCCAAAAATAATTTGTCTTAAAAAGTCCGAGCCTTTTTCAATCTCATGCCTTGTGTGCTTCTCGTTTTTGCACAAGAGAAAGAGATCTACACCTTAACGCTGATTCCGAAAAGACAAAGCTTGAGAAGCTTTTACATGGCTAAAAAGTTACTTAAAAGCTGGCGTCAATAGCTTGTGAAGGTGACCGGGTATGTAAGTTTTTTGCAGAAAAACTTTCTCATAAGATGTCCCGAGGCGGGACCTCTCTCACAGCAAGGCACACACACACTACCCGCTGCACCACACTCGACCGCATATTCGGTTAAGCTTTACAGAGAATAAGAAGATCCATTTGAACTGAATATGTTTTAAATGTCCATTATTAATTCAACGATAATGAAAATTATGTAAGCGTTGATTATTTATCATATTCTTTGGTTGATTTTCAGCTCCGTTGGATGATTTGAGGATATTCAAGACATATGCAGATGGATACTGGATATCAACTGATAGATATTTTATAATATAATATTAATAACCTTTTTCTAAGAAAACAACTTTAGTTCAGCAGGTAAGTATCAAAACCTATGCCTGAAAAAGGGGTAAGCCATCATTTAAAGCCTTCATTTTAACATCTTCTTGAAAATCTTCCATCACCCCACCGTACACATGATTTACATGATCTCAGCCCCCTGGAGCATTGAACAAAACTCACACGATTTATTTTCTTTCTTTTTCAATGAAAAACCGGCCTGAGCAAAATCAATTTTCTCTTTTTGATTATATTTTCCCCCGAATTCATTGTTCTATTTAGCCGGCAACAAATTGAGCGAAAACTTTAATCGACGCATTAATTTTCCAGTTGCATCTTCATTGAAAACTATTTAAGCCAAATTGTTGCGCTATTTTGTGCTCATGATTGTTACAAATTGTTCAATTAAAGGCAAGTAGAGGCTCCTCTTGGTCGGTAGCTGGATGGTGGGTCGGCCGGTGAGTGAGCCCAGGGGCCAGGCACTCTTCTCCTGATAATGGATGTGCGTTTAAGCAGACCCATGATAAATTGTCCCAGCGAACAGCAGGTGTCGCTAACTCTCTGAGTGTGTGTGTGTGTGTTGGTGTGTGAGAGAGCAGCGTGTAGAGAAACGATTTTCCCAGTTCGCACAATTTAGTTAATAAAAAATAAAAAGCGAACATTTTCATATCAAAAACCCAACTGCCATGACCTGAGGCATCTTCTATTGTAGTTGTTGTTGCTGTTGTTGTTGCTATGGCAATTAGGGGCGTGATTTTCAGCCATTTGTGCATTTTAGCATAATGAAGGCGCAATAAAGTGTTAATTGGTTTTAATAATTTGTTTCGAGTTGCATATTTGCTTGATTTAGTGCAACGAGCTGAATAATTTATGATCAAATTATTGGATTGTGGACAATTATGTTTATTATTATGCATGATCATCAGCTACGGGTTTGACCCAAAAGTTATGAAACACACACAGAGAGACAAAGTTATGAGCTCACCTCATAAAAATAACGCCACAAGGAATTTCCGTATGACAGAGGCCCAGATTCCAATTTTAGCTTTGGTGCGTGGCAAGTACCGCAAAACGAAGGCAAATCTCTCACCAAAAATTTGCATATTTAATTAATTCACCGAAATACAAACCGAAAACCCCCATAAATATTTCAGCAAAAAATTTATACATAAACAAATACATACGAGGGCGGTGGGAGAAGTTGTTTCAATTAAGCTGGCGTTTGGACTTGGAAGCCACAAGTCAACATATTCGACTTCATATATTTGGGACAAATAAGAATAAGGATTTGAATGCTGTTCAAAATTGATCTAGGAGTTCGATTCTCTTTCTTAATTATCTCTTAAAGCTTCTCAGATGTCACTAAATCAGTGGTGGGCACAAAATATAAGTTTGGGAGTTCAGTTACGACAAAGAAAACCAAGCATAAACAAGTAATGAAACAAGTTTAACGATAGCTTGAGCCCGACTGACTGACCACCATCTAAGATTTAATATTTAATATAGTTATATAGTTACCCATAAAAACTTCCACAGTTCAACAAACCACCGACTCTTTGAACTGCCCTCGCAGCACCAACCAACCAAGCGGGGTATGTACTCTAATTCGGTTGTCAAATCGTTTTCTGTATTTTAAATGAATTCCGTTTTAACAAAACAAAAAAAGAAATCAAAAAAGGAATAAATATAGACAAAATGTTTTGCCTATTTAAAAGTGTATAAAACCATATTATCAACAAGATTTATGATATCAACCAAAGTGGCTGGAAAAAAATACTCCGCCTTGATAATATATAAATTTTAATTAGCGCCGCTGACGACGACGACGACGACTCCGACCAGCCAGATGGAAATCGTGGCGCGAGCTTGTTTCACTAATTAAGCCAAAAAGGCGAGCGTGATCTTTAATAATTTCGAAAATACTTGGATTTTTGTAGAATCCGATCTGATCTGATATCCCGCAGTGTGAAATATATTTTTGATGAGAATTTATCATTTTTAGCCTCTGTTTCGTGTCTCCTTTTTACGTTTCTTTGTCGATCATAAATTGGTGCAGGCGGCAGACAGCAGGCAGGTCGCGCAGGTCTCCAGTCTTCGGGCTGCCGCTGTTGCCGCTGCTGCTGCTGCTGCTGATAAGCATCTCCAAAGCCGAGAATTGACTTCACCATCTTCTTGAGCCAGGGTGCTGATTACATGGCTGACTGTCGCCCTGGCCTTGGTGGATAAGAATGATGCTTTGCCTTAAAATTTCATGAGCGGTTTGTGCTACTTATAAAGTGCTGAAGTGAGGAAAGACAAAGTATGCAGGCGAGATTGAAAAGTGCAATTTGGAAGGTTTTTAAAGCTCTATTGAATGAAGCGATGGGTAAGCCCTTCCTCCGAGTTATTTTCTGTTGTTTAGGTTGGCTTGCTCCTAAACTCACATTTGGCGCCCACCACTGATTTAATTGTTTCTAAGCTATTTTCTCGGTCAGTTTTAAAGCTATTGCCACCAAACTTTGTACGAAGTCTTCTGGTATAAATACTGCACATTTGTCGGAACCGGCAGGATCGGCTAACTATAGCATTTAGCTGCCATAGGAACGATTGGTCGAAAAATTAGTTCTAGTGAGAAAAACTTTCTGGTTTTTAATGCAATCGTCTCCAAACTAAGTATTAACTAGTTTTCAGTGTTTCTTCATGATTCTGTAAGGTTTGATAGAAATCGGACATCTATATAGTATAGCTGCCATAGAAAAGTAAGGTTAGAAAAATAGTCTTAGTAAGAAAAACTTTTTTGTTTTCAATGGAAACCTCTTTAAAATTGAGATATATTTATTTTATAAGCTTTCACACAATTCCTTAAAGTTTTGTCAAAATCGGATGACTATAGCATATAGTTGCCATAGAAATAATCGGTCGAGAAACTAGTTTTAGTGAGAAAACCTTTTTTGTTTTCAAAGAAAATGCTTCCAAACTTTGTATTTCTTAGTTTGCTATGCTTTCCCATGTTTCCACTAAGTTTAGTCGAAATCGGACATCTAAATAGTACAGCTGTCATAGAAGAGTAGAGTCTGAAAAGTAGTCTTAGTGAGAAAAACTTTTTTGTTTTTAATGATAATGTCCTGAAAATTGGCAATTATTTATGTGATATGCTTTCACACAATTCTACAAAGTTTTGTCAAAATCGAATGACTATAGCATATAGCTGCAGTACGAATGATCGGTCGAATAAGAGGTTTATTGAGAAAAACTTGTTTGTTTTAAGGGAAATCGACTCCAAATTTCTTATATGTTCGTTTGTTAGGCTTTTGCACGATTAAAGATCGGTGGTAAGATGGTCAAGTTATGAGCAAAAGAATGTTCGCTGCTGGAGCTTAGCAGCAGCGCTGCTTGCAGCATCAAAATTCATGCTGACCGCATACTTTTGTTGGTTCAGAGTATATTGTAGTCGGGCTTGAACGACTTTCTTAATTATATCACCTTGTATTTGAAACCATAGAAATGGGCATAGAGACAAAGTGGTGGGTGGGTTAATTGTTGTTTTGAGTAACTCACTTCGATTAACTGCAAAACTATTATAAAGTTTACCAACACTTTCAAGCCTTCCTTAGGCCCGCTCCACTGCACAATGTTGCCTTTATGGTTTGTCATCTTTGTTTTAAGGCTCAATCATTTCTTGTCTTGTTGACATCTGTCAATTACTAAATGTCTCAACCTTGTCTTCCTCCTTCCCACTCCTTCTTCTTTGGCGATATAAAAACCACATGAGACAGGCAAATACAAATGCGAACCGCATGAAGAGCTAATGACAAACATAGCTAAAATTAGCAATAAAAAAAAATTTCACCAAAATAATAAAAACACGTGAAATATGGGATGAGATGCGTCTATAGCGATTTTCAGATTTTATGGCCTATTAAAACAGCCTGAACATTAAGCGTTTCTTTTCCCTGACCAGTGCCCGGCCCGGCTCGGCCCAGTCCGGCCCAGACACAGGCACGAGAGCACGGGCGGCTCTCCAACTCTATTGGCGTCTCTATACTCGTACGTAACCTAATTGATGTTAGTTCATAATTTTCCTTTGGAAAATGTAGCAATTAATTGCATTGCACATAAAACGCGTCAATGCCCCACTGTGCGAAGCAGAAGAAAAAAAATCCACACATTGCGCAATGTGCTACAGCTTGCAGCAAAAGCCGCTGCGAATCAACCTGGCAAAGCCCAATAAAAGTTTACATGACAGCAAAACAAAATACAGAGCAGGTTAAAAGTCGAGAAGTGGGCGATAAGAGAAGTCGGAGACATAATGCTCTTTCAAAAGATGTGGCTAGAAGGGTTCTAAGATGGCTTTGTTTTTTAAATATTCCATTATTATTTCCTTTTTATTGTAGACAAGGTGTGAAACACTTGAACAAAACACTTAAATTGATTTAAATTTATTCTTTAATCAGAAAAAACTCCAATGTATATGTAACCACACAGAGAAAACAATATTAGCTACAAGCCGCATGTCGAAAATGCAAATCTATGTATAATGAAGCTTAATTTTACACCACAAATGTAGAAAACAGTAAGATTCCAGTGGCATGTAGAAAAACTGCATGCTACATGTAGAAATCAAAATATCGAGGCATGTACTATAGAAACTGCAAGGAAATTAGCTCTAAATTTTTCTTACATAATTTAAATCCCACACGAAAGCTTTAGGTTTTCTACGTTACCGTTGGGAAACGGTCAAATTTTTCATTTAGAAAACTGCTCTTCACACGTGACATGTAACTAAATGTTACTCATTCCAAATGCTGCAAGACTACACAAAGAAAATGCATACGAAACGGGTTCGCTTGTCGTCGCTTGAAACTTCCCTTCATTACTGTGATTTGCGCCACGGTCGCGCGAGTGCTTGATGGTAGTATGGGCTAAGATGCCGGCATTTGTGTTTATGTTGCCGAAACAAGGTAAGTATGAGCTGTGAGTTTGAATCCAAGATAAGATTTTAAAAAAATGCAATTTCAGCGGGGCATGTAGAAAACCTATAATACGTACATACATACATGTAAAATCCCTGTCAAAGAGTGTAAAATCCCTAAATTTTCATGTAAAGGGAACTACAACTTAAAAGTTTGATCAAAAATATGTTTTAATAGTCCGAAATGTACTTAAATATCCCAAAGCATTCTAAAATCAAGAATTTTTGAATATAAACTAACTTAGGCTGAGATTTCAATAATATACCATCAATAAACAGATAAGATTAAAACCCATTGATTGTTATTCCTTAATCAAGCGAAACTTTTCTACTTTTTCTACCAGACTTAACTTTTTTCTTGACTCAACATACTCCTCATCTCTTAGGGTATATTCCGAAATATTGTTTATTTTTATTTTCCTTTTTTTTATGGGGTGTAACCCAAACAAACACATGTGTGGGCTGCTCTACGATTTCTATATGCCAAAACAGTAATTGGAACAGCAACATGTCGTATAAATAAACGTTTTCTGTTAGCAGTTTGCCTATTTAAAACTAATAACGCTGCTGATGATGCCAAGGCTCTCGAGTGGAGCCCCCTTGACTGGGACCCACCGCTGCTTCTACTAGATCAGCTTGGTTCGAGGTGATTTATTGAAAATTAAATTTTTCACCAACAGAGGTCGAGAGATGCTAAACAACAAAACAAAAAGCCAAGCTAAATTTTTGCAGGCAGCAAGTTAATTATGACTGCGGTTTGGTTTGCGGGGAGTGGAGAACGGAGAATGGAGCATGAGAGGAGTGTGTTGTCTGGGGGGGGGGGGCTGGGCAGGGCAGGTTGTGAGATGGAGATGGCAAGTTCCACAAACAAGTGCGCCAGGTTATTTTCTGTTAATTAGTCTTACGTGATGAAACTTCATAGCCGATGGGTGGTGCCTATGTGATGGAGCTCGCCCACTCTTGCTCTCTCTCTCTCTCTCTCTTTCTCTCGCATACTCTTTCTCTCAGTCTCCTTGTCTTATTCACTTTGATTTTGCGGTATATTTAACCCTCAAATGATCTGCAAGATGTGGTGACTAAAGCGGATACAGCGGAACTGGGACAGACTAAACTTTGGGCTTGAATAAATAAAATATTGGGACAAAGGTCCAAACTCAGGCTCCTCTCAGTCTCTTGGCTGGGTTGCCCTTTATTTTTGCTAATAGCTAGTTACTTTGAAGCTGGCGCCAATTGCTTGCGAAGGTGGCCGGTTGTGTATGATTTTCAAAAAAAATCATTTGAATTAGATGTCCCGAGGCGGGATCGAATCTACGGTCTCTTGCACAACTTGTACTATGAACTTGACTTTAATTCATACTTTAGACGGCTAAATCTCAGTCACCACATAAGGGTTAATGCAGTGAGGGCTTGTACCCCAACAGCTGTCCAAAATTTCGCCGTTTACGTCGGTGGCATTATAAAACTTCCAACAAAATGGCTGGAATCCTACATCTGTCCTGCCTATTTAAGCTAAAGATACACAATTTTCTCCAATTAACAATTTATGATAGGAAAGAAGAAAAGAGAAAAAAGAAACTTCATGAAAGCAAACATTGCTAATAAAATTTATGTGGCCAATTTAAATACACTGAAACAACAACAGGCACAACTGAAAACGAAAAAATAAATAGCAAACTAATAATAAAAGAAGGTGTAAAGACTTAAAGGCGGCAGTAACCAAGCGGCCAACTACAACAACTAATCGAACTGCTCATCAATTGGCCAAAGCCAGGTAATGGTCGGTCAGGTTGAGAGACGACGACGACGACGGCGACGGCGACCCAAGCGATCGATCGAAACGACAACGTTCCACAAATGCAGAAGGATGAGACGGGGCGAAGACGATCGATCTTGGCAGCCGGCAGCGGCCAGACCAAGCCCCATCTAGGAAAGCGCAGAAAACAAAAAGTGGGTGAAGCGAGAGGCTGCAGAGTTGAAGGCGGGTGGCCAAAAACAAACGCAGACTCATACGCAACTTAACCGAAAAAATGTTAAGAGACAGTGGAATGCAATGGCAACTTAATCCACATCCAAATGGGCTCAATTTGTAATTGTGTGTCAAATCTTTTAAATAATAATAATAATAGCAGACTCTATTCACTTGGCCAACAAAAAAGTGTTTACAGTTTGTAAGCCACGAAAAAAAAGCCATAACATCATGCAGTTACGAAACCGATAAAAATTTGATGGTTCATTTCAGTTTGTTTTTTAATACTCAACACAATACGCCTGTTAGAGTTAACAGTCCGAACTGGACACAATTAAAATTGTGTTATACCTAATATTTTACCATAGCTGTGCATGGTTTATAATTTCCAGCTAAGTTTGTATAGGTAGGGCCTAATTCTTCCAAAGTTCCATTTAGCGAACCGCCGGTCAAATTTGGTGCTTGAGATGTTGACCAACGATTAAGGCATTTGGTTTTCTCAACAACCAGTTCCCGATATCAATAAATAATTGATTGAAACGCTCTTAAAGGAGTTAAAATAATAGATCCAACCTTTGTTATTAGGGTTGCCGGACATATGAATAGTTTTTGTATCAATATTTCTTTCGATATTGGAATGGAATCATTTCGATATTGAGATTTTGTTGTAAAAAGATGGATACCATCGAAATTTTTAAAATTATAATTATTTTAAGCCTATTTAGGGGCTAAAAATGTCTTTTGAACCTATTAAACAACATTCGAACTGCTTTAATAGCCTAGATATCAAAGCTTCAAAGCACTATTGGTAGTCCTGAAAATGATTAATACTTAATTTAGATTTAAATCAAATCGATTTAGACTTAGATTTGATGTAGATTTAGATTTCATGAAAGAAAATCTAGCGTCTTAAATTATAGTTTGTGGTCAGAATATGTAAGAAAAGCTGAAAGCAATTTATTATGTATTTGTTAATGGTGAATTGATGTCACTTACGCGTTCTTAAGTGAAAGAGGATGGTTGTGGTGCAGCGGGTAGTGTGTGTGCCTACTATGCAAGAGGTCCTGAAGTTGATTCCGCCTCATTACATCTAATGAAATAGTCTTTCCTTTAAAATCTTACACACCCGGTCACCTTCACCTGCTATTGGCGACTGTTTTGAAGTAAGTAAGCTTCCCAGACTTTGCCTTTCGAACTCGTCGTCAAACCGTAGGTCCCTTTCTCTTATACGATAATTAGAAACGCACATACCGAAAGATTGAGAGGAGCTCGGCTTGGCTCTTTGGCCTGTGTAAAGCCAATCATTTATTACAAGTGAAAAAGACAGGATGAAATTAAGAAGGAGTTTGTGACGAACGTCAGTCGAAGAGAACTGTGCAGATATGGAATCACGAACATCTTAGACCGATCAAAAAAAAACCCCATAAAGTATAGTTCTACTGTTTCAATAGGCACGTTTGCATTCTAAAACGTAATAAATAAATAACCGTCATATTACTAAACCTCAGCTGAATTTAAGCCATCCATTTAAGCAACCCAAGAGCGCCGTGTAATTATCTTCGAAAAGAACGGTCACACTAAAATGATATTAAGCCCAAATAAGCCTCAAAGTTTAGTTTTAGTTTGCCCATTACTTTATTTCTTTTTCAGTGGTGGTTCTAAAAAGAAAACTTATCTTTTTGAAGGGATTATTTAAAATTTTTATTTTAATCTTGTTGATTTCGAGCCGCCGTACTTAGGTGCAGCTCACAGAGTCAATGTTATATCAATTGTAGCTCAATTTGATTTAAATATTCTTGTATATCTCTTTGAAAACTCAGCAACTTTCAATAAAAAGCATTTCCGAAAAACTAAAACCAAAATATCGCCGAAAAATACCAACAAAAAATAATCAATATACAATATAGGATAATCAATCGCTAGTAAAAACGAGAGCGTAAGTTAAAGTCGGCCCTGCCCGACTTCGAAATACCCGTTATTCAAGGCAATTACTATTTAATAACCTCATGCGGCTCAGATAAGTATGCAACGTTTTTTTAACTCTGTCATTTATTATCCAATCTTTATGATAATTTGTGAGATTGTACATATTGGCCACATGCACTATACTGCAAAATCTGAGCTTAATACACTTCGAAAAACCGAAACCGAAAAGAAGGCTTTGTAACTCATTAAGTCGGATCATAAGATTCTAAGGTTTTATATGGTTACAAAAATATCGATTATTCTTAACAAATCGATTTATTTTTTGTATCTATACGATATCACTTTAAGAAGAACTGTCAAAGTATTGGCAAAACTTGGTGTGAACTCAAAGCAACGTCTTACAATAGAGTTCGCAGTGGAGAATGATTAGTTGATACCCAGTGTTCCTCAAAAGAAATAACGAACCAACGAAAACGAAACATAAAATTGTGCATAAAAAATAAAAAACACACCTTAAGCTGCAGTAAAAATAAATCAATTACTTCGAAAAATCTAAAAAAAAACCCCAAGTAGAAATAGTTTGAATAAAATTAAATTTTGATTCTTCACCCAAACTGTACACCCCACTGTGCCTCGCCCGTTTGGCCCATCGACATCTCGACATCATTTGGCACATGTGAACGCCAAAAAAAAAAGATGCCAACAACAACAACGCTACAAAGACCTGAACTCTGCTGAGCTGAGGTCCAAGAGGTCCGAGTATGGAACGAACGGTCCCCGTATGGGGCGAAGTCAACGGGCGGCCCGATTCACCTGTCGCACAGTTTTATTTGCCTTTACGAGAGAGAAGAGAAGAAAATTCCATGAATTTGATCATTTTGGTGGCAGCGTCTTAGATACTCGTATTTTGCCTGACTGACAGACAATGCAACAACAAAAAGTACGAAAATGCTCAAATTGTTGCTGAGGTCAGCTTACACACCTGACCCCGCGCCTTGTGGTGGTGGTGGTCGCCCCATGATCGATGGAATTGCCAATGGGCAGGAAAATTGTGGCTCAAATGTATAATGGATTATAATTATTATGCATCCATTGGCATAATTTGATTGTCAACCCATAAAACGGCGAAGGAGTAGAAAAATTGCTACTTGGTTCACAGAGCAGCCCTGCGGCTGTCAATGATGAGGATCAGGAAGGTGGCTTTCCGAGAGAGATATGACAATCAGGTGTTGGCTACAGTGAAATCTCCTTTAAATTTGAAACCCTTATCCTCTCTCCACACCGTCTTTAATAGAGAAGTTCAACTGTGGCTGGTGCAAAATTCCAATCGAAACTTAAACAACAGCCACCACAACGAGGCATGTAACAACATAAACAACAGAATACTATTTGGCCTTTTGCACCTTTTTGGCATGAACAACTTTTTGGCTGTCTTCAGAGAAGGCAAAAAGCTTTGGGATGAGCTCTGCGCTCCGCGTGTGTGTGTTTGTGTGTGTGTGTGTCTGGAGATCTTTATTTCGGGTCGAATCCAAGGACCAAGCGATCGAAGACGATGACAACGCCCCGAAAGACACAATTAAAATTTCACGCTTCGGCAGGGGGGGAGGTGGCCTCTGGCTAACCCCAAAAGGGGACACACACACCACATCGAACACCTTGACCATTTTTGGTGTTTGCAACCGAAAACAAAAAGACGTCGGCATTTTTGCTTTGAGGTCGATCCCCGAGTGTGCCACGCGTGCAATTTGCCGACGTGGGGGAATTGCCAACACACTCAGAGAGAGAGGACATGACCAAAGCCTCTCCAGAAAGTGTTAATTAGTAGCGCGCGTGCTAATTACCAATGCCCCACGATGCCAGGAAAATGTCAAGCGCCAGAGAAGCGGGGAACCACGCTGAGGGGGGGTAGACGGGAGGACAGCTGGTTGTGGCTGCGTGAGCAGGTAAACTGAAAATATCAATTCAATTAGATGCGGAATAAATTAAGAGCATGCGGTTTATGCGGGCTAATTAAATCATGAATTTGCCGCAAAACGGGATACTAATTTAAGTTATTTAGTTGACAAAGGAAATAGAATTTTCCATTGTGTTGAAGTTCTGTTTCACTGTTTAGACAAACTATCTAGGGCAGTGTTGGAGGGCTGACAAATAGGTTGTTGAACAAAACCTCCAGTACCAAATCAAAAGCCGAAAAACCAAAGGGTTCGGTTCATTTTGTTGTCTTGATTATGGATGCCATAGCACTTTAGGATCGGTTCAACTAGTTCAACCGGTTGAGTGTCTTATTCTTTTGAAATCATGGCCAACTAATAGGGCAACACTGCGTATGAGTAATATCAAAAACTTTGGCGCCTCGTCGGTCCCATTAAAACAAACAATTTTCAACTTTTTCTTCTCGTTATATATATATATTCTATAAACTAGCGAGTCAAGGGAAGGCAGTTTGACCTTTAATAAAGCAAAATAGGATTGCTTTTCATATTAAATTCCATAGCTTCCTTAGAAGGACCCTTTTTACTGACCAAATATATGAGCTAATCTATCAATAACCTAGCCTAAGGTTTTTAAAAGGGTATGAACCCCAAGATCAAGCCTTCTCAAAATTTTCAGAGATTTTTTGTTGTTAGATTTTGAGTGAGAACTTTATAAAAAATACTTGTCAAATGACATCTTAATTACCTAGAGATTACACAAGGCAGCAACATTGGATTGGTAATGGTTCTAGATGGGTTTCGTGTGCTGAACACGAATCTGTTTTCGAAAATGGTCCATCGATTCTAGATGTTTAGTAAAAAGCTTAAAATTTCTTAAAATTCATATTGTAAACGTTTTCCGCAAGAAATCTGTACTATTGTTTCAGCTATCTTTAATATTATTGCAGGGTATTACTTCTTAGCTTTAAAATAAATCATTCCAAAGATTTCTACGATTTTTTTTAGCGAAGTTATACCATTTTGTGTCATTTGTATAGAGTTCTACATAAAATTCATTGCATACCAATGGGCGCTACAAATTATGGTCAAGTGGAATACAAGTATTCAAAATGGTATATCTTTGCTTAAAAAAATCGTAGAATTATTTGGAACAGTTTCGTTTATAATATAAGAAATAATATTTTAAGATATTAACAAACTGAGACATATCAAACCAAAATGATACCCAGAATACGTGCATAAAATGTGTCGAAATATGAATTTTAAGCAACTTTTAGCTCAAATTACCAAAAATCTATTCGTAGTGAATCATTTCCAAATAACAGATTCGTGTGCAGCACACAGAACCCATTTAGAATCACACCTCGACCTGGTTGCCTTGTATTTATCTAAGAAATTACTTTTTTTAAAGTATCGAAAGGATCTGGTAGCCCTACTTGGGGTTCTAATATTTTGCTCTCCTCTTCTGAACAGAACGAGAGCGTAAGTTAAAGTCGGCCCTGCCCGACTTCGAAATACCCGTTACTCAGCTCAGCTCGGATAAGTATGCAACATTTTTTTTAACTCGGCCATTTATTATCCGATTCTTTTGAGATTGTAGATATTGGCCACATAGACTACACTGCAAAATCTGAGCTCGATATCTTAAAAATTGTGGGAGTTATTCAATATTTTTTATTGCGGGGGCGGGAGGGGGCGTGGCCAAAATTTGAAACAAACTTGATCTGCCTACAGACAATACTAGCTTACGTATAAAATTTGGTTGCTCTAGCTCTTCTAGTCTCTGAGATCTAGGTGTTCATACAGACGGACGGACGGACGGACGGACGGACAGACGGACACGGCTATATCGACTCGGCTGTTGATGCTGATGAAGAATATATATACTTTATGATATCGGAGATGCTTCCTTCTGCCTGCTACATACATTTGCACGACTTTAGTATACCCTTTTTACTCTACGAGTAACGGGTATAATTACATATCTTACATGTTTTGATTTAACACATTACACTGCAACTGCAGACCACCTTTAATTGACTTCATGCACAAAATATGAACGAAATGTTTAATAAGCAAAAAACACACACTTTAAACACGGCACTTAAGCCAATTACACCAAAATTTAAACACTTCGCGGGTAGCCCTTGCCTGGGTTCAGCCTGTAACTGCACTTGCCAGACCTATTAAAAAGTTAGCATTGCTTGACTTGGGCTAATTTTTTTCGCCAGGTGGCAGCGCTGTACGTATGAAAGTTCTGCGCCTAAGATTATGCTATTTAAGCAAGCAAACCGCTAGCACAGCTAAATATGCAACAGCAATCAAGCTAATCGATAACTTATGTGTTGCTATAAGGCGGCAAATTTGAAAACATTGAGCACACACACCGCTACAACCACAAGCAATCGACTTGAGTTATCACGAGATGCAAACGATTTTTTTCTTATCTTTAACTGCGCACTTCACAAAGATTCCACTATTTGTAATCAAAACAAACGGCAGAAGATCGCGTGCCAAAGAGCGAGACGGAGACAGAGAGGGGAAAAGCACAGGCGCTCCTCCACTCTCTATCTCTCACTCGCGTTCTCTCGCTCTCCCGCTCTCTCTTATAAATATGTGGCCATAACAACAGGCTGTTTAGTATTCAGTTAACCGTTGACTAGCAAACGTGTGTGCGGACCAAAAACTAATTTAAAATACGAGCATAATCAAATTCATGTTTTTTGGACATTTTGGTGTTATCAAATCATAACAAACAAAAGACCATAAAATGTAGTTGGGAATTCACGAAAAACAAACAAAACTACCTACATATTTATTGCAAAAAAAAAAAAGGTAACAAAAATCTCGGCGCTTGCCCTAATTTCGCAGACTTAAAACAAAAAAATAAAAATAAAAAAACGAAAAACAAACAAAATGAAATTCAATTTTTACAAATGTGCGCAATAATTTCTTCTCACATGTGGGGCTGCTGCTGCTGTTGTTGTGTTGCCTATGATGACTAAGACGTCATTTAATGTTGGTCTGCTTTGGCTTCTGCCTCTTCTGGCTCTGGCTGTTTCTTTTTTTTTCTAGTTGCCGCAGCAGCAGCCACATAAAAACCAAGTCTTCGCCACAACTGACTCAATCAAAGTCGCTCGCTGATTTGGTTTGGCACAAAAAGCAACGCAGATCGCTTAAATCTATATATATAAAACAGTGTACTTTGCCTTCTGACAGAACTTTACGTTAAAGGGAAAAGTAATTAGTGATTGTTTAGTGTAATACAACTAATACGAAATTCACACAAGCTGAATTTGTTTACAAGTAGCTCGTCCACAGACAGTCTGGCGTCTCGCTGCTTCTGTAGGGTCATTGGGAAGTCAAATCAAGAGCCAGAGTTCGGGTGATTGAAGAGAGAAGACAGGGTCAGGTAGGCCGCATAAGTCTTTAACCGGGTTCCAGGGAAGCTGTGGAGCGTGGGCAAAGCTTTTTGAAGAAACCGATCTGATCTAATTGGAAGGTTAGCGTCGACTCATCAATGTTTTTATACACAAACAGCAAAGTTTGTCTGTGAAATTCTTAAGCTAACAGGGCTTCCGCCTTGACTGCCTTAGTCTTTCTGTACCACTATGGCCTTAGTCATCAATTCTGAAATCAAATGCAGACAACAAAGTATGTAAAATAGGTAAGAAGATTACGTGAGGCTAAGGATTATAGTCCTCTGCAAAGAAACAAAGATAATAATGAGTTAGTGCAATTGTCTGTAACAGCCACAAAAACGCATCTTCAGCCCTGTCAAACAGGTAACCGCTTTTGAACTGAACCTAACCAAATCGTAACCGAGCCGCTTATAACCAAGTTAACAACCCGAACCGCAAACCGAAACAGCATCCCTTCAAAAACGCTGAACCGAACCAAAAACCAAAAGGCTTCCATTTTAAAACATGTGACCCCGTATTTCTCCTGCAATTGTCCACCTCTCTGTCATCAGTTAACCCTTGATAGTTGTATCAAAGTATCAAAGTAAAATCATTGTGAACTTTTCCGACGTTCTATACACAGAAAAAAAAGATCCAGAAAAGTTTCCTTCGGACTGGATATGTCTTTAATATCCTTTATATAATGAGAATCATCCAAATAATGATAATTTTTCATATCCTTTAGAGGGTTTTCAGCTCCGTTGGAAGAATAAAAGAATATTTAACACATATCCCGTCCAAATGTATACGGAAAATCATTCAATGGATATTTTTTAATATTTTTTTTTCGCTGTGAAGGAATTAAACTTCGTTTCGAAAGATGGTTTAAAAAAAACTTGGGTATTAATACCTCAAAAACCAGAACTAATAATTGAAGTTAAAACAGACACATAGATTCATGGTTTTTCACAAATTTCACACTTTCAAATGTGCAAAACTGATTTTCCGCATAGTTTTAAGAAAAATTTCCATATGTTTGACTCAAGATAAATGTTAAGTTGTGGCGAAATTGAACACAAATAAGTTTCCGATATCATTTCTAATTTGCTGCAATTCAAAATTCCACTTTTCAAACGATATACTCAAGGAAGGGCTTTAAGAGTAGAGGAAGGATCAAATAAAGCGCGTTCCAAGAACAGTAATGAGTCTTAAAACGTTTTGCGGTCGGCGTTACTTTTGTTAGTTGGGAAAAATACCATTCCGAGCAGATTCATGGCCAAATTGGAACATTATACTTAAGAAGGGCCCTAAGACTTAAGTCTGTCGAAATTAAGGACGATCCTTCAACAGAAATGCGATATTGTCAACTTTTCAGACTGCCTAACCTTTAAAAGGCCGGAAAAATAGCTTTCCAAGCAGATTTAAGCTAAATTCGGAAGGTGATCCCAAAGTATATTCAGGGCGATTCCCAAACATGCCACAACTTCAATGGGCCGAATAATATACTATTACTTATACTTAAAGACCTAAAGGTAGAGACTTGACAGAATTTCGGCTTCAGTTTTTGGAATTTTTTGGACTGGCTTAGCTTCAAAAGTTAAGGGAAATCCCAATCGATATCATAGTTATTGAACTTATTAGGACAGGGTTGACATGAGTAGGATTTCCTACATTTTTTCAATCAAATCTGGTACTGAATTCTTAAAACTAGCTGATTTCAAGCATGATTTCAGTACTAAATTCATGGAAGAAAACTTGCCTGAGATCAGCTAGAGTACGTAAATTGAGCTAATCTCCTTATGATTTTGGGTAAATAAATTCTTTCAAAATATGCGGGATATGTTATTGGACAAGTTACGCATTTTCCCCACAACCCCGATCAAAAGAATTCTAATTTCACAAAAAAAAAATGTGCACTTTATTTCCACACGTTGAGATAGCTGCCAGGTGACCAACTAATACCATTCGTTTATCAGTTCGTCCAGTTCGGTCTGTGCAAACACTTGTGTGTAGGTTTTGCCGCTCACAGCCAAATGTAAATACTTTTCCTCCAAAAGTGCAATCGACACGTTGAGTTATAACTGCGACGCAACAAAAACAAAAAGTTTCTGTCTGCAATTTTTAGCGTGTGGGCCGGGCCGGGCTGCTGGCGCTGTGTTACCTGCTATCAGCCTTAAGTTTATCAACCCAATCAGTTTTGGCATATGCCATAAGAACTTATCGATGCCGAATCGACAAATAATACAAGAAAAATGAAAAAATAATACAATATTGTAGACACAAAAATAAACGAGCCAACTGATAACAGCAATGAGGAGGGTACAACAGAAATTGTGTTGTTAATTTACTTTTTGACCTTTAGGAGAAGTCTTTTGATGGTTTTAAATGGTTGAAAGTATTTGCACCAAAAGAGCACCAAACACAAACGTCACACATGACGTCCAGAATACCTTAAATGAACAGATTTTTGTGTGTTACCTAGTGAGTCATTTAATAATTTCAAGAATTTCCAAATTCCTTTCTAAAGCATTGAAATTTAAACATTTTCCGACAGTGAATCATCTTAAATAAGTGCGATTTTTGACGGTGAATCATCTAGATAAGTGAGAAGGTAAAGCTGAGTTAAGGATAAAACAGACTCACCAGTCAAGCGGTTGAAAGAAGTAAGACTCTGGATCTGACATAGGACTAAAGCAGTCTCTTTATAAAGATATTAGCAGGATCGATGTCATTTGATTTAGAAGACTAGTAGAAGAGTCTACTCCATAAGTTTAAGCCTATCAGCCTAAGATAGAAGTCAAAGTTTGTAATCCCATCAACGTCTACGAAGTGCACTTGGTGAAAACTGTTTTTGAAGTTTCAATAATGTCCTGAAATACTTCGAACCACATTAGGAAGAACGCTACGATTCTAAGTGAGGAGAGTACATATATCGGGGATACCGCAGAGAGTGTGAGTAGATTGGAGCTATAATTTGACAGCTTTTCACTCTGAAAATGGTCTTCATTCTGCATCAAATGAAGATTTCCTAAAAATAGTTATAATTTTACTTAATTAAATTTGAAGTTCGAAATAAAATAGGTTAGGTTAGGTTAGGTTAGGTAAGGTTAGGTTAGCTTAGCTTAGTTTAGGTTAGGTTAGGTTAGGTTAGGTTAGGTTAGGTTAGGTTAGGTTAGGTTAGGTTAGGTTAGGTTAGGTTGCACTATGTAAGATTAGGTTGCATTAGGTCAGATTAGGTTATACTAGGTAAGATTAGGTTGGACTAGGTTAGATAATATAGCACTAGGTATGATTAAGTTGCACTAAGTAAGATAAGGTTGCACTAGGTAAGATAAGGTTGCATCACGAATGGTAGGGTTAAATCAGATCGGTTGGAAAGATGGAGGTCTCCAAGTGGTTGAGTAGACTAGAAGTGACAATGAGCACGGGGTTCTTTAGTAGTTATCTTTCGTTTTTAGTATTTGGAGAGCTGTTGTGATAGCTAGTTGCCTTGATATGAGGTCTAGCTAGAAGATGGATACTTGTGGCGATACAAAACAGTGATCTTTTTTATTATTGTACCCGAACCTTGCCTTTTTTATAATTTGTTAATCAAGTTTTGTTTTTTCGTTTCATTTTTTCGTTTTAGGATCTCATTGTGGCATAACCTACACCAACAAAAAACGCAAATCAAGCTCAAGCTCCGATAAATATCAACCACATATACCACACACATATATACTTCTGGAGTCATGGCCATCCCCAGGAGATTGTTAATCATACTCGGATTGTTTATATTCATTCACAGTCCCCAGGCGGCAGCAGGTAGGATAAATCGCTTGAACTTGATTTTATACAATTTTAGATTTTAAAAAAATAATGAAATCATTCCCTGCAGATGACTCAGTGCATAAAGCCGTTTTTTTCGTATTGTTCCGCTGGTTGTTTATGGCATTTATATAGCAATCTGCCAAATTGACTCGACCCTATTATGCTCGACGAGATTCCTTTTCCAAGAGAAAATCTACGTCACAGCAGTCAGGCCACATATTTTCACTAGATAAATGCATGACGTCAAGACATCGGGGTACTATCTATAGAATTTTCATCATAAAGTTTTCTTTTTTTTTCGGGCAGTCCATAAGGTATTAACGATTTGCTTTTGTTTATATTTATTCATACAAACACATGTTGTTCGCCTTTGTCTTGGTGTTGTTATTGGTTTGTTGTATATTTTTGCTAATTTGTTTTTGTCTTTTGCGGTTGGTGTTTGTGTTTTTATTTAAATTTGTTTTTCTTTTTGAAAAACAAATTTCATTGATGATTTTAGATAGCGTTGTGGTGTGTGTGTGTGTGTGTGTGTGCGCGTTTGTTGTACTGTAGTACTATACATTTTGGCGAGTTCTTCGATAGGGCAGAACTCCGTACGCTAAATGATACGTTTTGTTTATTTATATTCAACGTTTTCGTTTACTTTTTGCAAAAAATAGCATACACACACACAATAAAAGTGTCTTGTGATTTGACCTAGTTTCGAGAAACTTTACGATAGACTAGATAAATATCGAATGGATATATGCAAATTTCTGAGTGAATTTTTAACACCTCCAATTTTGAGTCCCCCACACATGTTCCATTTGCTACAATCTCTTGACCCAGGAGGCAAAAAATTTACTACCATCATTTGGTTGTGTTTATGGTAAAGTAGCCTTTAACACTCCGATAAATTTAATGTATTCTGGTAAGCCAGTAAATTATATTACTTGTTGCAATAACAAGGTGGCGCTGTAGAGCTCTCTTTTTAGTAGCTAATTACACAGTAGCATGCACCCAACCTTTATGGCAAAAGGCTGTGTACATGCAAGTCACTCGTTTGCCTTAGGCAAAAAATTAGGAGTGGTTTTCTAAGGTTCTTTGTGGGCTTCAGTTACAATTGGAACTGTAAAAGAATGCATATATTATGTTTGCTACGCAAAGTGTCTCCTCATTATTGCAAGCTGGTTTTGAACCGAACCGTTCCGAGCGCAATATACCTATAAAAAAACCAAACCAAGTGTGAAAAATTAACTGAACATGTTCCAAACCCAATATTTATGTTATAAGAGAAGTATACAAGTGAATGAAACCATATTTTAAGAGTGGATTTTTGATGTGGACCCTCGATTTTACATTAGTATGCAGTGTGTGTGAGAGGCGTACGGTAGCTCTCTAGACGCTTTCGCTCTCTGCTCTCTCAATTTCAATACATGGAAACTTGTAAAAGCAGTGAGGAGCTGCGACTGCTAACAGCAAGTCGAACAACTGCCAATATTTTCGCCTAGTGAACAAACATCTGGCGTACACATACAAGTGTATCTGAATAGACTTGCGACGCGACAAAAAGTTCTCTACCTTTTAGCATTTTGTTGTTCTGCGTTACTCATCTTGTAGTTCTATGGATTTGGTACTAACAAGAGATTTTTGTTTGTCATCAAGATGAAGGTTAACGAGAAAGCTAAGCTAACTTCGTTTGTTCCGAAGTTTGTATGGCCTGGTAAGAGCTCGCCTAAATATTTTCGACCGATCGTAGAATGAGGTGAAAGCATGTGAAACAAACAAATACAACATTTCGGGTTGCTACCATTAAAAACAAAAAAGTTTTTCTAACTAAGACTATTTTTCAGACCTATCTTTTGTATGGCAGCTATACCATATAGTTATCCGATTTTCATCAAACTTGGCAGAATTATACAAAAGCATAGAAAACCTATGAAAACAAAGTTTAGAGACGTTTCCATTAAAAATAAAAAAGTTTTTTATACTAAAACTAGTTTTCCGACCGATTGTTCCTATGGGAGCTATGAGATATAGTCACCCGATCCAGTCGGCTCCGACATATTATTAGCCTGCAGCAAAAAGAAGACTCCGTGCAAAATTTCAGCTCGATAGCTTTAGAGCTGAGAGACAAGTTTGCTTAAGAACAGACAGGCAGACGGTCAAAGCTCAATCGACTCAGCTCGCCAACCTAATCAAGAATATATATAGTTTTTTGGGGCGGAAATAAAAATTTCTATGCGTTGCAAACTTCTAGGCAAAATTATTATATAATATAAAGGCATACAATTTTGTGGACTTAATAAAAACTAGCAGAGATCTTAAAACGCATTTTATACAAAATGGATGATTTTAAGTTATGATTTTAAGATATGCAGAAATTCGGAATAATATTATACTAAGCAAACCAAATGGATTTTTGAACCTTTACCCAAAAGCATTAATCATTAATGAACTTAGGTTCGAATCCGCTAACCTAATGTCCGCAAAAATGCTTTAGGTTTGCAGCCCTGGTATGTTTCGCTATCCTAGCCTGGCAACTCCCTTGTCATTATCAGCTGTTCCTGTTGCTGACATCCTTCTATTCGATAACATATCGATAGTTAACTTAAGTTAAACATTTGTCAAACAATTTTAAGAAAAATTCACAGACAACATTTAACATATTCTCAAAATAACTCTAAATATGGGTTTCTGAGTTTTGTTCGATGCTGTTTGGTAAAGCGCTGCCGGTTTGGGTTTCGGTTTGATTCCGAATTTTGTTTGGCAATGAATATATCGTACGCTCCACGTTCAAGTTAAAAATGCAGAAATATGCGCCACATCAGACTGATATTATTTATACTTTTAAAGTGTTTACCACAGAAAAGTTTTCAGTAAATTTTTTCTTAATTGGGCAACTCCAATTTCATTTGAATGCTTTCAAAAAATGCAGACTTTTGCATATTTTTTTGGTTTGTTTTGAACCATAAAGGCCCACCCTCTCGTATATATTAGAATTCGGTTGAAATTGGTTATGTGGCAGTCACCTTTTAAGACAGCCAATTACAAATAACTGAGTGTCAAGGCCAAAATGTGGGTCAACCCCTTTCAAAAATATGCAAAAACAAAAACCGAAATATCAATTTGCCTGACTATAAAAAAATACAAGCAGCCAAAGTTCACTTAGGTGACATAAGAGACTCTACCGCAAATTGAGACCACAAAACAATGTAATATAAAGTAAGGAAATTGTATACCTCTCACACACATATACACAGAAACCCCTTGGCAACTACCATCGAGTGAGTAATAGAGTGTAGAAACTCCACCAAAATGACTTTCGACACAAGTTATTTTATTCAAGGTTAGACTCCACTTTTTTTTGGGAGAGAAAGAGAGAGTGAGTAACCACAACTAACCCCCAAATTGGCCAATTTACATACCCTTTTTCTCCACCTACTACTCCGCCTGCTCCACCTACAAAACGAAACTATCGACCACATTTCAATGTCTCTTGACAGAAACTAAATAAACATATATAGTTTGCCTGCTAAATAGGTCATAAATCACATCCACAACTGCTTGTTCGTATTCATTTTACACTTTATAGTAGCCATACCTCTTCTTACGTACATACAGACAAATGTATGTACTTGTACGTCGTCTTCGTATCTTAAATGTTTTGACTGTAGAGGCACAACAGAGGAGGAGATGCCTCATAATCGCTCTGGAATTTTGTTTCGTTAATCCACAATAATTAGCAAACAAAGGCCAAACAGTAAACGGAATACTAAAACAATATAAAAATTCCTCAACTATTTGTCTCACTCAACCACCGACAGCCAACTCCGCGTACTTGTGATTAAGGCGAGAGATAATACAAAAAAGATAATATAAGCAACTAAACACATTCCTTGATATCAAAAGACTATAAATAAACAGTGTATCAGCACCTCCATTTAACTTAGATTTTGCCCAAATTGAGAAAAGAATGTAATAGTTTGCGATGCAAATAAGATAAGATACTCTTATCTTATCCCAAGATGTGTGCAACTGAACTTCGCAAAAAGTGAGAAATACGTCATACATTTTGATGTGATATGCAAATGGCGATGCAACCTTGTGACTTTTCATATTATTTCCCATCAAGAGATTGCTGGTAATAAATGGTGCGCGTTGCATGCTTTGTTGATTCAACCATCAAACTGCAGCATGTGCATCATAATTATGTTGACTTTTCGGGGCTAATGCTACGCAAACGTTCATCAGGCAAATGCTAATGTAACTTGATCTCAAAATAAGGTGAGGCATGCCGGAAAAGCTATTAAGTGCCAACTTTTGTTTAGACTTATGGACTTACTGTTTTCTTCAGAGTTTACTTAACGTCGTTAGTTTAAATCAGTTTTTACAAAGAAATGGAGGTTGAAATCATTTTCTATGAAATTTCGTACGTGTGTGGTGCAGCGGGTAGTGTGTGTGCCTGTGCAGCCTTAAGACATCCACTGAAAAAGGTCTGTATAGAGCTGTAAAGTCAATTGTCTTATTTATTTCTTATTTTCCATAAAAAACCAAAGTCGCTCCAGCTGTTTTATCTAAGGGCCGATTTCTCATCTCTTGATCTATATATTTGGTGACCTTACTTTTTTTTGTATACTACATAATATTTTTCTTAAAAATTACCTATTATTTTGAGCTCCCCAAACTATTAGGAACTAAGAAAGTTACCACATAGACTCTGACTTTTCTTGTTTAAACGAGAGCGTAAGTTAAAGTCGGCCCTGCCCGACTTCGAAATACCCGTTACTCAGCTCAGCTCGGATAAGTATGCAACAATTTTTTAACTCGACCATTTATTATCCGATCCTTTTGAAAATTTGTGAGATTGTAGATATTGGCCACATAGACTACACTGCAAAATCTGAGCTCGATATCTTAAAATTTGTATGAGTTATTCAATATTTTTTAATGCGGGGGCAGGAGGGGGCGTGTCCAAAATTTGAAACAAACTTGATCTGCCTACAGACAATACTAGCTTACGTATAAAATTTGGTTGCTCTAGCTCTTCTAGTCTCTGAGATCTAGGTGTTCATACAGACGGACGGACGGACGGACGGACGGACAGACGGACATGGCTATATCGACTCGTCTGTTGATGCTGATGAAGAATATATATACTTTATGATATCGGAGATGCTTCCTTCTCCCTGTTACATACATTTGCACGACTTTAGTATACCCTTTTTACTCTACGAGTAACGGGTATAAAAACCCCAATAGTGATATCAATGGTATATTTTGGCATTGCGTTATTCACTTAGAAACATGAAAATGCAACCCTTGTACTATTCTGCTTATAGCCTGATTAAATTGACTACGTCATTTCTAAATTGAATTGTTCTTTTGTTTTCTGAGAAATTCCCCCACCACCACAGCCCCACCATACTTTTGGCTTTGAAGTTTAATCTAAGCAGGTCGTCGTTTTATTCGCACTTTCTATGTGCACTTCTACAATATTCATCCTTATCAGCTTAGCGAAGGCAAAAACAAACAATAACAAAAACCAAACGCATTCCATCGAAATTCGTCATGCTGATTAGGTAAGATATATATATTTTAAAAGGGCGAACTATCCACTTGTACTATGCGCGTCGTATCACCTCCGCATCGAAGCTGGTCTTAACCAGGGGCATTTTTTGTTCAGCATAGAAATCCAATTTGGTGTTGAACTTCATTTCCGGCATATAGGCAGGGAAATAGTCTGCATTGAGGGAGAAGCGTGTGGAGGTGTAGTTAACGTTCTGCAAATAGGTGATCTCGTTAGGAGCGTCTATTTATTTTTAAAATAAAGACTAGAAAGATAAGTTTTTGGTTTTTTATTTTTAAACAGAAAAAGGAGAAGCAAAAACTTTATCAATTTATTTAATCAGCTATGGAATGATTTATTTTGGGTCTGAAAGTTTGGTGTGGTACTTATGCACAGAGAAGTGCGCCTAACTATATGGAAATTTGGAATTCTAAAAAAAATGGAAGCGTTGTGTGATTTGAAAACAGAAGAATCAAGATGTCCATGAAGGAAAAAGTAAAAATTAACTATTAAATCAAAACCCATATTAAATATCAACCTATAGGACACCATTTTCGATCAAATTGCATTTGGCCTAAGCTATATAGGCATGTCGTTTTCAGAGATTAAGAAGCTGGGAATGAGGCAACACTCTACCCCAGAGTACAAGACAGTTTCTAAGAAAAAGTTCGATATTTTCCCAAAGAAACAATATAGAAATTCTTGAAAAGAATTCGAGATATAAACTGGAAATGTGTTGTTCCCAATAAAATTAATAGAGGTATAAGAACTTATTTGAAATTCTGTATAAACTTTTTTATAAGCGGCACCGAAATTGTTTAGAATTTTGTGGTAGGAATCAATAAACTCCAATAGAAAATCACAGAAATATAGCAAATTTTTTAAACTAGCACAAAAACGGCCTACAACCAAAACCAACGCACAAAAAAAATTAAAAATTCCTGAAACTTCAATTAAAAATACCAAAAAAATAGCTCAAATTACAGAAAAACAGTAAGAATCATAAAAAATATTCAGGTCTGTTATCGACTCCACTATCCATTGATCAGAATGGGTAAGGTCTGTTATCGATACCGAAACTGATAGATCAGAATTGGTAAGAGATGTAAGAAAAAAGTTTTGCCATCAAAGGCGTAGAAAGAAGATTAAAGGAAATTTGAACTTGAAAGCTAAATAACACAGTCTATTTTTAGAAACGAAAATATTTAACAATTCCAAATCCGCATGATTTGTTCGAAACCGATAAAAGCTCAGATAATTTAACCTCAAAAATTCTACCAGGGATCAAAATCAACTGCCAAAGATCTAGCTGCTAAGTCTAGGTGCTCTCTTACATGACTTCTGTTCTTTTAATTGATTTAACATTCACAACAGCTTACCGGCAATAAAGGACACGACCTTGGATAGTTTCCCGATTGCATTAGCTTCTTTATGACCGCATTCAATACACGATTCTTGCTTTGATACTCCACCAGATTACACCCATCGACACGCACACGAAAGAATTGTTGTATTGCCCGATCCTTGGGTATTCCCACACTCATTTCCACCCATAACTTGGGCACCGAACGATGCAATATCCAATGAATATTCAGGAAATTCCCTTGCCTCTTGGGCAGCTCGACGATAATGCATTCGAATTCGGCCGTCACTGTGGGGTCGTTGATCGTACAATTGACGCTCTGCCAACGTATCTCAAAGTTGCGCTGCAAAAGAAAAGCCATTATTATTATTAATATTACATATTATTATATAGCACATCTGTCATATATGTACTACGCACTGCGGCCCCCACGGCCATAACTATGAATAATCCCAACAGCAATGAGTTCTGCATGATACTGAAGCGCACACAGAACAGAGGAAAAAAATATGAACCATTGCAAATAATTACGAGTATTAAATATAAATATAGAAATTTAATATCAGTCGAACATCTGTTTGAATTGTATTTATTGGAATACACAGCATGGAGACACAGAGCGGTACATGTAGCGGCGGGGCAGGCATTATTTAATTGTAATTTGAATACAAATAATTACCAGGCCGGACGCGCATAGTTAGTGATTCGATGGATCAAAGCCTAAGGGATTGTTACTAAAAATGATTTTGATTTTGTTGGTTCAACACTATTCAAAATGCATTCATTACAGCGTGAAGCGAGATTAAAATCTTTTTTGAATTAGTTCGGACCTAGTTAAAGCCGGCTTATAAACGATTGCGACCGCTTTACTGGTCCAAACTGAAGTTGAATTAAAGCAAATATCTAATATAGTTTTAAGATCAAAGCCTACATATTTGTAAGAAATTGGCTTAAAATATATGCATTTGCGATATCTTATATACAAGGTATTCAGATGGAAAAAGTAAAGACTAAAAATAATAGTATCAATTGTTCTTATAAAAAATTAGATGAGACCGTCTGAAACTGAATAGGTTACTTTGATGGTAAGGAAACTTTATGAAGTTTATCAATAAGAATAATAACTAAATGGCGAGCTAAATCAAAGCTAAATAAAATTTAATCGATATTTGCAAACAAATTTCAAGTACAAGTCGTACTCGATCTTAAACCAGGTTTAAAGTAAGCACAAAACTTCAATAAAAAATCGAAAGAAGAAATATTCAAGAGAAACCGAGAGCAAGAAAATCTCTTTTACCTTAACAGTAAAGCTTAATGGGTATACATCAGGGCGGATCAAATTGTACGGATGATTAAAAATTAACAAATCGTATAGCAAGATCGTTATCTACGGTAAATTCTAAGAAATTTTTCCCAATAAATTATAGGTCTAATTAACAATTAATAGATCGTATAGCAGAGACGTAATCTACGGTAAATTCTAAGAAATGTTCCCCAATAAACTATAGGTCGCACCTAGCGGGGTCTTAATTTGTATATGGTACCATTTGAGACCTACAATTTCTTGGGGAAAATTTCTTAGAATTTTTTCTAAGATGATGTTTCTGCTATACGCTTAGACGATTAATAATTTAACCCTGTCTTGTATACATACCTATGCACACGATTCTGTCAACTTAGCGTTTGATGATGTTTTGTGTCAGTTTTTACACTTACGCTGCCTTGAAATTCTCTACCAGTTATAGTACTCTTGACATGAGAAGGCAGCAGATGTTTTGCATTGTGCAAACAACAAATGTCGCGCTAGTTTGATAATAAGCAAAGTAAGGGAAATGTAGTCGAGTGCACCGACTTCAAAATACTCTGTAACCTTTATCACGTGTGTTTTCACAGCTGACGATGCTGTACCCCATGCTCCATAACTTCATGTGTACTTCAATAGATCTAATTGAACTTTTCAAAATAGATTTCGCGACTTTCTCAATATGCATATTTAGTCACGAACTTGAATAATGCGGCTTTGAAAGTATTTTGCGGTTAAAGTAGGGCATTAAGTGGATTTTTCTTATCGATCCGTTTCAGTTGCAGCCCTGGTGATAATAAACCTTTTTATACTCTGTACCGTAGGTACATAGAGTATTATAAGTTTGTACAAAAGTATGTAACATCCAGCAGGAAGCATCTCCGACCCTATAAAGTATATATATTCTTGATCAGCATCAACAGCCGAGATAGAGATTTGACATGCATGGGACATATGCTTCTTATTTATTTTCAATTTTGGCCACGCCCCCTCCCGCCCCCGCAATTTAGAAAAAACGTCATATCTCCCACAGTTTTGAATATAGATGGCTTATTCCTTCTGGACATATTTAGTTATCAGAATAACTTATCGATCCGCCAAAGGAATGGAGAAGATCGGACGAACGGTTTTCGAGTTATGATCAAAAGACTGTTTCTTGGTACAGAGTATGTTAAAGTCGGGCTTGACCGACTTTTTTTCTTGTTATTTATGAAGTTTGCAACAAATACAGAAAAAAATTTATGAATATTGGTTTTCTAGAGTTATTCACAAGACCAGCACTGGATCGATGCAATGTGCTTATATAAGTTACTCTCAGAAAACACTTTAATCCCGAACAGAGCAAAAGCGGCACAAAAAATCACAATTCATGATAGAGTCTTGTCTTAGTAAACAATTTGTAAACCAATATCTGAAGGTCAAAGCTGCTCGCATTAATAAACATTCCATTTAATAACAGTTTATTTAAAATAAACTATAAAATTGCTCCCTTTCACTCATTTTCAAGGTGTGGGAAATGGAATTTCATACATATATGAAATTCTTGCGAAATGTAGCTTAATTTTGTTTATTTTATTGTCCCACTTTCTACGCACAATTAATAATAGCGCGACTACCAGTAATATAATTGATCTATAATTTAGATAAGGGTATTAGTGCGCCTGTCGCCACAAAAGAAAAAATAGCAAAAAAAAGAAATTGTTTTCTTTTTTTTGCGCACTTTGAGTGAATTAGTGTGGCACTTATAATCTGTCCATAGTATACATACTCGCACATATGTATGTAACATTAACCAACCCAAACACAACAATTATAACCTTTTCACACATTAAAAAATCGTTTTGCGTTTTGGCTTAGATAAGTACCGGCCGAGTGCCGTGTGCTTGACGGAGAACAAGAAAATTATGTATTTAACGTACATTAAACGTTTAAAAAAGTTAATGTTTAATATCGTTGAATGCTCGAGCGTGAAGTGAAGGACAATAATTATTGTACAATTTGGTAGCTATGCGGAAAGCGAATCAAAACAAATACTGTGACAGACGATTATACGCGTATGCTCGGTCCGCACTTAAGTGGGTTACCATATAAATCACCGTTACTTATGGCCGATTATGATTCTGGTATATGACGATGACAAATCGTTGGCGGGAATTAAGTTACGAAAATTAATGATGCAATTATAAATGGATGAATTTTCGTTCAGTTTTCGGCTTATAGGTTTTGATTAACAAGGATTAGTAAGGCTAGGCTTAGGCAAATAATTTGAACAAAGTTTGTTTTAAGAAGCTCCCGGTTTTATCTTCAGCAGACTTCGCCCACATCAAATATATTTTCCTGTCAGAGTTGTTGTCCGACTTTTATTTATGAGAAAACATAACTTACATGACCTCGAGCCGTCTTAAAAATACTTGCAACAATTTAAGCTAAATACTGATTTGCTTTTAAAGCCTAAGCCCGGTCTCTATTCTGCTTCTCTTGACTTTGACTTTGCCAACGTTCTGCGGAAAAACGATTAGAAGTGTGCAGTTAAGCGTATGAATCATTCTGTTTGAGCAGTGCATATGTAGACAAAGCAAATATAGATTAATAGTTTGTTTTATTTTTTCATAGTTGCACCGATATCATCACCAGCATCCATTTATAATCACAAAATGGGTACATGAATCGAGTCGCTTACTGCTTAATTTTAATCAAAGGTTAAATAATAATACCGACATACTCTAATCCAACTTGAAGACTATAAAAGACAGTCATATGAAAATTTTACACAATAGAGAACTCAATATAGGGATGTAACTCCAAAATTGTGTTGCAAAGGGCTACAAACCGGATTTGAACCGAACCGGTTTGTATCCGGAATTCCGGCTTACATTTTACACTTAACCAAATCTTTAAACGAACCTCTTTAGTTATAAAATCAGAACCTGTACCTGTTCCGAACCTTACATTTCTGTACCATTTATATAAAGAATTGTGACGATTGTAATGATTGGGTGCTGCTGGATACAGACCTTAACAGTAGGAAATAGGGGAAAGTTAACTTCAGATCGGCCAAAGTTTGTATACCTTTGCAGCACGTTTGGCTAACTAATTTTAAGGACATTTCCACTAAAAACAAACAAGTTTTTCTCACTAAGACTACTTTTCTAACTCTACTTTTCTATGACAGCTATATTATATAGATGTCCGATTTCGACCAAACTTAGTGAAATTATGGGAAAGCATAGTAAACTAAGAAATACAAAGTTTGGAGGCGTTTTCTTTGAAGACAAAAAAGTTTTTCTCACTAAAACTAGTTTTTCTGCCCATCATTCCTATGGCAGCTATAACCAATAGCCATCCGATTTTGACAAAACTTTATAGAATTGTGTGAAAGCTTATAAAATAAATATATCTTAATTTTTAAGAGGTTTGCATTGAAAACAAAAAAGTTTTTCTTACTAAGACTAGTTTTCTAACCTTACTTTTCTATGGCAGCTATACTATATAGATGTCCGATTTTCTGCCAAACGTGGCAGAATCATAAAAAAGCATAGTAAACTAGTAAATACGGAGTCTGGCGACGTTTGCTTTGAAAACAAAAAAGTTTTTCTTACTAGAACTAGTTTTTCGACCGATCGTTACCATGGCAGCTATATGTTAAAGTCAACCGATTCGGACAGTTACGATTTGCAGTCCAGAAGACTTCATGCAAAGTTTGGTGGCGATAGCTTTAAAACTGAAGGAGAAGATAGCATAGAAACAGACAGACAGACGGACGGAAGAGAATAAATCAACTCAGCTCATCATGCTGATCAAGAATATATATACTTTATGTGTTCGGAAATGCTTCCTTCTAAGCGTTACAAACATCTGGACAAAGTCAATATAACCTCTGTGTTCTACAAGTCACTTTGGACACAATCCCCAAGCGATTTGTGTCGTATAAAAATAAACGGATAAAACTTATCTAAGGGAAATACCTGATAAAGGTAAGCACTTAAAGTCTTAAAACTCGTCAGCAGACTGAACCGTACTAAACCGCTTTGCTTTGTGATTTTTGGTTCGGTTCAGCATTCCCGAAAGGCTGCAGAAGAATAAGAGCTGGAATAAGAGGCTCGGTTTCGGTTTTGGTTAAAACTGATTAAAGCTCACTGTTTGTTCACAAAGCTTACACAATTTTAAACAAAAATTTTCCAATAAATTAGGTTTAATTTAAAATGTTTGTCAACCAGAATTTCAACACATTTCTCTATTAATATTTTTTCTTTTCGTTTTCGTTTTATAAAAATTGAACAATTGCGTGACATTTTGATGCCCTTCTATGTGCGCTCCATGTACATAATTGGGCTGTCATATAGATCGCTCAGACCTGATAGCATAAAAAAGAAATACGTATATCTATTTTAAATTACGTTCAATTAAATGCGCCTGGGGCTTCACCTACCCGTGCCACACTACCAACAACAAGCTCTTCTCTTTCATGACGTCAATTTCGTGTGTTATGAAAAACCAAAAAAACAAAAGAAGCAAAAAAAATAATAATAATAAACAAACAAACAAAACAGGCAAAATAAAGAATCGAACAACGAAAATATTTTTATAACCTTCGACAATCATGATCAGGGAATGCGAGGAAAGTTTGTAAAGGGCACACGCAACAACAGCAACAATAATAATAACAACAAGTGGAGCAGTCCAACCATTTAAAATTGCCTCAATGAAGCCGATCTCCAACATCGATACGTTTCTTCTCCCAAAAAATTTCACATTTCTGCTCTCCTCTCCCCCCTGCCCAATTACTAATTCAATGAAAAAATGTCAAAAATCAATACCAATAAATAAACGATAAATGGCCGAGTGTTGCCTCTGTACTTTGGATCCGTCTGATTTGATTGCAGCAAATTCTCTAAGAAATATGCATAATTAAATTGCAATTTGTAAGAATTAAACACCGAAAAGAGATTTGTTCAATAAATCAAAAGTGTGTGGGACATATCGATCACAGGCTGGTGAAAGTGCACTTGCAAAAACTTTGATTTGATGGCAATTCCAGCGTTTTAAGTAAAACTAATTGCAGGAATTACCCCACCAGGTCGCCAATTTATAAATTTCATTCTGAAACTAGTTTCATTGGAAAAGCTGGTGTAGGAAATCTTGTCTGTCTTTATGTAGAGGAGGTATGTGCTCAGTCGTTTTATGCTTAGCTAGACGAAAAATGCGAGCACACTAAAAAAAAAATAACTCTTTATATGGCTTTCTTTTATGTATCATTATTATTATTTTTTGTTTAACACTCGCTCGAGTTTGTTGACCCAAACGTAGTAGTATTCTTTCGAGCACATTGGTCAGCACAAAATACATACAGACATACAAGCCGCCGCCGCAGCAGCAGCAACAACAAAAAGATATGATACGCAGTTTAAGCAGGTAAATAAATACGCAAGCGGAAAGGGGGAAGGCCCAGCCCAGGGGAAAGAGTCCAAAGGTCCCCAGCAATTCAATGCAAATTACCTAGATACATATCCGTCTTCAAGTGGGTCGCTCTCATTAGCAAAGATGATGGCGGATCTGCTCCGTTCCCGTTCCTCCAAAGTAAACAAACTACTGCTAATTACGTCACTTTCTTACCCTCTCCGCATATTTCTCTCGTATGTGTACATTATATTTTTGATTGATCTACAGTCGAAGGTTGCATGCAAAAATGCAATTCTGTTCAGCCTCAAGCGCGGCAGCTCTAGAAAAAAAATGTACAAAAATAATAATAAATAAATTTGAGGCACAATTAGCAGCACAGTTTTTGTTGACACGCCGCAGCTTGACATGCAAAGTTACTTAAGGAAAGCAACAAGTCGAAGAGGTCGCCGGTACAAAACGTCTTCTCATTGCCAAATGTCGTAACAATGGCAGAGAGAGAGAGAGAGAGATGATGGACAGGAAATGGCGAAATAGCGAAATAGCGCTTACGTCAAACACAGTGCAAGTAACAGTTTGTGTAACGCTTGGTTCTGCAATGCACCAACATGCAGATTGCATGGCCCATCTTATCTTTTTAATTTATGAGAGTAGTTGGACGGATGCATTCAAGGTTTTCGGTTTTCATGGTGAAATTAAATTCTATCCATGTCCATCCCTTAACCAAGTTTATTTGTATACTATTATAATCAGTTCTGCAAACCGGTTTTGAACCGAACTGGTTCGAACTCTGAATTCCGACTTTTAGTTTACTGTGAACTCTTTCGATATTAAATCTGAATTCAAACCTGTTCCTAACCTAAAATTTCGGTTCGGTTCAGCAAAAATGGTAAACATCAGAAAATGTGACCTAAGCGACTGAGTCTTAAAAAGCTCAGGAAAGTGTAATAGAAAACCTAGAACTCCCCACCCATTATAGCTCCTGTTTTTAAAGATCCTCGCTCCTCGATTCCAAAGCTTTTTCAATGATTCACAAAAGCAAATGCTTAACATTAGTAAATTATATTTTGAATACTCCCATGTGATCCGACAAGCGATTTTAAGCGATTTTAAGAACCTACTTAAAACTAAGATATATTTGGTAACTAAGTAAATTTATTGCTTTTTTTATACCCGTTACTCGTAGAGTAAATAGGGTATACTAAAGTCGTGCAAATGTATGTAACAGGCAGAAAGAAGCATCTCCGATATCATAAAGTATATATATTCTTTATAAGCATCAACAGCCGAGTCGATATAGCCATGTCCGTCTGTCCTTCCGCCCGTCCGTCCGTCCGTCAGTCTGTATGAACACCTAGATCTCAGAGACTAGAAGAGCTAGAGCAACCAAATTTTAGATGTAAGCTAGTATTGTCTGCAGGCAGATCAAGTTTGTTTCAAATTTTGGCCACGCCCCCTCCCGCCCCCGCAATAAAAAGTGATGAATAACTCCCACAATTTTTAAGATATCGATATCAAATTTAGCGCCCATATATCTATAACTTTTCAAATTTTCATATAGATCGGGTAATAATTTGCAGAGTTAAAAAAGCGTTGCATACTTACCTGAGCCACATGAGGTTATTAAACACTAACTGCACTGAGTAACGGGTATTTCGAAGTCGGGCAGGGCCGACTTTAAGTTACGCTCTCGTTTTATATTGATATTGTGTTACGCATGGGCATGGTCCAAGGTTCGAACCAAAACCTTCGCCCAAAAACCCCAAACCAGAAATTTTCGAACCCGAACCATTATATAATATACTCAGTACCAACGAAATTCTATGCTCAGGATGTATTTTGATCATAACCATTCATCCGTTCTCCAGCAATCCTTTGGCGGATCGATCAAAAAACCGAATTAATTTATATGTCCAGAAGGAATGAACCTTCTATCTATATAATTGTGAGTTTTAAGAGACTAAATGGATCTTCCTACAAGTGTTTGTCTGGGCATCTCTCAGATTTATTTGTTCATACTGATGGACAAACAGACAGAAATGGCTTTAACGTCTCGGCTGTGGTTGCTGATCAACAATATATATACCTTATAGAGATGCTTTCCTCTGGCTTTTACATAAATCTGCAAAAACTTAATATACTCTTTGTACCTGTGGTACAGAATAGTTTCTATTTATAGCGACCAATCCTAGTCTATTGTGCTCCCCTACCCAGTTTACTACACTCCTAGCAGTCCCAATTTCTTGTAAGAATGTCAGGATTTTCGTGGGTTCTAGGTTACTGATCTTGTTGGGGTGTAAGCTGCTGTGTTACCCGAATCTATTGTCTCGCTAGAGCACTGCAATGTGCTGATATATGATCAGAGAACTTCTCTCCTTCTCTTCACGGTATCCACATACATACACAGTTGGTTAATTGATATTCCCAGCTTGTACAGCTGATGCCGCTGTCTGCAGTGGCCCGTGTAGAGCCCTGCCAGGATCCTGAGGGCATTCTTTCCTTGTTGAATCGATTTCTGAAAGTGTATGCGCAGTATAAATTTTTGTGCAGCTCATCAATTGAAACACTGAATAAAGAGAACAACCACTATACAACTGATCATGTATATACTCCTCAAAGGGCTAATTGTAAGATCAACCACATTTCACAAATGTAATCCTAACTTACTAATTCTCTTTTATTTTCTGTCTATTTTCTCATTCCAGAAGTCACTAAAATGTTGGATGAAAAATGTACCAATGTCAAATGTGCCGAAACTGGAATATGCCCCAAAGACAGTGCCCTACCAAGCAAAGCATTTTCATTAGATTCATATGATATAATGCAATTGATACCCCCATTACCATACTCCAGAGCTAAAAGAGATCTCTATGGTCAGTGTTGTGCTAAAGAACGCTGCATTTGTCAGGATTGTTTGCGGGAGCGGCCCAAATGTAAACCGAATCAAGTTCTCTTAGTGGTAAGACCGGGCAATGGTTTGCCCGGCAGTTGCTGTGATGAATATAAATGTATGGACACAGAACCAGAATGTACGGATCCCAGGGATTCAGTTAAATATTATACCAATGATAATTGTGTCGAATGTCACAGTTGCAAACAGCCACCCTGCATTCAAATCTGTGATGAGGAGAGCCCAGCTTCAGATTGTAAGACTGGAGATGGACAGTGGAAAAATGTTGGCGACCAATGGACTGAGGATGATGGTTGTCTAGAGTGTGACTGTCTGGAGAACAATTCCAAGAGGTGTGCCAGAACCGCGTGTAAGCAACCGGAATGCAAAAATGCGAGGAGAAGAGAGGGCGAGTGCTGTCCCACATGTCCCGAGGAATGGTTTACAGAAATTGATTCTACGACGGAAAGTTTGGTTCAATACAATTCTTCAATCATGCTAAACGAAAAGGAACCTACGGAAATAATTGACTCTACCACCGATTCTTTTAGGGATGAAGAAGGAATCAGCAGTAGTACAGTTGAACAGGAAAGTTCCACCAAAGTCATTTTACCAAGTGAAGACGACAGTTCAACGACAGAACAGCCTGCTGCAGAATCTTTCAATTACATAGTGGAAATTTTACAGAAGGAAACGATTTCGGAAACGCAACCGAATGAAGTGTCTGTGCACTCAGATTCTTCTAAAGAAATTGACTTACAACCTGAAATTTTACAGAGTTCTACAACAGAAATACCTGATACAACAATGGCGGAAGGTTCTAGTGAAATGGCACATACCGGGGAGGAACTGTTCCCTCAAACAACAGGGAATGCAATTAAGAATGAAAATTCCATGGCATCGACAGTCTCCTCTGAAGAAACCGAGCCTTCCTTTAATGCCACTTCATCACCTGTTTTGGATTTCCCCACAACTGAAGCTACAGCCCCTCATACTAGTAGCAGTCCCACCACTGAGGGACCCACATCTTCACCACCGACTCCGGAGTCTACCAGTCAGCATAAGGATATTAATCTAACTGAACCCGACTATCGCTGGGCGAATGAGGCTCCACTTTCATATCCCATAGAGAAACAAGCTTTTAAAATCCAGAATATTATCACGGCTTTGATTGTCCTAGTGGCTGGAGTAGTGATTGGAGCTCTGATAATTCTACAACGGAAACATAAGAAATCCTATTCTTCGGTGCCCGGATCGGAACCAAATCTTAGCCAAATTACGCGCACCTCATCGTTGCGCAGTGCGATTGAACAGCAGCCCATTATAAATCCAACATAAAATCACCTACATATTTAAGCTAATTTATTGAACAACTTCATTCAATCTAAAGACAATGCTCAGAGCAACAAAATGTTCATTTGGTTTTGCACTGCGACAAAACAAAACAAAACAACAAAACGCAACTCAGTAGTGCCCTCATTTTCACGTTCGCAAAATGTTTGCACTACTGTTGATATATTATTATTTCTATTTATTTCTTTTTATTTAATTATTATTATTTGTGATAGTGTTAGATTGAAGTTAACACAAAATGATATAACTACTTTCCTAGCCCAAAGTCCTAAATTGTTAAAAAGGTCAAACACGCTTCCAAAAAAAAAAAACAAAAAACAAATCAAAAATTGGCATAACTCTTGAAACCCAAAAATAGCATCGAACACTGCACAAAATACACATTCCTTTCAAGCCATTTATCATTATGTACATTTTACTTAAACTAGCTAAACAATAAACACCACAAAAAAGAAAGAAAGCCAAAGGTCTCATAGGTAGCGTTGTCTGACCACATTTCGGTTAACTGTAATAAAAAACCAATGAAAACGAATGTAAATGGGCATTTTGAATTTGATTTCGGAAATTATAGCTTACCCCTGGGCCTGAGGAGTTAATGCATCCAACTGTTGTACCAGTTGCTTCATCACCTGCGCCGTACTGGAGTCGGGCAATTCAGTCAGAACCGAAGCGGTGGTACCAGCCAATACACCCACTCGTGGATCTATGGGTAGAGTGCCCAAATGAGGTATTTGAGCCAAATGGGCCAACTCTATGCCGCCATTGGAGGAGAAGATGTTGGTGCAGTTGCTGCAGTGTGGACAAACAAAACTGTTTGGGGGAGGGGGGAGAAAGAGGATAATGGAAGAGATTAGGTCATGCGATAGTACAGATTTATAAGTTTTATTAAAAAGTCTTTAAATTGAGTAAAAGAATTTTAAGGCAGGTACTCAGATGTGATGAACATTTAGTTCGGCACAATGCTTTACATGTATAGAAACAGTTTTCAACAGCTTTGAAATCAAATTGCTATGGAAAAACAGTCATATTTATATGCCGAAACAAAATTGTATGTATTTTATGATTCATAGATGGTAAATATACTACTAAAAGTAACACACAACCAGCCAACAACCAACAACAAAGAAGAATAGCTATATAAACCAGAGATTTGCCACAGTGCACCTCAACTACTAGAGTATTGCATAAGTCCTCGACATTTTTAAGACTGCAAACAAATGTATGCAGCCTTTGCTCTGCTCGTGCCAACGATACGCCTGCGGAGAATGTGTATAGTTAAATATCAGAAATATACCATTCTCTAAAAAATCAAATCCATATCAATGTATTGAAGACATGAGAGAGTCGCTTTGCCCCTCTACACCTCTCTCCAACAAGCAAGGGCTTCACAATGTAAATCTCGTCTAAGACAATGAGTGAATGTGTTTGATTTGTCACCGCATACGCTTTTACGCCTTAAATCTGCGCTGAAAGTAATGTTTTTTCGAACTTTCGAAGGTAAAAATGCCTTATAAGCAATTTATGATCTTCTATCTACCTAAACTCTGATAATTTTAATACTTAAGGGCCCTCATTAGGTACGGTTTTCATATCCTTCGGCTGTCCTAAAAAAAAGTAGCTAGAATGGCATCGTCTTTGCCTTGGTAAATTTTAACAAGCCTCACATTAAACCAAGGGATTTTTCTGCCTAGCTAATTTTGTGGTTTAGAACTGTTATTTTTTAAGCATTGTGCTCCGATTCCTCCACCAACATTACTTACCCACTCATATTCTCCACAATCCCCAGCAGCTTAATGCCCGTTTTCTTGCAAAAGGTTATCTCCTTCCGCACATCATCCAGGGCCACACCTTGCGGGGTGGTCACAATGATGGCCCCATTGCAGGGCACTTCTCTTAGGCATTCCATTACAGTTATATGCTCATCCGAAGTGCCAGGTGGTGTATCAATGATTAAATAATCCAAGTCATCCCATTTGACATCCGTCAGGAATTGCTTTATCATCATGGTTTTTTTCGGACCCCGCCAGATGACAGGATCTGTGCGGTTTTTAAGTAGAAATCCAATGGACATGACGGCCAGAGTTTTGCTTTCATCCGTGTAAATGGGCACCCAGCCCTCATCGCACTGATAAATATCGCTACCCTCTAGTCCCAACAGATAGGGCACGCTGGGGCCACATAAGTCTATGTCCAAGAGGCCCACCTAGAAGGAGAAGGCACAAATGAGTTGGGGGTCAGAAGAGTTGAGGCCGGCTGGTACTTACCTTATGGCCGGTTTCGCGCAAGGCCAAGGCCAATTGTGTGCTAACTGTGGACTTGCCCACGCCGCCTTTGCCAGACAGCACCACAATCACATTCTTAACCTGATCCAGCATGGTTTTACTTACATTAATTTCACAATTGGCTTGGATTTACCGCAAGTGAAACAGCTGTTGGTTGCTGAAAACCAGATGGCAGCGCTGGCTTATCAGTTAGTGATGTCACAGTGACTGAAATATTTTCTTTTAAGCTGCGGCCGATATTTGAATGATGAAAACCATTTTGTCAGTTGTTCAAACTGTTTGTAGAGCCAGCTGTGCACTTAGCTCTGTGTCTTACACCAGAAAATAGTGCGATCTAATTAATTTTATTTTATTTATCCATGTTGCAAATTTAGCGTGACCGCTTTTACGCAAAGTTCTTCCATCGCTAACTCTGCCATCGACAGCAGCTCTGCTCTCTCTTCTTCTTTCCTTTAATAATAAGAAAACGCATGCCTTCTCACTCAGAAATTAGTTTAAATAAATAAATCGAATTAATCCATTGCCACCACAATTGGCGATAGCATATGATCAAGGTCGTCAACCAATTGTGCAGCACCAGACCCGATACCAGGATGAGCAAGTACACGAGCATATTGCAGCGCGAGTTCCCAGCAATGGACACGGAGCTGTTGGACTATGTGGAGGCGGTGCTGACCGGTAACGTGGAAGATTTCGAGACTTGCGATGATATCTTCGAGGCGGTCGGTGATATACTGCAATCCGTTGGCGGCGAACGCAGCGAGGAGAGTATCAGGTCAGTAGCAAATTGAGTAGCAAATTGAGTAGCAGTTTTTCATCCCTCAACATCAACATCAGGGGGCTATGTGACGAATTCTTGGGCATCATGAAGAACAACTCCAAGTTGGTGGAGCGTAAGGTGCTGAACGCTCCGGTGAATATCGAAGAGATGGCCAAGAATATGGAAAGAATGGACAAGGATATGCAGAGCATTTGGGTGGTCAATAAGGATGGCAGTAATGTGAGTACAATTGCAATGACTTGGCCTTTTCTACTATTTCGCCCTCCTTTAGAAAGTGGATTCCAAAAAGCTGGAGAAGGCGGAGGCCAAGCTGCAGCAGAAGCAAGAGAAACGGCAGGAGGTGACCAAGCTGGGAGTGGTGCCAGTGGCCGTAAAGCTACAGACGGCCACCGCCTCACAGGTGACCAACAAGAAGAACACCAAAATGGATCAGAAGGGTCTCAACCGTTCCATGGACATTAAAATAGAGAACTTTGATCTGGCTTTTGGCGAAAAGTGAGTGTCCGAGACTTGAAAAGTTTTGTCCTGGCTAATGTTTCCTTCCTTATATAACAGAGTGCTTCTGCAGAATGCCAACTTGCTGCTCTCTTTTGGCCGCCGCTATGGTCTGGTGGGACGCAATGGATTGGGCAAGACCACACTCTTAAGAATGATAGCCGAACGACAGCTGCAGATACCGTCGCACATCTCTGTGTTGCATGTGGAACAGGAGGTGGTGGGTGATGATACGTCCGCTGTGGACAGTGTCTTGGAATGTGATACGGAACGGACGCGTCTGCTCTCCAGGGAAAAGGAAATCCTGTCCGCTTTGAACAGTGGCGTCCAAGATGCCACACTCTCCAGCGAGCTAAGCGAAACGTACGCTGCGCTGCAGAACATTGAGGCCGACAAGGCGGTGGCCCGTGCGTCTGTGATACTCAAGGGTCTGGGTTTCGATGCGGATATGCAGGTGCGACCCACCAAATCTTTCTCAGGTGGCTGGCGCATGCGTTTAGCACTGGCGAGGGCACTTTTCTCCAAACCCGATCTACTGCTGCTCGATGAACCTACAAACATGTTGGACATCAAGGCCATTATATGGCTGGAGACCTATTTGCAGACATGGCCCACCACCATACTGGTGGTCTCTCACGATCGTAATTTCCTGGATACGGTGCCCACGGATATTTTACACTTGCATTCCCAGGAGCTGGAGGCCTACAAGTGAGTAAAGGTTTCTTAGTGTGGATTTTTCTAAATAATCTTTCGCTCTAATCTTCAGGGGCAACTATGAGCAATTTGAGAAGACCAAAACGGAGAAGATGAAAAGCCAACGGCGGGAATATGAAGCGCAAATGGCTCATCGATCCCACGTGCAGGAGTTTATCGATCGTTTCCGTTACAATGCCAATCGTGCCTCATCTGTGCAATCCAAAATCAAAATGCTAGAAAAACTGTGGGTACCAAGAGCCAGATCCTGGGAATATCTATTAACCAACCGTTTCCCCTTTGCAGGCCCGAACTCAAGCCCGTGGAGAAGGAAACTGTGGTGACCCTAAAGTTTCCCGAAGTGGAGCCTCTCAATCCTCCAGTTTTGGCCATCTCCGAAGTGTCTTTTCGTTACAATCCCGCAGACCCCTTGCCCATTTTCCGAGGTGTCAATCTGTCGGCTACCTCAGATTCGCGTATTTGTATAGTGGGTGAGAATGGTGCTGGTAAGTCCACCCTCCTGAAGATCATAGTGGGTCAGCTAAGTACCATTTATGGTAATATTGTGCTGCATCGGGGCCTGCGTATTGGCTACTTTGCCCAGCATCATGTGGACCATCTAAATATGAATGTCACCTGTGTGGGTGTGCTGGCCGAGCTGTTTCCGGGAAGACCCGATGAGGAATATCGACGGCAATTGGGCAGTTTCGGTTTGTCGGGACCATTGGCATTGCAGAGCATTGCCAGTTTATCGGGAGGACAGAAGTCTCGTGTGGCCTTAGCAAAGATGTGCATGGGTGAGTGCAGTGAGTGCAGGTGTAACTAAAGCCAGGTGTCAACTAATTTCTTATGCCACAGCGGAGCCCAATTTCCTGGTACTGGATGAACCTACCAATCATTTGGACATCGAGACCATTGATGCCCTAGGCAAGGCTATAAATGCGTTTAAGGTAAGTGGAAGCCCCTTGAATTTTGAATATATTTGAATATATTTCATCTGTTCTCCTTTCAGGGTGGCGTCATATTGGTCTCCCACGACGAGCGTCTCATCAAAGTGGTCTGCAAGGAGTTGTGGGTGTGCGGCAATCGCACTGTAAGGGCCATAGAAGGCGGCCTGGATGAATACAAACGGGAGGTGTACAAGGAAATCGAAGCTAATAGTTGAATTTGTATTTTGTGTGTGAACAATTTAGCAATAAATTTGTAAGTTGTCCTTGGGGAAACTAAGAGTGTTGAAGTTTCCGGCGCAGCTCAAACAGCAGCAGGGTCAAAGCCGAGGCCACATTCAGGCTATCTATGCCCTCGGCCAGTGGTATATAAACGCACTTCCCCCTGTCGGCTCCCACTTGATGCATGAAGCTAATGGAAGGAAAATTTATGTTTGAATTCCACCAACTGTTTCCACTTACCTGTAAGCCTCCTCACTGACGCCGTGACTCTCGCCGCCTATGATAATCATTTGATGTGCCTCCAAGTGGCCTACCGGCAACTCGGCATAGTCAATTGCCTGTGGCTGTGCTTCCAACTTTTCCATATTATTCTCTGCTATAAATACTTGACAATTATGCGCCGCCTCCGGTGGTATGCACAAGGCCAGCTCCTCCCACTTTATACCATCCCGTATGGGCAAACGAAACTGTCCACCGCAGCCGCCACGCAAAGCCTTGGACTCCCAGGGATCACAGCAGCCATGGGTGACCACCACCTGGAAGCAAGGTAAAGCGGCACAGGTGCGTATGATGCTGCCCAGGTTGTTGGGTTCACGTATATTATCACAGACCACTGTGATGGGCAAAGCCCTTCCTTTGGTTTCCAATTGCAATCCTTTGTCCGAGGGTCTTTGGAATATGCCCATTAAGCCCGGAGGCGTGACCAGCGACGACCAAGTCTTTAGATCATGCTGAGGCACTTTGTATATCTTGGTCTTATGGGTCCCTTGAGCTTCGGCCACTTGCTCACTGATCAGAGCCAGCTGCCGCTTTTGACTGAAGATTAGAGTTTCCATTTTCAGGTCACACATTAGGGCCTCGCGTATTAAGCGTCTGCCCTCGATGATAATCTGTCGATTTTTATCCCTACGCTTGCGGGAACGCACCGTGGTCAGCAGAGTGCTGAGCAATGGATGCTGCAGGGTGAGACGCACAAACTCCAAACCCAGTTCCTTATCCTGTATAAGCGTGGGCGCAGCAGGACTGAGGCGAGGAGCAGCAGCCACCACTTGCTTACCTCCGCCCACGCCTGTGCTAGGAGCAGCCGGCTGCTTGCGCAAAGCTTGCCGCGTGCTGCTGACCGGCTTATGTTTTATGGATGAATTTCCAAAGAGATTGGCCTCAATGTCCAGGGCATCTTTAATCTCACTGGAACTGCTGCTTAGGCGCAACAGATGTAAGGGTGAGTGAGTTGGGGGCAGAACCCGTTTTAAAATATTGGAAAACATTTAATAAACAATAAGCCTATCGATCCCAGTTACTTAACAAGTGCGATAATAGCGGGGCTATCGGAAATGGTGTTGCCAGACATTGTGTTGGCGCCAAATTAAATTTTCAAATAAGCAGCCTCAACTCACGCACGAGCTCTTTCACGTTATGTGTTTGTGCATTTTACTTTATGTAAAAATTAAAAAAAAAGTTCACCCAGTGGATCAAATTCGATTATTAAGATTTTTAAGTATACTCTGGGTATTCAATTAGATCAGATAATAATAAACTGGAAAATATATACGTCTCATCAGAAAGCAACGCTGCGGCAATGAACTTTTAATTGCTTATAACTTGACAACTGCTTATCCGATCTATGCCAATCCTTTGGTGGATTGATAAATAATGATATTTACTAAATATGTCTAAAAGGTACAAACCTTCTATCTAAAAACTGTTCCTTAAACGTCAAACCTCTAACTCTTAACATCTCTGAGATCGGTACCTTCCCACGGACAGCAGACGGGCATAATCGTCTCTGGCGTTGATCAAGAATACGAGTATATATTTCTAGAGACGGCAATGTTTCTTGCCGGCTGTTACATACTATAGTCCAAACCGATAAGCATTCGAATCAACATTATAAAGAAAAACTGGTTGATGGGCATGGACGCTGAATTGCATGGAAATCCCTGGCTTATCATTCAGGGGTCGATCTAGGTCTTGTTCCCAAGAATTGTCGAGCTTTTGCTTATCAAGTCGTCCGAAGTTAAGCTTAAAAGCCGGCTACTTGTCCAGTCCTCAGTTCAAATCTAATTCAACGCTGGGCCAGATGAGTCCCAATAATTCCGTGTTTCTTTTGCTCCTGTTGCTGGTGGGTGTTGTGGTTCATATTCAAGGCTACGACTTGGTGGAGGACGGGGTATGTAACTGGTTTGAAATGTGGTTAAAGTAATCACCTAACCAAGGGTTTACCAAAGACCACCAATAATTTGATTTTTCAGTATGACGAGCCACTACTTCAGACTCCGATAGAGGCAAGATTAATAAATTATATGAAATTATTGGATGACAAAATAGACCATATACTGGAGGGTCAAACTCAAGAGAAGGCTTACAGATTGAAGTCAGAGGTGATGCTTAAAAATCAACTCGATCTTTCGGATCTTTGGCAGATGTACAAGGCAAACATGTCCCAGCAGGAAACCACCATTAATGATCAAGCTAACCGCATAGAAGCTTTACAAATGCAAATTGAACAACTTGTACTAAATCTTGAGTCTAATCAATCTATGTTGGAAGATAAAGAAGAGGAAATGGTAAGGCAATCTTCAAATTTGGAGTCCACTAAACGAGAGCTCAAAGAGCGCAACGAAATCATCGAAAAGTTGCCCAAATCTCAAAAATGTCTGCAATCTGGCATCCAACTGTTTGAAGTTGATCCCCTAAGACCCTTCCTGGTGCAATGCAGTGATGACTGGCTGGTGATACAAAAACGTTTCGATGGTAGTCAAAACTTTTACAAATCCTGGAACGAATATCGTGACGGATTTGGCCATGTAGATGGTGAACATTTTATGGGTCTGGAAAAGGTATATCGTCTGACCAAATTGCAACAGCATGAGCTTTACGTGCGTATGGAGCATTTTGATGGTTCTATGGACTATGCCAATTATGATGATTTTGCCTTGGGCAGCGAGGAGGAGCAATACGTACTCAAGTCGCTGGGCTCTTTCACAGGCAATGTCACCAATAGTCTGGCATATAACTGGAATCAGAAATTTTCAACCTATGATCGGGATAACGATCAATTATCCAGTGGCAATTGTGCTGACCAGCGGGACAGACATGGTGGTTGGTGGTTCAAGGCGTGTACGCATGTGTAAGTGGCTAATCTGTCGACATTGAGTGGAAATCTTTATATGGATTCTTTTTTTTTAGAAATCTCAATGGTAATTATTATCCCTATCGTGTGGAACAACTGGACAGCATGTACTGGTTTTGGGGTAGCCTGAAATCTGTGGAAATGTTAATTCGGCCCAAGCCAATCATCGAGGCTGAAGACTCTGGCACGGAATCTTCTGCAGAATCCTTGGAATCAATTGTGATGCTTGATTATTAACTTAACTTTATGTTTAGCCATTTAATAACAATTTTAGGTTTGAAATAAAATTTAATTAATCTCTAGCTGCTTATTTGAGTTGTGGTTGTGGTTGGTTCAAAAATAACAAAACTTTAAACACAATCGTAAAATTATAGAGAAAACATAAAAGAAATTCATCTAAAAAAATTCGAGAACTCTAATCAAAGATTTTGCATTCCCGTGTTGATAACAATTTACATGCTAGAATTACTACTATCACCATTATATAGCTTAAGCCTAAGTTAATGCCTCTAACTTGATATATTAGATGTGTGTGTGTGTGTGTGTGTGAGAGTGTGTGTGTGTAGGCTAAATACAATACTTAAGTTGTATCTGTACATGGCTAAGTGTCAATCGATCGCTGAGTCTTGGCATGGCCCACTTCTGTGTGATGGTTGGTTTTGCGTTGCCTCGCCCCACGACCGGATAGCAGATAGGACAAATCAATTGGCTGCTCCTGAGCTGTCTGGGCATCCAGGCATTTCAATTTCATGGTTATTAAAACGTTCTCCAAACGGGAGCGCTTCTTTTTGAGCAACTATATGGGAAATAAAGGGGGAAATCAGTGAGTAAAATAAATTAGTGAGGGAATATGATATACAAGCCATGGGTGTAATTCGCTTTTCGAAATATCTAATGAAAAACGTCTTGGCTTGTGTGCTTTTAAGGGAGAGGGACCTACATTTTAACGAACTGCACAGATTGAGATTTGAATGGCTTGTTAATTCAAAGCTGGCGCACATAAATGGTGAAGATGACCGGATGTGTAAGAAACTATGCAAGTAGATGCAAACGGATGTGATATACAGCAATGATTTCAGCAATGCTCCTTGAACACATGCTTCTTTGTGGATCATGGCTTCTATGCGTAAACGAAGTTAGATTCTTTGGACAGCTCTCTATACCCATTTGTGTAACCTCTGGTGTTCCCCAAGGCAGTCATCTTGGACCACTGGTCTCATCAACTTATTTGTAAATGATATGCCGACTGCGTTATCTCACTCTCATGTGCTAATGCATGCGAAAGATCTTAATCTCTGTGTGTCTTATGATGATTTTTGGCCAACATTCCAATAATGCAGTAAAAGGACTGCAATAAAGACAGCATCCAAGCGTACCGCCAACTCCCGGCTGATTTTCTATACATTACTGCCTGCTTACCTGTCCATTGGGCGCCACAGGCGTTATAACCTTTACAGCAGCTGTTCCTATGGCCTCTACTTTTACATCTTCTGCTCCAGCCGCCACACTTCCGCGCTGCTTTCGTCCCTTGGGTGTGGACACCCTGGGAGCCGGCGTTGGTGTTGGTGTGGTGTTGGCTACTTCAAGTTCAGTCTTTTGCTTCTTTGTTTTCAACATGGATGGATCAACCTCGTGGGGCTGGGGGGGAAAAATGTAGGAAAGCATAACTAAAAACTCCTCTCAAATCCTTTCCACACTCACCGCATAGCTCTTGGATATCTTTAGCTTTTCGGGAAACTTGAGAAATGCATAGTTTTTGGTGCAGGCCGGATAGTTGGCCTTAGCTTTGGAGAAGAATCTGGCCGTCTTATCCACGCGTAGCTCACAGATGTAACAATGATCCTCATCCAGGCATTCCCTGGGACGACCCTTGCAGAAAGTGGTACGATCCAAGACCCAACAACGACCAATGACCAGCTCAATGGGCACCACCTCATACAGGGAGACGCGCACCACCTCATTGGGATAGAAGCGGCGTGAGGGTTCGTGGAAGGTTTCATGAGGACGCAGAAAATGATGACCGAATATGAATCTCTTGCCCAGTTCATTTTTCCACAGGTGCTCAACGCGAAAGATGTCACATTCCTGATAGTCAATGGCTCCGATGGTCTCGTACGTATGCTTCTGGCTGGGCAGAACCTTGCCCGCTTGATCCTTAATGGGTATATCGCGCAAAACGTAGACAGCATCGCCCTGACGCACTTGCAGATCACCACGCATGAGGGAGAGATAGTAACGATGGCCCTCCTCAGTGTAATCATCCAAGGGAATTTCACGATCCACTTGACGCGGCTCACAGCGTTCACATTGATAGTCCGCATCCTCATCAAATTTGGACTTAATGCATTCCGTATGCTGCCAGACCATGCACTTGGAGCATTGAATCATCAAGCCCTCATCCTTGTAGAGTCCACAAATGCAGCTAATGACATCCTCCTCCTCGGTTGAAATGGGCGGTGTTTTGTGGGATTTGCCCTTTTTGGAGGCAGTCGTCTCTTCCCTTTTGGGCTTAAAGCCTTGCAGTAGCTGCGAATCACCCAGGATCTCTACCAGCTGTTTATAGCTGGCACGCTTTTGCTGCTCGTAGCTGGTCTTTAGGACATCCAAAGACTTGACTTTCGCCACATCTTGCTTAAGCTGTTGCCTGGACTCTCTGAACAGCTGCTGCATTTGCTCATCGTATTCCTGTGGCGATTTATAATGTCCCTGTTCCACCTGGGATTGTATTAACTTGAACTCCAAGCGTTTGCCTGGAGCGGAGGAGGCCTTCTTCTTCTTATGGCCGCTGCTCAGGCCTGACAGCAGTTCCATTATTTTAAGCTGATCCAAGGTCTGGCAAATCTGCCGCAAGATCACTGCCATTTTGGCCATTTTCTCCAGCTCAGGATCTTGTACAGCCTGAGCCAGGCCACGGGTTTTCATGTTGCGTGGCGTGCATAGAGCAGATATCTGGGCAGCCAGCAACGAGCTGGTCGAGGGTGTGGAGGGGCGACGTTCGGGAGCTGAGGAGACTGCGGCAATGCCAGATTTGAGCCTTTTGGTCTTAATGCGGCGTATCTGTGGGTGGGAGATGGCATAATAATAAGTGGATATTGGCATTTGAAGATGGAGACTGACCTTTTCATAGTTCCTCAACAGAAACACATTAAACTGCTTGACCAGTTTACGCTCGCGCTCGGAAAGCTGCTGCACGGGTTTTGTGATCAAAGGAACCACGGGCACCGGTGTGCCCCCGCCACCTACACCACGTTGAGTATGTTTTTTGGCCTTATGCTTGCGCTGACGTCCATTCCTAGCGGCCGCCACTTCCTCCACCGTCTTAACCTCCGCCTGTGGCGGCGGCAGAGGCTTCACCCTTTGCGACTTGCCGCCAATGACACCACGACAAAGCGGCATGCCACAGCGACAGGGTTGACCCTCCGAGGGATTGAAGAGTGAGAAATTGTAATCATAGGTCAGCTCCTCGCCCTGCTCGATGGCCCGTTTGGCAAACAACACCATACGCGACAGCCCGTTGACGCTCCACTTCTGCATCTCACAGTTGGGCTCACACGAATGATTCACAAACCGACAGTCACTGCCCATGCGCTGGCCATCGATGACCAATCCCCCATCCAGATGTAGGCAATAGTGATGCGTGTCATTCAAATAGATGCTGCCCATGCGCTGCTTGAATTCCCGCTCGGTTACCACCTCGCCCACATATTCCAGTATGTAGGTACCCTTGCGAATGGGCAACTTGGTGCGTACACCCCAACCCTTGTCCTGGGTCATAAAGCGCTCCACACCGGGTGCCACCTCGTGACGTTGAATCTTTTGATTGCGACACTGCTCACCCACGGGGCAACTGCTGGGCGAGCATTCCGTATACACCAGACGATTGAGGCAGTTGTCCAGGCAGGATTTGTCTCCTTGTGGTTTTCTCTTGCAATTGCAGGTGGGATGATCAAAGCCATTCAAGTTGGGACGCACCGAATCGGCGTAGACATTGGTGCGGATTTTACGATAATTCCAAGAGGGCACCTGATGGCGGGTGGGCAATTTGGCATGGGTATAGGCCCACCAAATGTCGTAGGGTAGCTCAAAATCCTGCTGCCGACGTCGATGATAGCTCTCGCAATAGGGCGGAGGAGGCAAAAGCTGACCCAAAGACGGTTCCTGCTTATGCTTGGACTGGCTGCTGATGACCGTGGGGATTTTGAAGTAATTGGACAGCAATCCCGCCACCAAGTGATTCTTTTTCAATTTGAAACATTTGTTCAGGCGCAAGGATTTATCCTCGCTGGACTCACTGCAGCTGGCTGTCTCCTCGTGGGGTCTATGCAGACAGGCATAGTTCGGGCTGCTGGTCAGACATTCCTTAAGGGGCAGGGGTTCATGTTCAGTGGCTATGCCCAAACAGTATTTCTCCTCCGCCTCTTTGGCCAAATCTTGAGGATTACTAAACTGCTCCAGATGACGTTTTCTCTTCAAACGTATTTGGCAACTGAAATTGGTCTGGGGATCGACTCCAGCAGGCAGTTTAATGCTAGGCGGCACCTTGAGGGGTTTGGGTTTTGTGGCTGCAGGTTCTTCGGTCTTTTTGGGCTGGCGGCGGCGCTGGTGTGTGAGCGGTTTGGGTGACTCAGCTTTGATGGCTTCCTTTTGCTTGGATTTCTTGCCACGCGGTCTGCCTCTTGCCGGGGTAGGTGGTCTTTGCAGGCGTTCCAGAGCCACCACGGAGAGGCGTGGTGTTTTGGCTGCACTACTTCGGGCCACAAAAGTGTCCCCCGTTTCGCCAGTTTGGGGCACACGCTCGCATGTTTGATTGCTACTTGAGCTGCGCGTCTCTCTTACCACAGCAGGGACCTGATCCTCTTTCTGCTCCACACTCACTTTACGTTTCTTGCGTTTGACTGTGGGAAATCCTGTGCGATTTATCTTTTTCCGCTTCCTTTTCATTAGCAAATTTCCTCCGGTTTTATGCAGCAACGATTCCACCACTCGCTGACCCTGTTCCTTTTTCGAGGCATCCTCTTTCAGGTCCAAGGTAAGCAAGGGAGACTCCACCTCTGCTTTGGTTATGACCGTTTCATTGAGCTTACTCAGGGGTATTTGTATCTCCAGCTCTACCGAGGGTTCAAATATGCCCGGAGGCGGATAACTACTGGTAGAAGCCGGTGACAGGGTTTGACTGGCATCTCTCTTGTGTTTACCCCCCAGGCCGACACGTTTAGTTTGCTGCTTGAGTGACACCAAGGAGCTGGGACTTAGATCTAGCAATTTGCCACCGCTTAGGGAATGCTGATCCACCACAATTCTCAGGGGTGAAGAGGAGGCGGCCGCCTGCTCCAGCAGATGCCTTTTTTTGGGACTCATTTGCAGAGATTTGTTGGCTCGCGCCTTGAACTGGGCTTGAGATTTGGTACAGGCTGTGGTTTTGGCTGTCGCTGCAGCTGCCGCCCAGGCCTCGGCATTGAGTTTGCCCTGGGCAAAGGTGGACGACTCCTTGGGTGCACGTTCGCCGGGTGTTAATAGATAATGACGCTTCTTGAGGGGTAATTTATGATCATCGGGACTGGAGCTGGTGCTGCTGCTATTTTGAGATTTCTTATGGCGTTTCTTAAGCTGCAAACCATTGGAGCTGGCCACCAAACCCGCTGCACCGGCTCCACCCCCGGCGGCCGCCAAGCTGGCGGCATTGGCACTGGCCGAGAGCATGGCAAAATCTACCAGAGGTTCACTTAGTTTTCTCTTTTTTAGAGCTCTCTTTAGGGGTTTGGTGGAGCTGCTGCTGGAACCATTAACGCCTCCGTTCAACAGCGACAGCTGCTGGCTGCTGGGTGACGCCACATTGCTCAGCCTGGCCTTTAATTTGGTAGCCTCTGCCAATAGCTTTTCTTTGCCCGAGCTGGCCGTCAGCCGATCCTCTTGTATGCGACATCTCAGCGGAAAAGTGGTGGTGATAATCTCAATCTCTGTCAGCAATTTGGAGTCAATGTTGAGGGTTTTGCTTCTACGTTGATGACGTCTGAGACGGGACTTGCCCGAAACGTAGCTACTGCACATACTGGCCGCCGAGGAGCGTCGGGATTTGATTTTGCCTGCTCTACTGGCTGCTGGCGTTGTCTCCTTGCGTTGTGTCAACATTTTGGACATAAAAGCGTCCGTTTGATGGGCACCCGTGGCCAGACCACGATTGAAGTACTGTCCCGTGGTAATATATCGGTTGATTTCACCATATTTCTTGCTGGGACTGGTGGAGGGCAGATTATGTAAACTGGGTTTGCTGCAATACTCGTTGCTCTCCTCACTGCTCTGGCCCAAGGACAAACCGGCCAGCTGTAGGATATCCTGGTCCTCCTCATTGGGTTGTTTCACCAACATGGAGGCACGGCGCTTTCTTCTCATTTTCATATACTTGGAGGAGGATTCCTTGCAATCACTGCGATAGCCACAACTTTTGGCCCGACTGCGACGGCTCATGCAACTTTTGGTGCTGTAGCGACTCTTGCCACTCGCATCGGATTTGTAGCCCGAGCTGTTTGGTAGATTCATACGCTGCGGCCGGACACTGCCATAGTCCGAGACATAGCCAGATTTGGCGGCCAGCACCTTGCTGCACACGGCTGATCCTCCTCCTCCGCTGCCGCCCACGCTCATGCTGCGCAGACGGAACTTTTTATTCACATCAATCTCTCGCCACAGCGGATCTATTTGTACCTCCTCCTGGGCATTTTGTTTCTTATTAGCGCCCTGTTTGCGCTTACTTCTAGGTGGCGGATAGAGAACTCTTTCAGTGGCATACATGCGCTTGTCCAGGTAACTCATATCCAACTTGTTGGGTTTGCTGGGCTGAGGCGCAGCTGCTGATGAACCGGCTGCTGCTGCCGCTGATGTGGCTCCTCCTGTCATGAGCTCATGATTAATTTTGGGTGAGGGTGTAGTACTCTGTGTGGTGCTGGTAGTGCTAATGACACCAGAATCTGCCGACTCGTTAACCGCCAGGCGAGGATTCACGGTTGCCACTGCTGCTGTGGTGGCTGTCACTTTCTTCGGTCTGCCACGGCGTTTCCGTTGTGTAGCTGCCGCAGGCTCTGGTGTTTCTAATTCATTTTTACCCTTCAACTCATCGGCCACTGGGCCCTGGCCCAACATCTGAGTTTTCTCCATGAAATCCTGCAACAATGTGGATTGATATTGGGGTAGATGCTTAGTTTTAGACAGCGAGCTGTCCTCCTGATCACTCTCGACTCTCTTAATAGCCGCCTGCACCAAATTGGGTAGCTCATTGTCGCTGGAGGAGTTGGCCAAGTCCGGATTTAAGTGACCCGCTTGGCTAATGGCTGTTAACAGCAGCCTGGGCGCCCTCTGCTGATGTACCTTCAGTGGCAAATCATCCTCCGAGTCAGAGGTGAAGCCATGGGAGTTGATTTTGGTTTGTATTTTCAGGGGATTCGATTTGCGCTTCACTTTGATTTTTTTCTTATTTTTGTTGAGGGGAGAATCGTCGTGGGATTCCTTTCCTAAATGAGACATTTTCCTAGTGCTCTTCGAGGGGGGCGGTGCAAGGGGGCGTATGGCCGAGATTCTCATGCGCAGACCATCCGTATCATCGGAACGCTGCACCACGCTGAAATGTTGAGTAGTATGCATAGATTTGGTGGATTTGGATTGACTGGTATCGGTGGTGTCCTCATTTTCACTGCACCCGGTTTCTGCTGCGGCTCCTGGCTGCTGCTGATCCTTAATTGTTGACTCATTTTGGCCACTGCTCATCATATGCCCAAACCTAAAGCGAGGGGGTGTGAGGATAGAGAAGTATTTTTATTTAATTTTTACTTTTTTGTGGTTGTTAACTAGGTCAAACCCCAGACGCCAGGCCTGGCAACAGCTGCTGCTGCTCCTCCTCTTGCACTGTTCCTACTTACTTTTGGTGATTTGCCTGTGTTTTTCGCTTTCAATTTACCGTTTTATTTACATTTACATTTGGGCATTTACAATTTTATGTCTTTCTTTCTCTTTGGACGCGCTAGAAATGGCGCCGTTTCACTTTTTCTCTTTTGTAGACGCCCGAAAAACCACCTGGCCAGACGTATTTCGGTTTAACGATTTACAACAATCGAATAAATGTTAATTGATCTGTTGATTAATGCGACACTTTGACTTGATTTTGCACATCAAATTTGTTAATTTAATATTAAATGTGGCGCAACAACAAAAAGAGAAATAAATAAAGAAAAAAAGACTGGTGTTGCCAGATCGCACATAGTTACGTGCGGCCAGATCGCGTTTAGCATCAATCGCCTATCGGTCTTTGTAAATCGATATATTGTTTTGCTGATACACAGTGGGACAAAACGGATATTAAAATAAAACATTTAAATATTTCCCAAGGTCGAGTGCATAATTGATGAATAAATTTCATTCAATTGTGTATTTGAACAACTGCCCTGTCAGAGGACGTGGAGCTATGCACGGTATACTGACGTAAAGAAGCCACATTCAAGAGTATTTGAATATATGAAAATTGTGAAAGTCGACCCCACAGTTTTTGAGAAAATCAGTTAGCAGTGGACCTACTTAGGAATTTTCGCTCCATTCCAACGTTCCAGTTCGACGCTTAAAGAGCGACGCTACCTTGAGCACATCGAAAAGTAAACAAAATCAATCTTAAGAAAGTATAAAATCGCCGAGCTGGTTTAACTGGAAACCAAACAGTCGCTGCCCGCCAGCGTATCAACATCATTATCATCTTGTAATGAACACATCGACCTGCTCTTGAATTAAACAAAACCGAGTATTCCAAAATCAAAATGCTCGACCCAGATTCGAGCTGTCCCGGCTTCTGTGATTGCCCCTTACCCACTTGCATCGATGTAACCAATTACAAGGGCCACATTCCCGATCTGGTGAAGTGTCGCTGTGGCGAGGAGTCTGGTGAACTAACATGGCAATGGCAAAACTCGGATAGCTCCGATGCCCAGATCTCGGGACGCGACATCACCTTCCATCCCACCTATAGTCAGGGAACTGCCATAGTGCGGGGCGCGAAGCCCTTGAAGCCGAATCGAGTGCATTTCTGGGAGATGCGTATCATCACGGCTTTGGCTGGAACAGACGTAGTAAGTCACGCTGTCTGACCTGGCATCTAGGGAATGTCAGCTCCAGTGGGCGATAAGCACACAAAATACATGGATGTGGAACAAACTTCTGGTGCCTGCTGCTGATGATCTCAATTCTACCTTCGTTGTGCGGATTACAGCGAAGAAGCGTTGATAAGATAACAGCGGCAGCTGCAGCAGGAGGAGGAGGAGGAGGGGTTAAACTAGCTGATAATTGTATTACGAATAGTTCAATGTAAACATTTCCCGCTTCTTTTCAGATGTTTGGCATTGGGACGGAGCATGTCAATTTGGAACAATTCAAATTTCATTTTGTCTCTGCTTTGGGCACCAATGCCCAATCCTGGGGCTACTCCTATTTTGGCAAAATTCAACACTGTGGCGAACAGTTGCCCTACGGCCAGAAATTCTCTCAGGGTTGCCTGGTGGGAGTGTATCTGGATCGTACACGCGGCCATTTGGAGTTCTATCTAAACCGTCGTTCATTGGGTGTGGCCTACACCAATATACCCATCGATTCGGATGTACCGATCTATCCCATGGTGTGTTCAACGGCTGCCAAATCGGTGATAAGACTGATAAATTCAACCAGCCAAGAGGCTACGTTGCAATTGAGATCCTATCAGGCACTCTCCAAGCAGCCACTTAAATTGGAGGAACTGCGTCAAATGCCCGGACTGAGGGGTATCGTACAATCGTATTGGTTTTTGGCACCGCCGGTGAGATACTCGAGAATATCACAGGAGAATGAACTGGATTTGGATGATGAGGCGGTGTTGTCTAGTACCAAATTAAGGCTAAGGCGAAAGCAGAAGTACAGAGGTAAGCTGCTGAATGGGGAAGGAGTATTATGCGAGATACCCTGACAACCTGTAAGAAAGTAAATTTCCTCAGTTAAGCTACAGGGTGTCCTTGTATGAGAATGTTCTAATTGCAAAGTATTAAAATATCCACAGAATATAAATGCAGTTCAGGAATCTTAAACGATATATCTTTAATATTAATATGTATGCCTATTAAACAAATACAGGGTGCCATTTGATTTTTAGACAATTTTACTCGCGTCAGATTAGCTGATTTCTACGAGTTTCGAACTTAATAAAAAGTATGGATGCCTGTAATAATATCGAAATATCGATATTTTTGGCCAAAAATTTGATTTGTCGCTATCGAATATTTTTACGAGGCCATGTATCGGATATCGAATAATTTTTGGTGATATTTCTGATTTGAAATACTTTCCCACGTGGTCGAACCTTCTCCAGAATTTGGGAGGTATACCGCCTGGATATTTTGTAGAGTTTTGGAGCTTTGATCACTAGATTTTGAACTCAGGACGAACTTATTAAAACTTATCATCTAAATTACCTTGATGATCGAATTATTCTAAAGAAATGGCTATTTTTTTTTAAATATCGACATTATCGATATTGTTAACAATAAAATCTTTATATTGAAATAATACTTTTTCACTATAGTCAAGTACATCGATATAGACCTTTCTGAAATGTCCGGCAACCCTACCAAAAGGCATAAAAGTGACCATTTCCTTTATTTTAAATCCTAATTTACAGCTTATTCATTCGAGATTTGTATTTTTTAGAGCCTGATCTCGGTTTAAGCATGAAAAACTTGTCTAGTATCATTAGATTATATACCATTTGAACTCTGCTGTGCGAGTACTTTTGTAGACACTTTTTATGCTCTGCTCATTTGCAAAACCTCTGCGTTGGTATTGCCAGACCGAAAACACTTCACAAAGAACAGAAGAAGACGGCAAAAAAGTGTTCTGCTCAGTGAGAGACCACGTGTGTGCTGCGTTTGTTTCTGTTTTTCAGTGAGGATGAGATCGCAGTATTAATTGTTTGTGAGCTATGTTCTCCTCTAACTTTAACCACTCATCAAAAATGATCGGACCCTATTGGAATAATAAGAAAAATTGTGAAGGTCTGAGTTAACTTAACCTACCCGTCGTTCCGACTCTAACACATCACACTTGGCTTGTTCAATTGCCGCATTCAATTAACCCGTGTGCATTTTCCATTCAATTTATTTCCATTCACAGAAAGCGACGATGCGAACATCGATGACGATTTGTATGCCAACGCCCATAAGATATCATCATTGCGTCGCAGTGCCAGTGCCGATGAGGAGTATGCCAGCAGTGTACACGAATTCTGCGATGAATATTTTCACTATCTACTCTAAAGTTGGTAACTATTAAGTATGCATTTATTTTGTATTTAAAATTATGTAAAGTTAAATATATGATTTTATTTTTGTATGTATAATTTGAGTTTTTGTTTCGTTTACTTTAGTAGATTTTTGTCAGATAAGGATTTGGGAGGATTTGGTATAGCTACAGCTAGTTAGAGTTTACAATTGGGGGCGGGGGAGTGGGGGATAAATAAGATAAGGAAATTCGTACAGAAATCTAAAAGTAGTTTCGAAAGAGCTTTTGAATTTTGGCAGAATATTCTGAAATATGTACAAATATTTCCAAGAGAAAGCATAAGCAAAATTAATGTATACGAAGCCTTAGAGCCGGCTATCAAGGCTGCACAATTTAGTTAGTTTTTAAGGGCTCGGAAGAGATTCGGTGGCATTTAAATTGGGAAGGAACACAATACTAAACCCAAGACGTTAGCCAACATGATTGAAGACCGAACTGAACCCATTACAACAAAAGGAGCCAGATCAAACTTGAAAAATTTCCAAAAACCTATTTTTTTGTCCAATTTACATAATAATTGTACAATTTTAATTCTGCTCGCTGGAACCGCCACGTTTGAAGATCACACCCAACGGTAGCTAGTCCATGTCATCATCATCATCATCGGAAATGGTATACTTCTTCTGGGATCTCTTGCGTCGCGTTTGTTTCTTGGATGTTGTGGCTGCTCCACTGCTGCCCAAGTTGGCGGCCGTTTGTGTAGGTGTGGCTGGGGCACTGGCCAGCGATTTGTTAAGTTTCAGTTTCATTTTGACCGCTGCCGCTGAAGTGGTGGCTATTTCCTCATCATCCGAACCGTCATCGTTGCCCTCATCATCTTCGGGGTCGGAGTTATCTGAGTTTGCGCCGCCGCCGCCACCCCCTTGACCCTCGTTTGTGTTATCGCCGCCAGCCACTGCCGCAGCGTCTGCCGCCGCTGACACTCTTTGCCTGGCCCCCACGAATACCTTTTGCAGTGCTATGGAATCCAAATAGATCAAGGAAGCTTCTTCATTGTAGATCTGTGCATTCTGGCAGAGTTGCATGAAATCCTTTTCCAGCTCATTGAGGTCCGCATACTTGCAATCCTCAATGCGCTGAAGAATTTTCTTGATATCCAACGGCCGCTTGATGATCTCATAGTAGTCGGGCAGCCTTTGCCGCGAGGGTAACTTCATGAATGGTTCGGATATTGTGCGGCCATCTTGGTTATGCTTGATCACAGCGCTCATGATCTTGTGCATTTGTTTTTTGGAACGTTTGTCCAAGTTTTGCCTGCGGCGTCGCTTGAGAATGACCGAATCATCGTCCGATTCGTCCTTGCGATTCTTGCGTTTGCGTCTTTTACGCTTGGAATCCTCCTCCTCCTCCTCCTCATCGAACTCGGCGCCATCGTCTATGGCCTTCAGCCATTCCTTTTCGGTGAGGCTGTCTGTATAGTCCACTTCCTTGCGCTGGCGGGAACCACGTCCTGGTGAGAATAAAAGTAAATATGTTTATTAAGATTCTTTAACATTTCCTGGTCCCAAAACTCACCTAGAATGGTATCCTCATCGTATTGATAGTGGAACCTTTCCACCTCATCATCGTCCTTGGTCAACCAATCGGGTAGCTCGGATTCATCAATCAAACGATCTCTTCCTGGATGTATATCCTCATCCTCCTTCTTGCGCTCCACATCCATGCGCTTAAAGATCTCAATTTCCTCCTCACTACGGGCTATCATCATGTTGATCATCTCATCATCGGGCACCTCGTTCTCTTCCTCCTCCTCGTTGTCATCCTGATGAAGGATAGTCTGCAGGAACTGCTGGCGCTCGCTGCCTGTGGATTTCTGATCGAACATGCCCGCCTGGATGACCTTTTCATCCATATTCAGCTTGTACCGGGCCGCAGCAAGAATGCGCTCCTCCACCGAGTTGACGGTCATCAAGCGCAGCACACGCACCTCATTCCTTTGACCAATACGATGTGCTCGATCCTGGGCTTGCAGATCCTGATGAGGATTCCAATCGGAATCGAAGATTACAACCGTATCGGCTGTCTGTAGATTCAAGCCCAAGCCACCGGCACGGGTGGACAGTAAGAAGACAAAGTAATCGGAACCCTTGGCATTGAATTTGCGCAAAAGTTCACCGCGATCCTCGGCCTTGGTGGTACCATCCAGACGAAGATAGCCAAACTGACGCCAGCCGAGGTAGTCCTCGATAATAGTCATGCACTGGGTCATCTGACAGAAGAGCAACACACGATGATTGGTAGCCTTCAGTTTGGGTAGAATGCGATCGAGCAGCTCGAACTTGCCCGAGACACGATAGAGATCGGGGCCTGGAAGGAGATGAGAAGTTGTCTCTTAAGTTGTCTCAAATATCAATGAAATCCTCAAAACTTACCCGAAACAACGCCATGTCCGCCCGTATGATCGCAATACTTCTCCTCAATGTGCTGGAACATGAACGGATGATTGCACAACTTTCTCAACTGGACAATGGTGTTCATCAAAGCCTTGGCCCCACCCTTGCCATGTTTGCCCTTCTCCGAGCCATCGGTCAACAGCACACCCTTGCTCTGCATGTGCTTGTACAGCACTCGTTGCAGTGCGGACATATCACACTTGATAATGTACTCAACCTTATCGGGCAATTGATGCTCCACTTCCTTTTTGAGACGACGCAGCAGGAAGGGACGCAGCACTTTGTGCAGACGACGAATAATCAAAATGGTTTCTTCCTCATTCAATTCCACCTTCTCGCCGGTGGTGGCAAATGGTGCATTGAACCATTGCTCGAAAGTGGAACACGACTTAAATATGGAGGGCAGTAAAAAGTTAAGTAGGGCCCACAATTCGGGCAGCTTGTTCTGCAGCGGGGTTCCGGTCAGCAGTAGACGATAGGGAGCTATGTAATGTGTGTTCAAAACCTGGGTCAACTTGCAGTGATGGTTCTTCATGCGATGACCCTCATCGATGATCATATATTTCCATTGAATCTTGGCCAGGACAGCCTTATCTTTGATGACATATTCATAGGTAGTCAATAGCACATTAAATTTGGTGGCTCTCATTTGATTTTGCAACAGTCGCCGGCCTTGGGGACTGCCCTTGTAGCTGACCACGCTCACGGCGGGAGCCCACTTTTCGAACTCCAACACCCAATTGGGTAGAGTGGATAGGGGCACAATGATAAGAAATGGGCCCATGACCTTCTTTTTGTCCATTAGGTAGGTGACCAACGAAATGGTTTGTATCGTCTTGCCCAGACCCATCTCATCGGCCAGAATGCCATTCAAATTGTTGTTATACAAGGAGACCAACCACTCGAGACCCTTGATTTGATACTCCTTTAGCTGTCCGTTGACCATGATGCTGGACTGCTCGTACACCTTCTCGTGTATGGTGTGGGCTATGCTGTAGTAGGTCTGCTCCTCCGTACGATATTCGTCGTCTTCCACCTTGGCTGTGGTTATCAAATCCTTGGAGTCTGGATCATCGCCTGGCTGCTTATCGGACTTATCTGCGGCATTCTCGAGCGATTGTTCCTCTTTAGCCTGCCGCATCTTGTGCTCATCAATCAATACACCACCAATCATTCCGCTACCATCATCATCATCGTCTATCCAATCCCAACCCGGATGCATATTTAACCAGCGATGCAAGTGCTTGAGCATGGGTGCATCATCCCCGGTCAATTTCTTACCGCTGCACTGCTCAATGACATTCACTCGCATATCGGCCACAATGCTACCCTCATCGATGCCAATGTATTCGCCGCTCATCAGCAACTCCTTCTTGTACAATTGCAAGCGTTTGCCCTCCTCTTCCTTCTTCTTCATCTGATCGTCCTTGTGTTGCTTCACCATCTGGGTGAGGTTGCTGATGTACTCATCCGTCTGGGACAGCAAGAAGGCCAGACGTTTGTCCTTCTTTTGATCAATGAGTTTGCGATAACCTTCCTCATCTTCGGCCATCAGGCGGCGCATACGCTCCTTCTCGATGCGCTCTTGTTCCTTCTTCTGTTCGCGTTCCGCATTGGCATGGTAGTTCATCACCGCCTTGTTCATGCGGGCAAGTTGGGCCTAAAATAGTAAGAGTAGGTAAATGGAATCACTTTTGCATCTCCTCAATGCTCACCTTATTATTCCTGTGATATTCCCTCAGATCCTTGCCATGCTGCAGCACTGCAGCCAAAAACTCCAAATGCTTTTGCCTTCTTTTCCTCTCGGCCTCCAATTTCTGTTGCTTTTCTAGTTTCTCAGTGGCTCGAGCCTCCCGCAATCCCTGACGCTTGGTCCTTTTGTAGAACTTCATGTTCAAAGCCGTCTCCAGGGTGGTATCCCTTCGGGTGCACTGTACGAATTCCATACGCAATTGTCGCTGGAAATTCAACACTCTGAGTGCCCGCAACTCGATGGCCGCCTGCAAACGTAAGTCCTCCGACATGGTGGCAGGTAAACGTTGCAATTCCTGCATCCTTAGCGATATTCTGGCCGCAATGCGATTCTCTCGCTCTTGGAGCAAGGTAACGGGATCCAGACCCACTGGCTTGGCAACAGTGGTCACGCGATTAGGTTTGGGCATAGGTTGCTGTTGACCTGGCGGACCACCTGGTCGAGGGGCACCCGGCTGAGGCAACTGATTGGGAGCAGCTGTGCGCACACCCTGCATTGGCATGGGCGATGGCGGAATCAAGGGTTGTCCACCAGCTGATCCCATTGTCAAAGGTTTGCCACCATTTGGCAGCTGATGTTGCACTTGCTCCTGCGGCGGTGGTTGTTGTTGTAGTTGCTGCTGCTGCTGCTGGGGTGGTGGCTGCTGACCTGGCTGGAGTCCGACCATTCCTACCGGAGGTTGCGGCGGCAATGGCTGTCCTTGTTGCATATGTGGCGGCGGCTGGGGCACCTGTTGCTGCATTTTCTGTCCCGGCACTGGCTGTCCATAAGGACTAGCCGGCGGCGTGGAGCACTGTGGTGGAGTTCCTGTCGATGGTGGTTGCTGTTGCTGCTGTTGTTGGGGTAAGGGTGGCTGACCACCTGAACCTGGTGCAGGTCCGCCTGGCATTCCGGGTGGACCTATGGGCGGCGGTGGTGGCTGTTGGGCCGCCTGTAATGCTTGTTGCATTTGCATGGAGATGGGTTTGTTGCGGGCCAACAAACGATAGGCAGTGATCTGGGTGCGCAACAAATTCACCTGATTTCCATTCAGATGCTGATGCTTGGAGGTGGCCCGCATGGCCAGCAATTGGGAATAGCGTGGATCCTCCTGCATACCCTTCTCTTCCATGGAATCGATGGCGCGTTGCAGAGCATGTAGATTCTCTTGGCCAGAGCGTTCGGGCGGCGGTGGCCCACCGGGAGGGCCTCCGCCGGGTGGTACTTGACCGGGTTGAGTGGGTGCCTGAAAATGATACGAAAACGGGGGATTAGTATGCATCCGTGCTTTCAGATCAGCTCGAACCGGTTTGCAGCCCATCACAACCACGTTCACCAGAAGAATTGGCTCCCTGATCAATCATACATTTTCAATGATCTTTCTTTTGTATAGAGGAAACAGTAAGCTCTTTTCAAGTTTTACTGCTCTCACGAGCTGCAATTGTATATCGATAGGTATTTTTCGATACCGATACGCGTTTCTTGGTTCATTTTGTGCGCTTGATTTAAAAATGAGATTTTAAATACACTAAAAAATATGTCATAGCTTCAGTTTACTTTCTACTGCTATTTTCTTAAGTTAGTCCCACTGTAGCTCCAAATGTTTTAATGGTAAAACAAATACAATTTAAATTAAGCTTTGTCATAGGCCCCTTAAAAAGCACCACAAAAACCTGTTCAACAGCTCCACTGCTCAGTGTCAGCTTCACTGCCGGCAAAGTCAGAACAAACTTTGCAATCTCCGAGACGGCGATTAGACGAATTGATAACATTTTTGCATCATGACAGCACAGATTGAGGAGCTGTATAACTTCATCTACCCACTGGCTGTGAGGGCAGGCGAAATTCTACTGGAAGGCTACGAAAATGTGGGTAAATCCGTCTCCCTCAAGCATGGACAGTTCTATGACGTTGTCACCGACTATGACAACAAAATTGAGGAATATTTAATGGCGGAAATTCACTCAAATTATCCCGAACACAAGTTCATAGGCGAGGAGCAGGCACATAAGCATGGTCAGGTGAAACAAGAGTTGACTGAGGCACCCACTTGGATTATAGATCCCATTGATGGGACTTCGAATTTTATTAAACAAATTCCCCATGTTGCGGTGTCCATTGGTTTGGCCATTAACAAGAAGCTGGTACTGGGCATAGTGAACAATCCGGTGCAGAAGAAGCTATACACCGCCAAATTGGGCCAGGGAGCGTTTTGCAATGGCCGGGCCATACATGTAAGCAATTGTGAGCGACTCAACGAGGCCAATGTGGCCTATGAAGTGTGCCTTTTGCATGCTCCCAAGATAAGGAATAAGCATATCAAACGTATCTACTATGTGGGATCACATGCCAGAAGGTAAGTCTGTGTGATGTGTGTTGTATAGCGGGATTATTTTATGTTTTATCTTAATTCTTAGACTGGTCGGCTATTCAGCTGTGGTGGATTCACTGTGCATGGTGGCTGCCGGCAATTTGGATGCTTTTCATATTGAGGATATGTATCCTTGGGATTGTGCTGCTGGCTATGTGCTAATACGTGAGGCAGGCGGTGTGGTTACACATCCCTATGGTGGTCCGTTTCAGGTAATGAAACCCGATTTAATTTGTGCTGGTACCGAATCTTTAAGATTGGAAATTGAGCAACTTATTCGACATGCTGATCAACAGAAGAATGTGGGCGGAGAAGAAGGCGAATGAGTATCAAGTATTGTTTACAATAAAAACATTTTAGACAAATACAAGGGTGGACTAAACGTGGGTGATTATCTATTTTACGCTATTTCTCACAAAAGCAGGATTGCATTTGTCCATATTTCATCCTGCATGCCTGATGTAATTCAGATTTCACTTGGTTTTTATTAAATGCACCGGTGTCGCAACATCCTACCTGTGCCACACTAAGAGGAACACTGCTTTGCATGAAATGCATAGAGTTTCTTCCACACATCAGTTTAATTATTTTGTGGATTCAACAATCATAACCTTTTATTTCCTTTCTAAAGGTTTCTTTGTATTGAAATTGTAATAGGTCCAGAGCGAGGAGGTACTTAATTTGAAATAAGAGGTCAACAAGGGATTAAATTGAAAATTTTGGGTTTCGGGTGCGAATTTTCATTACAGCGCCCATCTCTAGTACCGAACCAACGGTCCAGGGCCTTGGGGTATCCAAAGCTTCAAACTCACTGTTATAAACAGTTTTCAGGTCATTGAACCCTTTTTATACCAGATCTTATTTAGACTGAAGAAAGCTTGACAGGAAATTTAAATAAGAGCCAAAATAAGCAAACAAGTTTATCCAGTGGGTAACAGGGATAATGCATAGATGCAAATGTTTATGTAAATAATATCAATTATCATCAATTGGCAAACTTTCGTTACCCACACCCACACCCATCAACTCTTCTGCTCCTCCCTAAAAGTTCAAAGTTCTATGTTATGCATAGAAGAAAAACAAAGCTTTTGCTATTGCAAAGCTTTTACTCAGTGCACTTGTCATACTCTCACAAAAACTTCTCCAACAAAATCAGTCGTCAGTCAATTGCTTCAACAGCAACAACCATGAGCCAAAATCCCGCAATTCTCAGTGAATCCAAACTCAAGGAATACTATGAGGTGGCCCTTGATTTGGTAAAGAAATGCGGACCGGTAATGCAGGAGGGTTTTGGAAAGGACAAAACCGATTATCAGGTCAAAGCTGATTTTTATGACTTGGTCACGGTTTATGACAAGCAGATTGAGGATATGCTAACAGAGGGTCTAATGAAGGCCTTTCCCGAATCCCTTATCATCGGCGAAGAGGAGTCAGCTGCTTCGAAACGGAAGGCGGAACTAACAGATGCTCCCACTTGGATAATAGATCCCATTGATGGTACCACCAATTTTATACACAGAATTCCACACTGTTGCATTTCGGTGGGTTTGGCTGTTAACAAGGAACTGGTGGTGGGTATCATATACAATCCACCGGCAAATGAATTATATTCTGCCTGGAAGGGTCATGGTGCCTATTTGAATGGTGAGCGTATTAAGACTTCCAAGGCCACCAAGGTAAGAGACCATATTTTGGTCAGTGACGACGCCAAGTTATAATCTTTTCATTCTTTTGTAGATTAGTCAAGCTGTGGTCGCCTATGAGATCTCTTTGATACATGCACCACGAGTGAGAGATAAGAATATTAAGCGTTTGTATAAACTGGGTTCCCAGGCCACGGGGTAAGTGCAAGACCATGGGAGCATACAAAGCGATTCTTATATTCTGGGTGTTTTAGCACCCGCTGTTTTGGTAGCGCTGCTCTGACCCTCTGCTATGTGGCCACCGGTCAATGTGATGCCTATCATGTGGATGATCTACAACCCTGGGATTTAGCCGCTGGAGCTGTGATACTCACGGAAGCTGGTGGCATTATATGCCATACCAAAGGAGGCAAATTTGAAGTTATGAAACCAGATTGTGTGTGCGCCTCAACCCAAGAATTGGCTGACAATATCATAAGTCTTATCGAGGAAGCTAATCAGATAACAGAATATACTTTTAAATAGAGGCAGATTAGAGAATACAAATTTCATCATTATAAACCGTCTAAACAAGCTGGTTTCCTGGTAAACTGCACTTTAATTAGTTTGTAAACCCAAGAAGGTTTAAGCAAACATAAAATAAATTCAAATTTATAAGTATTTGCCATATCATTGAGAGCAGTATACTGGTGTTTATTGGATTGTATATACTGGTCCCAGTCAGTTGGCCCAATAATTTGGTAGGTACAAGGCCACTATTGATTGTTGTCTTTCTATGTTTAAATATGACTAAATAGTTATGATAAAACGGCTCGTTCTTGAGTATTTGATAATGTATAGGAATATTTTTAGAGCAGATTCAATATTTATTGAGGATATTCACTCACAAGTGCTGTTCTATCGATAAAGGATCTTGGTTTCAAGGCTTACAAAATCCAGAGCTTAAATAGGTTATGAAGACCCTTCTTCCAAGATATCGGGCCTATAAACCTGCTTTCATCTGCCACTGCAGCATCAAAGTTCCTACTGTGCATACACTTTTGTTGGTACAAAGTATATTGCAGTCGGGCTTGTATCAAATCTATTTGGCATACAAATTTGGATTAGCTGCTGAAATCGTAGGATGCGATGGTAGAGGCTGTCGATCTTCTACACTAAGGCCAAAGATTGACCCTTTATGATAACATTTTCCGCTAGTTTCCGTTTAAGAATATACATAAGGAAATTGGGAAAATTCTTTTACCAAGTGGGTGAAAATGCCAAGGGATGTTTATAAGGTTCCGTGTGAAGGCTCGGATGTAACTATAGAAAACAGTGCGGGACGTGATTCTTATTTGATCCGAAATTAAGTTAGTGCTGGGGCGGGACGTAATACCATTATAAAATAAGCATACAATTATGCTTAGTAGAAAAAAGCTTTTGCCTTGGCAAATCTTTATCTAATTTCACTCTACTTTACCACTAAAACATTCCCAAAAAATTCAGTCGTTAGCCAAGTGCTTCAACAGCAACAACCATGAGTCAAAATTCAGCAATTCTCAATGAATCCAAACTCAAGGAGTACTATGAAGTGGCCCTTGATTTGGTAAAGAAGTGCGGACCAGTGTTCCTAGAGGGATTTGAGAAAGACAAAGTTGATTATCAGGTTAAAGCAGATTTTTATGACTTGGTCACGGTATATGACAAGCAAATTGAGTATAATCTAAAAGAGGGTCTACTGAAAGCCTTTCCCGAATCCCTAATCATTGGCGAAGAGGAGTCGGCTGCTTCGCAAAGAAAGGCAGAACTAACAGATGCTCCCACTTGGATAATAGATCCCATTGATGGTACCACAAATTTTATAAAAGGAATTCCACACTGTTGCATTTCGGTGGGTTTGGCTGTAAATAAGGAACTGGTGGTGGGTATCATATACAATCCACCGGCAAATGAATTGTATTCAGCCTGGAAGGGTCATGGTGCCTATTTGAATGGTCAGCGTATTAAGACTTCCAAGACGATGGCGGTAAGAGACTCTTTGTTATGTAGTGCTCCGTAGTTATAGTCTTTCTGCCTTGTAGATTGGACAAGCTCTGGTGGTGATCCCTTTAATATGTGCACCACAAGTAAGAGATAAGAATATTAAGCGTTTGTATAAAGTGGGATCGCAGGCCTCGGCGTAAGTGCTCGTCTTTATAAGCATTCACTTAATTCTCTTTATACTCCTGGTTTTAGTATTCTCTGTTTTGGTAGCGCTGCTTTGAGCCTCTGCTATGTGGCCAGCGGACAATGTGATTCCTATCAGGCGGAGGATTTACAACCCTGGGATTTAGCCGCTGGAGCTGTGATACTCACGGAAGCTGGTGGCATCATATGCCATACCAAAGGAGGCAAATTTGATGTAATGAAACCAGATTGTGTGTGCGCCTCAACCCAAGAATTGGCTGACAATATCATAAGTCTTATCGAAAAGGCTAATCAGATAACAGAATATATACTGAGATAGATGGAGATTAGAGAATACGCATCTCATCATTATAAACATTATAAATAGGTTGGTTTCATTTCATTTGAAGATGAATGAAAAATGGAGTACAAAAATAAAAACAAGTTTTTAACTCTAACTGCATCACCCTTTATATCAAAAAGCTCTAAAGAAAAGCTTTCATCAGCTGATTTCCAGTGGCTCATGTCATTATTTTCCATACTTTATCTAAAAATGAGTAAAACAACAAGTGAAACGAAACTTGAGGAATATTTCAAAGTTTCCTTGGAGCTGGTAAAACAATGTGGTCCCCTATTCCTAGAGGGGTTTACGAAGGCCAAACCAAAATATGAACTTAAGACCGCATTTTATGATCAGGTCACTGAATATGACAAACAAATTGAAGCTACTCTAACGGCTGGCTTACTTAAGGCGTTTCCAGAAACGCTTATTATAGGCGAAGAAGCCTTATCACAAACGCAGCAAGACGCACAGTTAACCGATGCACCCACCTGGATAATAGATCCCATAGATGGCACCAATAACTATATACGCAAAATACCGCATTGCTGTATTTCACTGGGATTGGCCATTGACAAAGAGCTAGTGGTGGGTATTGTTTATAATCCACCGGCAAGTGAATTGTTTGCAGCTTGGAAGGGACACGGCGCCTACTTGAACGGCCAGCGAATTGAGACTACCAAAGTGACAACGGTATGATTATGACACAGGGACACAGAGATTTTAGTATTAACACTTCCCTTTCCTAAGCAGATTCAACAAGCTGTTGTGGGCTTTGAAATTTCACTGCTTGTCTACCCCCAGGGCAGAGTTCAAAAAGTCAAACGTCTCTACAAACTGGCCTCCAATGCCATTGGGTAAGGGAAGGTTCTTTTCTTAAAGTGTCTCAGGTGTGTCATTTTGTTCTTTTCATTAGCTCACGAAGTTTTGGTAGCGCCGCCTTGGCCCTCTGCTATATAGCAACTGGTCAATGTGACGCCTATCATGTGGAGCATTTGAAACCTTGGGACTTGGCTGGCGGTACTGTTATCGTGAGGGAAGCGGGTGGCACTGTTTGTCATACAAGTGGCAGTAAATTTGATGTAATGAAACCAGATTGTGTTTGCGCTTCGTCTGAGCAGTTGGCTAATAATATAGTGCAACTCATAAGAGAGGCCGATCAGATGACAGGACATGATTTTGAGTAAAAGTTGTGATACAAAATTGAAATAAATGTAATTAAAGTTTATCATCCCTGTCCTTTACTATGAACGGAGAAGCGCATTGGGATACAGTTGGAGAAGGATAACAAATTGGACCTTTGACTGGATTAAAATCAAGATCGATCCAAAACTTTAGGCTTCATAAGTGAAGGAATCGGTCCAGAAACCAAACCTTTAACTTTACGACGATTTTTAGTATGTGTCGTTTTGCTGCAGTGTAAGCATCGTAGTTTTTACATCGTTTTATGTCTTGTGATCAAAAATCAGTTCATTACAATAACCCCAAGCGCAAAAAATCATCCGAGCTGTCCGGCCAACAACCAGGTAAATTGATGCGTTTAAGCGGAGCATTCAAGCAAAAAAGCGACAGAATTCGGGCAAAGGCTCGACTAGATAAACACTGAAATTGAAAGTCCTATTTCCCATTTCTCATCTTCTAGATAGCTGCTATGTGTCAGATAAACTCAAATTTTACTCGATTATTCGATAGTTTATGTGTCAGATAGCTCTATGTAGAAGTTATGAAATCAGCCTTTGCCATTTACTCTGGAGCTCGATCAAAAAACTGGCTATAAACGGATTGCTGGAACTTTCACTTATGTTGACTAAATTTCGACTGACTCCATCAGGGTAAAGCCTAGTCTGTTGCCCCATCATGCTAACATTACCTGGTTTTAGAGTAAGCTGGCGCAGTTGGAGCTGAACTCAAATACAATGTCATTGAAAAATGGGATCCCACAACCCTCTTGATGAAGCTGATCACCGTAGACACTCTTAGACGGGTTTTACACAGTGGAGCAAACTTCACAAAGTTTTTGAAAAAGCTTTCGTTTCTGGGAAAGAGTTGTAGAAGGGCAAGCGACATCACTACACCCCTTTTCTACAAGCATGAGCTTATGGAGAAACTTAATGAAGTTTGCTTCATATAAGGGCTGAGTATCTAGAGGAAAGTTTCAATATTGACCCCAACGATGCAGCTCCCTCGCACTCGTCAGCCAGCGGCGCGGTGGTATCTGGTCTAGGTCTGATCTGGAAATAGTCAAGGAGGAGTTTGCTAGGATTTAAATACAAATTGGTTCTCTAGAACCGACTTTTTCCAAAATCGGCACGGAGCCACTATTTTCGAACCCAAGAATCAAATTGGGAAGACCAATATACAAATTCATGAGCTAAATCTGCCTATAACTATGTGTATATCGACTGAGATTAGTGCAAATGGGTGTTATGGAATAGAATCCGGTTGGATTCTCAGATTTCAATACTTGTTTTTGCCAAAAACAAAAAAACCAAGAAATTAGCAAATCTTTCCATGCCACATCAACCTTAACTTTATCAAGCAGTCGTCGTCTCTTTACACATCATCTTCGACCGAGTCGTAAACAAGTTTTACGACTATTTGGCTACCCTGGTTGTTGGTTGTCATCACAAGCATCACAGATAGATAAAAAATATAGAAAAAACCGTGTACAGCATGGAGATAAAGCATACCCAACCAAATGAGTTGCCAATTTGTTTCCCTCCAAACAATTAAAACTGGAATGTAGCCAAGCATACAATGTGCTGGCTGGCTGGGAGAGATGAAGAGAGAGAGCCGCTGCCTCTGATTAGTTGGCAATGCAAGCTGAGCGACGAAACATCACACAACAAAACAATTCCGGGTCTCGCCTTTTAATTAAAAGCAACCAAGAAAAAAATGCCTTTAATTGAGGAATTGTATAACTTCATCCATCCGCTGGCCATTCAGGCGGGTGACATTCTGCTTGAGGGCTATGAGCGGGCTGGCAAAAATGTGTCCATCAAGGGAGCCTTCTACGATGTGGTCACCGACTATGATAACAAAATTGAGGATTTCCTTATGGAACAAATCCTGGCCAAATATCCGGAACACAAGTTTATTGGCGAAGAGGAAACGGCCAAGAATAACAATGTATCCAAGGAGCTGACGGATGCACCCACCTGGATAATTGATCCCATTGATGGGACCTCGAACTTTATTAAGCAAATTCCGCATGTTTGTGTGTCCATTGGTTTGGCCATTGGCAAGAAGATTGTGCTCGGCATAGTGAATAATCCGGTGCAGAAGAAGCTATACACAGCCAAATTGGGGCAGGGTGCCTTTTGCAATGGCCGGGCCATACGGGTGAGCAATTGTGAGCGCATCAGTGATGCGAATGTGGCCTATGAGGTGTCGCTGTTGCATGTGCATCCAGAAGCAAATAAACATATCAAAAGGATCTACCATGTAGGCTTAAGAGCCAGGCGGTGAGTGGACAATTTAAAGCCTTAACTGTTTCCCATTTAAGACGAATGAATTCGTTACAGTCTGCTGGCCTATTCCTGTGTGGTGGATGAACTATGCCTGGTGGCTGCTGGCAATTTGGATGCTTTTTATATTGAAGATATGTATCCTTGGGATTGTGCTGCCGGCTCTTTGTTGGTATGTGAGGCTGGTGGTGTGGTCACAAATCCCTCTGGCGGTCCTTTTGATGTGATGAAACCAGATCTAATCTGTGCTGGCACTGAGAAATTGCGCAAAGAAATTGAAGATCTGTTGCGACGTGGAGATCAGGAGCAATCGGTGGGAGGTGAAGATGTGCAAGCGAAGTTAAAGTAAACTTTGGAAATGTGCAGTCATGGGTAGCCAAACAAAAAGTGTCAAGGTTAACTGACGAAGCTTAGAAGAATTCGAGAGGGCGAGCGAAAGAGGGAGAGAGACAAATTAATAAAATCACAGCTTTTGAGCAGAGCTTTTGCAAGTTCTTGATTGCACTCGATTTTGATAAAGAGAGAGGGGGCAAGAAGACGGAGAAGTAAACAAAGCATGTGTTTCTACAGCCGAGGGCACACAAATAACACAGTTTAAGATAACAGAATATAATTACACTGGGCAACAAGGTTCAGTATATTGAAGGGTAGTGATTCTAGATAATCTCTGTTTTCCGAAATTGTCCATCAAGTCTAGATTTTTAGTAATTTGAGCTAAAAGCGTCTTTAAGTGCCTGTTTTAGGCACGTTTTTTGGGGAAACCATTGAATTGTTTGGACTCTATTTGATACTATTGGAAAGTACCACTCTTTAGCTTTGAAATGAACCATCCAAATCAATTCTACGATTTTTTTAACAGAGATAATCCTCTTTTGGCACTTGTGTAGGAATAAAAAATATCCTATATCAAAACTGTGTTCGTGCCTTACATTTTGCATGAGCAAACTACTCGCATGATGGGTGCCGGAATTGCTGACACCCACAATAAAAGAGTGAACAGATTCTTCAGCCCACTCCCAAACTAAACAACAGTCAATGCTGTGGGCTTCTTCGTATAAACGAGAACAGACTTGACATGGGATATGCAGGAACAACATCCAGTGTCCCTAGGAACCCTATGGTGTATGTGTGATCCCCCCATCAAGGGACTATCTACTTTCACAAGCAGAGCACTTTCTGTGCTTCCCTACAGCTGGAATTCCTTATTAACAAAACATTAAACCATAGAAAACCACTGGTAAACTTCAAGAGTGCACTTTGAGAGAAGATCGCTAGGTCTTCACCCACCCTCAATGGATCTAAGAGCAAAACTTTCCGTCTTAGTGCCTAATTCCTAGCTTTTAACAACTTACATTAGGCGGCATTCCATGCGTTTGATAGCCCAATGATGACATATTTGGTCCAGCTGGTGGCATTTGCATTCCCATGTGAGGATCTGCAACAAAATAACAATGAAACACCAATCCAGTTTAATCCTAATCCACAAAACGTACTCATTCCCTGATGATGTGGCGGCATATGATGACCCGCCGGTCCCTGTCCTGGTGGCCCATGCTGCATGGGATGACCGTAAGCACCCGGATGACCAGGAGGTGGAGGTCCTTGCATATGTGGTGGTGCTCCTGGTGGCGGTGGTCCTTGCGGCGGTCCCGGTTGCTGATGTGGATAGGGGCTATGGGGTGAGGGAGCTGGGCTCTGCGAGGGCGGTGCCATGGGACTGGGTGCCTGTGGCGGGGGCATGGGGCTGTTCGCCGGCGAGGGCGAGGCCATTTTGTAGTATTATTTAGCTGACGAGGATGAGCAGCAACACCCTGTAATTTAACATTATATCAGGTATAACAATTGGTAGCTTTATATTTGTTTTTGTTATTTTTTCACAGGGCTATTATTTTGTCCACACTTTTGTATTTTGCAAACAGCCTCTGCTGATGGAGTAAACTTGATATGTTGTATACAGCACACAAATGCAGATTGAATTTGTTTTAGTTTAGTTAAGTAAAATTACCAATTAGAGTATATTTAATATGAATTTTCAGCACTTTTCTCGAACGACGCGTTCTGCATAAAAAATCTTCAATGGCGGACGTCTGTATAACAAAAGTTAACACAAGGTGGCAACTCTCTGAGCCGGCTAGCCAGAAATGGCTGCGCTCAGCACGGCTTAGATTTCAAATAGAACTAAATATTTAATATCTTTGAGGGAATGGGATCATAGTAAAGTATATATAGTTGATTAAAAATTATTATAAAGTACTATATATACAATTATCAGTTCTCGCTACTATCTTTAAAGACCTCAAATAAGCAACGGTATTAAAATTGATATTGTTCAGCTTCTTTTTTCCCCAATTTTGTTCCCTAATTCGATTATCTCTTATATTCGCTTATTTTTTAAGTTTCTTAATTAATAGAGTATTCATTGAAAATATGTATATAGGTTATCAATAATATTCCCGCTTAGAATTTATCATGGTCAATTAACTGAAACTGATGCCAGCAGCAGCTATGTAAAACAAAATGCTTTGAAGCGAAAGGTAAGCTGACAAAAAATTAGAATTCAAATTATATAATGTTAAAATTACTATAATATATTCTTCTAAAACCTGCACAGCGCTCAGTCACTCTGCTGAGCACGCACAATAATTGTGTGCCTGTTGAACGCAGTCAGTGACTTGCTTGTTCACGTGCACGGTGAATGGTTTTCGGCAAAAGGTGGCAGCCCTGGAAGCCGGCAAACCAACACTGACTGCGTTCAGCAGTGCTGTACTTTTATCCAAAATACTTAAAAAATTAAATATTTTTAAATATTTTAATCATTTTCTTTTTGTTTTGCTTTACCAGTCCAATTAGTATATTCAGTTAAATTTGATTTTAGGTATGAATGGTAGCAGCTGAGCATAGCCTGTGACACGTCATGTTAACGTGAACGGTGAATGGCAGAATATTTTGCTGTCAAAAAAAAAGTGAAAACAAGATTTTTATATTATTAATTTGTAGAACTTGAAGGTCTAAAACCAAATTAGTTAGGTTCACACTTAGTTAAGCATTTAGAGGCAAGCCGATCATGGGTAGGTATCTGGCCAACCACCAAATGATGACTCAAACCATTGCTGTTGTTGTTCCTCCAGGTGGGGTTCTGAGCTATTTCCGCGGCCTCCTGGGCTCCAGAGAGATGCGCATATTGATCTTGGGTCTAGATGGCGCCGGCAAGACGACCATTTTATACAGATTACAAGTGGGCGAGGTAGTGACCACCATACCCACAATTGGATTTAACGTGGAGCAGGTTACATATAAGAATTTGAAATTCCAAGTATGGGATCTAGGTGGACAGACAAGTATTAGGTGAGTGTGGCACTTGATACACCCTCCACTTCTGCTACTAACCGGCCCCATCCTCTGCAGACCCTATTGGCGTTGCTATTACAGCAACACAGATGCCATTATCTATGTGGTGGACTCGGCGGATCGTGATCGCATAGGCATTTCCAAAGATGAGCTGCTCTATATGCTGCGCGAGGAGGAGCTGGCGGGCGCCATTTTGGTGGTGCTGGCCAATAAACAGGATATGGAGGGCTGTATGACTGTGGCCGAGGTGCATCACGCCCTGGGGCTGGAGAATCTGAAAAACCGCACATTTCAAATCTTTAAAACCTCCGCCACCAAGGGCGAGGGTCTGGACCAGGCAATGGATTGGTTATCCAATACGCTGCAGAGTCGAAAATAGTGTTTGAGAGTCCACATCCTTGCTTAGAGATCCCAGAGAGAAAACGAAACGAAAAAAACAATTTGTAATAACTTTTTAGTAATATAATTATATAAATTCTAGACTTAATCCAAACAGAGGAAGGCAAATCACCAATCGGGCAAGCCGAAGCGCTGAACCCGCTTCTCCTGCGTATCCAGCTCCATGCGCACCTTCTGGCGCATATAAAAAATGGGACAATCCCGATTGGAGCATATCACCTCCTCGTGCAGTGAGCCCTGACAGCGTTGACACTCGGTCCACAGGCGCGCAAAGGTCTCCTCGAGTCCGCGCTTGGCCAGCACTTCCTTTTGATATAGTTCACTCATTTTGGGCTCGCAGTGTGGACACAGGCAGGCCTGCTCATAGCCCTTGGGCAGCAACGATTTGCAACCCAGGCAGGAGGCTTTCTTGGTCATAAAACCAGCCAGGCCACCCACCTTCGAGTGCACCACCGTGCGGGTGCGTGTGTGCTCCCCCTTGAGCAATATCGATTCAGCCTTGTCCCCCAAAATGGGTTCAAATATTCTGAGCAAAGGCTTGGACAGCTGCTGTTCCAGATAATAGGTGGCATCAATGGGCACCGAGTTCTCCAGCACGTACAAAGGATCCTCGGCCTTTTGATAGGCCGGCGTATTCTTGGCCGCGGCACAGATCACATAGGGCACACGATCGCCCAGCTTGGGGGCGGTGCCAGCATCACGTTTCTTCATTTTGGCCGCCAGCTCCACATGCGCCTGCTTGGCGGCATAGTCGGTCTTGGCCAATTCCTTGGTAATGACCAGCTGAGAGATGTCGATGCGATTGCACAACAAATCGGATATGACTTGCTTGGCAAAATCCACCGCACCCTCGGGATTGCGTTCGATTAGCAGTTTCTGCAGGCACGAGTTCATGAGATTCGCCACCAGCGGGCTGTTGTCCCGGCGCACGGTCTCTATGCCCTTGCAATCCATTTTGTCATAGGTTTCCGGGCGGGTGAAATACAACCCGGCGTATCGTTTCTTGTTGATCAACAGATATGGATGATAGACCTTCTCGAACTCCAGCTTAATGGGATGCACAAACTTGGAGCTGACGAGCTCGGCAGCCTCGCGGCCCAACTCCATGCTACGCTCTCGGGTCGGCACGCCAAACTTAACCATTACCGAGTCCGTGTCACCGTAGATGACCACTGCATCATTTTCATAGCCATTTTCCCGCGTGTAATGCGACTCCACTTCGTTTTTGGTCAGCTCAATCATGGTGCGTCCGTAGGCCGTAACAGAGCCAGAGATCTCCAGGCAGGGCAGTTTACCCACTTGAGCTCCAGTGAAGCCGTACACGGAATTGGCGGAGATTTTCAAAGCCAACTGTCTGCCATCCAAGACCTGACGCCGGAAGGGATCCTTTTCCACTTTCAAGTCGTTTTTGGCTCTCTTACGGGCAGCCAACAGGGATTCCAAGATCTCGGGCAACAGACCACGTCGCACCTCCGCCTTGACAAAGTAGTTATTGGCCGGCGTACGTTCCACCTGATCATCTTGCAGGCCTTTGGCCTTCATTTTATCCCGGGTGCCGCCTAGAACCAAGGTGGTGTAGCAAAGATTATGGGCCATCATAATGGAAGGGTATAGGGAGGCAAAATCAAGCGTTGAAATGGGATCAGCATAGTAGCCCCGCTTGGGTTCTATGACCGTGGCTCCCTCATACTGCTCCTCGGACCCCTGCGAGGTGTACGAAGGCATGATGAAACCCTTGGTATTGGCCTTGCGCAACAATTGACTCAACACCTTAATCTGCTGTCCCCTGGTGAGCAGCGATTCCAATGGCACACCCGTCACTCTGGCCATTTCCATATAGTTGACCATGGCCATCAGTTTGTTCAGCAGCCGCAAGGGCAAGTAGGCATCCTTCAGGCAATACATGGCCAAGCGGCGACGTGTCTGCTCATCACCATTCTGTAGGTCGGTGATGATGCTATGGTGCACATCCTCCTTTTGCTCTTGCAGAAAATGATAGCTCACCGCATTTAAGGTATAGGATCTCAGTTTGTAGTCCCGGAGTAGCACAAAGAGCAAGTCAAAGGGCACTCTTCCCTCGAAGTTCACATATTGATTCTCACGGCGACCCATTTGTTTGGACTGCAACATCTGCTCCTTAATGACCGACCGTATGTTCTTGATCCGGCCCAGAAATTCAAAGTTCTTCACCTTCAAGTGTTGAGCCCGATTGATCAGGTAGGGTATGTCAAAGTTATTGATGTTATAGCCCGTCAATATATCCGGATCCACTTCACGCACAAACGAGGACCACTTGTCCAGCAATTGGGTTTCCTTGTCGTGACACAACACCTGGCTGCCTATGATGGGTGCACACTGATTCAAGGTGAAAACATTGCGTATAAAGGGCTCCTTCTCGCCCTGATTTATGACCATATTGGCTATCTGTATGACGGGATCCATTTTGGCCTCGGGAAATATGCCTTTCCGTCCGGCGCATTCAATGTCAAAGGACAGTATGCGAAAGGGTGCCACCTTTGACCATTCGCCCTCGGGCTCATGCGAAATAAACTTATCAAAGGCCACATCCACCTCCAGTTGGCAGCGGGATTCGGGCAAAGGCTTGGATCGGCCATTTCTTAGGCGCCATTCCCCTTTGGGCAGCTCTATCCAATTGCAGCCCACTACCCCCGTCTCCACCATGAAGCGTATATCAAAATCTATGTTATTCTCGAATGCTCTGCAATCCTGAAAGTCCATCTCGGCCAGAATCACTTCCTTTTTCAGCAATCTGGAGGCTGCAGCCACAAAGCGAGGCAGAGTCACGGTGATCTTGATATATCTCTGCTGCTCATCTCCCTGATAGCCGTGTATGTTTAAGCGCTCCACCAGTTCCACCAGCAGCACCGCCTCCTGAACATTATCCTTGTTGCTGCGCATATCCGCTATGACCTTTTGATCCAAGGCCTGGTGCAATTTTTCGCAATGCCGCTGCTCAAATCCATTGGGGGCGGCTATATAGAAATAGGGACAAAAACCATGCACGTGACAGCACACGGAATTACCCTCCATGGTGACGCCAAACATGCGCACCACAGGCACAGGCCCGAGCTGAGCACCCGGCATGCCGGGCAAAGGTTGACCCACATAGTTTTCTATATCCAATTGCTGAAATACCAGATGATCGTGTGTGGGATCCAGAGCGGGTGGAGCTGGACGTGACCAGCGTTCGCTGGTTTGTTGATTCTCTGGACCCTCGCCCAGATGTGGCGTTTGTTCCAAATCATCCTGAGACTCCAGAGCCGCCAGCTCAGCCTCAAAATCGGGTTCTTCATCTTCGTCAAAGTTTCTGGAGGAGATTGGGAGGTGTTTAATAAACTGTGAGCGGTGCCTGGATAGGAGTATGAGTACTACCTGGTCTTTTTGGCCTGGCCATTAGTGTTGTTGCCAGCGAACTTGCGTTTCGCTTCCATGGTAAAAAAATAGAATAATTAACTAATAAACAAATTTTAGGCGAAATGCATGCAACGATGCCAAAAAATCAGGCGGGATTAAATAGCAACGATGACGATAGGCAGCATATATCGATTATTATTTTGTTTCGGAACTGGTTCAAGAAAAGTAACTGCTGTTGGGCAAAACGGAAAGGGAAGTGACTCTAGACACGATAATAAAAGTGCAAAAGAAGCAAATCTGAATTTAAATGGAATCGAATTGATAAGTGCTGCAGGAATAAAATTATCCTAACTACTGAGTGAAACAAACAGAACATCAAAACTCTTACCTCATCAAAAAATACGACTTTCTCTGAAAAATATAAGTTCATTTGGAGAATACTTTCCCGTTTTTCTGAAGAAGAGATTGTAAGTAATAGTTCGGCACTCAACTGGAACCTCCCCAATCGCAGTGGCTGGTTCAAAGTTCAGCAACTAGTTCACAGCCTGAATAAAGCATCGCCAGCCCTGGACCATCGATAACAATAGTTCATTTACTAAGACCAAAAAAAAAAGAATAATAAGCTATCGATTGGTTAATGATGTTGTTCATTTGGCTGAACAAGTTCACTTGTTCTTTTATCTATGGAAAAGAAGAAACGCATTAAAATTACCAAGTAAATACAACCAGAAAGCCACAAAAATGTTGCCGCAGTGATTTTGCCCTGAACCAATTGCCTGTTGTGGAGATATCTGTCTCACTCACGCCTCCAGCTCCGCCTTGCCTCTTCCTTACTCTCCTGCTGCGCCTCCTCCCCCGCCTCCTGCTTAAATGTTACGAAAAAAACGTAGTGATTCACATACAAAGTGAGAGAACCAAAAACCCAAGTCGAAATCATGTACCAAAGCGCCTGCAATGCAGCAACCACGGGCTCTTGCGTTCCCGGGGGCGGCACCCAGCCCGATAATGAGCGACAGTCAGCTTTGATAGCCCAACAACCACCCACCGCTCCCGTGGAGCCCGACTACAGTGGCTTCGACATAGTTAAGGCCACACAGTACGGGGCGATAGCCCGGGTTAGAGAGCTGGTGGAGAGCGGTTGGGATGTTAACCAGCCTGATAGCGAGACGGTGACGCTGCTACATTGGGCGGCCATCAATAATCGTCGGGATATCATACGCTACTTTCTAGAGAAGGGTGCTACCGTCGATGCAGTGGGTGGAGAGTTGAATGCCACTCCTCTACACTGGGCCACAAGGCAGGGTCATCTGGGTGCAGTGGTCCTATTGATGGCAGCCGGTGCTGATCCGCGTATAAGAGATGCCGAGGGCTGCTCCTGCATACACATAGCAGCACAATTTGCCCACACCGCGCTGGTGGCCTATTTCATAGCCAAGGGCGTGGATCCCGATTTGCAGGATCGGGGAGGCATGACAGCCCTAATGTGGGCCGCCTGGAAGGTATGTACTGTGTTGAGTGTTCACACCTTCTCTAAACAATCCTCGCTTCCAGGTGTGCGCCTTGGATCCTGTACGTTTGCTGCTCACCTTGGGTGCAAATCCCGCCATGGTGGACTATACCCATGGCAATACCGCCTTACATTGGGCCATCTTGGCACGCAATGCCACCGCCATTTCCACTTTGGTCTTAAAATCAAAAGCCTCACTGGATGTGCCCAATTTGCGCGGCGAGACTCCTCTCAGCATGCTGGAGTCTCAAACAGGAGCTATTTGGATAGGCGCCAAAGTGATGGAACGTGTCAGGGAGGCGGCACAGACCTCACAGCAGAGGCGTTCTCTGGTCTCAAAGCTGCGTCATGACAAACGGTTGCGTTGGTGGTCCATGGTGGCCTGTCCCTTCACAGCCTTCTATTTGGCAGGAATTGTCTTTACCCTCAACACTCTGTACATTATCAAGTTTTTCCTGCTCGGCTGCCTCTATGCTATCTTTCATACGATCGGCAAGACGCTATTCGATGATCATTTGATGGCTTTGCTGCCGTTGAGCGTGTATCTGGCCACCAAGGCATGGTTCTATGTGACCTGGTTAATGTATATTGATGAAGTGGTATCACTGACAGCCACGGTCAGCTTTCTGTTCTGCTCGCTTGTCCTGTGGCTATGTTTCCTGAAGTCGTGGAAGGGAGACCCCGGTATCATAAGACCCACACGGGAGCAAAGATTCAAGGTGAGCTTTTTTTGTGTTTTTAATTCTCAGATACTTTTGACTTAGTCCCCTTTCTTTGGTGCAGACCATCATAGAGCTCTCGGAACGAGGTGGCATTGGGTTTGAGCCGGCCTCGTTCTGCTCGGGCTGTTTGGTAAGAAGACCCATTCGTTCCAAGCATTGTTCCGTATGCGATCGCTGTGTGGCTCGTTTCGACCATCACTGTCCCTGGGTGGGCAATTGCATAGGCCTCAAGAATCATAGCTATTTTATGGGTTTCCTCTGGATGTTGCTGATCATGTGTGGCTGGATGTTATACGGAGGCTCCATGTACTACATGAACCAATGCAATGTGCATTTCGATGGTAAGTTTGCACTCACTGGACTCCTTGGACCGCTAATGAAACTCTCTTTTCCTGTAGATTTACTTTCGGCCCTGCGTGCCATTGGGAATTGCAATGCCTGGGTGGGCTGGATAATGGGCAATGCCTTGCTGCACATGTCCTGGGTAATATTGTTAACTGTTTGTCAGACCTATCAGGTCATTTGCCTGGGCATGACCACCAATGAGCGTATGAATCGCGGCCGTTATCGCCACTTCCAGGCCAAAGGTGGTCACAGTCCCTTCACCCGGGGTCCCATACAAAATCTGTTCGATTTCCTTGAGTGCAGTTGCTTTGGTCTAATGCAACCGAAGCGAGTGGACTGGATGAACTACTATGACTACGATGAGCAGGTGCATCAGACGATTGAGAAGGAGCCGCTATTGCGTGTGGAGGATGACCATCAATATGTGTAGGATAAGTCCTATCGGGATGCAAAGACGCTTCAAATGCCTATTGCGCATGTTTAGAGAATGATTGCAGTGCAGAAAGAGTAATTCCTTGATTAAATTGTAAATCCACACAGAAGCGTCATTCGCTGACCGATATCGGATCAAACGAACATACATATACTACGTAGATATGTATATTATAAACTGTAATTTACTCTTCACCCCTCTCACACTTCTCTCTGTACATTTCTGCTTAGTTGTTTTTTGTCGTTCATAAGCTTTGGTCGCGCTCCTCCTCCTCCTTCTCCTCAAAAGTATTTGTAATACCAAAAACAGAAACCAAAACACAAACAAAACGTAAGAAAACACCGAACAAAAGTTAACCCTTAAAGCAAAGTAAAATCAAATTGCTAGTAATATGCAAATCTTTTCTAAAACGCACACAAAAACTCAGTACGAACTTTAGAAAACTTTTTTTACTTTTGAAATGCCATTAGAATGTGTCACAATCAACCGAAGCAGAAGTTTCGCTTTTAGGAGTTACACGAAATGTATGTACCACCTGCTAACTCCCAAAAACGAAACTTGATCTTTGTTCCAAAGGCCTTTAGCACTTAAAATACGACGGGTGTGTGGGAAGGTCTTTACAAAATATTAGAATATATTCCCGGAGCTGTAATCAGTTTGGAAAAATGCTTTTAAATTATATTCCGGACAGAAGGCGGAAGTAGAAACCCAGCAACAAGAGTTAGGATGTAAATTGGTCTTACAGATTTATACAGAAGGTCAAAACAAAGACTCTAGACCTTTTCTATTTATATTCTATTCACTTGTTGGACTAAAAACAAAGACTCTAGACCTATCCTATTTATATTCTATTCACTTGTAGGACTCTTTGGAGGTACTCACTTAAACATTACAATGACGAGCTCTTTGAGTAAGAGCAATCGAACCCGAAATCTGATAAGTTCGTGTTATTTCAAAAAGTTCTACATGCTTAAAATTGCTTATGATTCAAAGTGCAAACTCTACTGAACACCATCGATCAAATACGATACATATCGATAAGCAATTATGGTCGCACTGATCAGTCTTTCTGGTGAACACGGCCATTGTATTAAATCCTCCAAACTTAAACGTATACAGAATATAAGAGGCTTTAAAGATGTTTTACTGGGTTAAAGATCCATCTGAAACTTATTCTAGAACCGTTTACATACTGCTCCTGTTCTTTGATTTTGTAAAGACTTTTTGACATTCTCTCGTTCGATACAAGCAATCCAAATGAACAACCATAAATTAAACGATTCAAATCAAGCACTAAGCATACTTAATATAATTCTAAATGCGATCTGATTCTAAAAAACAAATACCACACACACATAAAATAATAATGCACTAGTCTAGTCAGCAAATCATTTAAGTGAAATGTTATTGATAAACCATATAATATTGCAAATTATATATATAAATAAATATACTTACATATGAGATGATATGAGATACCTATCCCCCCAAAATAGCTATGAAAATTATACCATAAAACAAAAGTGGGAAAATAACCTGAAGTCAGTTTTAGCTAACACGTTACTTAAATGCATTTAACTTTAACTAAACTAAAAATAAACCACAAACAAACAATTGATACAAATAAAGTAACAACACTTTTTCGATGTATTTTGTATTGTACTTGAGATTATACACGAAGAAGGACTACCAACAAATTTGTTTAAATCACAAACTTTTATATTCTCTTTTGCTCTCGCATTGTTGAACGAACGAAAAAGCTTTGAAAAGACTTTAATAGCAAACGAAATGAAATGAATTAATATTAACTGAAAACCCAATTAATCACCCAATCAAGCAGCAAAGGCAACTCAGAAATTAAGCTGGGTAAATTGTTCTTTGGCCTCAAACCCATTTGCCTACATTTTTAGTTTAGCGGCTAAGTTCAAGACAAAAACAAAATGATATAACTCTATATGTAATAACTATTATATATATATAAATATATATTAAATGTATTAAATAGTGTGTAGAAGAGCAAAGATTGATGAGGTCGAAATCGAAGCTATGTATGTATGTGTAATAATTGTGCGTTAAAATTGGGGAAGACAAACAACAAATTTAAATAATAAATATAGACCTTTATTCCGTATTCAAAACAAAAATAAATGTAATTCTGTCGAATGAGGCCTTCTGGTCCAGTCTTTTTGCACTGAAAACAGGAAACAAGGGGATCATGAAGTTGGCCAAGTGTTTGTAACAGGGAGAAGGAAATGTTTCCGAAAAAGAACCATATCTGCGCCGGTTCTGAACCAGTAAGGTATCCAGCTCCATTTTACCAACTTTCAGACCAAATTTAACGCAGACGCTTTAAATCGTGAAGAAGCTAGTACTTGGCGCCGCTGGCTTCTCGAATCTGGTGGGTTTCTCCTTCTTTTTTTATGTATTTATTGATTTTTTTAGGTTCCAACATCGCCCCCATCCAAAACTGCAATCAAATTTTTGGGTTTTAATTTGATTTTTTTATTGGTTTTTGTTTTTGTTTTGCTTTGTTGATGACATAATATTTTGTAGATTGAAATTGGTTTTTCATTTCGACATTGATGCATATTACAATTACATTTATAGGCTCGTTTAAAAAATAGAAATTTTTCATTTCGTCTTTATGGTAAATTATTAAGTGTGGTATGCATTAATTTATGTGGTTTTTGTTTTGTTCTTGTTTAAATTAAAAACACAGTTAATTTTATGCAATTATTAAAATACATTTGCGTGATTAGTTTTGCGTATAAATGAAATACAATATTAAATATATATATTAATATAATTATAGAAAACTGCAAACTGAATGAAGAAATAGTTTAGTTTTAGCTGGGATTTGGTCGGTTTCTGTGGTGCTTGCTTGCGTGTGTGTTTGTCTGGATAGCAAATAGCGTCTATATATATATATAATTTACATGATATAGGTGGGATTTTGGCGTGGCCAGCTTGAGCTCTATTTAAACAGTGATTCTTACATTTTGTTTGGTCGGAGTGTAGATAGCAGATATCAGCAGCAGAAGATTGGTTAAGGTAAAACTAAACACCAGAAAAGGGTTCAGGAAAATGTGAAAATATTGGTTAGATATTGCAATGCGTTTCATAAGCGCACTTGATAAGAATTGAAATTATTTTATATAAATTATTGTGGGTTTGTTTAAGCCTACAAAAAAAATATTTTAATGTTAAGGAAACTTAAGTAGATGCGTGGCTGAAAAACAGGAATTTTTCATTGGTTTATTTTTTGGATAAAACTGATTCTTCAGCATTTCGTACTAATGGTTTTCAATAAATCAGTTCTTAAAGTTCTATATATAAATAGAAGAAGGCCAAACGGTTCAGTACCTTTTTTTAGAGCTAGATATCAGTGATTGAAGTGAAGCTAGAAAAATATCATTCAAACTCATTCTCCAATATTTCGATTAAGCTCGTTATCGTGTAATCGTAAACTAGCTACATTATTGATATGATTTACGATTATTGATACGAAACTGGGCTGCAAATCTTGGTTAGGAACTAGAGCTCTGCGCGAGTGCTCTGCATAAGTACTTGATATTTTTCACTACCGATACTCCCAGACAATCCAACAAACTGTCGCAGAGTTTAATCTTCTCATATGCAATGGCAAAAAAAGCTCAGACGCTCTCTCTTGTCACTCTCTCTTTCAAAACTTTACAAGAACAACTCATCGGCGTTTACAGTAAATTTTACAAGAACAATGAGAGCGAGGGCAAAAATAATTATGAATACATACTAAAATATTGGCAGTGGGTGTGAAACAGCCACCGAAACCGCAGTCACAACAAATACCGCAAATCTGACACCACCTCACGCAGACACACAGTCACAGAAATACTAGTACGAATATGAGTGAGTATATAAGCCCGCTGCATACAGTGGCGGATCTAGAAGAGGGGCTAAAGGGTTTGAAGCCCGCCCAGAGCCAATTATTGCTTAGTTTATTTCAACATTCCATCGACAGCTGCTAGGTTTGGTTCTTCTGAATTATATATATACGGACAATAAATTTTTTAAAATCATTTTGCTTCATTTAGGGCGGATTTCACATCTTCTAGATAGTCTAGACGACTGCAGAAACAAATATGTACATATGAAGTGTGTGCCTGGCTGGTCGATTCGAGCATCTATAATAGGGACTGTTTTTTTCTGCTCCCAAACTCAAATTTCGGGCCCACCATTGATCGAGAAGTTTTAGAAATCGTACCTTAGTGCATCGGAACTTAAGATGCTAAGCTAATACAATGCCCTTTGTTAATGTCGCATTTGTATGTTGACTATGTAAAGAGAGGTAAAAGCTTCCAACTTTAAAGATTTGCATTATCATTGGTGCATTTTGGTTCAAAACAGCGAAACAAAGCCCCGTATTACTTTATTGGGTTTGCAGCAGACAAATATTTCGATTCTTGTATAAATTATGGGGTTTACCCAAAGTTTAGTTACTCTTTGCAGTTCTCAAGAGCATTTCCTACAGCGTAACCAATAATTTAATAACAAATCGTAAGCGTTAACTCATCCCTGAAGCCAAATACCTAGAGGTTTGTTAAAAATGGAATAAAATAAAAAGAAGTGAATCGAACTGGCAACAGATAAAACCAAAGGACTTTTAAAATTAAAATGTTGACCCCAAAGCATAACGCTTGGGCATTGCAGTTAGAATTAATATGAGAAAAATTCCTAATTTCTTAGCCACGCAAACACTTGAGTGGTTTTCCACTGTGTGTGTGTGTATGTGTGATTGTGAGGATTGTATGTAAACTACATTCAAGCCGCAGACTTGAGAAGGTCTTCTCTGGTTAAAAACCTTCCTGATACTTTACTGATACCATTCCAACGCTCCCAAATGACAGGTTTCAACTGGATTTGGGACTTGATGGAATGGCAGCAGTTTCTGTATCATGTGATTTATAGATTTCGATTTATACATGTTTTGCCTGTTCTTAATTGCCTTAATGAACCATCCATGTGTAGACACATGTGTCTTCTTATATATATATATAAGTATGTATATATAAATATTTTTTAGTACACATTTTAGGTTTTGTTTTTGTGGTTTTTTTTGCAGGGTTTTTGTTTCATGATTTTTAATAAAAAATATATATTTATATATAAATATATGCTATTTTTTTCTTGTTTTTTAGATTTGATTTCATCTCTCTGCTCATATGTATAGTTAATCATTTTTCTTTCATTTTGCTTGCTCAGTTTTATAAAGTGTATAAAAATTGTTTCAATATTTTGTAATATTTTTTATTTTAGAGGGCGCGCTTACCCCAAAGCGAGGGTAAAAAAATGATTAAAAAAGAGCAAAACGAAAATAAATAACAAAAAATTAATTATATGTACTTATTAACTTAAAGCTAAGCCTAGAAGGTGTCGAGGGCTGAGTGAAGAGCGGGGATTGGGTGGAGGGGAGGGAGGGGGCTTGGTTACGGGATTTGTTTGCTTTGCTTTGCTTGGTCTTGTAATATGTATAAACTTTTCCTTTTGTTTTGTGGTTGCTTGTTATCAGATATTTATAAACATTAATTCCCACTGATGTTACGTCTTTTGCAGCAGCTCGCTTTGTAGGCTGGGCGGACACGAACTGGGCGGCAGCTGTGGATTCAGCATAGTGGGTGCAGACAATGTGGTGGCCTGTGTAATAACTGTGGTGGCAGAGATGGTCTGTTGCTGCTGCTGCTGCTGTTGCAGATTAGGTGGCTGCGGAGCCTGTTGCAGCTCCTGTGGATGCTGTTGAAGCTGCTGCTGCTGCTGATTGGTCTGATTGTTTAGCGGTTGATTTGAATTGCAGAGCACCGAATAGACGGAATCAACTTTGCTTAGCTTCTCAAAGAGCGGTATCAGCTCGCGCAGTTCACAGTCGGTGACATCATCGAACCAGGATTTGACAGGAACCTTGAATTAAAAGGGTGCGAGATTATTAGTTAGCTGAGATTCCTTAATGAAACTTTAAACTATTTCTGATGGCCTGAAGAGAAGAATTCAGACAGCGACGTTCAGGCAAGGCTCGTTTATAAACTCGCTAGCGATTTATTAAAATTTAGGGCCGATTTCTTATCTTCTAGAATCTAGATAGCTGCTAAGTGCCAGATAATCTTGGAATTTAATCTGTTATTTCTAGGTATATGCGACAGATAGGACTATTAAACATATGGGATATCGGACTTGATTACTTTTCAGAAAACTGTCTAAAATTGCTCAACTGGAAAGGCTGAATCCTTGTCAAATTACTTAAAATGAGAGCAGAACAAACTACGAAGAGTGGGAGAAAAATAGCAAACTGAGAGACAATTCCAAAGAAAACTCGTTTTCATACCGTTTCTTATAGGAGCTGGGTCGTCATATTGCTCTACAACTAGATCTCAAAGAGGAATTGCTACATTTATTAACCAAAATTTAAGAGGAATAATTCCGGGATTACCTAAACGCATTAGGCATTTTTCTAAGATGAATCCTAGGTAAGATGGCATTTTGCTCAAAGCTTGCTAATGCCTCAAATTCTGTTCATTTCTTTCTTACTACTTTTATCACCTTTTAGTTTAGTTTTACTTACAGCATTGTCCGGATGAAATATATAACTGGCCGGTGAATTATCCACAATAACAATCTTTTGTAAGTCGCGTCCCAAGCGATTTAGATCCTTAATGTAATTACCCCTGTAATAAACGCATGATTCCCTAAACAGTCTTGCACGAAACACATTCCATCTGAAAAGGGGAAAAATTTAATGATTCGTCCACACTCCTGGAGCAGATTAGCTTACTTGTCTAGCAGATCAGCCACTGGATCTGCATATTTGGCTAGTGAGGCTGTAAACAAAACGCACTCATACAATTCACCCATCTTCTGCAGAAACTCATCCACATGTGGTCGCTTGAGCACATACACCTGATGTATGGTTCCGTCGATCTCCACTGGTACTATGAAATCTGCATTGGGTATGGGCTAAGGGATCGGTGGGAAAAAAGGACGGTGAAAACATGGTCGTTTGGTGCACGGTTAATTTTTTACTTACCTTAAAACTACTATGCACTAGGGTCTCATCCAAATCGATTACCATGCACTTGCGATGCATATCGGAGAGCCTAACCTGAGGTAGTAGGTACCTTTGTTGGTCCGGTAATGGTGGTGGTGTTGTTGAACCATCGATTTGTGTGCCATTCTGATTTGTTTTCGTTCGATTTCGTCGCCAACAACAAAGCAACGATTGGATAAATCCACGCTTAGGTGGCTTAAGGCGGTCCACATCATCTGGAAAGATGGATTTAAACATCATTAGAAAGAGAATAGAAGACAAATAAACAAAAAATTTGAAATGATATTGTAGAGAGAGAGAGAGAGATGCTGCCAGACAAGACACTCGGGAAAACTGCTCAATTAGTGAAAAGAAAACTCGTTTACTTGCTTTAAATTAAGTAAGATCAATGTGTGAGTCGTATTTCCTCATAACCTTTAGTTTTTTTTGTACTTTTGTATGGTAAGAAACTCTAATCACTTTCAAGGAACTGTAAGTGCAAATAGTTACCAAATGCTGCCATACACGTGTGAACGCCTGCCAGAGTAATGTCAGTTGACGTTTGTCATATATGGTCATAGAAATCTGTCAAAAATGTCAGTCTGAACAGACTGCCAGATGGCTGGCATACAAAAATTATAGTATTCAAATAGAGGAAAGTTAACTTGCAGCACGTTTTTCTAGCTAAGACTACTTTTAGGATAAACTCATGGGAACGTAAAGCAAACTAAGAAATATAAAATATGGAGGCGTTTCCGAGAAATCCTCTAGAATTCCTCTATACCTAATCCCCAAAAGGATTACTCATCTAAAACCCACGAAAGCCCTAGAAATTGCAAGAAACCTTCTTAAACAATATTTCCCCAAAGTTTTATCGTCCATCACAGACTCAAACATAATACTAAGAACCAGTAGGTCCTAGAAATACATCGCTATACAGCTATGTCTCATCAAATAGTAAGAAATTCGGAAGCAGTTCTCCATGGCTTCACAGAACTTAAGCCAGATAAGGTTAGCATATTGTGGAATCTATTTCAAAGAATTAAAGCACATTTCTGATTAACAAAGTAAAAAGCATTAAAATTCTTTGTGCCGCCCACAAATCAACGGCAGAAAAATGCTTCAACTTGATGTGCTCCGAGCACCAGCATACATACACACACACACACACACACACACACACTGTTATATAAATATTTGTGACCAAATTTGGCGGCCTATTAAAAAAGTCTTATAAAACGTATGACGGATTGCGAACGGTTGAGCTATAAATATGGTCAGCCTCACCCACCCACACACACAGACGCAAATTTATTCAACATTTCAACTTGAACGCCCTTAAAAATAGGACACCAGAGAGCCCAGGGACTTCAATCACCAGTTTGTGCTCCAATCAAACGACCTAAATATAGATAAAGCCTATCAATAGTCAGAAAAGGGATACAGCCCGCAGAAATGTAAATATTTCAACAAGTTATGCAAAAGTTGTTGAAGCGAAGTGAGTGTGAAATTGTTGAGCCCGAAGTAGGCAGCTGAGGGAGGGGTGGCATGGAGCAAGGCTTTTACCTGCCTAATAAAGTCCAGACATGGAGGGCAAAAAGGGGCATTCATTATGCTCATAAAATATTCAAGTGCAGGAGGTTGCACTTCAAAACAAGAAGTAAAAAAGCTCACTTGAGCCAACGGTTCAATGAACCGTCTAACGTCTGACTTAGCTAGAGGATTCATCAGCCAGCCAGCCAACCAACCAACCACCCACCAACCCCATTCTTTCCACTTGCAGCTCGGTTCTCTGTTTTGCCCTAGCTAAGTGATGTTTGACTGCTTTTGTTTCCTTTTGTTTCAATGCAAATGTGATAGCTTATCCACTCGCCCATTCCCTAGTAGACCGCACCTTAAGCCAGAGCTTAAAGGTCAAATTGCGACCTTCTACCTATCTATATGTATGTATCTCTCCTCCTTTCTCCTTGCCACTCTTGTTGCATGCAATTATGGCGTTTCCCATCGATTAAACGCATGTTGCTAAATTTGTTAGTGTGGTTGCTGCCGCTCTGCTGCTGCTGCTGGTGGTGAACCCAACCCAACCAAAAACCAAACACACAACCCCGTAACGCGTTCGTTCTATTCTTAGATATTCTCACACGCCACACACAACATTTTTTGCTTGAAACAAGTCGAAACATCTGCATCTGACCAGATATAGAAATCGGTGGCAAATCTCAAACTATATTTATCTTGATTTTTTGTTATACAAATTTGGCAATAAACATTTGTTATGATTTTTTTTATGTCCAAGTAGTCCGAAATTGTAAATAGAAAATCGAACGTCAAGTGGAGGAGGCCAGGCATTGAGTAGAAATATACAATAATTAGAAGATTGGGCTAACTGCGTTGGTGTGAAAGATTTTCTATCTTAACTTACTAAGGGAACAATTGTTCTAGGTTAAATTTATCGGATTTGTTTAAAATCAAGAAAGCAAATGCTTACTTCAATATTTTACTATATTGATTTAAAACTAAAAGAACTGTTTTGAAAGGTTAAGGACCGTTCAAGCTCGTATGCGTGTGATTTCCGGTATGTGTTCGACCTACGGTGACTATAGCTTTGAAACCCATAGTTAAAACGGATGATAAATCCATGGAATAGTATAAGTTTAGGTGTTTGTAATAATACCATTTATTCACATTTAAGGGCTCAATCCAAAAATGTATCAAAAGGTTAGGGTACGGAAAAGAAAATTTCAATGGTTTTGCTTCAAAACGTGAGTCGGCCCAGATTTTTACCAGCTTAAATAGAAAAGCAATATATACAATATTGTTTACTACATTCCTGAGTACCCCCATTTGCTTTATGGGAAGATATTCTCAACAGCAGCAGTTTCGCCTGATATCGGCAAATGCCTATCGCTGCTTCAGTGTGACCATACTGTTTGACTAAACTAACGAGTAGACAGCTGACTCGGTTTGGTTTGTTTGTTTTTTAATGCGATTGGTTGTTGCTGCTCATTGTTTTGCGGAAAAGTTGACAAAAAAAAAAATGTTCCGCCTCATCGAATTGCATTTCCATTGCGTGGAGTTTAAAAATTCGTTTATTCATAAACATTTTGTCTTGCAGCAAATATTAAAATAAACAAAGCAAGTGTGCGGCCAGCTGTTTGTATATCGATACAAAATATCGATAATTTCATCGGGACTGAGCTCGCGGTTAAAGTTGACCGGTGGATGAGCAGCGGTTAAGTTTGTTCCTCCGGTTACGCCACACACATCATGAGACACTCAAATTCGGTTAAACTGCCTGTCAAGTTGACCAACCGGACATTGAGAAATCGGGCCTAAACCGAATAGAAAAAGCTGTTCAGTTAGCTCTACGAGATTTTTGCATCCCTGCTTAAGATTTATGACCTTAGCTTATCTTTCAGAATTCTTTTATTCATACATAAAAAAAAACACTATAATTTATAGGCAAACCCCAGACTACTTGTTTGACATGTTAACCTTTACCTCATCCAGGGGAAGTAGCAATCTTGTTTGCGTGAGAAATCGACTGGCATGTTCTGATAATCACTTTTTTGTAAACGCTGTTCGACTTTGGAACCAATTAGCACACAATCTTGAAATTATCAGAGGCACACAAACATTTAGCACAGATCTTAAAGCACACCTGCAGAGAGCGGTCTAGTCAAACTAATGATGGTTAAGGCTTAATATCTTAAAACCAGGCTAAGCTGGTTCGAACCAAAATTTACAAATGGTTAAGGTTCGAAAATTGCAGGTTCGAGGCTTTTGGGAGAAGGATCAAAAATATGTATACTTTATGGGGTCGGAGATGCTTTCTTCTGGCTGTTACATACTTTTGCACAAACATATTATACTCTGTGTATTTTTGGTTTTGTCCATTTTAGCCGAACGGAACCGAAATTCAGGGTTCGGAACAGGTTCGGGCTCAACTTTTATTTCTAAAGAGGTTCATGGTTCGGTTCACAGCAAAATAAATGTAATTCCTGGTTCGAACCGGTTCGGTTCATAACCGGTATGCAGCCCTGCTTCTCATACTTTCTCATGACTTTCAAAGAATGAGAATAATTATGGCAGGCCGAATGAAGCTTTACTTTAGTTAAAAAAGCTCTGAGAAGCATTCTAAACTAATTTCAATTAAAATTATTTGCAAATTTTGCAAGAAAATCAATCAATTGGAGGCTTGTGCTGAGACCTGTTGAGCTTTTAAGCCCTCCTCAATAAAAAAAGAGACGTCATCACAAATGTATGTGTGTAGGCTTTCAGTTGCTGCTGTGTAAGTGTGGGTGTGAAGAGCCCAAAGAAAACATTAGAAACAGAAAACCGGCAAACACAGCAACAGTTGGAATACGTTTCTTTTTTTTTCAGAGTGGGTGCCGCCTGCCCAAGTATATTTATATACATACAAATCATATCTGTATATCTGTTTTTATGGGCAAATGCTCTAGTATCTCATTTCTGGCTGTTTTAGCAGCTTTTTCAGATTTTTCAATTTCTCAAGGTCTTTAAAGCAAAATTACTCACGCACAGCCGACTCTCAGCTACAGCCAAACATACCGACAGACAAGCGGGCGCGTGTTTCTTATTATGCCCTTTTCCACAAGAATGTTTATTATTTCATCCATTCATTCATCAAGTGTGTGTATAAAATAGGCAAAAGATTTGAAAATGTGGGGGTGAAGTTCAAGAAAACTGATTCACAAGAGAGAAATGTAGTTGTGTTACTCCCTACAACTGGTTCAAAAAACTAGTTAATAATTAAACATTAATTCGATGCAAATGCAAATCATTCTCCGCCAGACTGTTAAACGGCCTTACGCCTCAATTCGGGTTCGCTGTTTTGCATAAATAACCTCTCTCTCCCTCTCTTTCAGTTCAAGCGGCATGACAATGAAAAATTATAACAAATAAAATGTCTCTTGTCATTTTTTTTTGACAAGGTCTTGAGAAATAGAACCAATATTTGATAATTAATTTAATTAAACAAAAATAAAATAAAAGTGACTTCAAAATGAAATGACAATCATGGCACACACCTCGAAATTGTTCGTTTATCTAATCAACCCCAAACAACAACAACGACGAAAAGTGTTTCTTATCTTGGCTGCCAGTTTGGCCAGGTTTAATATGATATCATTCAACACAAAATACAATTCCTCGACCTTCAGCATACACATGCATGTGGGTACATATGTGTTTAAGAACACCACAGGCGGCACGTGATAGATATGTATATGTACCACATCTGCAACACCTGTCTAGGAAATGGGAAATGTCATTTCTGTTTTTTGGGGGTGCGTGGCTCTAACAGGATCTGGTTCAATGACCTCGAAAGCATTGAAATTTCATCTCATCAACCTTTATCGATTCTTTCGAAATAATTTATTTATGTTTTGTATATAGGAAATGCTTTTGAAAACGAACATATTCTTTCTTCAATAATTAGGCGCATTGGACGGGCCAAACCGCTGGGGGGCTCTCTCGTGTCTGTTTCATATATTTTCACACCAAAGCAAATTGAAACGTTTTTAGCAAGTCGAAAATTATATACGCTTCTTAAGGTCATTATCTCAATGATGTTTTGCGGTTTGCATGTTCAATCTGAGATAAGATAGAAATTCAAATTTAGAAGTAGATTAGCCTTAGGTCTTGGTTATGCATTGACTGAGACCACTGACACCATGTTTAAGGTTTCATTTATTTGGTTAGAATTATTTTAATACCAAGAGTTCAAAGGGTATGATGCGATTTGGCAAATGTAGGGGTAACAGACAGAATGGCGGATTGAAGGGCCTAAAAAGTGTTTCATTTTGGATCAGGAGATGGTAAAAGCGGTTATGGGTTGCTCTTAGTTTTACTCCTTTCTTTTAGTCAAGAGGTCACCTGTTGTCCATTTGAAGGCTAACAGCTCAGGGGATACAATTGTCGGAAAAACTCTACGATTTCGGAATCATAAATGAATTCCGTGGCAAGAAGTGAATAATGCCGATTGCCGACGAATTTTAGCTGCTCAGTTCAAGGGACCGAAAAATCATGAACCTAACTTTTCCTGAGCGTGAAAATTATAAACAAATATGACATATTTTCATTGGAGTACTGATGAATCGACGTGACTGATCTGTAGTGATGGTTGATAAGAACTTTCATAGGAAATTTGAAAATACCATAGCAAAAAGTTCCTTTAAGCGAAACCAAAGTTCAGTAGGCTTCGAAAAGGTAAGCTTGGATTATATTGGCGGTAATGGGTCGCATTCGGACAGAACAAAACGACAGTCCGAGTGAATCCTCACAGCAAGTTTTGATAGATTTTGAATTTAAAAGTATGGAAGTGCGTTAGTATTGCGCTTTTGGCCTACCTCGAGGGCTGATCTGTGCTAAGTCGACCTCTATCTTTTGTAAAAGAATAAACAAATATGGGTAATTTCAGCTTGGTCTATGGGTCTAATTTCAGCTATTTCCTACCGATCTAGAACATCTTCAAATTTAACCATCACAAAATCTACCCAAAACTTTTTAAATAATTTTCATTTTTTTTCGCCAAATGGGCAGCTCTGTTTGTCGATCAAAGCGGGCAAACTTATTAAGCAAGCAACGAGAGACTTCAATTAACACCTAACCGCAAATTGTTCATATATATATATTGTACATTCATATACATACAATAAGCTAGCATATATATGTATGTACAGTGTATATATGTACATCTGCGACAGGCAGATTAGATTAAATTTTGTTATTACTTAAAGGCGTTCAGCGCAATTCGCCTCGCCCCAACTGCAACGGCTCTGTCGTCCTCTCTCTCTCTCTCTTTCTCTCTCTGGCACTCCCTCTCTCACACTCTTTGCATTCATTCATGGCGGCTCCAGCTATCTCTTAACCTTTAAGCTAGACTTTGTTTGTTTGTTTGCCTCACTTAATAATGTACAAAAATCAAAAACTAGTTGTGAACCGGTTTTCCTTATAATTTTTTTTGCGCCTTGCAATTTAATGGCTAGAAAACATGCAAAGGCATTTAGCGAAAATATAAAACTGTGGGCTTAATGACGTCACACGCTTGCACAAAGACGTCATCACTTGACAGGTGGGAGGCAGGGCCGAAGTAGGGTTGCAACTGCGTCGCAAAATAATTCGTGAACTGAAGCTAGCAAGTGGTTAGATCAGAGCGAGAGTGAGTGGGACAGGGACAGGACGAGGCATTGGTAAGGTCACAGGAGAGTGGTGGTGTGGTGGGGGAGGCGGTGTCCTTTAAGGAAAAGTGGCGTTGCGTCTTTGTTGTGACGCTGACCAGCGATGAGTCATGTCTTATTTGGATTTCTATGTTTTGCTCTCACCTTTGTCATTGGGATAGCTGGGATAAACATTCAATTGTTCATCGTCGCGGGAAACTTGTGTGATAATTGATGTGGCGTCCATTTGAAGCACACAAAATGTAGATGGCAACGCTAAAAGAATTTGTATTAATAATTTGTAGGATTTGTCGCTTTTGTTTTTGCACCACAGCACTTTATAAAACACATATGTATGTGAGTGTGTCTGTCTGTGTCCCAGACGCAGACAGTGGAATTTTACAGTTTCGCTTTGGTCGCCTCATTCGTCGCTATGAACTCTGAATGCAAATGTTTTCACATATTCACCTTTTGAAAATGCACTTTCGCCTACCAAAATTTTTGGTTAATTATTCTCGTTTTTTTCACGATTACACTTTCTTCTTAGCGTTTTATTTATAAATATATATATAAATGCACGCACACACACACATACACGCACACGGGCACAAGCACTGCTGCTGCTACGTTTTCGTCGTTCTCGTTTCGTTATTCAATTTCGTTTGCTACGTGGCTTGCATTTTGTTATTTAATGTTAATAATTATTAATTATTTCAGTAGTTTATAACAATTTTAGTTCGCGGAAAAACAATCGTGCGTTGAAAAAACACAGATATAGCTAGCCGTCAGTGTGACCGCCCGTGACAAGCTAGAAAATACTGAGACTATTAATTCAGTCTCAGTTGGTATCGATAGCAGGTCTATCTATCGCTCACGCTTTCATCTCTAGTCGCCACTCTATCGAATGTCGCCACTGAGCTCACGTTACGCGATAGATTTTTGTTCTGCTTAAAATTGTTAAGGAAAACGAATCAAAATGCTAGCACTGCTTACCACACAGAGACTGGCCCTACGGTAAACTCCAGCCAGGCTGCGAAACATATAAGAAAGTCTTACATAATTTGACATTCCTCTGGTAGATCTCTGCGACCGGTAGCCGTCTGCAAAAACGTGGTATGGTCACGTTACTCCTCCCAGTCCAAAGATGATGACGGCTCCTCCTCCTCGGACGACGAGAAGAAACCTGCCAAACCCATTGAAACTGCCGCTCAACGTTTGAATCGTCTTTTGGGCAGCATGCAGACCACAGATCAAATGACATCCTCAGATTTTCCACTTCCCGGTGAGGCCAATCGTAGGCGTCGTGAGGCCCTGAAGCAGGAGGCAGCCTCAAAGAACGTTCTGACAGCAGCCCAGAACATAGCCAGCATGTTGAGCCTCACGGAGAGTGAGAAAAAGAAAACGGAATCCGAGCTGTTGTCCAAACTGCTGGGCAAGAGTGCAGCGGAGGGCACGGCTACGGAAGCTACGACTCCGACAGAGGACAATAAAGAACTTAACCTGAGGTAAGTTACACTTTGGAAATTATATTTTCTATCAATCATATCCCATCCCTATCTTCTAGCGATCTTATAGTGGGCATGAAAATCGATCGTAGTCCACAAACTCAGACCGCAGAGCCCAGCCGAGGTGACTATGTACGTCGCACTTTGGCTGCTCGTGGGAAACCCAAGCACTCGGATCGCCCGCGACCGGCGCAGAGAAAACGCGAGGCTGCATCCTTTACAGGCAGCGTTCAACTCTACGGAGGCGAGCCTTTGGGTATTTTCAAGCAGCCCCAAACGACCACTGCAGCCGGCACGACCGATCTGTTACCCACCTGGGAAAAGCTTAGCCTACAAGAATTGAGTCTTCTGGCGGCACATCCGCCTGCCAATCATTTCGAGCAAATGGTTCAGTGGACGGAGCAAGGCAAAATCTGGCGTTTCCCTTTGGACAACGAGCAGGATATGCGAGACGAGGCAGAAGTGGACTTCTCCGAGCATATATTCCTTGAACAGCATTTGGTGCCTTGGTGTCCCAATCGTGGACCCATACGCCATTTCATGGAACTAGTCTGTGTGGGTCTGGCCAAGAATCCCTATGTGACGGCCCAAGAAAAAAAGGAGCACATCCTATGGTTCCGCGACTACTTTGAAGCCAAAAAAGAGATCCTCAAGGATTTGATGGTAATGAAGGAGGAGGCCGGGAAACCAGTCAAAAAGATTAAAGCTTAAGTGTTAAAAATATATATTTGTTAACCAATATGCCAGTTACATGTGAGTCCATGTAGTCCAGATGTCATTGCTAAAAACTAATCCTCAGGGGAATGTCTACGGTTAAAACCCACTCTAGAAGAGTAGTATACGCTTCTCCACGGTCTTGCGGCAGATGGGACAGCCCTCGATTTGATCACCACACATCTGGCAAGTGCCATGGCCACAGAGGAAGACCATATTCTTGATGCGATCAAAGCACACGGGGCACATGGTCTGTGTAAGGGAAGAAAGGGAGATAGAGAGTTTACAAAATGGCACCAACCGGATTAGTTCTTGGGTACATACCTGCTCTTTGATGTCCTGCAGCTGTTGCTTCAACTTCTGCACATCATCCATTTGGAAGTTGTTGACATTCGAGGGAGCCATCAGGCCCGAGCTGCTCTTGGCATTGGAGGGGGCCAGCAGATTGTTTTGACTCTGCAATTGTTGACTTATGCCAGCCACAGGCGTGACCACAGTATTATTCATGGCCACGCTGTGACCGGAGGGATTCACACAGGCAGGAGCGGGCTCCAGGCCACGCTCCTCGGGCGGAGCTAGATTTAATACGCCGCTGCTCTGCAGCGAGACCTTCTCGGCTGTACCCAGACCACCGCAGCACAGGGAATAGGGTATGATCTCATCGATTTGTGTGCGACAGAGCACACACTTCTTCATCAAGGCACTGCAATGCTCACAGGCCACCATATGGCCGCAGGGTCTAAAGAATACATCCGCCCTGCGGTCCGAGCAGACCAGGCACTCATCAATCTTCTCACGCGAGCTCACCGTATCCCGGCAGATTAAACATTTCTTGACGCGAGGCGCACAAATCTCACAGCAGCTGACATGACCACAAGGCTTGAACACGGTATCGCGCTTGGCATCGGAGCACACTAGGCACTCCTCCAGGCTGGACGACTTTGAGTTATTGGACTCGACCAGATTAAGAGATTGTGTCATTTCGGCCAGAGCAAAGCTAGAGCTGGACGAGGCGGGCACTTGTGTGCTGGAGGTGGATGGTGGCACAACGGCGGCTCTTTGTCTGGCATTCTGACTGGTACCAGCCACATTGCCCGGCAGTTCCGTGTCATCTGTTTTCCGCTCATTGTAACACTTGACCAAAGTCTTGCACAAATTGGGATCCGGACACAGATCCAAGGGCGTTTGCAGTTTCCGATTCTTAAGCGTCAAGTCCGCTCCGTTTGCGGCCAGAAAACAGGCGATGGAGGCCGAAGCCTTCTTGTTATTGGCATTGCGTAGACCCATTAACAATTTACCAAAACCCTCGACATCCTGCAGTTGCTTAAGCTGCGACAGGGTGTGATGACGCAAGGCCTCATGCAAGGGAGTGTCGCCATCCTTATCGGGTATATTCAAGTCTGCTCCATCCTGCACCAGCAGCTTCACAATCTGTACGTGCTGCCGCTCAACTGCCAAGTGCAGGGCAGTCTGTAGGTTCACATTCTGCCGATCCATATTGGCCTTGCCCATGTGTACCAACAGTTCGGCTATCTCCACATGATTATTAAGGGCGGCCAAATGCAGAGCCGTATAGCCATCATCCTTCTTCTCCTCCACTATCCAGGGACGATTGGTTTTGGTCAACAATATCTTCATGGCACTGGGATTACCCTTGAGGGCTGCATGATGCAAGGCATTGAATCCATTGTTGTTATTCAAAGTGATATCCGCTCCGAAGTCCAAGAGTAGGGCTAACATTTCATCATGCTCCTTGGAGATGGCATCATGTAGTGGTGTATCGCCCTCTGAGTCCTGCAAACTGGGATGACAGCCCAATGTAAGCAGCGTTTTCACCACATTCAGATGACCCTTGTTCACGGCGATGTGCAGTGAGGTCTGCCTCCGCTTGTTGCGCGCATTCAAATCGGCGCCCGCCTTGGCCAGTATTTCAATGACCGCCGCTTCGTCCCCAAAGGCGGCATGATGTACGGCACGATCACCGTCTTTGTCCTCGATCTCCACATCAACCGAATGACGCAGTAATACTTGTATGACCTCTATGTGACCATTCTGGCTGGCTGCCTGTAAGGCCGTATGACCGGCAAACACACCATTCACATTCACATCCGGGCCGGAAGAAGGTGAGGCACTGGAGGTGGAGGGTGCTGCCGCACCGGCCAAATACTCCTCGCAGCGGGTCTGTAAGAAAAATGTTTTAAAGTCACAAGCTAATTCCCTTGGTAAGTCCACTCACCGCAAAACCATTGGCAGCAGCCTTGACAAACTCCTCGGTGGCATCGCCCGAGACATTCGGTTCGAACAGCTTCTTGAGTATGGCCGAAAGCCTCTCTCCACTGGGTATAACCGGTGCGGCACAATTGCCACCCTCCTGATTGGACGAGGCCACTTTGCAGACGGCCAATGGATTGTATGTCCAAGAGGTATTACCTACCTCCACCTTCAGATCGTTGTCATGATACACCTGCTGTACGCGTCCTATTTTACCCAATGTCAGCTGCATGGCATCGGCCCATTCACCGTGTCCCCGCTGCAGCATCTTAATGCTCTCCACGTCCGAGCAGATTTTCACTATATCGCCCACCTGGAATTCGGGCGGTGCGGTTGTGGGCGATGAGACCTTGGTAAGCACAGCCGGATTGAAGGTCCAGCGATTGCCCGAATTATAGGCCACCACTATATCATGATCCTCGTCGATGCCCACCACCATTCCGGCATTACTCAAACACTCGAACATGCCATCCGTCCAGCCGCCATGTCCATGCTGCAGCGACTGCACAATCTCCAAGTCCAGATCCACTGTCACCTTATCGCCGATTTGGAAGCCATGCGGCCCCTTGCCGGGACCATTTTCGCCCAGCAGCGGCAGATGATCTCTATAGACATTACTGCCCTTGGCATCGTTCACCACCTTGAGATCGGCCATGCCCTCAAAGCCCACACGATACAAATTCTTGGAGCCGTTGTCCCAGATGACATACGCAGCCGATCGGGGTGAGGCCGAGGACCAATCTTGTATCTCATTCACCTTGCCTCTGCGTCCCACTCCGCCGTCCTGATCCTCCCACTGCCAGTCCACGCCGCGTACTACCCGGGCTCCGGGAAAGATGCCTCTGGCCAGCACTTTCTTGGACTTGCGACGCGGCTCCAGCATGGTTCTCTCGCCGCCTGGTGTGGTTATTCTATAGAAACGATGCCTCAAATGATGCTTGTCCCCATGATAGCAAATGGAGCACAGATCATAGTTGATGCATTCGGCACACTTCCAGCGTATGCCAAAGATGGGCTGTTGGCGGCATGTATCGCACATGGTGCCCTCATGCTTCACTCCGGTGGGGGCACTGTCCAGAATGCGCAGGTCATATGCGCCGGCACAGCGATAGTTGGCCGCGGTGCCATTGTCCCAGACCACAACTACCTCTTCGGCGGATTCAAAATTACGCACCGTGCCGACATGTCCCTCACCGCCGTCCTGAGAGAGAGAAAAACAAGAGAGAGGAGGGTGATTAGTAAGCTTAAGGAGGAGCGGACCACAAAACCCACACTTATGACAACGCGAAAGTTAAATCGCATGATCTCTAATAAGCAATGGAAGAGCGTATGCTAGGCTATCGATATGTACAATCTCGGAAAATCAAAACAAAGTCTCGACGTCATCAGCATCATCAGCCTCGCCGCCGTCGCAGCACAGTGGGCCTACAGGTGTTGAAAAATTATGCTCAAGCTATGGCTGGTTAACATCGAAGGAGCCGTGCAAGGAATCCAGTAAAGGAACATCAAAACGCAGTTAGAGCAAACCTAAAACCTAGTAAATCGATTGCCGCCTTTAGTGCTCGCCGATTCAAGCATATCCTTTACTAATCTCTAGATTTGGCCAGGCCTGAGTGAAAGAGGGCGCTTGTACTTCACAATGGAATCCGTGAAGGAGCTCTTAAATAAAGAGAGAGAGAGCGGGAAGAGCTTTTACTAGAGCGCGGTGTTTTGTGGCTGAGTGATATGAAGGGCAAGTTACTCTCTTATGCCCTTACTTTTCAAAATCAAATTGTAAATTACATTTAGAATGAAACGAACACTGAGCTGAGCAGTCGGCTCATATGCGTGTGAATTGCCAAATTTGCTTGGCCCTTGGGAGCCTGCAGATAGTGCTCTTTCAAATTGCCTCACCTTGTTATCACAATGCCTATAAATGCAAACTTTCACGCAACTGAGTGCCTCTCCTTCTTCTCGGTGTTTAATTTGGAAAGATCATGGCGTTTTCGTAAACAGTAGAACAATTTATACAAATTCCCTCACACAAAATAAGAAATCGGAAAAATAATTAAAATGAAATGCAATTTCCGCCTATTTTCGGCAGACCTTTGACCCACCGTGCCTCGATATCGATAAATCATAATTAACTTAATTGGCCCCCCAATTGAGGCGAGAGTCTCTGATCACTCTTCACTTTTCTTTCTTTCCAATTCACCTGTTTGTTCCACTTCCAATCAGGACCACGTATGACTCGAGCTCCCACACCCTCCATGGAGAAACGTCTGGCTACCGCAGCCGCTGATCCAGCTCCTGCAACACCCCCGCCACCTGCAGCGCCAGTTACATTGCTGCCCCCGTTGCCACCACCACCACCATTGCCACTGACCACTGACACACCCACAGTGGCTCCCGTATTGGTGTTGGCAGCACCATTGGCATTTGTCGAGTCTTTGGCCGCCGATAAAGTGGCGGAGCAAGACATTTTCCGAAGGCGTGTTCTTGTCGAAGATCAAGTCCCACGATTTACACACACAATTTGAAAGAGTTAGGCTTTAAATCTTACGATTTCGCGAGATAAGGTTGCGTTTGCTTCTTCTATATGTGTTTTTTTTTTGCCTTAGTGATGGAACTATCGTTTGTAATAGTTTAGGGCTGGCGAAACTCTCACGAACGTTTAGACAGGCATTGCAGTGACTCATTTGGAGATAATGCGGAAACAAATTATTGAATTTATTTATAAATTTATATAAAAATAATGGAAGGTAAATGTTTGTATGCATGCTACTTTTAATAAAAATCAAAGTAGGTTTATATCTTTCGGGGAAAAGTGTAACAGTATTGGCCCCAAATCGTTGATTAAGTTCAGACATAACCCAGAACTAGTCCGCTTACTTTCGCTGCCAAAGACAAAATAGCTTCGTTTCTGTTCACTGACGAGTTGTATGTCATAACACGCTTATTTTCAGACAAAAATAATTGAAATTTTGGGAGTTTTAATCAATTTATTTTACATTTGGTTATTTTAAGTATCGTATTGATCTTTAGGAAACATAGACTGGTTTGGCTCAGTGCATCCCACAGTTCTTGAATAGCCGGTTCGGTTCATTAAATGGTTATTGGAGTTAACTGAACCACAGTTTCGCTTCGGTTCAGTCTTTTAACCCCTTTCCACTGGCATCATTTCTTGATAACTGTGTCAGTTCAATTGACAAAACATTATTTCGTTGATATTCCCAATGCCACTTTCAAACGCTCGTGAATATTGTGGAATTCTAGGAATGAAAAATAGTACCAATTGTCTAGAGAGCGATTCGCTGACCCAACGAGTTGTTATCATCAGTAAAATGGTTTGATTCTCTGGTAAAATCTTACTTCAAACTGAAAGACCAAAACAAATTCACATTGTACAGAACTGAATTTTATAAAAATAATTAGTTCAAATAAAAAAGTTCTGAATTTTATTAACATATTTTACGACATTTCTTATTAACAGATCTTCAGATAATGCTCGGGATTGGGTAGAAACGCCTCCAGGAAAGCCACTCCTTTGGGCAAAAACTGAATATTCTCATTGAACATGTACAACTGAGGCTCCAGTATGTTTTGAAAGCAAATCTCTTCCATATTGGTGATCTCGACCACAAAATCAATTTTCTCAATATTTAACCATGAATCCAGCATTCTGTGTTTGCGAACAGTCCTTCTTATCACATTACGATAAGGTTGTCTGGGGGGGACAATTATGAAGAAATGCAAAACTAAATCCTCCTCAGCTGTCTTACCTGATAAGCAAAGAACGGGTGGAGGTTAACACGGTTAACAGTTTATGATTTGTCTCCCTAATCCCCAGGCAAATATCATGTAGCCGCTTTAAGAACTTCATTAGCGACTCCACGTCGTGACCTTCCAAATAGTGTAACAGATTTCCGGGCAGCTTCAGACTCAGTTGAAAGTCCAGCACATGATCAATGGCCGTCCATTCGACAGTATCTTAAGGATGTGGGAATTTATTAACAAAAGAAAGGAGTTTGGATGAAAACAAATACCTGTGGCAAGATCTAGCTGAACGGAACGTATGCGTATGTCCTGCTCCATTTCATCCAGGTAATCATACAGCAAGACCACACGGCAATTGGTCAAAGCGCGATGGGTGAAAATTATTTTACGACTTATCTTTAGCTGATAGTCAAATATCCAATGGGGTAGCTCCTCCTTTAGCCGAATGGAGAGGCGTTCAAAGATGCTTTTCTGTGTTGGCTTGGCATCGGTGTGCTTATTCAGGTGTTGTCTTTTAATTCTGGAAAGGAATCGGCAACTTTAATAGGTAATTCCAAAATCCAATGAGAACCTAATACTAGCCTTTCTGGTAAACTCTCAATCAACAACATCAATTCCGCATATTGGCTGTGACTGCTGGTGACTTCCTCCTCCTCCACCTCCTCTTCCTCTACGTCGCTGTCCCCAGGCAATAGGGTTGATTCCAGTTCGTCGTTTTTCATATCAAAATATCTGTGTACGTCCACCAAATGTGGTCGTTGCCGTAATCGATCCAAGCGCTGACGTTGTTTTGACAAATCCCATACATTGAAGGCGGGCATGAAAAAGGAATCTGATGTGGTATTGGTATTGCTCTCGGCACAACAACAATTTCGGCAACGTTGGCAACCGGAAGCTGTTTGGTTTCGGGATGGAGGATTGGATTGACAGGGTTCGGCCTCTTGCTCTTCGTCTTCCTCCTCTTCCTCTGTTGAAGAATTGGCATCATCCTCCTCTTCGGCCAAAGTGGAGACCAGACTGAGGCGCACATTGTCCAAGTCTTGGGATTGCAGCGTCTCATCCATTAAAGGAAAAACGGTGGTGTCGCCACTGAGATCAATGATTTTGTTATAGGTCTTGATACCCTCACCACTGGCACCGTTCCGCCTCTGAGCTTCAAAATAGTTGGACACATCAGAAATAGAGATGGCTTTGTCTTCGAAGGTGTCAGCTGGAGGCTTTAACTGTTTTTGGGGCAGATTCCCACTTTTTTTTGCATCTCTGACCACTTGTACAGTCTGGTCCATAGTTTCGTTCACATAAACAGGTATGCGGGATGGGTTGGACTTGGTCACTGACGACCTTAAGCCCCGGGCGTCATTTTCCTTCTCCGCCTCTGACTGCTGCTGCTGATGGATTTCCTCCTCCATTTGTTCATCCCGAAAGAGATGCGTGTGTCGTTTCTTGGCCAGCGGCAGATTTGGAGTCAAGTGAAGAGGCAACCTTTTGCTTTGGCTTAAGGTGTAAAGAGAAGAGCCATTGGCTGTTTGGTCTAGTTCCATGTTCATGGATTGATAAGCTTCCGCAAATTCTTCTTCATTTTCAAACTCAATCAAGGATCTTCCGGGGGTTATGGGATATATGTTTCTGCGATTGGTCATCGAAGGACTCTGAAAGTTTTCATTTTGTTCGTCCTCATCTTCTTCTATGGATTCAGCCAAAATTAAGGTGTGTTTGAGCTTGCACATTCGGTTCCGAGTTGAACTTATGTCCGGCAAATCTTCCTCCATGGGTTCTGCTGGTTTTAAAGAGTCTTTAAACCTGACCCGCTGTTGTTGTTCCATTGGAGCATTCGCCGTTTTAACAGGACTGGTGGCTTCCTCTATGGGTTGCGCCATAAGAATGGTGCTTCGAGATCGAAGTCCCTGCAGTTGAGCTGGTTGAACTTTCTCCCCCAAAGGATCTGTCGAGGGCACAGTGCTCCTGGACTTGGGTAGGTCCACAGGTAAATCCTCCTCCATGGGTTCCTCACACAACAGAGTGCTTCTGGTCTTGGGGTTTTTATATTGCTTAACAGGTAAGTCCATGGGTTCCGTCAATATCAGAGTTGTCCTGGCCTTGGATTTGTGATGTCTAGTAGAAGAAAAATCCTGTGAGGGTACCACTTGATCCTCTTTTAGAGAAACCATGGATTCCTCCAGGGCAACAGCTCTGGTTTTACTTAGATGATGAGAAATGGGTGAAACCGTGTATAGATCTTGGCCAGACGCTTTCTCTATAGGTTCCGACTCCTCCTGTATCTCCTGTATGGGTTCCGACATAATTAAAGTGCTTCTGGATTTGGAACTTGAAGGTTTAATAGCAGAAACGGTGGGCACGTTTTCCGTCTCCACTTCTAAGGGCTCCTGCATGATTAACGTCTTCCTGGTCTTGGGTTTATGTTGTTCAGTGGGCGGAGCAATCAAATGATCTACTTCTTCATCCTGCTCTATGGGCTCTGACATATGTAAAGTTGTTCTGGATTTAGATTTTTCAAATTTGGTAATCGAGGTGACCTTCAAATCCTCCTGGATTGGTTCCTTCATTATTAAAGTGCTTCTGGGCTGGGATCTTGGGTGTTTCATTATCTGTGGTTCTTCTTCTAAGGGCTCCTGCATGATTAAGGTGTTCCTGGACCTGGATTTTTGTTGTTCAGTGGGCGGAGCAATGAAGTAGTCTACTTCTTCATCCTGCTCAATGGGTTCTGCCATGAGTAAAGTGTTTCTGGACTTAGATCTTACATTTTTGGTAACCTTTGGAATCGTCAAATCCTCCTGTATGGCTTCCGAAATTTTTGGAATGCTTCTGGGCTTGGATCTTGAATCTTTAGTAGTCTCTGGCTCCTCTTCTAGGGGCTCCTGCATGATTATGGTGTTTCTGGACCTGGACTTTTGTTGTTCGGCTGGCTGAGCACTTATATAATCTACTCCTCTATCTTCCTCTATGGGCTCTGACATATGTAAAGTGTTTCTTGATTTCGAGTTTTGATATTTGGTAGCCGAGGCTACCATCAAATCCTCCCCTATGTATTCCGACAGTTTTAGGATGCTACTCGGCTTGGATCTTGAGTATTTAGTAGTCTCGGGCTCCTCCTCCATGGGCTCCTGCATGATTAAGGTGTTCCTGGGCTTAGGCTTCTGTTGTACAGAGGACGGAACACCTATATAATCTACTCCTCCATCTTCCACTATGGGTTCTGCCATATGTAAAGTATTTCTGGATTTCGATTTTTCATTTTTGGCAACCGCTGCAACCATCAAATCCTCCTGTATGGGCTCCGACATTATAAGAGTGCTTCTGGGCTTGGATCTTGAATGTTTAGTAATCTCTGGCTCCTCATCTAAGGGCTCCTGCATAATTTTGGTGTTCCTGGACTTTGAATTTTGTTGCTTAGTGGGCGGGGTAATGAAGTAGTTTACTTCTAAATCCTCCTCTATGGGTTCTGCCAAATGTAAAGTGTTTCTGGATTTCGATTTTTTATATTTGTTATCCGAGGCGACCATAAATTCCTCCTGCATGGGTTCTGACATTATTAGAGTGCTTCTGGGCTTGGATCTTGAATGTTTGGTAGAGTCTGTCTGTTCTTCTAAAGGTTCCTGAATAATTAAGGTGTTCTTAGACTTTGGATTTTGTTGTATAGCGGGCGGAGCACTTATATAATTAGCTCCTTCATCCTCCTCTATGGGTGCTGACGTATGTAAAGTGTTTCTGGATTTAGATTTTTGATATTTGGTAGGCGAGGCTACCATCAAATCCTCCTGTATGGGTTCCGATATTATCAGGGTGTTTCTAGATTTGGTGCTTTGATGTTGTGGGGAAGGGGGATTCTCTGGGCAATTTGTATCTGGCGAAACTGCCGGCAATTCCTCTTCAACAGGTTCCGCCCTGAGGAATCTCATTTTAGACTGATACGGTTGATGTTCAGTTGAAAGATTCTTTGGCTGAATAGACTTGGAGCGGTCTTTTCCCAGAGATTCTTCCTCTTCTATGGGTTCTGACATTAGCAGAGTGTTCCTGGATGTAGATCTTTGTTGCTTAATTTGCATATCTTTATTAGGCAGCACTACATCCTCTTCTATGGGTTCTGACATTAGCAGAGTATGCCTTGACCTAGGTTTCGGTTGCTGAATAGGAGGCGGCGACTGATATCTCAGCGACAGATCATCTTCGATGGGTTCATTGAGGTTTAAAGTTTGTCTGGATACCCGGCGTGGAGTCTGCAGTTCCTGTTCAGCTAAACAGTCTTGTCTGATGGTTTCCTCCATGATTAAAGTCTGGCGGCGCTGATACTTGGTGGTGATTTTAGTCTCCACCAGCTGCTTGATGTTGGGTTTAACTGCCGTTTCCTGCTCCATGGATTCATTTAAATGCAGCGTGCGGCGAGATTTTGAAGGCTCCGCCATTCGATTTATAATTTGTTCTTGTTCCCTTTCCAAATCCCACTCGAACTTGTTGTTATCGGTTGACTCTCCTCGCCTGGTGTTATTTCGGGATTGAGTTTCATCACCCAACTGGGCATGGGCCAAAAAATTTGTATTGTCCAGCATCATCTCATCTGCCTGCGAGAGATGATACCTACGCTTGTGGTCATCTTGCTGTTTGGCAGGAGCTGGTGACATCGTCATTGACTCACTGAAAACGAGGGTACTTCTGGGTTTAAGGTTGCCTCTTTGCTCTTTCTGCTCCGCCTGCCCTCCCAGTCCTGTCCAAAATTTTTGCTGCTTGGCTCTTCTATCGGTGGTGGGAGTTTTGGGTCCATTGGCAAAAATTTGTATATTCCCCGCCTCCAAGGCTTCATTTAACTGACGGAAATTTAACTTACGGCTAACGCCCTGACCCGAGATCATGTCCAAAGGTATCAAGGGGGAGGACGTAAGTGAGTCACCTGCGGTCTCTATGGACGCTGCCTCCACCAAGGTTTGATCACTCATTTCTCGCTCGAAATCAAACGAATTCTGTTCCAGCAAAGCAGAGTGCGCGATTGGAGAAGGAGGTTTAGCCAAGCCCAGGGGTGTAATGTCCATAAATGAGTTCCCTGCTAGAGACGGCGGCGACATTATTCCCCGTCCCACCGGAGCAATCGGAAATAGATCCATAGTCCTGTCTTGTACATGCTGCTGGGAGAGTTTATCCTGAGTTAGCAGGGAACGCAGCACGGGCGACATCGTTATTGTGGTGGTCAAGGATTCAGATGTCGGAGCCGCACTCAATCTGTGGTCTTTTGCATTCAATTCTGATGGGAACATGGTAACATCAGTGCTGGTTTGTAGATTTAAGGCTGAGAAGTCATTTTCTTTCTCAGAGTGGGAGACGTGATCCAATTGTTTGCCTGTGCCTGTGCTGTCATCGCCATTGGTGTGTTCGGACAGTTCGTAGGAGTTGTCCCACTCACGGGGCTTCTCATCATTCTTGAACTCCCGCACAAATTTCTTGCCACTGAAACTAATGCGACGCTTCTGCAAGGTACCAGCGGCAGTAGCCTCATCATCGTCCTTTGCCTTCCGCAGCTAAAAGGTTAAGAAGTTAGTTAAGACATTGGTTATTCCAATTGGCTGGCAACATCTCACCGTACTGCGTCTTCGATCGTTTTTATGGGAAGACATTTAAAACAACTAACTTAATTTGAAGTCACAATTGAAATTCAGAGAGGACGCCGCCGTTTGCATTGAATTGAAAATTAGTGTTACCGTTGTACCTTCAGATTATTTAGTACTAACGCATTAGAAGTACTCTGCTTGACCATAAATAATCGATAGTGTCATCACTAAATCTCCTACCGCATCCCTGTATCTGCAGTGCAATAGCTCGGTCTGTTCTTTGCTGCACTCTCTTTCTCCCCCTCTCTGAGTCCAAAACGCAAAATTGAATTAAAAATTAAGATAGAAATGGCCAGCAACAATACAGATACGGGAGACACGATTTTGGCCACTACAACCAGGACCACCACTTCGCTGCAGCAGCCAGATGAACAGTTCCAGGAAGCGCCGCGCGAGTCGCTGGTACGTTGGAGGATCCAAACTCCCTCACTCCCCCCTATGTAACAGTTCAACTGTTGTCTAATCTGTAAATCCCTTCCGATAAAGATAACCACTGCGGTGAGCTTTCTGCAGAACACCAAAGTGCGACACACCACCCTCGTCCAGAAGCAACAATTTTTACGGTCCAAAGGTCTGACCGCCCTGGAAATTCAGTTGGCTTGCGAGCGAGCCGGCGTTTTTAGTCAAGATCCCAATAATCCCAATACGGTGATACAAATCGGCTCCCAACTACAAACGCAGTTAATGCCCCAGACGACAGTGCTGGGTAGGATTAGAGAAATACTACACTCGGCCGTTGCCTTGGGTGGTGTTATGTACGCTGTCTATCTATTCTGGAAGGTAGTTGGGCTTTAATTGGTTACAAATTGAGTTTATATATATATACATTCCATTGTCTGCGCAGAAATATTTGGCTCCCTTCTTGTTTGGTCAGTCCAAGAAGAAGCCCGTGGACGAGGTGCTAGCGGACATTGACAAGAAGGTGGAACTGCGCTCTAGCGAGCTCAATAAGGAAATCTCTTTGGTCAAGGATTTGATTTCCACGCAACAGAGGGACCACAGTCAGCAATTGAATCGAGAGTTTAATCAATTCCGCAGCGATTTGGATGCCATCAAGGGTTTGCTTTTGAATCGCAAACAGTTTGCCTCGCCTGTGGCTCCAGTGACGGTGCCATCCATTCCCGCTTGGCAATTGGCCAGCTCGCCGCATCATCATCATCGCCATAGTCACAGTCAATCGGATGATAATGAGAAGGTCGATGATGCAGGCTCTGGTTCCGGTTCATCTGAAACTGAGGTGGTGACCAAAAATAGTGATTCCAGTCTGGAGATCATGTAAAGAAGCAGAGAGCAGGCTATATAATTGTAAATTGAGTTATTTACCCCAATTCACATTAAGGATGGCTAATTAGGGGTACTCAGGCAATTGAATTTGAGATTTTTTTCTCGTTTGCTTGTGACAATAGGATTAAGCCAGAACTAACGATTTTGCATGGATATATACATACATATGAGACGCATAAGTAATTTTGCATTTGTATTCAAAAAATTTGTTTATTTCAAATATTAAATTCAAATTAATCGGAATTTATTTACTTGTAGGTTGAATGTCCCAAAACGCATACCATTAATATACATAGGATTATCAAAAATGAAACAAAGAGAAATTGAGAGATAATAAAGGAGAAACTATGAATGTTGAGAGATCTCACAATATCAAACTAAATTCAGGCGGATACCTGTACAACTTAGACAGTTTGAGAATGATTCGATTTGCTGAATTGGAATATGTGTTGATTAGATTGGGGAATAGCAACGAGAGCACCACCAAGTATTCCTCTTCGAAAATGCGTATCGAAATTAATACAAAAGTCATATATTCCAATTTGAAATCAGAATATTTCAAATATTGGAGTGAAAGTTCGAGGAAAAGACACTAAAGGTGAGTTTTGACCCTTTTAAAAGCTATTTAGTATGAAAAGGCCGTTCGTAATAAAATATACCATACCAAATTTTCAAGTATAAGTAATTTGGAAAAAAAAATACCATTCAAAATTCGAAAATATTGAAAGTGTATCTCCGTGTGTTCGCTCCCTTTAGCGAACCTTAGGGGACCAACACGAAGCCTGTTAAACGCGCAGAGAAACATAGTTCTTCCGAAACCCAGTATTTTCCAAAAATGTACACACACATTCCAGTACGATACAATACGATATCTTTATCATAATCATAATAATAATAAAAAACCCTTTACATCGTAACAATTGGATTCATTGAAAGAAACGTTATAGTGTTGCTGTTTTTTTAAATTAGGCGGAAAACTGTTTCTGGTGTGGTTTTAACGTAATATTTTTGGGTGCCATTTCATAAATTTGATTTTGGATAAGTTTCTAAACTTAGACATAGTTATGGGTTAAGCTAAAAAATGTAGCCATTCGCTACTTTCTATAAATTGGCTAAATTCCGGGGGCTATGACGGATTAATTAATTTTCTTGACTATTTATGAATTATTGTGCGGTGCGTAGTTTTACAAATTTTGGTTCTCTGCGCTTGCCGTGTATATTTATTATTATTCTTGTTTAATTACTTTTTGCTTTTCATCTACTTACTTTAAATGTTTTCATCCATTTGTACATGCGATAAATTAGTTATTTCTCCCCCAATTTGTATGTTAATTGTTGGTTTTAAGATTAAAGTTAGGTTAAATCCTACAGTATGATTTTAAATGGTAGTCTCACAAAAGATTGTTAAGTTGCTGTGTATTTAAAACATTGGAAAACCAGTTTTGAGTTGCTTTTTTTTGTTTTTGTGTCTGTGTGGGGGAAACCCCCTTACCCATACTAGGTATGCAGATTAGATTCTTTATTATAATTGGGATAGTATGGGCCAAAAAAGAGAGAGTGATACAGGCACGGCCAAGCCGTTTGGGTACTAATTATGTATAGTTTTTTGTTTTGTTTTTAATTTAAAACATATTTACAATCAATTAATGGTTTATGAATGCTATGAAAAACATTGGTGGTAGTCACGGGGGAAATGCTTAGACATTGAGAAATCAAGAATTAAACTGTTCACAGAGCTTTGATTGTGGGATTAGATCAAATTAATAGTTTTCTTTCCAAAATGTTATATCAATAGTTGAAGTGATTTCCTATGCAACATATTAATACATGAAAGTAGTTGAAATCAGGAATGCTAACCGGTTCCTAACCGTTGATCTTTTGAAAGCTATAAAGCCCACCAAAAACCACATATGAAAATGTTTTGGATCGGTTTATTAGATCAACGAGAAGACGTCAAACGACCCCTTTTTTTTATCAAATTAGCAGAAGAACTTACTTCCTGTTCACTTGTAAAGTTTGAATGATCTTTCAGCTTAGCTCGAATGATGCGTAATCCTCATATTCAATTGTACATATCATAATAGATGAAATGATATCAAGGAAGACTACACCAAGGACAAGGCAATTCTGGAACTTATGTTCAATGCGGAGGCTAAGACGGGGTTTAACCGGGTGAGGCAAACTTAATGCTGTAGGAAAGAGGTGTTGTGGTGTCGCTTGCCCCTCTACACCTCATTTTCACAAGCAAGATCTTTTTGAAAAAATTCATGAAGCAAGCTTCACCACGTAGAACCCGTCTAAGGCGTGTAGGATAAAGATGCATATGGGGGCAAGCGACACCGCTACCCCATTTTCTTACAGACGAAAGCTTCTTTAAAAGTTGATTATGTTCGCCGAGTAAATCCCGTCATGGTAATTAAATATTGAATAATTTAACATTTAGTTATGAAACTAAATGGAACAAACAAATGCTGTTGGATGGGGTTGATCTCTAAAACCTCTAGGGCTTTGTTTTGCCCTTACCAAACAAAAAACTAAAATTCACTTGGTCTTGAATTAGTAGTTGATCTCTGTGATCTCATATCACAAAATTTCTTAGGAAAAAAAATGCAGGCATTAACACTGTTCTACTTTCTATATTCTATGCGATCCTTTTTAGTTTGTACAATTGTTTAACATAAATTTGTATAATTTGATATTTAATGTTCTATAAATTTTGTTTGAAAAAATATTGCAAATTGAAAAACTTTCCTATATATTAAAAAAAAAATATTGCAAGTCGATAACTCCCCAGCATTTTGTCGTGAGTACCCCTAATGTTTTCCCCACACTCAAATGGTAGAGCATTCTACAAAATTACCCTAAAACAGAAGAAGAGAAAACATAGAACCAATTTCACTTCCTAGACAGCTGAATTGATCACCGCCTGGCTGGTGCTAGTCTGACCAAAGCTGGACGCTCCTGCTCCTGATGTACTAGCCGATGCAGTGGCCGTAATGCTGACCGCCGCTGATGTGGCTGAGGTAGCCTCCGGATAGCCACCCGAAGCTGGTGCTGGCGACAGGGACATTGTGGAGGAGGAGGGTGAAGAGCAATCACTTTGCACACTCATTGTAGGTGAGGCAGCCACCAGATTGGAGCTGCTTGTGGTATTGCTGATAGTTAATGGAAATTGTGGTGGATTCCCAGTGGGTGTGTGCGGTGAGAGAGGTGAACTGGAAGCTGGACTGCTGCTGGCGCTGGTGGAGATGGCGGTGGATGTGGCTGCTGATGAATGGTTGCTGTTATGCACACTATTTGCGGTGCTGCTGCTGTTGCTGGTGGTGGGCGTGGCCGGTATGCTTGTTGTGGTGGCGGCTGGTGAGCTTTGATTGGGATTATTGCCCGCAGCGGCAGCGGCTGCCGCTGCCCTTTCACGCTCGCGATCCCTCTGAGGTCGAAAGGCTTCGCGTAAAGCTTCCACACGATTCTCGTTGGGACCCCAACGTGCGTAACCGGCACTGTTTTGCAGCCAGACCACTTGGGTGCCCTGCATGCATTTGATCAGCACCTCGGATCTGGGAAAAGACATGAGTTAACCCACTCTGGCTGCTTCATTGGCCAAAACTACTTACTTTTGCATCATATGCTGATAGCCATGGCGATACTCATGGGCCATGCCCAAAACAACCATGGAACGACGCTTGTACATGCTCTCCTCTAGCTTGGAGATGCTTTTCCACTCGGGCAGGAATACAATAAAGCTGAAGGGAAGGAAAGGTTTAAGTACTGGGCAAACGATATTATTGCTCAATGCTTACCTAAGTGGCTCCATGGTATCGGTAAGCAGTTTGTCTATATGCATTAGACTGGCCTCTATCAGCTCCTCACAGTGTGGGGGATTCACCTGGAAAGAGCCCGAAACGGGCTTAAAGTCCAGGAAAGGCCTAGGAAAAGTTTAGGTCAAACCATTAGTTATCAATTGAATTGCTTCAGCACCTACCCTCGTGAGCCAAAATAGGCATCCGTATCCGCAAAGGCCGAGCAATATTGCCGGAAATAGGAATTGAAAGGCGAGGCAAAGCATTCAAAGCTAACTCCGAAATGACGATGAAGACATTCGAACACGGGCACAGGCAGAGCGGCCTGGGTCAGCTCCGCCTCCTGGGAGGAGTTCAAGGCATTGCCGAGAAAGGTTTGATACCGCTTGAGCAGGCACCACACACGCCCAATGAACAAATCGAATTTCTTATCATCGAAGCAATTGTGACGATACAGCTGCTCCAGCTTCTGCAGATAGGTGAGATTGATGTACTGGGCGTCCGGTTGATTCAGCGATGCGGGTGTATACTTGATAATCATGTGATCGCGATCCTGTAGATACTCAATGGGAGGCATGCGGGGTGAGGGCACAGCAAACTGTATGGAATAACACCAGACTTTCTTTAGATGGGGCGGCGGTGGAGGTGGCGTGGGTTCGGGTATGCCATGCTCTTTGAGCAATTGCAAGTGACGTTCCCGTATCTTGCGGGCATGATCCGCGGACAGATGAAAGATCTTAATGCACAATGTCTCCACCGATGACTTCACCGTCTCCACAAGATGTGGCTCACATTGCCGCTTTAAGTGAGCCAATCGATCCTGGAAATCCTCATAGCTGGCACCCACGGTGCGTCGCAGCCATTGAAAGGTATCCTCGACATTCCACTTGACCACTTTCTTGGACTCGGCCGGCGCCGATCGGGACTCGATGATCTGTTTAGCTGCCTCTGCATAGCGGGAGAGCTGCTTGCGTGCGTCGCCCGTAAATTTCGGTTTAACAATCTTAATGGGTATGTCCGCCATAATCTCACGGTACATGGAACTGGAGATCTCTGGCAGACAACTGCTGGGCAACAAGGGATCGCATCCGGTGTCAATTACCTTGCGTTCCATCAACCAACGATTAAAGGAATCTCGCGGAGCCTTTATGTTCTCCCTTCTCATGCACAAATCCTCATAGGTCTTCAATAGCTTCATACTGAACGCCGCTCTTAAGGCCTCAATTTCGGGATGCGGTTGTGGTAGCAGCGTGGGAGGACGCTCTACTATGACAGCATTAGTACACACCTCCAAGTCCCAGGGTCCGGCCAGGACAAACTTTTTCATGGGCGGACCTCCACCCACATGATGTTGATGCTGCTGCTGGTGCTGCGAATGCAGGTGCATATCATCCGAAGGTCGACGCTTTAGATGGTGATGGTGGTGCTGCTGCTGGTGTGGGTGTTGGTGTGGAGTCATGGGAGTGGGTCCGCCAGCATGGCAGATGCCTAGCGGATCTGTTAGTGGATCAAATGGCCTGGTTCCCGGCATTTCCCACAAGGATTCGCCAGTCACCTTATTCCAATAATACGGACGATTCTCCCTTTTCGACCAAAATTTGCGCCATCCTTGATTAACCAACTCCGCGGTGAGCTCTTCACCGTATCCGCCCGGACCCAGAGTGGGCGGACCCTGAGGCGTATGTGCCATGCTCTCCAAAGGCGAGGGTGCATGTGATTTGGTGGGCGTTGAAGGTGACGAGCAACTGGCCACCGGTGAGCTTCCAGCGCTCATCGGTGCATCACTCACAATGGGTCCAGTGGCGATGGGTGCTCCTGCCATGGGTGATGGAGCTATATTTATATTGTTGGATGCACTCGCTGTTAACTGATCCCAGGCACTCTGCGAGGAGCTGCTGGCAGCAGCCACAGAAGATGCCGACGATCCTGCGGTCAATGGTGTACCCGTGGAGGCAATTACTGAGGGTGGCATACCAATCCCGAGAGCTCCGCCTGCAACTCCTGTTCCGGCTGCCAGATTGTGTAAATTTAGACTGCTATTGTTGTTGGCTGCCATGTTGCGAAAACTGTAAGAGAGACATAAACATTAACATTTTGTTTACAAACCGCATGCAGAGAGAGAGAGAGAGAAAAAAGAAAGAGAGAGCCAAAGAGGACACACAAAACATAATCAATGAACAGTGATGGCAGCTCGTATACTTTATAGCTAAAAGACCGCCAAGACTTATTTTAAATAAGGAGGTCAAAAATATAAGATTTTATATTTGATCTGCAGGTTTTCTATAATTCGAATTTCGTTTCTGATCAAGTTATTAACATTGAGAGTAATCACTTATAATGAAATTAATTATTCATTTCAACAGATCACCAATGCTTAACAAGACACTCAATTATTAGTTTTATTGGGGTTCAACGGCCCTTAGCATTTTTGATTTCACTTCACTTTTTAAAGAGATTAACCCGTTTCTTCGAGTATTTGCAATTCAAAGATAACTATTTGTTGCCAAAACTAGCCAAATGTTCTGATAAGAGTGGAAAAGGCCAATTTAGCGGGCAAACGTCAGCAAGTGTGTCAGCACTAGCAGATAATGAATGAGCGCAGGCCAAGATATCTTTTAGCCAGTCACCAACAGACACTCAGCGAAGCGAGATCGAGTACGCGCTTGTGTCGGTAGCAACCAGTCGGGGGACGGGTATGGAATAGCCAATATGTTATTTAATTTATCAAAAACAGAATTAAATGTCCAGTAGATGACAATTAAGGTTGTCACCCCGCCCCCGCCTCAGGCAACTGTTCTCCTTTTGCATCCTACTGCCAGAGCAGTCAGCGGCGAACGAGAGAGAGAGAGAGAAAGAGGCAGCGGCGCATGGGTGAGAGCGTGTGAGTGTGGGAGAGACACGAATGAGAAATCAAAACAAATTGCAAAAGAATAGAGATTTTCTGTATGTTTTGACGAGCATGTACTTTGGCGTATGCGCGCACCGCCTGAAAACAGAAAATACAAAAAATTGTATAAAATTGCTACACACACACACACTCACACACGTACACACACTGAGGCAGCATTATGCAGGCCTTAAACAATTGCAAATTGCACTTGAATAGAAATATACATAAGAAACTTGGCCTATGTGGCCGCCCCCCGCCACCAACTCGCGCCCACGTCAGGGCAGACATACAAATGGCGCGAAAACGAAATATTGCTACACAATTAGGGAACAGCAACATAACATAACATAAATCCCTTCAATTTGAGCAACATAACTGTAAGAATGAGTGGGCAAACATATTCTTTCGCAGGGGAGCGCGGCACTGCAGCAGCGACTGGAGGAAAATTTCTCTACACTTTCTTTTTTCACATCAATATTCCTGCCTGCAACTCGCAACTCGTGTGGCAGAAGCGCATTTTGAGGGGCCACCCACACTCACCACGTATAACTATGCTATTTAAGTGATAGGCAAATGTTTGTAAACATTTAGACGTATTCTGTACGTATTTATCCCGCGATTATATACAGTCCCGATGTAATAAATAGTCGAGAATTCTCACCCCCACTTAATCACTGATGGGCTTAAGCGAATGGTAGTACTTTTTATTGGTATTTCGGAACGGCCAGTTTTTGGTATTTCGTAACAGTCACACTTTTTTGGTATTTTGTAACAGGGTTGCCAGCTTTACGCGGCTTTGTTCACACGATTGAACAGTTTTCTACAAGTATTTTGCAATAATTTCAATTTGAGGCTACGCCATTTATAAAATATATTGAATAATTCACAAAATCTAGATCGATGAGTCTAGAAAAAGACCGATGTTATCTATATTTTAGATATTTTTAAAGAATAAACTTTTAAATAGCATGTTTATGTAATTCATTTAATAAGCTTTGGAGTCTAGGTTCTTACAAGACAAACTGGATTTTATGAGTAACTTTTAACTAATTTCAGGATTTTTTTGTGCTGATAAGAGAATCTTCAAATTTGAAGCAATTCAATACCTCAAACAATAATATTACCGAAAAAATTCACCAAAATTTGGAATAATGCGACACGATAGTGATCACTTAAACCAAAATAGTGATTTATCGATACTATTCAGCTATGCGATAGTTTGTTGGAGCGCTGGCAACCCTGAAAAACCACAAACAGCGGCGGCTACTGAACCATTTTTATCCTAAGAAAAAACCAAAAATTAACTCAATTATAGTACTGAAAAGACCACGAAAATAATCTAGAAACATGGCGGATGCCGCAGCACGTCAGCTGCAGTACGAGTACAAGGCGGTAAGTCCACAAACCAAGTTTTTACCAATTCTCTTCTCCCCCACATGCTGCAGCATATTGTAAACGTTTGACTTTTCCTCTCTCTCTTCTCTCATTCTCTTTTGCCATAGAACTCCAATCTTGTGCTGCAAGCAGATGTTCGCCTCATCGAGCGACCCCGACGTGATGAGGCTACTGGCGAGGTATGTTCCCTGGTGGGCAAACTAGATGGTACTCGTATGGGTGATCGCTACCAACGCACCAAGCCAGAAAAAACGGAGGAGCGCAAGGTCAAGCGGCAGAAGCGTGATGAGGCTCAATACGATTTCGAGCGCATGAAGGGAGCCACTTTACTCTCCGAGGGCATAGACGAAATGGTGGGCATTGTTTATCGTCCCAAGACACAGGAGACCCGACAGACCTATGAAGTTTTGCTGAGTTTCATACAGGAAGCCCTGGGCGATCAGCCTCGAGATATACTGTGCGGAGCGGCCGATGAGATATTGGCTGTGTTAAAGAACGATCGACTTAAGGATCGGGAGAGGAAACGTGATGTGGATAGTTTGCTAGGTGCGGTGACAGATGAACGCTTCGCTCTGCTCGTTAATCTGGGCAAGAAAATCACTGATTTTGGCAGTGAGGCGGTAAATGCTTTGGCCGCTGCACCCAATGAAGAGCAAATCGATGAAACCTATGGCATTAATGTGCAGTTTGAGGAATCCGAGGAGGAGAGCGATAATGACATGTATGGCGAGATCCGTGACGAGGAAGGGGCTCAGGACGAAGGCGAGGAGGCGAGAATTGACCATACCTTGCATGCGGAGAATGTAAGTTGTACTAAACAATTAAATCGTATTACCACTTTAATTCCCGCTTTGTGTAAACAGCTGGCCAATGAGGAGGCGGCGGCAAATGTGAAGAAGGATCGTTTGTTGCATCCATTGGACATAGATGCCTACTGGCTGCAACGTTGCTTGAGTAAATTCTACAAAGATGCCATGGTGTCCCAGAGTAAGGCTGCTGATGTGCTTAAAATCCTGAAAGATGCAGCCGATGAAAGAGATTGCGAGAATCAACTGGTGCTGCTGTTGGGCTATGATTGCTTTGATTTCATCAAACAGCTTAAACTGAATCGTCAGATGATTTTATACTGCACCATGTTGGCCTCAGCTCAGACGGACAGTGAGCGACAGCGCATACGAGAGAAAATGCGGGGGAATAACACTTTGGCCAAGATCTTACGTCAATTGGACACGGGCAAAGCGGAGGAGGGCAATGAGGAAGGTGAATCGCGAGGAAACAAACGGGGTAAGGGTGAATCAGATGAAAATGGAGCCACTACGGCGGGTCAAGTGGCTGGAGTGAGACAACTACTGGAATTGGATGAAATGGCCTTTACACAGGGCTCACATTTCATGGCCAACAAGCGTTGCCAACTGCCCGACGGGTCGTATCGTAAGCAACGCAAAGGCTATGAAGAGGTACATGTGCCGGCACTTAAACCCGTACCCTTTGATACCACCGAAGAGCTGCAATCGATTGACAAACTACCCAAATATGTGCAACCCGTCTTCGAGGGATTCAAAACGTTGAACAGAATACAAAGTCGCTTGTACAAGGCAGCCCTGGACAGTGATGAGAATATGTTGCTGTGTGCACCCACAGGAGCCGGTAAGACCAATGTGGCCTTGCTTACCATGATGCGTGAGATTGGCAAACATATCAATGAAGATGGCACCATAAATGCGCAAGACTTCAAAATCATTTACGTGGCACCCATGAAATCTTTGGTACAAGAGATGGTGGGCAATTTTGGTAGACGCCTGGCTTGCTACAATCTGGTGGTATCCGAGTTGACGGGAGATCACCAACTGACCAGAGAGCAGATAGCCGCCACCCAGGTGATTGTGTGCACACCAGAGAAATGGGATATTATCACACGCAAAGGCGGTGAACGCACGTTTGTGAGTCTTGTGAGATTGGTCATCATAGACGAGATACATTTGCTGCACGATGAGCGCGGTCCGGTGCTGGAGGCCTTAGTGGCACGTACTATACGTAACATCGAGACCACACAGGAGGAAGTAAGATTGGTGGGCCTATCGGCCACCCTACCCAATTATCAGGATGTGGCCACTTTTCTGAGAGTAAAACCGGACAAGGGATTGTTCTATTTCGACAATAGCTATCGTCCTGTCTCGCTGGAACAGCAGTATATAGGCGTTACCGAGAAGAAGGCACTGAAACGTTTTCAGGTCATGAACGAAATTGTCTACGAAAAGACCATGGAACATGCCGGACGTAATCAGGTGCTGGTCTTTGTACACTCACGCAAGGAGACGGGTAAAACGGCACGGGCGGTGCGTGATATGTGCCTGGAACAGGATACTTTGGGCAGCTTCCTAAGGGAGGGATCGGCCAGCATGGAGGTTTTACGCACTGAGGCGGAACAGGTGAAGAATTCAGAGCTGAAAGAACTGCTACCCTATGGCTTTGCCATACATCATGCCGGCATGACACGAGTGGATCGTACCTTGGTGGAGGATCTGTTTGCCGATCGACATATACAGGTACTGGTGTCCACGGCTACGTTGGCTTGGGGTGTGAATTTACCCGCCCACACGGTCATCATCAAAGGCACCCAGGTGTATAATCCTGAGAAGGGACGTTGGGTGGAGCTGAGCGCTTTGGATGTCTTACAAATGCTGGGACGTGCTGGCCGACCTCAATATGATACCAAAGGTGAGGGTATATTGATTACAAATCACTCGGAACTGCAGTTCTATCTGTCACTGCTCAACCAACAGTTACCCATTGAATCCCAATTTATATCCAAGCTACCGGACATGCTGAACGCTGAAATAGTCTTGGGTACAGTGCAGCATTTACAGGACGCGGTCAATTGGTTGGGTTACACCTACCTCTACATACGCATGCTGAGGAATCCCACTCTGTATGGAGTGTCGCATGATGCCATTAAGGCGGATCCGCTGCTGGAACAGCATCGTGCGGATCTCTTGCATACGGCAGCCTGCTGCCTGGAACGCAGTGGCTTGGTTAAATATGAACGCAAGACGGGACACTTTCAGGTGACCGATTTGGGACGCATTGCCTCACATTATTATCTCACCCACGAGACCATGTTGACCTACAATCAGTTGCTAAAGCAAACCCTAAGCGAAATAGAGTTATTCCGTGTATTTTCTCTTTCCTCCGAATTCCGACACATTTCGGTGCGTGAGGAGGAAAAATTGGAGCTACAAAAGTTAATGGAACGTGTACCCATACCCATTAAGGAGAGCATCGAGGAGCATAGCGCCAAGGTTAACGTCTTGCTGCAGGCCTATATCTCCCAACTGAAGCTGGAGGGTTTCGCCCTGATGTCCGACATGGTTTTCATCACCCAATCTGCGGCTCGACTCATGAGAGCCATTTTTGAGATTGTCCTAACACGCGGCTGGGCACAGTTGGCGGATAAAACTTTGACTCTTTGCAAGATGATTGATCGTCGCATGTGGCAGTCCATGACTCCGCTGAGACAATTCAAGAAAATGCCCGATGAGATTGCCAAAAAGTTGGAAAAGAAACATTTCCCCTGGTCGCGTCTGTACGATTTGGAACCCCACGAGTTGGGTGAATTGATAAGAGTACCCAAGCTGGGTAAAACCATACACAAGTTTGTGCATCAATTCCCCAAACTGGAACTCTCGACGCACATACAACCCATCACTCGCGGTACTCTTCGCGTGGAACTGACCATAACACCAGATTTTCAATGGGATGAAAAGGTTCACGGTCAGTCGGAGGGATTTTGGGTTTTAATTGAGGATGTTGACTCGGAATTGATATTACATCACGAGTTCTTCCTGCTCAAACAGAAATATGCCCAGGATGAGCATCAATTGAAGTTCTTTGTGCCCGTCTTTGAGCCATTGCCACCTCAGTACTTCTTGAGAATTGTGTCGGATCGCTGGATCGGTTCGGAAACGCAGCTACCCGTCTCTTTTAGGCATTTGATTCTGCCGGAGAAGAATATGCCGTCCACGGAGCTGCTAGATTTGCAGCCCTTACCCATCAGCGCTTTGCGTCAGCCCAAATTTGAGTCTTTCTATATGCCCAAATTTCCACAATTCAATCCCATACAGACGCAGGTCTTCAATGCGGTGTACAACAGCGATGAGAATGTATTTGTGGGGGCACCCACAGGTTCCGGCAAAATGACCATAGCCGAATTTGCCATAATGCGGCTATTCACCACTCAAACGGAGGCCAGATGTGTCTACTTGGTATCCCAGGAGGCTTTGGCTGATTTGGTTTTTGCCAATTGGCACAGCAAGTTTAGTCCCCTGGACATTAAAGTGGTCAAACTGACGGGAGAAACGGGCACCGATCTGAAACTCATTGCCAAGGGTCAGCTGATCATAACCACGGCGGATAAATGGGATGTCCTGTCACGTCGCTGGAAGCAGCGTAAGAATGTGCAATTGGTGAATCTGTTTATTGTCGATGAACTGCATTTGGTGGGTGGCGAAGATGGTCCGGTCCTGGAGATTGTCTGCTCCAGAATGAGGTACATTAGCTCACAGATAGAGAAGCAAATCCGAATTGTGGCTCTCTCGGCCTCGCTAACCGATGCCCGTGATGTGGCTCAGTGGCTGGGCTGTAATCCGAATGCCACCTTCAACTTCCATCCCAGTGTGCGGCCCATACCCCTGGAGCTGCACATACAGGGCTTCAATGTGACGCACAATCAGACCAGAATTGCCACCATGTCCAAGCCGGTGTACAATGCCATTCTGAAGTACAGTGCCCACAAGCCGGTGATCGTGTTTGTCTCCTCGCGCAAACAGGCTCGACTGACAGCCATTGATATCTTGACCTATGCCGCTTCGGATCTGCAACCACAGCGCTTTTTCCATGCCGAGGAGGAGGATATACAACCGTTTTTGGAACGCATGTCGGACAAAACTCTGAAGGAAACTCTCGCTCAGGGTGTGGCTTATCTGCATGAGGGCCTAAGCTCTTCGGATCATCGTCTGGTTGAGCAGCTCTTTGATTCCGGCGCCGTACAGGTGGCTGTCGTCTCGCGCGATCTTTGCTGGGGCATGAGCATCTCGGCTCACTTGGTCATCATTATGGACACCCAATTTTATAATGGTAAAAACCATTCCTATGAGGATTACCCCATTACGGATGTTCTGCAAATGATTGGTCGTGCCAATCGACCCAATGAGGATGCGGATGCCAAATGTGTTTTGATGTGTCAGAGCAGTAAGAAGGATTTCTTTAAGAAATTCATCAATGAACCGTTGCCCATTGAGAGTCATTTGGATCATCGGATGCATGATCACTTCAATGCAGAGGTGGTAACCAAAACCATTGAGAACAAACAGGATGCGGTGGACTATCTCACTTGGACGTTTTTGTATCGCCGATTGACACAGAATCCCAACTATTACAATCTGCAGGGTGTTACGCATCGTCATTTGTCGGATCATTTGTCTGAATTGGTGGAGAATACTTTGAGTGATCTGGAGCAGAGCAAGTGTATAAGTGTGGAGGATGATATGGATACGTTGCCACTCAATTTGGGCATGATAGCGGCCTATTATTACATCAACTATACAACCATAGGTGAGTTGGCCTAGTGTTTAAGGACTGTTTCTTTATCTCATACTCCATCTTTGTTTTACAGAACTCTTCAGCTTGTCCCTGAACAGCAAGACAAAGGTACGTGGTCTTCTGGAGATCATCTCCTCTGCCGCAGAGTATGAAGATGTGGTGGTACGTCATCATGAAGAGCAGGTTCTACGCACTCTGTCCCAACGTTTGCCCAACAAACTTACCGGACCCAATGAAACAGCTCCCAAGTAAGTCTTTTATTTAAAATCTCTCTCAACCTCTGCAGTTCTGTAACTCATTACATCCCATTTTTAGATTCAATGATCCGCATATTAAAACCAATTTGCTGCTTCAGGCCCATCTCTCCCGCTTGCAATTGGGTCCTGAACTTCAGGGTGATACCGAACAGATACTCAGCAAGGCCATACGCCTTATACAGGCTTGTGTGGATGTTTTAAGTTCAAATGGTTGGCTGTCACCTGCGGTGGCCGCCATGGAGCTGGCGCAAATGGTCACCCAGGCCATGTGGACCAAGGATTCATATTTGCGACAATTGCCGCATTTCAGCACTGACATTGTCAAGAGATGTACCGAGAAGGTTGGAAACTTTCACTATTCACCAATTTTCAAAAGTTTAATTTTCCTTTTTTTTCATTTTATAGAAAATCGAAACCGTTTTCGACATCATGGAACTGGAGGATGAGGACCGTTCACGTTTGCTACAGCTCTCCGATATACAAATGGCCGATGTGGCCCGCTTCTGTAATCGTTATCCCAACATTGAGCTCAACTATGAGGTGGTGGACAAGGATCGCATTAATTCTGGTTCTACAGTCAATGTGGTGGTACAATTGGAACGTGAGGATGAGGTCACCGGTCCGGTAATAGCACCCTTCTTTCCACAAAAACGTGAGGAAGGCTGGTGGGTGGTCATTGGTGATCCCAAAACCAATTCTCTGCTATCCATTAAACGACTCACGCTTCAACAGAAGGCCAAAGTCAAGCTGGACTTTGTGGCCCCCAGTCCGGGCAAACATGATTATACTTTGTACTATATGAGTGACTCGTATTTGGGTTGCGATCAGGAGTATGCGTTTACAATCGAAGTGGGTGATTTTCAATCGGAGAGTGAAAGTGAGTCGGACTAAGCAGCATCATCAGAAGGAAAAGGAGGAAGTGTATGCACAGACGAGTGGAACAAATAAACTACATACTACATTTTACATATTTTATCTATCAAACCCACTGGGATATTGTATTGAAGGGTGCGTTTAAGCTTCGTCCTGTTTTGTATATGTTGCAGTTGATTTGATCTGGATGAAATTAGTGTTATATTATATATCCTTGGTTATGTTAATCAACAGAGCATTAACATAAATGTAGCATAAAACATGCAGTGTTTCCTGATTACCTTTATAATTCTGCTATTTATTATGCGATCCGATCTGCTTGAGTTAGGCGAGAATGAGAAAACGGCCCAATGGCAATGGAATTTACGGCTGCATCTCTCCGACCCCATCCTCATTGCCCCATGAACTTCCTGATAAGCCCTTTTCGCTCTTTGTGCTTTTTCTCCACGGTAGACACAACTCTTATCAATTCTCACAGTTCGAATCTCTCTCTGAAAGTTCACTGGGTTGCCCCCTGAAATACAAGCAATCATCATCATCATCATCGACGCCGCACCGCCTCCACTTTGCAAGTTGATGACAAAAAAATACACACACACACACACACTGTGTTCTGCCCAACATCTGTTCCCGAAAAGGAAATCCTAAACAAAAACCAGAATATCCAAAACCAAACAAAAGACAAGCAACACCAAACTAGTTCCTCCTCAAGCTGGGAAACCGGTTACGACTTATGGTTTTTGATTTTTGTATTTGTTCCTGCATAATTGTAGCATTATTAACTAAAATGTGGCTGCCTCCCTGGTTACATGTGCTAAAAGTTGATGATTATATGGCCAAATTTGTGGTTGTTTTTTTCCCTCTGAATATTTATAAGATCAATTAGCAAGTTTGATGACCAAACCAAAGGGGGAGGCCCCCTATTGAAAAGTGAGAGTTGAGGCGACCCAACAGCTTCAAGAGCTTAGAGATTTACCGAACAACAGTCGTTTGTCAAGCTCCAAAGCTAGCGGACGTGATTTCCGAAATGAATTTCTCAATTTCTTTGCTAATTTTCGGTGCCATTTGTCTGGCATCGACGTCAGCAGCTCCTCAGCTGAGGCAACGCAACGAGAAGCAGGTTCAAGCGGGAGAGGATGATTATCGTGAGTATTTTTTTTACTGCAGCATTTTGCATATCATTTGGGTTATTTGATGTAATTTTCCAGCTTCCAAGGGTGCTACCATAGAGGAAGTGGTGGTGGAGTCGGCTTTATATATCAAGCCCAAGTCCAATCAGCAGGTTAGAAAAGTTCGCTCATCAACTCAAGAGATCTTTGCGGCACACAAGCGGGTAAAGCGTCAATTTGGTCGAGGACGACCAGGATTTGGTGGACAATATGCAGGAAATCAAGGATTTGGTGGCAACTTTGGAGGAAATCCTGGCTTTGGTGGAGGATTTGGTGGCCAGCAGGGCTTCGGTGGTGCCCAAACTGAGGTAGGCACCTCTGCGGGAGTGGGCGGAACCCAAGCGGGCGTCAATGTGGGTGCCGGTCCTAAAGGTGGTACTGCCAGTGCCGATGTTCAACTGAATCCCTTGGGTCCTCTCGGTCCCAGTGGTTTCAATCAAGAGCAGGCCGCCTCGAATGGTGCCGCCCATGGAAACTACAACAATGGCTTCGACTCTGGTTCTTCGGCCTCGCAGGCTCAGGCCCAAGGCTTCCAATCTCAGACAGCGAATGGCAACTTTGGCGCCTCCTCCGCCAGCACTGCGACTCAGGCCCAAAATTCGAATCCCTTTGGTATCAATAACTCAGCAGGCGCCTCGCTAAGTCAAGTGTATCGTTTGCCAAATGGACAGACCATCAATTTCGGTTCCTCCAACACATTTGCCAACGGTGGTGCCAATCAGGGCAGCAGTCATGGTGCAGCCGTTTCGGTGAGTCGTTAGTGTGTGTTTGTGTGGGTTAAACGAAACTTTTGTAAAACTCTGGTGAAAATAAATATTTATTACTCACTTTTATTTAAAAGCTTTCTGTACTTCTAAGAAAAACAGGGATGGGTTTTAATATATCAAGTCACTTTTTCAAAAACTTCTAAGAATTTCGAGGTATCTTCTTTGGCACGCCCACAGATATTGTATGTTATGGGAAGATATACACTAAAACTACAGCTGTTACGGAATGTATATGATAGGACTGCCTAGATCTTGTTTGCCTGTAGTTCTTAAGTGTTTTCTATTAGTTATTAGCAGCATACCCGGCGTCGTCCGAGTCCTTTTCATTGTGAGAATATGATTCTTATGAATGCGTTTATATGTATCTAAGACCTTTCAACGTTTATACATAAGTCTACAGCTCAATCGATTCAATGGCAATTGAAAGGTATAGACTTGAAACACTTTTAAAGTAGTTCAGCCAGATGGTTCCAAGCTGGGAAAATGTCTAACTTCTTAGTACCAGCCTAAGCTTGACAGATGAACCAAATTCAAACCCAAAAAGCGATCCAAAACTGACCGGCCTGTTGGAATCAAAAGTTGTTCATGTCGTAAGCAGTCGGAATTGGCGATAGCGTTAATGGATTCGACTGCATCATCGGGAAGATCGGGAAATGAACACAAATTAGAGTCTTAGTTGGGTTTGCACATCAAAATTTCCGTAATTTCCAGCTATTTCTTTAGATTTAGAAACAGAATAAAGTAGTAACAGAGAACTTAGTGATGAACGCACCACCAGTGTATAGAATTATGAATTATGAGAATTCTTGGCAACATATATACAATATCTAGTCACTCTCTTGTTTTCCACTTTGAATACTTTTGTCTTTATTACTCATCTCACGATTAATTCCTATAATTAAGGACAATAATAATTAGTTGTTCTTTTAAGTTGTTCGATGTGCACAAACACATCCCGATTTACATTTAGAGAGCTAGAAGGGAAGGGGGGGGAGCACACAAACCTAATATTTATCGGAAAATGGTGGATAATGAAATGAACAAAAAATAACAAAAATTAATTTTTGTTGAGATCGTTATATATAGGTGTGTTTTGTGTGTGTAAATGGAATATGCATTAAGAATAATTTTTTTTACAACTTGATAGTCGTTATGAGGCGCTTGAATGGTTCTTTTCTTTCGATTTTTTTGCGAGTTTTGTTTTGTTCTTAGGGCTACGATGAAATGGGCATAATTAAACTTAAGTTAAGGAAACAACAAAAACTGAGCAATATACTTAAAACATTAATTAGTAGTTACTCAATACCATGGGCAAAGATCATGACCAGCCCAGGATCGATCATTACATCCTCAGTCATGTGCAGGTTATCGCAGCTCAAGACGAGCACAGCTTGTTTGCCTACAGTTGAAGGAATTGCTTGGATTAGAGTTTCAATTGAGCTATGGATTGGAGTTTACCTGGAATGCGTCGACACACATAATTATCATAGATACGGCGATTATTCTGACGCGTTTCCAAGGAGGCAAGACCACGCGGCCAGCGTCGTTCATGACAGAATTCCATTAAGCTATCCAGTATATGAGGAGGACAACCAGATTCGGATAATGCTCGCTTGATCATGAGCTGGAGTAAAAAATGATGTTGATGATTATATGTATTATGCTCTCTCCGCTCTTACCTGTAAAGCATCATCCGGCGTCGAGATCATGCCCCCCCATCGTGTCACCCTTGCCCGGGGCAGGGCCGAGCTCCAGCGAATTACCTCATCGCGTTCCATTTGATCGGCTATGGCTCGCATAGCCGGGTTGGACACACGCATGGCACGCATAAAATCTTTGAAGAGCTGCAACTCCCGCTTTAGCTCATTGATGGTCAGCTGTTGATCCGTCAGCTCCGACTTAAGTTCACCCATTTTTTCAGTTTGCTTCACCAACAGTGTGCGCAGTTCCCTCACACAATTGTGATCTTTGAGCTCATCCTTGGGTATGTCAAAGCCACAACCCTTTTCGCAGGGAAACGGTCGTTTCGGATTGTGTACGCACTCCTCCAGATGGTTGTTATAGGCGTCCAGCTTAAGCACAGCTGTGCAGCCGTACGGAGCATTGTCACAGGTGATGGAGAGTCGGGACAACAAGTTGCGCAAGATACGTGGAACAGCTCGCAAATTGGCGGTGGTCAAGGCATTGCGATCCACGGGGCAAGTGGGCTGGCGGGAGAGCCACTCGTTGATGCAACCCCTGCAGAAGGCATGTTCGCACATCACAGCCTATGAAGCAACAACAATAATTATGTACACATTTGGCAAGTTAGAGAGTTAGCGGGGTGTGAGGGGGGGAAAGGGAATCAAAGGATATACACACCTGAAGAGGATCTTCCAGCACTCCCGAGCAAATGGGACATGTGAGCTCCTCATCCACTTCGCCCTGAAATCGATTTACATCGTAGCCCATGGTTGGGAGTCTGTTTTTGTTAAAATTTCTACAGCAGTTTATCTGCAACACTGCCACTGGGCAGTGCTGGTAAATCGCGTAGTTTTATTTATTAGAGATGTGCGCGTGCCTAATAGGGAGTGCACAATATATCGTCCTTTTTTTATGTTAAACTCGCTTACAAATATTACAAATCAAATGATCAAACGTTTCTATGTGAATTTTTAACCATTTTTCTGTAGAGTCGTAAATAATTTCCTTTGCACTCGCAAAAACATCGTTTTAATTTATCGATAGTGACACTGTGTGCAATCAGTGGTAGCATTAATCGCCTAGCGACAGCTGTTCTAGGTGCGCGCTGTGCTTCTACTTAAAAAAGCGCGCGCGTTTTGAATTTATTTGAATTTATTGAAATAACTGCCTTATATATGTGTACCTTGTTCTTTAAGGACAATTTGTTTTTGCAATTTAGCATCCACCCCAATTGAGCAGCTCTTCTATAAAGCGACTTTGCTAGGTACCTGTGTCCTAGAAGATGAGCTAGAAGATGATCATTCATGTAAACTCCAGGGCAGTCGTCTCTCCTTAACGTAAAGATGACATTGGCACACTTCGCTCGATGTATTCCTATATTCCAGCGCCTTGCCCATCTGCAAAAGCGGTACATGTATTGCTGTAGGATGTCCGTCGCGCTGTAGACACAGGGATGTCTGGCCAAAATCGCGAACAAAATTAAATTGATTGATGAATTTGTGAAAGTTCTTCAAATATGCTTTGAATGTGTGTAAAGCTATATGTACTAGATGGATAAGGATGTATTGCTGCTGCGGCCTCTGTCATCTCATCCAAAGATTGAAACTGGTGCACTTGGTCTGCCGAAGACGTCTGTGGCTCCCATTACAAAAGCTAAACATGTACAGCTAAATATGTTTAAAATATCCGTATTATTCCGCGGAATATACACATCTTTGGCTTACATTTTACAAATATTCGTTAACAAATGATTTAAATCTTCTCTAACCTCGGGCAGCTTATAAAAATAGAAACTAACATCTAAACACATAACACAATAAAAACAATTCAACGCACAATTAACTTATGTATAAACTAAGTTATATCTCATTTCTGTCCTTCCAGCCATATTTCTGGCGTTGTCCTCCACCTCCACCTTGCTTCTCCCTGCTATTTGTATATTTCTGCTGACCGCTTTTGGCCGGTGCGCAATAGCAAGAACGTTTCTGTGAATCCAGGAACGATCTACATCCAAGTGTGAGAGTGCCTGTAAATAGCATTTTGGCTGCAGCCTTGCAACCCTTCGACATCAGATCACTGGTCAGAGATTTCTCGTAGCTATCGCAATATTTGTACAGACAACGCTTAAAGTCCAAGTCGCAGAGTTCTTTGTCGCTATTGCAGGTGTCATAGCAGATGTCATGGCCATTACAGCAAGTCTCCATTTCGACGGCCGGGAGATAATCCGTGCTAATCCTCAGACCAAGGGAACCACAGCCATCGGAGGTGGGCGTGTAAAACTTGTTCTGCACGGCTCGAGGTGCTAGAAACGACATGGATTTAAGATGGATTTACATAACTGTATCCCACTCATACCTGGTCCACCGCCCTCGGGCGAGGGGCATTGAAACACACAGTTCTCCTCCACGGCGGCATCAAAAACCTCATGGACAGTTTTGAATTTGCGCACTATGGTAATGAGATTCTTGAACACGTCACCAAAGATAGCCTCGGCTGCAATGATGGCATCGCGTAGCTAAGCCAAGAGAGGGATGAAGAGGTCAGCATCAGCTGCTGCAGCCAAGGGCCAAGGGTAGCTTGCTTACGTGTACGATGGTGCTGGAACCATATCCAGAATAGGCATAGGTAAGAAATGTAAGCAGATATATGGCCAGTTTCATCCAGGAGAATTGCATTTTGTTGTCAGAAATATGTCAGTGCGGCTGTTGGAGGAGTTTTTCTTTCGTTTTACATCGGTATTCATATCGATATGTCTTGACATGTATCGGTATCGAAATGTAACATTATCGATGTTCCTGTATCGATATCGGGCATCGGTATGTGCCGCGGACTTTAAAAAAAATATCACTAAAATGGAAAATTTAAAGGGGGAGGATGTCCATTAGGATTAAGAGGATCCTCTAAAGAGAAACGATAGATATGTACTTGGACAACGAGCTCGGCAAGAGCTGGAAGTTTGCTTGGAACCAATACAGCAGCTGTTCTAGCAGTTGAAGAAACCTTTAAGAGTGCGGCAACTGCTGCAGATTGCAGGGTTCACAAGTTGCGCAGCGTACCTCAAGGACAGCAGAGTGTTCAGTGGGGTTTCCCTTGTAATTTCCCCAGGACTTGCTGGGCCAGCTGCTTGCGCGGATCACTAAGATGACGAAACTTAGGTCCGGACCTGCATTTCTGATCGAGTAAGTGTTGTTGTTGACTTCACAAATTTAAATCTGTATTCCCTAATCTATCTGGCAACGCTTTAACCGACAAAACCGTTGGAAATTCAAAATTAAACTAGGCTCTACTTTTAGAAATTTCCGCTTTGTCTGTCGATGGAAACAATTTTAATAAACTTGGAACACATTTTTAAACTGTATAAAGCTAGCACTTGTCTTTTGGTTAATGTCGCATTGCGGCTTTGTTGCTCTTGTTGGCAAACTGATATGCGTGAAGGTGAGTAAACCAGAAGCTCACTCAGCCGCTAATTTTAATCGCAATTCAATTGGTTGTAGGTGGGCAAGTACCTGGCAGATCGTCTGCTAACTTTATATGGCACCGACTGGGTGATTCGTTTGTACATATTCGTCCTCAACCAGCGGCCGCAGCAGCAGCAGCCGGCGCAGCAGCTGCAGCACCAGGTAAGTCCAGCTGTTGTCCTTGGTCTTGACAAAGGACCACGCGTGACTGAACAGGCGTTTTTTAATTGCACACCTTACAATGTAAATCTGGCATGCGCCTTCTCCCCTCCACACCCCCTTTTCCACATCACACCAGTGGGTCGGTCTGACCTTGTCAATTACGAGAACTCAACATAAACATGCAAACTTGGAATACAGCAACAACAACTTTGGTTTAAGATGTTTACTAACACAAAATGCAAAGCAAACAAACAGCGTGAAAAAGAATACCGAAAAAAAATTTAAATTTCAACACGCAAAATCTTTGTTGCCAAACAAACATTAGCCAAAAGATTTGCTCCAGGGTGCGGAGCTGCCAAGCTGTTCTCCTGTACATGTAGTAAATTAGCCAAAAATGATGAGCGGCTACACTGAAAGAAAATGGGGGAAAATTAAAAAAAATGCTATCTCTTCCGTATCTTTAAGAAACTTTGCTGAGGGCCTTCTGGTTCAGATACGCTTCAAATTTGTTAAAACCGACCAGATCGGATGACTAAGGCATATAGCTGCCATAGAAACGATCGGTCGAAAAACTAGTTCTAGTGAGGAAATCTATTTTGTTTTCAATTTTTGATTTAACATTAGTGTGCTGTTTGTATGCGAAGTCTTACTTCAACACTGTCATAGCTCAAAAAACACGGTTTTTGAGCTTATGATGCAGAAATATTCCTCATATCCTCTTCTAAATATATTGATTAAAATTTGCATATTGCTACCTTTTATAGTCTCCTAATGAGATGAGAATTTGTCAGCATATTATTTTACAGGGACTTTTTCACGTTCCAGCAAAAGCGACATATCTATCTTCTATGCGATGAATTGATTTAATATGAAGATCTTTCAGTTTTTTGTTAAAACCTCATATTTTCCAACTATTTTAATGAACATTTCAAATATAAAATATTTTACTAGATTAACGTAAAACAAAAATAGCTCTTTTCGTAGGTAAAATCCATGGAGAATGCTGAGAGCGACAATTGTTCTTATTTTTTGCTAACGCTCTCCGCTTATAGCCTCCCGCACGTCCCTCGATCCCTCTGATAAAAAGTTAAGATCGTTTGTCTTCTCGTATTCAAGTAGGTTTCGGAAAAAGCTAAATAAAAACCGATTTCAGGCTTGCCAATTCGTGCTAGATTTCTTTGGGTGTATATCATATTCCAGATAGTATTTGTTTATTGCTTTCTGATGGTTTCATAAGGTTTTTCTGATCTGATCTGATCTGATCAATCTGATATAGAGTCATTTGACTCTTTAGCAGGTCTACAATGTGTTGGTCAGAGTTAAGCAAAGATTCTACTGGCACATTCTCATTTATTCTGTGTATTTATAAATGATCTAGCTTTTATTCAGCAACAAGCTAGATTTTCTATCGATATGCTATCGAATTTAAAAAAGAAGCTTAACTCAATGGGAGAGGGTCTTAGCAAAGTGTGCCCCACTTCACTGAAAACTGAAACAGAAAGTGGAGCGGAGCAGAGCTAGAGGAGCTTACGAATTTTACATAGAAATTGTCACATTTTTTAGATGATGTTGAATGTTTTGCCGGTGGAACAGGGGTAGCAAAACCCTGCAGCCAATATTGGTACTGCACTCATAATGGAAGAGCCTTTGTCGAGGCATTGATATTTTTTGCCTGAAGGTTTCAAAACAATTGCTCGGCCTACTTCTGAATACTGGAGCTTCATAGAAGTAGCACGTTCCACTTCATTTCCATTCAACACATTCTTGTAATTAAACTTATGTGCAACATTTTTCGCCCTGTGTAAATTCTGCAACTGTTTTCAAATGTTTCGTCGCAAATTAGCCGAGATGTTGGCAGCGAGCACTTGCAGGAGTGATCCTGTAGCATGACTGTCACCCAATCCCCACCGGCAGAAAAAACCGTTTAAGCCCCCTCTTTCCAAGTGGCACCAAACACTTGAGGCAGACACTTCACAAACACCAGCACATTTCAGATTCACCGACTGTGCCTACACATGAAGAGCAAACACAACCAAAAACCATCATCTTCAGCATCATCATTATCATCATCATCATCAGCAGAGCTGCTGCCTGTGTCGCTGCCGAGTATCAGCACCGCCAGCACCAGACCAAATCGATGTTTGTTTGTAGTAGTCGCCGTCGTCGGGTCTCGTCGAGAGTTGTGGCAACCGATTCGCAGATTTTACGTTTCAGTTTCGTGCAAAACGTGGAAGCGGCTGGTCGACCACAAACCAAGAAAAACTCAAAAGAAAAATAACAACAAATTAAACAAAAAAAAAACCCCACCAACAAATTGTCTAGTTAAAAGGTTCTGGAAAATTTTGCATAAATTATACACCAAGAAAACTAATGAGAAAACCATTTTCTGCTGAAACCACCACAGCCAAACCTTAAGTGCAGGCAGCCGCTGCACCAAAACCGGATATTCTAGATCTCTGCGGATCTCACGATCCAAACAAAACAAAACAAAAAGTTCAAGCGGCACTTTTGAACAGCAAAATACAAAAAAAAGTGACACAATTAACTGAACTTCAGTTTACCGAACGCTGAAAGAAAAATCAAAAATCCGCTGAGTGTTTAGTTTATTTCTGTTTTTCGTGTGGATATTTATTTTTAACAATTTCGCAAGCGTTCAGCTCCAGACAGAGCAGAGTAGCGCAGAGCAACAGCACAACCAAAAAACGGATCGTTAAGAAAAGCCAAAACAACAAAAACAACTGTTAAACATTAGTTTTCGGGTGAGTAATCGCTTATTGTAAAATTAAAAGAGAAAAATGAAGAAAAAAAATAGCAAAAGTGGTCTGAATTTTGTGGCTTGATCAAGTGGATGTATAATTAGCTTTGGTTTAGTTCAAATTTAATTATGGCAATTAACAGACTTTGGAATACGATTTTAGAACTTTCTGTTTGCGGTGTTTAGTTGCGGAAATAACCATGAACAAAGTTTAAGAAATATACAAAATTTATGTATTAGTCTATCATTCCCACCAAAAATCGATTGTTTCTAAATTAAATTTGTGTACGAAAAGTGTTTACTGAGACCGGAACTCTGTGCCCTTAAACGAATTTTTATGCTGAAATGTGTTTCCTTATTCTATTCCAACATCAAATTTAATCAAGTTAAAATCTCTGTTAAGTGCAGACGTTTAGATTGAAAGGGCTTAACTGGAGGCATCAATTATTTTAGATCTTCTGAAATGTGTCGACTTTCTTTAAAATTATAGCTAGATAGATCAAATTCTTGACCAATTTTGTGATCAGCTCTTTAAAGTATCACTTGATTTTGAAGAGTTCAATCATAACTTAAAAGATTTCAGGACAAAAAGTAGCTCTAATGTTGGAAAATTATATTTGTGTACAAATTTTCCATTCAAGACATCTTTCATTTCTCTATTTCCATTAAAATACCAACAGAAAAAGGTATGTTGAAAATGTGCTCAATATCAAATTCGAAATTCTTGGAAATCCAGGTACTTGCGAAACCTATTGAAGTTGATCAATCACGCTTCAAACATCAGTTGTGTACCCAATACACGGTTCAAATTTCCTGTCCGGCATTCACCTCTTGTTTGAACCCCTCATAAAGTTATAGTTGGGCTTAAAAGACTCCCTAAATTGTTAATAAGATAATGTTGTTTTAGCTTTGAGATTTTTAGACTCAATCGCACTATCGAACAATAAACAAAACAAGACCAGCTCAGGTTTGTATAATATGGTTTTTGTTGAACCAAACCGAAATTTTAGGTTTGAAACCAGGGTGAGGTTTAACTACTTTTCTCACCTGGTTAGGTTCATAGAGAAAAATATGGCAGAATTCCGGGCTGGAACCGGTCCAAGTTTGTTTAGTTACCATAGATACAATCATATCGAAAAGGCCAAAGAGGTTTTATCTGTTAAGCTTGTAAACAAATTTCGTATTGAAATTTTACCGAAAGGAAAAAGATTTTATATTTTTGTGTATCAAAGTCCTTTTCCGACAAATATATAAATATACTATGTTTATACTTTTTGACTTGACTTGGCTTCCACTTAATATCATTTGTGGCTGTCTCATCTGGTTTTAACACCATTCCAATTTTGTTGTAAATATTTTTCCAAGCACGTTTCTATCACCTGATCTCACCGTATTCTTGTACCAAATTTATGGCTACATTTTGTACTCGTTCGTTGAAAGATTCTCTTCTTTCCTCTCCCCAGCTTCTTAATTTAAAAATTGATTTATATTGAAAATGATCAAATCAGCGCATAAGATTGCTTAATTTTTCCTTTTTGTTGGTTTGAACTTTGCCAGGGAAGAGCAGTATACATCATACCTATATAGTAGAAAATTAATGTTTCTTGGCTGGAAACATTTGAATATTATTAATTTGTTTTCACAAGAAAAATAAATAAAGCGAACAGCAGCCGCAGCAGCAGCAGCATCATCATCGTCATCATCAATGTATTTTGGTTCAGACAACAATTTTGACTGTAGGCGTTTGGAAAATATAATCAACGCATTCGATACAGGAAAATTGTATTAATGAAATTGTGAATAAGTGTCCAGAAATTAATAATGCACATTCTGCGGGTTGACAAAAAGGCAACAACATCATCATCAACAACGCACAACGGGCCATAATAATCAAAAATAATGCCGGCAAAAAATGTAATCATAAAAATGAAACTCATGACACGGCAACCGATTTCTGGAGGGGGTCGGTCTTTGCCCTGAAAATTGTGTGTAGGGAAAAGGGCTTGAATAAGATTTATGAGCATGGATTTTTATAGAGCGAGTATTTCCGCTGACCTTGGACTAGTTGTTGGGCCTCTTACTTTTTGGGTGATGCCCAAAACGAACAAAAACAAACAAACATATACAACTTTTATGTGTCTTGGGGAAAGTGGCTGGAATCTAAGGGGTGGAGTTAAATGAACTGGATTTGCTTGTTGTTTTTTGAGGGAAGAAATATGGAAGTTTGACACGAAAAACAAACAACAGGTCAAATGACCCAATTAGAAGGGAACACGAGAGGGGAACGATAGTCCTTTTAAATAATAAAAACATCATGAAACCATAACCAGTAAAGATTGTTCAAGCATGTGCCGGTTTTATCATCAGTAGACTTCGCATTTATTTCACAAAAATGCATTATTTTGGTTTTGCACCATATCCCACATTTAATGGCTAATTTGCTCACCTCTTCTTCAAGCCCCACAGTAAGAAATCATTTCACATGCCGCAAGGGTCCATAAAAAAGAAATCCCTTTACGCTGATAACACACATAAAAATACAAAGAAAAAAGAAAAACTACGCAACGAAATGTGTCTCACAAACAAACATAAACATTTCTTGATAAATAATAACTCGAATTTTATATTATTTAATTTCAACCGAAAGATCAACCTTGTCGCGAAAATGTTTACGATTCGTGTCAAAATATTTTCGCTAGAGAATTTCAACATTTTATGATTATTACACAAATCTACTCACAACTCGGCTTGTGTCACTCAAAATTTCATTTTCTAAATAAATATGCTAAAGTCTTTATTTTGCGGAAATATAATTTTAAAGTTGCCAAAGTCAGAGAGATAGAAGGGGGTGGGTGGGGGCCGGCTGGGCATAGAGATTTGGATTTGTTATGAGAATAAATTCGGAAACAAAATTATTGTAGATTGTAAATTAGCCAAAGCAAAATACAAACACAACTAACGTCAGTCACCGGGAGGAGACGTGCGTCCATCTACCCCACTCATTCACCTTGGTGGCTGCCAAAATCTCGGCAAATGGAAATGGAAATTGGGGTCGTCGTCGTCGTTGAAAAACTGAAATGTTGCTTAATCTTCCGGTGGCCAGAAGTAGTCAGACTTTTTTTATTTTGCGCATGAAGCAGGTCATAAAAATTATACTAAAAAAAAAATAAGAAACACTTGCAAAGATAACTTAAGCGAGGCGGAAACGAGAAGCAGCAGCAGAAGAGATCTAAGCATTGCATACTTTTTGGCGAGTAAAGCTTACCTAATTGGTGAAAAATTAAGTGAATTAAATGAAGTGGTTCTTCACGTCTTAAACTTTTGTTATTTTGAGCTTGAAGCTGCTAAAAGACCATTTTTGGACCTTTTTTTTGACTCGTTTTATGTAAAACATTTTTGTTTGTCTAGTGGGTCACTTTGGTATTAGCGGAAATAAGTATTTCTTAGTTCTAAAATCAACTCTTCCAAATATTTCTGTGATTTTTTTCAGCGAAGATATACTACATTTATGTGTTCAAAATATATTTTTAACCCAAATAGATATGCAATGGTTTTCTAGCCTTGGCGCATTTATTCTTAATGGCATATCTTGGCTTAACCAAATCCCAGAATTGTTTGGGATTTGGGATCACTTACGATAGTATCAAAGAGAGCTAAAATTTCTAGCCAACTAACCATATAGTGATTTTGCATAGCATATTTTTGGGCGCATGTATGCAAAATGCTAGATCCTGTCTTATAAAACTCGCAGAGTTATTTGGAATAGTTTTTTTTAAAGCTTAGAAGTAATACTTTACGATAATGTCAAAGAGAACTAAGGCAATAATATAGATTCAAACGTCAAACGTGTCCAAATAGGGTCCGAAAAACTATTTTAAGGAAGGAAGGACCGTTTCCGAAAACAGCTCACGAAAATCAGATAGATTAGCCTGGTGTTATTCTTGAAAACTGCAGATGGAATTTTATAAATTCTTAAACAATACTTTGGTATGACTTTTTGACTTTTTTTAAGACCTGAAAGGTAGTCCAAGACTTAGGTCCGATTTCTCATCTTCTAAATAGCTCCTATGTGTCAGATAAGCTTAGATTTTGCTCTGTTATTTGTAGGGTTATGTGACAGATAGATTATATATTCTGACTGACTACTATAACAATTTAACATGTCCGAACATCCAAACAAAACCTTTGCCTGGAAATTTCTCTTTCCATCTCGAATTCATTAAACCCCAGCCATATGCTTGACCCTTAATTAAAGCCAAAACAGACACATATGCATCTGATCACGCCCCCTGCCATTTCCCTTTGCTTTCCCATTGCCCTGCTCAATTTGGTGCTTTGAGAATGACGTATTACAATCAATTTCGATTGCTTGGCCATTACATGGAACTGGCCTAGATTCAGGTCACAAACAGCCTCCCACAGCAGTCGCTTAAACAATAAAAGCCACTCAGCCCAAAGAGCCTATAGAGAGAGGGCGGATGGCTATTGATTTTCATATTCATCCAACATATTTTGCATATATGTAATTTGAAAGAAGAGTGAACCATTTGCCATTTTATGTTCGGTCATAACTTTTCAATTAAATGCAAGTGCATCAGCCTCAAGACATCGCCTTGTTGCCTTTGTCAACAAATTGAATCAGTACTTGGGTAATTGTTATTAATAATATTACTTTGTGCTTATTGTTATTTGCCATGATTAGTGATGCGGACAGAACCCTTTGACATGATATAAGTCAATTTTCTATCTATCTGGTGTCTGGCATATGGGATGTGATTAGGCCAGTCTCGGGGGGACACTTGTTGGCTGCTGTGTGAGAGTGTTCAATTTTCACTGCCTTTGTGTTTGACCATTTTCAATTTGATGCACACGAAAGGAGTTGAATGAACAGTAACAGTCAGTCAGTCTGTGTCCCATATGGGTGGCTAATTAAAGCACTCAGATTGACTAGAAATTAAATCGTATAAATGGAAACTCATTGGCTTTGCTGGCTTGGACAGGAGTTTAGTGTAAAGCTTTGAGTACGAGTCTTGTGTAGAAACAAACGCCATAAGTGTGTACTGTTCTCTTACTCTGGTAATATTAATAGACGACATATTCCTATCCAATCAGTTTCATCAATTGTCGTTTTCTCTCTCCCTTTAATGTCTCATTCACAGGAAGAAGCTCGGAAAAGTCCGGGACAGGTGTCAAAAAGGAGGCAACGCTTACTGAAATGTCCACAGCCACTTGCGCACGCTTCTGTACACCGCTGACGACGTCAACGAAGAAGTCCCCCTCAAAAGGATCCTCATCAAAACTGACAACAGGAAGCGGAAGCGGCAACACAATGACGTCATCTTCGTATAAGAATAAAAATAAAATTCCTACAAATAACACAAATGACAGAGACACCAATACAGAGGCAACATTCACATTCAAATTGAGTGGCCGAGCAAATGGTACAGCCAGGGGTGGTGCCTCCAGTGAATCATCAGATCCTTTAGAATCGGATTATAGTGAGGAGGAGGAAGAGGAGGAGGAGGTGGAGCATGCCAGTAGCAGAAGCAGCAGCAGCAGTGTCACCACATCAGTCGATAATGATCACCAGCAGGCGAATGAGCATGAAGAAGAGGATGAAGATGATGAGACTGGTGCTGCTGGTGATGATGTTACCAATGATTCCAATGAAAGCATTGAAGAAGACGATGGCAATGAGACCGATGACGAGGACGATGAGGAGGATTCCGAGGAGGACAGCAGTGTACAAACAGCCAAGGGAGTGCGCAAATATCACTTGGATGACTATCAAATCATTAAAACTGTGGGTGAGTACGCTTTTTTGACTATGTTTTTGTTTGTGGCAGTTTAAGGCAGCATATTTTAATAACTTGGCATGAGTTTTGGATTTCCAACTAAGAATTTGCTAAATGGCGCTAATCTAAGTTGGGAATTGGTCTAGAAATGGTTTTAACTTAACACTTAAGCACCGCACCGAAAATATAACTAGAGGTGGGTGACAGTACAATAGTTTCTAGGGGCTCAATTCCCAGTTAAGTCAGAAAATATACATTTTCCTGTGTTTTTCACAAAGTCTTCCATGGACTTAATCAGTTAATTCTGATTCAATGAAATATGGCCGAGCAGCATGTGCAGCGCTTGAAAGTTATTATCATTTCCAATCCAAAAACTTGGCTCCATTAGAGCATACCTTCCCAGAATGTCGGATCCGAGTCCGACTACACCAGGCAACAAAATAAACCTATTTTTAAGTGATTTTACATCATTTTCGTGGGCCAAATGTCTGGATTTTTGGCAGTTTTTGTATCGCACTTATGCTATTTTTTGACTATTGTTTGTATAAGAGTGAAGTACCATTTCGTAGCATTAAAATAAACCAACCCAAGCATTTCTACGATTTTTATACTCTGTACCGAAGGTACATAGAGTATTATAAGTTTGTGCAAAAGTATGTAACATCCAGAAGTAAGCATCTCCGACCCCATAAAGTATATATATTCTTGATCAGCATCAACAGCCGAGTCGATATAGCCATGTCCGTCTGTCCGTCCGTCCGTCCGTCCGTCTGTCCGTCTGTCCGTCTGTCTGTCTGTCCGTATGAACGCACAGATCTCAGAGATGGTAAGAGATAGAGGTTTGACATGTATGTCCCATATGCTTCTTATGTCTGCAGGCAGATCAAGTTTATTTTCAATTTTGGCCACGCCCCCTCCCGCCCCCGTCATATCTCCCACAGTTTTGAAGATAGAAGGCTTGTTCCTTCTGGACATATTTAGTTATTAGGATAACTTATCGATCCGCTAAAGAAATGAAGAAGATCGGATGAACGGTTTTCGAGTTATGATCAAAAGACAAATTTTCTTGGTACAGAGTATGTTATAGTCGGGCTTGACCGACTTTCTTTCTTGTTTTTTATACAAAGATTTGCCATTGTTAAGAAGGTTCATATTTATAATGTGATGCAAGCTGACATAATAATACCTTTGGAAAAATGTTCATATTTCATTCGACTTCAGGGTGTTGCTAGATTGCTATATCTATATCTAAGTTGATTTCCACCATAAAATAGTCAATGTCGTAACTTAATGGTTAATGAAGAAGTAACACTAAACTGTGTACTTCTAGGCCCAAGCCCATTTCTAGTTTGAAGTGTGAAGAAGATGATTCCCTTACAAGCCCTAAACTAGGTCACTTTTCGACGCATCATTTTGATAAAACTTTTCAAAATACATGAGCGAGTGATGAGTACTTAGCACATCTTCAACATTTCTCCCGGATGCCGTTTCCAGTCACATGAAACTTTCTCCCGCTCAGCACTAACTCACAATGAATTCACCATTTCAATCCAGTTTTTTTTGCACTCACAACATTTCCTTTTGCGACTCTTCCACTTGCCATAGCTAATTTAATCTGACCATTTTATTGCCTTCCATTTGTTATGGTCCATGCATACATCATATATCATGCATCAAGAACATGCACAAACACTAAACATATTGTGTTTTGTTTGTTTCAACCGGCAGCAAAACAATTCTTGAGAAAATGGTCTTGGGTTTTATACCACAAAAATTCCCCTGCCATACTTGTATTTTATTACTGTTGTGGGTTTTTTTGTTGTTTTGTTATTGTGGTAGGAGCGTCGTGCACTGTGCTAATCTATGAAATTTTCAATATTTATCGAGAGCAAATCAGGCGATTGGCGCATCTCCGGAACCAATTTGTGGCCATTGTTGTTGTTATTGTTACGAGCATTATGGGAACCTAATAGACGCGTGACTCACTCACATACATTCTCCAAGTGCTCATTCTGCTTTTCTTGGCGCGTGAGTGAGCCAGTCTATGTGTTACTCGCTTCCGTTAAAGTTTATTTACTTTTTACGAATTGAATTTCTTGAAAATTTCAACTTAATACGCTACTGTCTGGGCAATTGTTTAAAATTATTTCAAATGATTACTCATACGCAGTGTTGAAAGCAGACACCAGGTATGGGTAGGAAGTGTTCGACTTGTTAGGGATAATGATTTAAATGCAATAAAAAACTTTCGAGAACAAAATCCAGTATCCAGATATTTTGTTGATTATTAAACTATGTACCATCCATTCATGGTCAAAACGTGTACTCTAAACGAATTGTACTTAAAATTCACCATACATTAAAACTACCCACGAGTAAATGTTTACTTACAAACTAAACTAATTGACGTATCTAAAAATCGCGTCTCAACCTAATTGTGTACTAAATTTAGTACAGTGCTTCAGGAAGACGTCAAAAACGTAAAACAAATTAAAATATTATGGACTTTAATGGGTCTGCTTGTATGTACATTGCTACACAAGTCAGTTCATTCATGATCCTAAACAATGTCTAAAAATATCGTATTGTACGTCAAGCAGCGAACCAATTACCTATGATGATGAGTGTTGGTTGGGTGCTCGAAGCGTGCAAAATTCGCATAATAATCATTAGAATACCACGGAACGCTCTGCACATATTCAATTTGCGTAATCGAAAAGATCAATAAAAACTAATTGAAAAACCCAGTAGTTGGTGGTTTCAAAGCAGCGGGCAGAACGGTGGCCGTAGATGAAGACAAACAAATGCCTTAAAAAATTGGGTAATAAATATTTGAAATTTAATGGTTGAGCAAAAAAAAAGGCCAAAAAGAAATTCAAAGAAAATTGAAACAATTGAAATTAAAGTGATATGAAATTAATTTGTATAGCTGCGGGTGGGTAGGTGGATATGAAAACACAGGTGAGAGATGAAAAACGGTTAAGACCAAAGATATGTGTTTAATTATACATAATGAAATTGCTTTCGCAAGCAATTTGCAGAAATGCAGCTGGCAAAAAAATTCATTTATATAAGTATTTGAATTTGAAAAGTCCCAAGGGAATAGCCGAGATCCCCTAATTATTATGGCTTGTGGGCTTCTAGTTTTTTCATAAAAAAAAATTCGAACGGCAAAGTTTGATACACTTTTTTATGGCTAGTTACTTCCAAGCTGGCTCAAATAGCTACTGAAGGTGACCGCGTATGTACTTTTTTAGAGTAAAACCTTCTATTTAAATGTCGGGAACGTAATCAGGACCTCTCGCACTGTAGGCACACACACTACCCGCTGCACCACATCTGGCCACTTTGCTTCATTTATTATCTGCATATACAATTGTGATCCTGTGGCATAGGACACCTTTGCTTTAGTGCAAAGTACTTGAAAGTACGCAAAGTAAAAACAAAATTATCATGATACACGCCCTTTAAAGTATGCTATGCTTATGAATATTAACAATTCAGTAAAACTTCTTTGTTATATTTGGCTTACCACTTGTTTCTTTTGAATACAACTAACTGATCCAACATTCTGTAAATTGTGGCCCTATGTATGTGACCGATGTGCTGGTATACTTTTGGGGGCGTTTATCATGATATTTATACCCTGCTAAATCAGTATAAAACAGTATCCTACTGGAAGTGGGTATAAAGACAAAGGCAAAGGAAAGCGATTACTGCATACCAGTTAGAAATGGAACGACAGCCTTGGTGGAACCTGGTTCCCAGAGAAAGAGCTATGGAAGCCAAACACTACCAACAGGGAGAACGAGCTTTCCCATCTATATAGACGGTTCAAAGAGGGAACAGAAGCTGGCATCTTCTCCAAAAAACTAGCGACACATATCTCATTGCGTCTACCTAAATGGTGCCACCTATTCCGCAGCAAAGTGACACCGGTGAACCGAATCTAACAGCATTCCCTCACACTCGTCTGACTAGTCTGTATTCAGAGGCCAATATAGACACTGTCTGCTGCAATTGTGGTGTACTTTTAATTTTCTTAAGATACCTTCAAAAATTTCAGAAGAAAAAATCTCTTCAAATAGATTTTTTTTGGTATATCTTGAAACCAGAAGCAGTTGGTACATATCCAAGATCGGTGTGGGACCCTTTTTTAACCAGATTTCAATTCTTTTTCCGTACCTCATTGAACTAGAAATGTTTTCAAATTGAAACCAAAATCAATTTCAAAAACACAACCAAGGCTAAGGTATTTGCTTAAACAGCGATCTCTCTGCCCTCTGATCCACTTTTCTTGCCTTTCGGACAACAACTTGACACATTTGGCATGCGGAAATCGCATTTCTAAAATCTCTTCCACCGCTCCAACCTACTCCCCCCCCCTCCCCCCCAACCGAAGGCTAATATATCAAATTGACAAATTTTCATTGTGGGGGGTTCGTCAAACGGGCAAGAGCTCAAAGACCTCTAAAAACACTTTTCGCTTTACTTTTTCGGTCTTGTTTTTGTTGTGGGTGCTCACTGATTGATAGATTTCTGCTAGATAAATATTTACGCATGATTCGTGGAAACACAATTCAACTGGGACATAAAACTGCCCCAAAAGTTTGTTTGCCATTTGCCCATTGAAATTGAAATTAAATCGGTTTGTGCTTCTGTTTCCTTGGTTTTGGCCTTATTTTTTTGTTGTTATTTTTGTGCTTTTAGCGTAAATCGATTTTTAAAATCATAAAATGTATCTGTGTGTCGTCGTCGTTGCGTCTGCAAAATATAACTCATAGTTCGCATGGACTGTGCCTCGATTTTTAAGTGCCCCCAAGTCAAATAGAAGAGTTCTATAGAAATATAGATAAACTGTATATAAATATATATATGCAACAAAAAATTATCAATTCTCTTTTGGCCGAAAAGACAAAATCAGTCAACAGCGAAATTTATGATCGCATGGAAAATTTGAATTTGTGTAAACTTTTTGTGAGGAGCAAAGCCAGAAAATCTAAAAACGTATATGCAAAATATTATAGAAATTATTATTTGGCAAATCGCCAGCAAACAGAATCGAGTCCCGAGTCTCGCACCAAATTGGCTGGCAGGTTAGTTGGCTGGTCGGCTGGCAGGCTGGCCGGCTGGCTGGCTTCTGTCTCTGGTTGAGATATTCCCATTCCCATAGCGATTTCTTCATGTTTCTCAACATTAAATGAGCATATTAAAACTGCGTTATAAACAATTTTCGTATTAATAAAAATGACCTAAAAATGCATTTTGCAGTTTGTATTTATTTGTGGTGCGAAAAGAGGCTAAAAAAACTTTCGACATCAGAATTGATATATGTATGTTCCCCTCCTCCCGTCCCTTGTGGTTGGTACATTGTAAAAGCCCTGTCAAAGAGAATAAAACTTGTGGGCAGGTGATGAGGGTGGTCCAAGTTGATGGTTAAGCATGTGTCGCTTTAGATGTCATAAATCAGTAAAGTTGGATGAAATGAAATGACATAAATGAAAATATACAATTGGTGGCTTGGCGTTTGAAGTATGAGATGAGAGTTTTGAGGAATGACATCAATTTAAATTAATATATAGCCATGCTCCCATTTTTGACCAGCTAATATTAGCCGCTTCCTCTTCTTAACTCTTCATTTTTTCAAAGTTTACTTTAATCCAGAACCCTGGCGGCCAACTTGGCCGGTTGTGGTGCAGCGGGTAGTGTCTGTGCCTACTGCGCAGGCGCTTGTGTGTTCGATCCTGCCTCGTAACGTCTAATGAGAAGGTTTTTTCTTTCAAAACTTGTACTCCCGGTCACCTTTACCTTGCTATTGGCGCCAGCTTTAAAGTAACTAGAAATGAAAAAGCTTCTCAAAGCTTCTTTGTAGTTTCCTTTCTCAAGAGATTGAGAAGAGCTCGGCTTTGGCCCTTTGGTATGCTGCTGATGGCCAAGTACTTACTTACAATTTGCTGACCTTAAAAAACTTACATTATTCTGAGTCTAACCCTTATGGCAATAGTCTTGAAAACATGTGTCAGTGATTTCCAATTAGTTCTTCTATTCTTCTATAATAATATGCGGGAAAGTCTTGGAACATTGGAAGCATTCTTACAAATAAATGTAAGAGCATTAAAAAATATATTTCATAGCGGAAAAGAGCCAAAGAGGCCCTCACCTGGCAAAATAGAAAATGACTGATATTCGATTGTGGCCGAATAAAGGAGCCGGATCCGTTGTATAAGTCAATTCCCTGTGGCTTAGGCAGTGTTTTACTCGTAGAGCGGAATCGGGCAAACCCAAAGAAACTTGGAGATGGACTGTAAGATCTGGGTTTGGTAAACAGCATGGGTATGCTTCGGCCGCATTAGTTGTTTAGCCATTTCAATGCATAAAGCGGCTTATTTCTCTCTTCTCTTTCTCTAATATGCTTCTTGCAGAATTGAACACAACTAACATTTGTAACATTTGCTGTTGTGCGTCGAATGATTGCGTTTGTACAGCAGGTTTTCTCTTTTATTATTGTGTGGTGGTCGTTAAATCAGAATTTTGTTCTTTATACCCGTTACTCGTAGAGTAAAAAGGGTATACTAAAGTCGTGCAAATGTATGTAACAGGCAGAAGGAAGCATCTCCGATATCATAAAGTATATATATTCTTCATCAGCATCAACAGCCGAGTCGATATAGCCATGTCCGTCTGTCCGTCCGTCCGTCCGTCCGTCCGTCCGTCCGTCCGTCCGTCCGTCCGTCCGTCCGTCTGTATGAACACCTAGATCTCAGAGACTAGAAGAGCTAGAGCAACCAAATTTTATACGTAAGCTAGTATTATCTGTAGGCAGATCAAGTTTGTTTCAAATTTCGGCCACGCCCCCTCCCGCCCCCGCAATAAAAAATATTGAATAACTCCCACAATTTTTAAGATATCGAGATCAGATTTTGCAGTGTAGTCTATGTGGCCAATATCTACAATCTCACAAATTTTCAAAAGGATCGGATTATAAATGGCCGAGTTAAAAAAATGTTGCATACTTATCCGAGCTGAGCTGAGTAACGGGTATTTCGAAGTCGGGCAGGGCCGACTTTAACTTACGCTCTCGTTTTAAACTGGTGACAGCACGAGCATTTGTTGCTCTTGGGCAGCTCTGGTATACACCTTCTTTTTGGTTCTATCTCTGGTAGTCTCTGAGATCGATAGACGGACAGGCGGGCGTGGCTCTATCGATTCGACTGTTAATGCTTATCAAAATATATAGCTTATATAGACGGAAATGTTTCTGTTAAATGTAGGGCATAGGTATAGCATAGGAAATTTACAATTTTTTACATGACGAAAACAATAAGAATAAAACAAAACAATTCTACTGACATGTTTACAAAAACTGTAAAATTTCGCAATTAAACAATTGGGGGTCAAGATTTTCTCCTTCTAGTTTTGAAAATCTTCCTCAATTCAATAACTCCACAGCTCAACTGGGGGTCTTGAATACCCTTATTGTCTTACACAACTCAATGAACCCCTTTTTTCCATATTCAATATATAAACAAGAAAGAAAGTCGGTCAAGCCCGACTATAACATACTCTGTACCAAGAAAATTTGTCTTTTGATCATAGCTCGAAAACCGTTCATCCGATCTTCTTCATTCCTTTGGCGGATCGATAAGTTATCCTAATAACTAAATATGTCCAGAAGGAACAAGCCATCTATCTTCAAAACTGTGGGAGATATGACGCTTTTTCCATATTGCGGGGGCGGGAGGGGGCGTGGCCAAAATTGAAAATAAACTTGATCTGCCTGCAGACATAAGAAGCATATGTCCCGTACATGTCAAACCTCTATCTCTTACCATCTCTGAGATCTGTGCGTTCATACGGACAGACAGACGGACGGACAGACGGACAGACGGACATGGCTATATCGACTCGGCTGTTGATGCTGATCAAGAATATATATACTTTATGGGGTCGGAGATGCTTCCTTCTGGATGTTACAAACTTTTGCACAAACTTATAATACTCTATGTACCTACGGTACAGAGTATAAAAACCAGACGTATATGCGAAATCAACCATTTGGAACCTATTCTTACTACAGTTGCTTTGTTTCGTAGGTCAAAGGATACTTTAAAGAGATTAATACAGACTCTGCTAAAGGACTCCCAAATAGATTTGTCAAGCGCTTGTAGATCTTGAATACAAAAGTCTTAGAACTAATGGATGCAAATTGTAGATCGTAAATAAAATTGGACCACAACAATTTATTTTACAACGCTTGTGTTGTAAAGATATTTTGAACCAGTGCTGGCTAATCCATTTATTGCCCAGTTGGCTTACTTTTCGCATCATTCTCGCATACTAAATGAAATCAACTCAATGCCATAAACCATTTTTACAATATTTACAACATTCTCGAGATCTGCCAGTTTGCATCTCTTTGCATATTTATGACTTTTTAAACAACATCCAAAAAAAACTTTGATTTTGTGTTTTCTTTTTTTGAAATGAACTGCATAAAAGGCCATTAACTTTATTTAACTTGTTGGGAAAAAAATAGCGAATTGTGCCAAGTTTATATTGGTTGGATCACTGTGTGCCGCTTCCGTGCTGCATCAGTCGTCGTTTGTCGTTTATTCTTTTTTGACTTTTGGCACAGGCTATTTATAAAAACAGAAAAGGAAAATTTACTTCTCTGTGTGTAAATGATGGCCATCAATCAGACGGCGCGGCAGACGCTGGATGATGCTGGAGCACGCATCATCAAATAGAAAGTTTTATGTGTTATGTAAAAATATATTTTCGCACTTTTACACAGTTGCATCTGCGGCAGGAGTTGTTTGCCTCTTAACTGGTTTGGTTACCTCTCTTCGCATTGGGGTAGACTTTAATTGCTGCAGACGGCGCAGACTGGTGGCTGGTTGGTGTCTGCACAACTGCGTCGGCTTGTTTGCACCATCTACGGCTGCGTCTGCTCTACAGTTGTCACAATTTCACTTTGGAAAGATGTTTAGCACTTGAGGCGTCTTAAACGGGAGGGGGGAGGGGAGGAGTGGCGGAGAAATAGTCGAGTCTAAAACATCTTGAAAATCACTTTCCTTTATGTTTGCAGAAAAAACACTTTCAAGTGGTTGCAGTATGAGATGTTAAGAGATCGTTTAAACAGAGAGAAAGGAAAGGAAGGAAGGGGGGATTTCATGGTGGTGAATTTACAGTTGAAAGAGAAATGACAATGGAAACATTTTGAGTGACATGCGTAAAGTTTAATGATCATACTCATAGTTTAGTAAACTAACTAATCAAAATCTAGAATGCACTTTCCCTTTTAAGATTCCTTACGAATCAAAATCTAGAATGCACTTTCCTTTTTAAGATTCCTTACAGCAGGAACCTCAGAATATCCAACCCAAGACTACCCCACTGAAATCCTTTAACTTCATGCCTGCCATTCAATTTCAGGGGCCATCCCCTGAATTAAATTTTTCAGATTTTTGAAATATTTCAAAACAACAATTATTTTGCATAAACATATAAATCATGCCAGCTGTTTGGAACAAAAAGAACTCATCTTCCGGTTAGGTACAAACAAATCGAAAAACTAAAAGAATAAAACCCTCCTCGAACTTTGAACCAATTCTAATACAAATAATCATCAGCTCTTAACAAATAAAAATTTCATCAGAGGAAAGCTGGAACAATTTTGCAAATATTTAAGAAACATTTTTTTTAACAATTTTGCTTTGTTGTTCTTCTTTTGGGGGTTCTATAATTAGGGGAAAACGTATAAATAAATAATCGAAATATGCCAGATGAATTATAAATCAAGCAGTTATTACTACATGCAATGATGGATGCTTTTTATTATACAAATATGTGTATATTGATAAGGGGGGTGGGATATTAAAGCGGGAGGGTGGTGGAATGCAGACAATTGGCTTGGCATGGGGAGAGCAAATTCCAAGAGAAAGCAATTGCCTTGTGTGTGTGTCAAGCAGCTGGTTAAGAAGAAAGGGGAGATGTATGCAAAAATGCGGCCTTGCAGTCATCTTGAATTGCCGAGATTTTACAATAACTTGTAAGATATTCTAATGGAATTTTTTAAGAGTCCTTTTTACACAAGTTGCGATTTAGGAGCAAATTTTCTAAAGAGTTTTCAACAAGTTTTAAGAATTCTGCTAAGTTTTTAGCTTGAAGTCAGAAAGGCACAGAATATCTTATGTAACTCCAGTTCTCTAATTTGAAAGATAAAAAAGACTGCAGATGTTGTTCGAAATCAATACATCAAACGAGTACTTGCAAGAATATTAGAGCTTTGGTTCAGACGAGATTAGGACAGAATTATGAATAAGTGTTAGCCCTTTTTTATATTCTATGGACTGTTCCCAAAATCGGGAGGGTAGGTCTTGAGAGGGTGTACCATCCAAATCCGAAAGTCAAATTTTACTCTAAATGTTCTAAATCTGTATTAAACATCCACAAATATGGGCATAGGTTGATAAAATGTGCTTTCTAGATAAATGTTAAGCTGTATTTTACTCATTTTACACGACTTTTTCAAAAATGAGCGAGTAAGGTACCATTTTCTAGCCTTTCATGGTAGAAGTATATAGAAGTATGAACTAAATATGTCCTCATGATTGACAAACATAAACATATGTTATGAAAATAGAAGTTATAAATAAATCTATACCTGATTTTTCGTTTATCAACTTAACATTTCTTGATTAAAAGAGTCACCTTTATTTTACTTGTTTTGCATTTAACTGCAATTTAAAAGTACTGAAGTCAAGGGCGCAACGGGCCATTGGTTGCCCATGGTTGCTCTAGGCATTGTCTACTTTCTGATGCTTAACTGTTCCTAATTTGGTTAAACATTGTAAGTATAGATTCCGTAAAATTTGACGAATCTGCTGATCCTTTGATCATTGAGCTCTTAGCGAAGTCCAGTAACTTTTGGTAGGCTTTATGGGACCACCCGGGCTGGGAAACTTGATATTAGAACAGTAATGCATAGCGAAGTCTGCTGATGAGCGCCTTCTTCAGGTGTACTTTTAAAGTACAGCATCTCTCTTCTTAAGTGGAACATTGTACCTCCATAGGCCTTTCCATGAACTACTAAGATCAGTAACTTGAGAAAACTAAAACATTCGAATTCTTTTAAGAGTTGAGCATAATGAACACTAGGCTATATCTACCTTTGCTTAATACTTTCGTAAATAAAGGTATGGTATTTAGGTATGGGATGTATTTTATAGACTTGATTGATACACGTCATGCCTCGATCTTCCCATTTTTATCCCAGTGATTCTTCCTTCACTAGAATTCTATAAGCCTATATTATTGTGGATTCTTCAAATATGAAAAATTTTAATGTTTACATTTCTTTTAAATATTATTTTAAGCAAATTTTAGCACGATCTCTGTGTTACGAAATCGGAAACTGAATGTCAAAATATTTATTAATTGGAAAGCTTACACTTATTTTAAAGACTAAACAAATCAAATAAAGCTCAAAGTAATAATGTAATAGCCCACTTCGCATTATTTTTCGACCTTAGCCTGATTCTAATGACACATATATGCACACTCGTCCGATTTAAAGAAACCTAAATTCTCTTACCTAACTTACCTACAATAAGAGAATAGTTACAATATCAAAATATTCATTAACTAATCGTCATATCTAGTTACAATTAAGATAAACTATAAATCGTTTTCAGTTAATGGTAATCCAAAATGAACACCTCTCGTTAAACTTAATAGCTTCTCACATCTTAATAAATCAGAACCTTTTATAACTTTGAATTCTAATGATAATAGCACAATTCGAATCGATTCCCAAATCGTTCTGTCTGGCAATTATCATTAAGTTCACTTCTCAAAACTCTCACACATTATGCAATTTAAATGCTTAGCTGAATCATTCTACTTTCAGCGATCCATTAATTACAAATGTATCTGGCTAACATTTTGATATGCACGTGTACTCCACCTTCTTTCTGTGGCTGGGACAGGTGGGCAGGCACGCCCACCTTTTGAAATCAAATTCATTCGCACTTGTTGACTCATTTATACTATAGTTTTGCTACGGTTCAATAATCTTCGCACAATTTGCTTTACATTCAAAAACCAAGGGGGCTAATTATTGTTAAAACACACCAAAAACGTGCTGAAAAACTAAAAGCAGCTGCGCGCCAGCAGAGAACAAAAGAAAATTACGAAAAAATACAAAACTTTTCCTTTTTGTCCAAAGACGACGATGATGATGTTGGTGATGTGGATGATAATGATTTATAAGACAAATCAATTTGTAGCCGATTTGTTTATGGCTGGCATGCCAAATGGGGAAAAGTGCTGTAGGTAATTCGAGATCCACACACGTTCCACATTTCCTTTTCTGCCCCAATTAAAAATTCAAGGTTGAGAGAGCCTCAAATAAGCAGTTGCTTGGCTTGGTAACCTCAAAACGTGCTAAAAACCCAAGTAATTATGCAGAGGCTACCGTTTAGTATAGAGAGGCACATGCTCAAGTTGCCGACGAGCACTTGCCATATCATTAACAGACATTTGAGTCCATTCTGTTTTGCGGTTTTTGTTTATTATTCTCATTCTGTTATGGTTCTTTTTCTATTCCATTTCGCAGGCACCGGCACCTTTGGACGCGTGTGCTTATGTCGTGATCGAGTTTCCGAAAAGTATTGTGCCATGAAAATCTTGGCCATGACCGAAGTAATACGCCTCAAACAGATTGAGCATGTGAAAAATGAACGAAATATATTGCGTGAAATACGACATCCGTTTGTCATCAGTTTGTAAGTATCCGTGAGACGAGAGGGGTGGATAAAAGGGAAGGGAATTTTTCAGTATTTCGTTAACTTTTTGTGTTTCAGGGAATGGTCCACAAAGGATGACTCCAATTTGTATATGATCTTTGATTATGTGTGCGGTGGTGAGCTGTTCACATATCTGCGAAATGCTGGAAAATTTACTAGTCAAACCTGTGAGTAAAAATCTTCCGTGATTTATATATTTGATAATTATTCCTGGAGTCATATTTTACAAGTCTTATTATGGTTTTCGCTTTGGTTTAGTACTAAATTCGGGTTGGCTTCCTCATTTTAAAACTTACCACTAACCCGGGATTACCTTTTCTTCCGATCTTTCTTTAGCCAATTTCTATGCGGCCGAAATAGTCAGCGCCTTGGAATACCTGCACTCCCTACAAATTGTCTATCGTGATCTAAAACCAGAAAATTTGCTCATCAACCGTGATGGCCATTTGAAGATAACCGATTTTGGATTTGCCAAAAAGTTGCGCGATCGCACCTGGACTTTATGCGGAACGCCCGAGTATATAGCACCTGAGATAATACAATCCAAGGGACACAACAAGGCAGTCGACTGGTGGGCTTTGGGTGAGCTCTCTTAATAAATAACAACCATACAAAAAGGGGAGTACTAATTTATGATTCCAATTTTTAGGTGTTCTCATCTATGAAATGCTAGTGGGCTATCCACCCTTCTATGATGAGCAACCGTTTGGTATATACGAGAAGATTTTAAGCGGTAAAATTGAATGGGAACGTCATATGGATCCCATTGCTAAAGACTTGATCAAAAAGCTGTTGGTGAATGATAGAACCAAGCGACTGGGTAACATGAAGGTAAGTTTTGGAAATTCCAAAAACGAATATTACACTCTAGAAGCAAGAAAATAAGATTATTTCATTCTGCAAGGAAAAATAGGACCGTTCTATTAGTAATAATCGTTCTTAGCTTGCGAAAATTAAAGCAAAACTAACTTTTTTGAGAATGGAACTACTAGATTGAAGAAGAACTTCAGATAGATTCGAGAAAAAATTGAAATTATTTTTAGCATAAGTCTGGCTAATCTAATTTGAAAAAAGGGATATTCTTTAAGGACAGTTTAAAGCTAAGTACGGAGATGCTGAGAATTATCTCTGAGATGATCTAATTATACAGAGCACATTCTGTGCTACAGAGCACATTCTCAGAGCGAGTAAGGAGACACCGCAAATGCGCTCTGAGAATGAGCCCTGCCAACTCGTTTTTTGGCCAAACAGCTGATAAATTCTCGCAGGAATGATGAAGAATGCTTAGTAATTGTCAGTGCTTCCTAAGAGAATAAAAAAAACGAGAGCGTAAGTTAAAGTCGGCCCTGCCCTACTTCGAAATACCCGTTACTCAGCTCAGCTCGGATAAGTATGCAACATTTTTTTAACACGGCCATTTATTACCCGATCCTTTTGAAAATTTGTGCAAAATCTGATTGCGGGGGCGGGAGGGGGCTGATCTGCCTACAGACAATACTAGCTTACGTATAAAATTTGGTTGCTCTAGCTCTTCTAGTCTCTGAGATCTAGGTGTTCATACAGACGGACGGACGGACGGACGGACAGACGGACGGACGGACGGACGGACGGACAGACGGACATGGCTATATCGACTCGGCTGTTGATGCTGATGAAGAATATATATACTTTATGATATCGGAGATGCTTCCTTCTGCCTGTTACATACATTTGCACGACTTTAGTATACCCTTTTTACTCTACGAGTAAAGGGTATAAAAATGGAAGAAAAAACAATACAAAAGTCATTTGGAGAACTTTACGGAGAACGAACAAGTTTCGCTAATCGAAGCGGTCAAATCGCAACCCATCTTTAGGGATTTGACTACCAAAAAGCATTTCAATGCAATTTGCACTCTCTATAAATGTTCCTCCACCTCCAGCAGATCGCAAAGTGCAACCATAAAGTCTACCAAGGCATGCCCCAAATCCTCTGCAGTTACATTTTTACAAAAAGATCAACAAACAGCTGACCAGTACAGAGTGACCGTTTCATATTCAGATTTTTATAGGCGGTACATTAATTACACTACGCATCCAAGGTTTAGTATATTCAAGAGTTTGTGGTGATAAATGATTCATCACGTCATAAGTTTTGATAACTTAAGCTTAAGACTGCCTAAAATTATAATTTGTGTAGGACCGTTTCATTTGTTTTGACCCAGGTTGAAATTATCGTATAGAACTATGACTTAGCTTTTAAATGAAGTATATCACATAATATTTGGATTTTAAAGATACGTGCTCAAAATGACCATATTTTGTACCGCCCTTAGATATGCAATGGATGTTGTTCAGTGATTGTGCATAGCATATTTTTGAACACTTGTATTACAAATAGTATATCTTCGCTTAAAAAAACCGCAAAATTGTTTGGGATGGTTTATTTAGAAGCTAAGGAGTAAAGCTGTAGGATAATATAAAAGGGAATTGAAACAATAGTACTGGTTCACCATAGTAAACCGTGTCTAAAAAGGGTCAAATTGGATATTATAAACAACTGACTATAAACATTGACTTGAATAGAATATTTCCGGACCCAGATTCGTGTTCAGCACTTGGAAATCGTCTATTGCCCTATGTTTTATGTGTTTCTTATTTAGTATTAAAGTTGTTTAACCCTGCATTATTCGTTCTTAAGCTTAGCGCATAAAGGACTTAATTTATCCAAAGATAAAACCAAGTGCAAAATGTTCTTAAAAACAACCATTTAGAGGCTTAAAATAACTCTTCTGTGTAGAATTTTGTTCTAAAATCAAGAATTTGCTCACTCAATTTACTTTTGTATATGCCTGAATCACGTACAAAGTCTTAGTCTTAGTCTTAGTGTCGTTCAATTTCAAAGCACAAGGCTAAACTACTCCTAAAACTTCTCATTTCGAGGCTATGAAAGACGAATGTGTATATTTTCAGACCTACACCTGTTCGATTGGCCAACGGTGTTATTTTTTTCTTCTCAGTCACCCGCCCCCCCAAAAGAGGGACAACAACAACAACAACAGCAGCAGCAGCCGCAACCCACAAGTTTGATATGAGAAAAACAGTTGTTGCTGTTGTTGTCACAAGTTTCTCGCCAAAATTTCTATTTCTGGCCAATTTTGTTTACACTTGTCACACCGCTTGGATGAGATTTTGGTAGCCTCAAAGCATTAAAAATTGCACGGCATATATCAAAAATTAATTGTTGAGCACTGCCGCTGCACATGCCGGTTGTCAGTTAAGCAATCAGGCGCAAAAAAAATAACCGAAAAAATTGTTGTAGAGCAATTTTATTTTCTAATAGATTGTCGCCCGAGACGACGCGAGAGCCAAACAAAATGCAAAATGTTAATATTTGAAACTTTTCAATTTATAATTTTTCGAAAACGTTCGTTGTTTTTGTTTTCCTCTTTGCAGAATGGCGCCGATGACGTTAAGAGACATCGCTGGTTTAAGCATTTGAATTGGAATGACGTCTACCAGAAGAAGCTTAAGGTGAGTTGGAAGGGTTTGTTGTTGTATGACACGCGTGTTCCATTTTGGACAGCGAAATGTATTTTTATACACGCCTCGTAATTAAAAGCAAATAAACAAATCAATTTTAGAAATTAGCCTTTTAGTTAATGACCGCAGCGCTGCGCAGCGCTTCTATTTTGCACTTTTTGATGGTGGGTTGGTGGGTGCGTGAGTGTGTGTGTGTGTCTGTGTGTGTGCCCCCATAAATCTCTGCCTCTTTGTGGCAGAAGCGTTGGCTGTGCGAGGTGAAATGTAACAAAAGGCGTTAATGGCCTGCCCCTGGCAGCTGCGTCAATGGAGATTTTAAATCAAAATTTCAAAACAATTTTAATTCAAAGTTATTTAAACGCTGCACTTCCTTCTGTCTACTTACAGCCACCCATTCTGCCCGATGTACATCACGATGGTGATACCACAAATTTTGATGATTATCCCGAAAAGGATTGGAAGCCCGCCAAGGCCATAGACCAAAGAGATTTGCAGTACTTTAATGATTTCTAAGAAACCAAAACGGGAATCAAAAATTTTAATTTCCTTTTCCGTTTTCTCTCTGTTGTCAGCAAGACAAAAAAAGAATGTCTTGAAACACATTTCATTAATTTAAAATACTGGCAATATTTTTAGTTTGTAAAAGTGCTGTGCAATGATATCCAACGGTACACATATATCTATATCTAAACATATATTATAATAATACAAACCATATAGCCTAAGTTATTATTATGTTTAATTGTTTAATTGTTGCTAATTGCAAAGCAAATCCGCCTCCCCTCCCTCTAAATCAAAAGAGAATCTGAAACAAAACCAGAAACAACAAATAAAAAAACCAATTAACGTAAAACGTTGAATAAAGTGATACAAAATCTCAAAAAAATGTCTTGGGGTCTATATTTATGTCTTTTTTTTTGTATTTCATTGTTTCCGAGGGATTAAATTGGTTCAACCAAATCTGTCAAATTCTCGACACGAGCTCGTTTGTTCTTAGTGATCTGTGACGAATGTTGCTCCGCTGATTTGCGTGTTTCCATTCTGCTTTTTTTTTTTATATTTAAATGAAATAATTTTTGAAACATTTTCAAACATTGTATGAAGAAATATATAGAAATGCACAGTTTCAGTTTTGACTGGGACAAAACCATTAAATAAAATATATAATTGACTTTACACAACGAAAGGCAAAGTCTGAGAAGCTTTATCATGGCAAGTTTCTTCATGGCTGGCGCCAATAGCTGGTGAATGTGACTGGATGTGTTAATTTTAAAAGCAAAAAACTTTTCCAGTAGATGTCACACACTACCAGGTGAACCACACGATTGGGAATCGAATACCGAAGGTCCAATTCAGATTTTTAAGTTTCTAATCTGGAAAACAAACTGGAAAAAAGGTTATGTTTTACTGAAATGTTTCATCATTTTGGGATCATTATATACGTAAAATTACGAGCTAGGCAACACCTATAGAAGGTAGGAGCTAGCTTCAAGTTTCACTGACCAGAGACCAGGCCCGAAAACCTCATAAATATGAAGGCGTGTTCACTCTGGCTTTCGGATTGGTTTTCTATTTTAAATAACATAATATTCACAATTCAGAAAATAAAGAAAGGACATTCCACAGTTCTGCTATTCGGAGAGAAAGAAAAAGGAAACCGTGAGGTTGTTGGTAAGTGCGCGGCTCAGCTTCGCTGTTCTAAAATTCAGCGCCATATGTGGTCATAATTCGGGTGTTAAGGAAGAATGTTTGCTCCGGTTCATGTTCAGTTTGAACCAATTTGCAGGCCTGGTAGGAACTTTTAATGGGTTTACCCCTGGCTGAAATGGTTGTAGTCCACATTAATTAATTCCTATAGATATTTCGATTAAGTCAGTATTACAGGTGCATTTACTTCTGAGAGTACTTGTATACGTCCTTGCCAAAGTCTTTGGAACTCGAGAGTCTTTGGAATCTTTAGCTCTAGATCCTTTGCTTTATACGCTAGACAAATGGTTGTGGTCTGCGCTAATAACATTCACTGGATTTTTGGTTGGTGTCTATACTAATGACTTGGAATTTGGAATTTACTTACCAGTTTACTTAAATAAGTTCTAAAGAAATCTAGTAAATTGAGAATTAAGTTGGAAACGCCTGTTATGGTTATGGTTATGGTTCCCAAGAAGTCTTAACCATTAAATACGAAAAGGACCTTTTACCTTACCTCAGTAGTTTCGGTACCGGGAAAGGATTGGTGAAGATTGGATGAACGATAGTCGAGTTATGAGCAAAAGAGTGTACGCTGCTGAAGCGCTGCGCTGCAAGACAAGAGATTGAGAGAAGTGCGGCTTGGCCAATTATAAAGAAAGAGAACTTTCAACTGACCCTGATTGACGCTTTGGTATGGTCATGGAAAAACTCTCATCAAGAGAAGACAGCATTGGAATGCCATTTAAAAACGTAATCTAGTACCATTGATCGCTCCTTCCTTAAAACAGCCTGAGTAGTTATACTAGATTATGATTATGTAGTGTAGACGAAAATAGGTCTAGAGAGAAGACTTTTTTTGATTAAGGTAAGGGGTTTTATATTTAGACGGATTCAAATTTAACCGTTTTTTAATTTAGACACCCACCAAAGTTCTGTCATAGCTAAGACCCAGCCGCACGAAAGCTTACACAGGGTGGGCGTTTGCTATCTTCTCAACTGGCACCCTGTCTAGCAACCCCCAAGAAAAGGAACGAACACACACGCACTCACACACTCTAGAAATTAAATGTCAATGCGAAGAGCTTTTCAAAGGCGGCTGTCTCTCTCTCTCGTAGAGTCAAGTGCTTCCTCTCTCACTGGTCGCTCTGTCAGGCGTTTTTACAGTTATACAGAGCGCGGCTTTCTTGGCCGTAAGCTTGCGTTTCCTCTTCAGTTCGTAGACAACGTTTGCCGTGGCCAAAATCAAAACGGACAAACCACAAAATAAATTTTGAAAAAAACGCGAATGAGCAGCAAAAAATATAATAAGCAAAATTCTCACTGTGTGCGTGGCGTGCGTGTGTGTGTGTGCGTGTATGTGTGTGTGAGTGAAAAATCCGTAAAATGTTTATGCAAATCGGGCGACAAGTGTGCGCCATTTGCGTAAATTCATAATAAATGCAATACATCAGTCCAGCAAATGGAATTATATAATAATTAAGCAAAAAGTGCAACAGAATTGGAGCCAAGCAGTTACAAAGTAACTGTAAATCCTCTATGCACGTATATACACATACATGCATATGTATGCGGGCGCGCGTGTGTGTGTTGGTGTGGGTGTCTCGTGGCCAGCTTGTGTGAGTGCAAGCAGAATCACACAACGTGAAACGTTTCCAAAACCCCGGAAGTGATTTGTATTCAATTCTCGCAAATTTTACACTTTGAATTTTTGGCCAATCCGGAAGTACTAGCCAAAGGGGTAAGATGAAAAACAAGGCTTATGGATTTTCTTTTTTTGTTGGTTATCGATTTTCGACTAGGAAACAACAAACAATCAGCCCACAACTCAAACACACACACACACAGACACACAGAAAACAAACTTTACTCCACACATTTTCACGTATTTATAGACGTTTGAGGTATACACATACATACATGGATAACTTCTTAAGGCGACACCTGTCTAATGACTGCTTATGAGCAGGCCACACATATCAAATGTGTATTTCCCCAACAATTGCATCGTCTCAGACCCATGACGTCATCCACGCCAAATGTTGTTGATAATCGAAGTGCAAGAATGTACGTTTTGTTTGTTTCGTTTCGTTTCCTTTCCATTCCCCCATTTCCACCCCATTGAGATCCTTTTTGTGCCTGTGGTCAGTGGATGATTTTGTAGTTCAGTTTCTTGTGGGATAGTTGCTGGAGTTCCATCCCTTAACATTATTACATTGTCCTAATAAACTAGTGGGGTATGTCATAAAATACAAGTTTAACAGCTCTGCTTAGAGTTGGGTTTTCATGGTCATAGCTCCTGTAGAAGGTCTCAGAATCGAACTTCTTAGATGTTGTTTCCCTAATTTAACCGCACGACTCTCTTTAAGGTAGGACTTGGCCAGTCTTAAAATCTTTTCCGAGTACCAAAAATATCCATTTGGTATGATTATATTTGAATATCCTTTTTGACATTAAAATATAAATTTTGCAAATCCTATGATGATTTTCAGCTACGTTGGCTGAAAATTTAAGATCCATTTAACATTAAATGGATATTTTGGTATCCAAAAATGAATACTAAAAAGAATCCATTTCAAATGGTTACCGAAATCATCCAAAGGATTTTATTTGATATCATTTTTTCTCTGTGTAGGGTAGTTTTATTTTATGAGCGACAATATCTTGCTTTTGGAAATTTGGCTAGACATACTCACATTGCCAGGCTGAAACCTTTGAGACTGCAGAGGACAGGTTCGGTTTGGTAAAGACATGGGTTCGGTTCTCGGATCTAGGGCTGCCGATCCTAAGGTTTAAGTACGATCAATGGCTTAAAGCTTCTTAGATATTTAGGTAATTATACCCGTTACTCGTAGAGTAAAAAGGGTATACTAAAGTCGTGCAAATGTATGTAACAGGCAGAAGGAAGCATCTCCGATATCATAAAGTATATATATTCTTCATCAGCATCAACAGCCGAGTCGATATAGCCATGTCCGTCCGTCTGTCCGTCCGTCCGTCCGTCCGTCCGTCCGTCCGTCTGTATGAACACCTAGATCTCAGAGACTAGAAGAGCTAGATCAACCAAATTTTATACGTAAGCTAGTATTGTCTGTAGGCAGATCAAGTTTGTTTCAAATTTTGGCCACGCCCCCTCCCGCCCCCGCAATAAAAAATATTGAATAACTCCCACAATTTTTAAGATATCGAGCTCAGATTTTGCAGTGTAGTCTATGTGGCCAATATCTACAATTTTCACAAGGATCGGATAATAAATGGCCGAGTTAAAAAAATGTTGCATACTTATCCGAGCTGAGCTGAGTAACGGGTATTTCGAAGTCGGGCAGGGCCGACTTTAACTTACGCTCTCGTTTTTTTCTAATATGGGTGAACCAAAGCAGTTCACTCCAAAAAGAGGCAAGCTCGGGCTTATTTATATTGAGAAGGACTCGTCTACTTCCTCAAGGAATTTGAACTATTCATTGTCGAATAGGCCACTCTTTTATTGTTTATTGTTATCCTTCTTAACGACCTCTTCGGAATATAAATTTATAAGGTTTTTATGGTCCGGTTCAGGAGACCCAAAAACACCGAACCGGCAAACTTCTTCGTCTAAACATGGATAACGAAATTCATTAGTGCCGAGTCGCAAAATCCTGGTTGAATTGTTATGAAACACAAGACGGAAAACAAAAACATTAAAAAGGTCAATTCAAAGTGACATAATTTGTTTTAAAATCCTTTTGGATATTATCTTTGTTTCAGTTTAGAACGGGTATAATTATATTCAGGTTCTCATGAGACGCTCATCCAGACCCTGGTGAAAGTAAAGCTGCGGCAGAGCAGTTTCAATTGCTAATAACTTGACTATCGCTCAACACATCTCTATCAATTCTTTGGCGGATCAATAAATAGCCATAAATTACTTAATATGTTTGGAAGGTATGAGTCATCTATCTGTTAAAAAAAGCTTATGTGACAGCTTATGTTAAAGCTTATGTGACATACATGTCACAAAGTAAGTATACTCTGTATACCTTTGGTGCAGAGTATAATTACCATTTTGAGCTTAACAGATCATTGGCTTAATGATCGGCATTCTAGTCTTCCTCCAGGAGAGAGTGTGCCACTCTATCATCAGAAGGATAAGTGATCGTTTATTACAAGGGATAGAAGTTTATCTCGTATCGGTGTAAGAAAAAGTTTATTCGTGGTGAAGAAAGGGTTAAAGTCGGTCCTGCCTAACTTTAGTATACCAGTTACTCAGTGATAATTGACGATTAATAGCTTTATCTTATTAACCAGAGCATTAACATTATTGTAAACGTATCAGTATTATGTTAGCAATAAGCGCATGGTGCTCCCAGAAGTATGCAACGATTATATTATCCTTTATAGCAAAATATGAGATGGATATTTTCAAATTTGTGGCAGGTATTCAACATTCTCTGAAGCAACAACAGCCACCAGAATACTAAAGAGAAAACCGGCTATTGCCTTTTTCTGTATGCCTGTGCTGATGGCTGACTGTTGCACACGCAATCAATCGACGCACAACAACAAATGTTTCATTTACAAACGCTTCATAATTGGTAGTTGTGTTTAATTTTGAAAGAGGCATAGGAGAGTAATAATAAGGAGAGACACATACAAAGTTATTTCTAGAATTTTGCTATGCTCAAGCCGTTTTAGGCAATGCGTAAAGCAAAAACAAATGCGTCCGATGCGTATAGCTTGCGGGCACCACCACCACTCTACAAGTAATGGTTATTATTAGCTTCAGGGGTAAATTAAAAAGTCTTCTATCTAACAATATTTAATTAAACAGATCTAAAGATCGTTTAATTCCGACCTCCAACATTATTATGCTTACAAATTGTTGGTAAATAACTAACAGCATACTTTTGGGGGCAAAAAGAAGCAAATAAGCCATACCAAACATAAATCCACAAAATCTGTTGTAATCTAATTGATTAAACTAAAAACCGTGTCGAGCTTTCCCAACAGAATGCAAGACTTTCGTGAACTTTTCTTAAAAGTTGTAAAATTGAAGCTTCCTTCCGCACTTTTAGTCAAAAAAACTCTTTTGATTAACCGGTAATGTTACCTCACCTTTAGAAAGTGCGAACTGATATAACTTTTACATAACAAAATGTGCACAGCGCTCTCAATATGCAGCCCTTTAAAGTCCTTGAAATTAAAGATAAGATTACTTTTATGTCGCGAATCCTTAATCGCCGCTTCTGTCTTCTCTCCTCCTTTATGTCTCTGGCAAAAACACAAACACGGAAACATTTCACCATCTTGTGCAATTTCGAAACCCTCTTCACCCTTACCCCCACCACAGTCGAAGGATACAATTAAGGTATCCTTCGTGATGTCTGGACCAATAAAAAATCTTGTCGTGTCAGATCAAAAATGCAACATTCTAAAAATATGAGCTACTCCTGGGTCTGGGGGTTTCCGCTATCTTGTTCAATATTTGCCACCACCTCTTTCAAAAGGAAGTAAACGTGGAGGAGCAGAGAAACGTCAGCTAACTGAATAAAACATGCGACAATCAGAAGGCGACAATGTCCTGAGCATCCTGTGAGGCGCCTTGCAGACACGTAGACGCCTTAATGACCCAGGGGATTACCCCTGTAGACAATCGCGCTGAAAACCGCGTTGAGTTGGGAAATGCTCGCAGAAAGGTGACCATCAGCGTTTTGCACTCCCCTGGCCAACGATTGGATTAATCAACAAAAATGTTTAACAATTAAAAAGTCATAAGCGGCAAAAACTATTTGTGAAGAGAGGGAAAGAGAGTGATGAGCAGGCACAGTGGTACAAATGTTGGGCACACGGCGAAAGCAACCCTGAACTAAGCGGCAGCCACCCCGTGGGGCGTGTAAAAGCTTTCGCTCTCTCTCTCAATCTCTCTCTCTCTCTCTCTGCCTAACCCTTGCGCCTGCGTGTGCTGCGTTAGGGACACCCGCATGGCTTTTGTCAACAGTTCCGTTTCGTTTTAGTTGGGGGCAAAAGGATACGCACCCCCACTTGCCCCCCTGCCTCACTGTAGGCAGCAATTTTTAAGAATGAAACACATTCCCGTACGTCATGGCCTTTGATTAAAGCATATGCAAACATTTCCTTCTATTCTCTCATTTTTTTGCGCTTTTCCTGTTGGTCCTTCTGTTGAACTCTTTGGGGGATTTACATGCAAAATCGAATTGCTGTGCCAGCTGGCCAACGTCTGCTTGACTTGCAGTTTTCTGCTTTTAAAGTCAGTAACAAAAAAAAAATGTTTCTGCATGTGGAATCGTTTTTTTTTTATATTTTGGTTGCCTTGTTTGTCCTTGCTGCTGCCGGAATGTTTGTACTCAAAGGGGAATTTGTTTTTGCTAGGCCAAAAAAAAGGTTCATATGGCCAGGAAAGGCCAGAAGCGGGAAGTCAAATTTGTGTTTGGAAAATATTATGGCTTGGGGAATTGTAGGATGCATAAATAAAAATTGACAAAAAAGGACATATTAAAAATATTTGAAACATGTATGGAAAAATGGTTGTTCTTGTAGCTTAGCTTAGTGGTCAGTAGCAGCATGAATATCGAAATAGTCATGTCAATGGGGTGAAACACGCCTCTATGACAGTTGAAGTTTGGAATTGAATGTAATTAAGCTCTGAATTTGATTGATTGAACTAATTATTTGATATTATTGTTGCTTCCCTAATTCACAGCCTTGTCCTTTAGGAACACCTACATAGCGACTGAGGAATTTCAATGACCTTTAGCTGTAGTAGGTGGATGCATATTTTGTGCCGCCTACTAGCCAGTTGTAGGGCTAAGGGGTCTTAAAATAGACGTTTCTATTCATTTAATCCATTTTTGATTCATAAACTTGGCATGTTCATTCTTTTATCAGCAGTTCTCTGATATGCGATGAGTATAACAAATTACTGGCGTCGATTAATCGCCTGCTCCGGCAATTCTGCAGATCTTAGCCTGGCCTGGCTTGCTCCACTTGTTCATCACGCTGCGCTTGTTTCGGCAGCTTACCAATCTGCTTGCCAACAAGTTTCTTGACTTGACTTTTGCTCTTTTTGCTCCTGACATATTTTTGAAAACCATAATAATTTGTTTCAAAAATGTTTCAATGTTTGAAGTTAATTTGCTTGCAAATATTACATTTTTGTTCTTAAATTCTATTTCTATTATCTTCTTTTAATATTCATCCTATGTGGTCATGCTTCAGTCCCTTTGACCTTCCCAAATGTACGTATACAGTTTCGATTTATGCAATCAATTATTCACCTACTCGTCCTTACATCAGCATCAGACGGAGCCACCTTAGCTAAACCTTTCAAAAGCTTAGGCAAACGTCATGAAATTTTTCTTCCATTTGCCAAAATGTGACATGAAACCAAATCCAACGTCAAATGCAAATCCTTGACAGCGACTGAGATGAAATTATTGTACTATTTCCGGTAACAGGGTGTTTCACAATTGTTGTAGTTGTTGTTTTGTTTTTAAATTTTTAATTGCGGTCTGGCAGATGCCACAGAAATTATATATATCAACGCCGCGGACGCCTCGAGGAATTTTGCAAACATAAATTAATTTTTTGCATATTTCAGTTGATGTTCTGTCTCGCATCTCTGTGGGGATATCCCCACTGCAATGTGGGAAAAATTGCAGTTATAATTGGCATAATAATTTCCTCCACCACCACAAAGTCCACCCTCTATCATTCACCACAAAAGCCGTGGGCGACTACAAAGTTATATCATTATTGTGCACAGAGAGAAAATAAATATTATTCGAACAGTGGTGCAGCCCGAATGTATAATACTCTTTACCAAGGAAATGTACTGCTGGACTAGCAGCTCAAAGCAAATGTATCTTCACCTTTATATGTACGTCCAAAGCAGAACATCTTTGTCTACCTTTGATTCAGAGTATAATGTAGTAAACAGAAATGTATACAAAAAGCCGTGGGTTTGAGCGGCTTTTTTAGATTTAAGTAAAAATGGTTAGCATTAAACAACAAGTATTAAAGTTACACTGGTAAAAACCTTCAAAGCACGATTGCATACCTTTTAGCTGGCCTTGCTGGCTGGCTTTGCAATCTTGCAATCCTCAAGTCTTAATTCTCCGTCTTTTAGGTTAAATTAATAGGCATTTGAATATGTCCTGATGTTGTGAATGCTTTGAAGCTCACTGATGAGATGCGCCGGTCTGAGCAACCTTTTCCATATGTACAAAAATCTATGTTAATATCTGTTGTTTATTGAATTCTAGTCAATTCTTACATTGAGACGTCTATTAACCACTTTGTGTAAGTCCAAATGTTTCAAAAGAAAAGAACTCATTTAACTTCAGCGATGCCGAATACACTTCAAGGTTTTTGGTCTTAGCAACTTTTGTATTAGTTGGTTAATAAGTTGCCAAATTCAATAACTATCTTAATTAGTTACCACCAGTAGCTAATTTTAAGATTAAAAGATAACTTATTTTCGTACAAAAAACTACACGGAGATAAAACTGGCTAGCTAATATCAAGCTGAAACAATTTATTTGATCTCGTTCGTCCGTTTGAAGTCTAAGGAACTATCCGAAAATACGAGCATCAATCTTAAAATGCTCATTCCAAGTACGGATCCTACTTGAAAATCCAAAAAAAAAATTGAGGTTGGAATGTGGTTTATAGATCAAAGTCGTCCCTTCTTGATTCGATTGAGTCGAGTTTGAAAAACAGTCTAAAATCAATCCAGTGTGTTGTTGAAATAAGCATTTAACGAGCTTATATCAAGCTCTATCGAGCTTAACGGATTCACGACAAGAATTTCGGGATTAAAAAAATCTTTTAGCGATAAAATGCTATTTGTTGGCCTCAACTCGTACAATCGTACAATCACTCCCCTTCACTTCCTCGGAAATGTGTCGATTGTACTTGTTGATCAATTTTGGCTACTCAATCCAGCCTAAGTGTGTTGCGATTATTCTGGTCCGTAACTGAAAATCAGGAAGTTTCTTTAAAGAACGCACTAGTGTTCAACCTTTTGCCAGAGACCATATATGCTGGAGCTGGCAATAAAGAATGTAAAACAATTTCCAACTTCTTTAGCGACTTCTCTAAAGGTGATTCAACAATTTTCCATCTATTCTTCGACTATTTTCCATGTGTATGCCTTTCTAATTCATTGGCCGCGTTCAGCTGAAGACAATGCTACCTGATCAATCAAACATTTTCACAAATCTTTCTGATGAGTTTGAGTGATATGGTATTATGATAGCCAATTTGTTGTACGATGATACTGAAAAGCATGTATCGATAAATTGATTCTCCTACCAAAATATGCAATTGTATATCGATAGGTTACTTTCGATACCGATATGCGTATTATGATGCGTTTTGTGCACATAATTTAAAAATAAGATTATTTATGGGCTATAAATTACTTGAATAAACTAAAAACGAGAAAGCTAAGCTAACTTCGTTTGTGCCAAAGTTTTTATACGCTTGCAAGTGCTGGCTTATATATTTAAAAAAAAATAGTCTTTTTCCCATTGTCCGACCGGTCGTTCGTATGGAAGCTATATGATTTAGTCATCCGATTTGTCCAAAAATTTGTAAAATCATGTGAAAGCACGTGAAACAAGCAAATTCAAAATTACAGGATGCTACCATTAAAAACAAAAAAGTTTTTCTAACTAAAACTGTTTTTAGACCTATCTTTTTTATGGCAGCTATACCATATAGTTGTCCGATTTTAAAAAAACTTGGTAGAATTATGAAAAAATATAGAAAACCCACAAATACAAAGTTTGGAGACGTTTCCGTTGAAAAGAAAAAAGTTTTTCATACTAAAACTAGTTTTCCTATCGATTGTTCCTATGGGAGCTATGACATATAGTCATCCGATCCGGTCGGTTCCGACATATAAGTAGTGTGCAGCAAAAAGAAGACTCTGTGCAAAATTTCAGCTCGATAGCTTTAAAACTGTGAGACTAGTTCGCGTAGAAACAGACAGACAGACGGACGGACAGACGGACGGACGGACAGACGGACGGACGGACAGACGGACGGACAAAGCTCAATCGACTCATCTCGTCACCCTGATCAAGAATATATATAGTTTATGGGATGGGAAATGAATATTTCTATGCGTTGCAAACTTCTGGGCAAAATTATAATACTCTTTACTAGGGTATAAATATGTTAAATATTAAGTTAGACTACTCTAATACCACAATTTTTAAAAATTTTCTTTCAAAGTCTCTGTCTTTGTGTTTATTCGATGCATATTTAGTTTCTGATACCTGCTCAGCGATCAATCTTTCTGCTGAACACGGCCATTGTGCTCATATTGTACTCCAAGCAGACTCTAGACAATTCAGTTTTAAAGAAAGCAGAAACCTTTTAAATAATTCTGGTAAACTTTTTGGTCCTGCCTGAGCGCTTTCTCTCTCTCTCTCTTCCGCCCCGCTGTTTCCCATAAAATTGTTAGTTGGGTCCACTGTGTGGTCTGTTGTTCCAATTAAAGCATATTTTTTTTGTTAGTGTCAAAGCAGCCAACATTCAGCCAAATGCTGTCGAAGGAAATTGCATTAAAATCAGGCAAAGTAAAACTGAGAGAACCAACTGGAGTCAAGGTGATAACAAATTGGCCAACTGTGGTAAGAGGGTACGAGACTTGCATGCATAGTATATCTAAAATTGAATTAAGTGCGAAGGCAAAACCACAAAATGTACGCGATGCGGACACATGTTCTCGCCTCGGCTCCTTAATTGAATTCACCGGGTAGAGGAGGACGTTACTCGCGTCCCCTCTCTGCTCCTGGGCAAACAAATGCGGGCTCTGGCTTTGATGGCCAAAAGCATTTCCTGGGTTTGCTTACCTAAAACCGAGTGCACGGTGTTGTGAAGCAAGGGGGGAACACCACCTACGCATTAAATTGAAAAATTCTCTCTGTTTGGATTTTGCCATCTTTTGTTTATACTTCTTTATGTTCATTTCGTTTGGGTGAATAAGAACTTCAATTTCGAGGGTGGCAGGAAGAAGGAAAGGAACAGGAGTTCGGTGGGTATAAGGCTGGGTCACATTTGCTGCGTGTTTTGGATGGGGGAGAACAGTTTTGGTGATTCATAAATTTGACAGGCTTTCCCTTCTCAATCCAACTGAATTAGGCTTCTTGGATTTGGAAACCAAAGCATGATTCATCCTAAGGTTTGGGAAATGTTCTTGCCAGTAAGTTTTAATGCTTCTTGTTTAGCATAAAAAGTGCCTGGCTTTATTTCCAGATTTAGTTTGATTGTTTTTAATGAACGAAACTTTTTGCACTGGCATCTTTTGAGCTTTAACCAATGATGTTTCGAATAAGACAAACAAACAGAAACTCCGGCAAATTTGTCAACAACCAACAAAATGTCAAACCTAATCAAAACTAATCACAAAAACTTGTTAAGCCTTAGCCAAATGCCGCGACCCACTCGTTTCTCGACTCATTATTTAATAATAAGCCATCCCAGGGGTCAAAGGCCATATCTAAGTAAAACCAAGCGATAGCGCTTGCCTAGTTTCCGAGTAAACCGCTTAAACCAACACACGCAAAAATGCTGGCAAAAGCAACAAGCCATGAAAATGGCCATCCTCTGGCCGTAGCCGAAACCCACAGCCATGTAGCACCCGCACCCAGCAGTTAGAGCAACGACCAAACAAAAAATTCGATTAAAAGGCTCCTCTCGGCCTGCCCCTACCCCCAGCCCCCTCGTGGCTGGCAGCTGCTCGGTTTCACAGGCAACAACATGTTGGATGCAACACCCAGGACTTCCATTTCGAAAAACTGACTAACCTGACCGGAAGCTAAAAAGATGAAATGATTAACTTGGCAATTATATGGCAAATAGAGAGCAAAGAGAGACAGCGAGAGCTTATAACTGGGTGTATTCTATGGGCGTATACGGGGGCGTAACCAAACCCTTAGGCGTGTCGGCCTCGCGAAAAAAATTCAATTATGTTCCCTCGAATTGCCAACAGAAACGCAACGCAATAACAAAATGACACAAAATTGCCCAAGTAGCATAAAAAAGTAGTAGGAAAAGCATGGAGACTGTATAAAAATCCAATTAAATTGTTGGATGGAGCACAGAGAAGCAGAATGCAAGGATTGTACAATTAAGGAATCGGAAAGAGTTGCAAGAAATCGATATGAGATAAGCGATAAGCGTAGATATAAAAGAAAGTAAGTAGGTTTACTTAAGTCCCATGTAAAACAAAGTTAACGAAACATTGGTTGTTGATTTGGTCAATGCCTTAACACTTTGTAAAAATTTCTGTATATTTTGGAGGCTAGAAAGTTATTAAAAATTACTTATAAAATGTAAATTACACTGCGTTACACTGTTCAACGCTATTAGACTCGCGGCGGGTACTCAAGAACAGAATAAACTTAGCTAGACCTGGGATTTGTAGCTTGAATATCTCTGAAAGATTCAGAGAAGCTGTTTTACTGATCCTCCTCTTTTATGCAACAGATATCAAAAAGTGTTATGCCTAGGCGTGCTGATAAGGCAACGACCCTACAGGGTTCCTACACAAAGCGTTGTGAGTTCCCTTCTAAAATGTATAGTTTACGTAAGTCTCGTTAACTCAGAGGTTGAAAGATTTTTCCATCTTTTCGAAGAGAGGTTTAGGCTATTGTGTGAAGCTTTTAGGTAGCCAAAGGTATCCTTATCATTCTGTTCTCTGTAAGGAGCTCTATGCTTGTGCCTAGTCTGGCCAGTTTGTGTGCAGACTCATTTCCATTTATGCTCCGATGTCTAGACATCCATATCAGGTGAATACCGAAGTGTTTCGTTCAGGGATAGGCCAAATTCAGTCAAGTGATTTAAGTGTTTATTGACTGTTTATAAAGACGTTTTCTTCTCTGCCTGCGAGTGTGCTAAGGCAGGTGACAGGTTCTCCCACTGCTTGGTATATAGTTACTACAGTGATCAGGAAGGCGGAACGCTAAGTTGAAGTCTAGGTTTGGAGAGATAACGTTGATCCTAGAGCCACACGAGTTGGATTTTGCTCTGATGTGGAGATTCATTTCAGTTGAATATTATATAATTTATCGAACGTAGTTTGAGCTATAAAGTAGTCTCTAAAAAGCATTTTAAAGCAAATTATCAAAACTGTCTACTGCCCCAAAGTATGCTATGCAAAATTACTATAGTTGGTTTCTCATTAGATTTGAAAGCTAATACAAATTTTCAACATCCTTTGCATACCAATAGGCGGCTAAAAAGTATGGTCAATTGTAAGACATGTATTCCAAATGGTATATCTTCGCTTAAAAAAATCGTAGAATTGCTGGGAATAGTTCATTTTTAAAATTCGAATTACTACCTTAAGATAATATCAAAGTGAGCCAAATCAACCAAAAGTATACCCACAAAACGAGCATAAAAAGCGTCCATATATGCAAACACCAGAACTTTAGTGCTTTAAATAGCTAAATGTGTCCTCAGGACACAAAAATTTTAGCATCTTTCGCTTAACACATGTTTATGCTAAGTTTTCCTATACTAGAGGATCTGCTAAGAAGCTGGCAATGACTTTGAATAAATTTAGAAAGTTAAACATGAAGAAATTTTATATAAATTACCAAATTAAGGTTCAAAGTAAAGTAAAACTCGGAACAGAGTTTCAGTGGAAACAAAATAACTGAGAGCTGCTGACATAGCTAATCCCTGCATCAGCACGATTAGCACCCAAGTTATTCTTAACAATTAATTACGATTTCCATCTGCTCATTATTCATTGGGGGCTGAAGAAAACTTATTAATATGCCAGCCCCACACCCCATTTATCATTCTAGTTTCCTTTCCTCGATCCCTCAGGCATTAAACCTACCAAATTTACATCTTTTAATGTTCACTCAAACATTTCAAAAACAATTAACAAGCTGCAGGAAAAGTTGTTCGAAAATAACACTTGGAGGCTGCTGGGAGTGTTCATTAGCCAGTTCTTGCACAATTAAGCCAGAGGGCTCAACACACACACATTTCTCATGTATATATATACAGCTGCGACAAGCTAGGCCAGTAAATTGTGTGTTATCTAACCGAAAAGGAGATGAAAGCATAAAATGAGCAAAAGTGACTTTGATTTTTCCACGCACCCCAAAAAGTATGCTACACATATTTTACATACAACTGACGGCAGCCGCCTCAGGACTAAATTGGCTTGGGAAAAGTCAAGCAAAGTTTAACCAAGTTGAGGGGTGGCGGCTGGCAGCAGTAGCAGGCATAAAAACTCAATTCCAAAAACGAGCAAGTCAATAAACAGTTGTGGAACGGGAATGGTTCAGTATGCCAGTCAACGTGGCGTATGAGTGCTTGTTCGTTGTTGGCTGCTTGTGTAGGCCCCTGGTAGCCGGCATTTTTGAAAGTGCAATCAATAAAATGCTTTTGAAATGTGCGTAAGTGGCTTTTCATCAGGGAACGTGAGAGAGAGTGTTAGACAGGAAACACCAAAAGGGCGTTACTCAAAAAGAGGCTCGCTCCTCTGTGGCACAGTGGTTCGAAATTGACAACTTTGATTACACTCAAGTCGTAAATTTTATCAAAATATAATTACATTCAAAGAATGTAATTAACACATGCACTTGGCCCACTGTACCGTCATTGAGTTACACATCAAGCACTGCTCAACTCAACACCCATCCACTTCTCGAATCTCTTGTTGTTGGTGCTGTTGCTCTTGTAATGGCTGTTTAATCAAAATCAGACATTGTCAACAGCCAACAGACAGCAAAAAGAATATGGGAATAAAGGGAGGAACTCAACTGTCATTGCCATTGCAGTTAACAGCTGCTTCTTCACATTCATCAACTAATTGCAATTATGTGGAAAATTAAAATCAATATTTAACTTACATTTTGTCAAGTTGTCATTGGCAATGCAACATTGATGTCAATTTGAATTACAGCAGCTACATAAAACAGAAATTGTCTTTGTTTTGCTCTATTAAATATGCAAGCATATTTCTGGGCTGTTGACTCTTACACAAAACAAAAAAGACAAAAAAGAATTATAAATAACTTAGTGGATAAGAGTGCTCTATGAATCTAGTTAAGTGTCACATTTCAAGGGAATGTGATGAAAGTGCATAGCAAAATGAACTTTTAGAAATAATGCCAGTAAGTTTGTTTAAATTTTTGAAGAAGTTTACGAGTTCTTTTCGGTTTTTGTTTAAATTTAAGACTTCTTTAGCAAAAAAACAAAGCAACTGCTTTGGTAATCTGTTCTCTTTAATCTGAATCTCTGAAAAGATTGAAAGATTTGCAAAGAATAATCGCATATATTCTTTACACAACCAACTTCATATTAATACAAAAACTGTTAAACTTCAAGGCTGGGGCAAGTATTTAAAGCTTTTTTGCAAAAGGACAGTTTCCAAACGACTTTACCAGAAAAGGCTTAAACTAGGTTATTGTTTAACAAAACTGATTGGTAAATCAAGTCTGCTGCAGGTGATAGAATAGAAAGCCTACAATGCGGCTCAGACCGGAATCATAGCTGAATCATTCTTGGCCTTGAATTTAACACAGACACGTCCGACTTTTAGCTGAGTTCAGCCTTCATTTCAGTACTACAGTAATGGTTCAGCTTCATGGGAAGTTCTAAAACATGCCTGAATTCAGGAGTAAAATTAATTAATTCCTACTGCTCTGGTCTGTATCAGCCCTGAAACAAATTCAGTACTGAAACGTTGGACGGCAGGAAAGGTATTGGAACGAATACGGACAAAATCTGGCTATGGAAATCTTAAATGTCTTTAAAGATAAGAAATTTGTTAACTAGTTTTTTTATTGACATACGAATAAGATATAATCATTCAATCCACTGTGGTCAGAATGTCCAATAATTTGATATAAAATGCAATTTTTTCTGGTTTTATAACTCATCGATTCAAATTTGCACTCGTGACAACGAAAATTGACGGGATATTTTGGTTTTCTTTGCACTTCTGCTGTGGGTTGTTCAATAAAGAGAAAATAAATTGGTATTCGGAGAATGTTTACACAGGTATGCCAATTATATGTTGTAAAGGCCGATTTGCTGACATTGTTTTGCAGTGTCTTACTAACAATCTAACGAATGTAGCCGTTAACAACGTTTTTTTCTGCAGACAAAAGTGTCTGCCCTTTTTCGAAATATTTTCAATTAATTAAATATTGGGATTCGTGCGCCGATGTTAATTTGTTTCCGATAAAAGTTAAATAGATCCAAACTATATGTTCGTATCAAGGACATAATATCCACTGATAACTATTAATATGTAGAAAAATTGGATATTCAAGACCTTTTATTTAAAAATCAGAATATGTACCATTTGGTAGCTATAAATGGATAAGTATGGGAGATAGTGGTGGGCATGATCCAATCGGTTCCGACACTAAGACCTAGTCTAAGCATTATCTGTACCTAAATTTCAATCCGATATCTCATTGATTAAACTAAATGCTGAATATTTGGGTATTCTGACCATAGTGCAATGTGGAGAGCCTGCGGAAATTAAAGGTAGTTGCACAAATGACGAGTAGTTATTAACAATCTTGCTTTGAAGTTTTTACTAACTTTAAAAGACTTGAGAGTTATTGTGAATCATTCAATTGTTGTGCGGCAGAGCAGCGGCCACGAACTTTCTTTTGCTTATAGCTTGATTATTGGTTATTCGATGATTATCCAATAATTACTAAAGATGCCTAAAAGATACAAAATATTTATCTACATAGCCGTGGGAGAATTTCTTTTAGGGATCAAACCGCCGAATCGGCCCCCTTTTGATTTAGAAAAAGGCACCCGCTAAAAATATGACTGAAGTAAAAACTTAGATAATTTACATTTATAAAACGAACTAAAAATAGAGCCAAATAAGATTGTTAAGTAGCAAAAGGAGCTTGTTATATATATATAAATAGCAGGTAGACAGTATAGTACAATTTTAAAGGCCAGGCAGCGATAGCAGCAAGCCTTCACTTGACGATTGATTGACGTATCAAATAGCATTGCACAGACTGACCAAAAATGTGGTAAAATGTTAAAAACCAACTATGTATCAAGTTTCAAAACAAATCAATAGTTTTGGCATGTTTTGGGAACGAGCAGTGAACTGAACATTTCCTGATTTGAATTTCAGCACTGAACTTATGTGTCAATTGCATTTCAACGTGTCGTATGAGTAATATTTTAAATTTCTTCAATTTAAAATACAAATAAAACTTTTCGGTTGACTGGAAATACTGAGACCTACTTATTCCCCCTATTTTGCCGCTCTAGTGTAAACCCTTCGACTGCGGAAGCTTACAATTTTAATTAAAATATGGTATGAATTAGTAGTCTAGTCTAGAATTTTCCGCGACAGCCTCTTCATTAACTGTACATAATGTAAAATGACTTAAAGTTTCATTAGGAAAGCACTAAAAGGTAAAATACAGAAAGTAAAAACTCAACGATGCGTGGCAGCATAAAATGCCAACATAAAACGTGGCCAACTAACCAGGCAAGTAAAAAGAAAAACAAAAGCCTGTGCAGTGGCGCAGGGACGGGTGGAGCAAGTAAACCAGGTAAATGTAATTGAAAGCAGTCAAGAAGGGCGTCGCTGCTGTCGCTGATGATTTCAAGAGGATGACGTTGAAATGCCTAACAATTTGATGGTGTTTTTGAATATGTGTGATGCAGAGAGAGAGAGAGAGAGAGAAGGGGAGAGGGAGAGGGGAAGAGAGGCTCACGCATACAAATTGAAAAATAAATGCTTCGCTTTAGACATTAAGGTTAAACGGCCAGGCATCAGCTGGCAAACGGAAACCTCGAAGGGAAGGAAGGATGTTAACAAGATTCACCCATCCTGCCATCGAGCGTCAAACAATACGCAAACTTTCCCAGCCAACCTACTCCTCATCCTCTCCCATCTTATTTCCTCTGCCCTCTGCTCTCTTAACCTAATTTGAAAAATGCTCTCAAAGTTGAATGCTGACATTGTTCCAAAAGCGGAAGCAAGGAATATGAAGACCGAATGATATCCTGTAAGAAAATATGGGCAACATATTTTAAAGGAAGTGCTCAACATCAAGACCTGCCACAAAGTACTTTGGGGTTTTCCCCTAGCTTTGTGTGGTTTTCTATAAGCCGTAAAGCAATTTATTACTAAAGTGAAATCCGTTCTTCACTTAGCCACACTTTGCCAAGTCCCTAGCTACCCTTTTTGGAGAAAATTTTCACATAAAAGTCACCAAAATGAACACAAAATTTGAAATAAACTAAGTGCTCACTCATCCATTTGTATGTACTTGTACGCCCAGCGTCATAAAAGAGGCGTGGCCTTTTTTCGACTGCCATAAACAAGTCATCGTCATCGGCGTCACTTATTCTCGCACTTAAGCGTTGCGGCAAAAATGTCTAAAAACTACAACGCCAAACAAAAGTAACTTCAGTAAGACAGGGTGCCGTCCCTATGTCCAACAGTTGTAAGCATGTACATTTGTGTGCGTGCAATAAAAATCATGAGCATTTTGGGCATAAGGGAAAATTATATTTTCTTTTTTTGGGTTGCAAAATGAAAGAACGTCACCCAGTTGGCTGCAAAGGCCTTGAGTAAGCAAGCTTTTATGCTCGCCATGGCCCATAAAGGAACATCAACCATAATTAAGCGATTTGTAAACAATACAAAAGCCCATATAAAAGGCATGGACCAGAAAAGTATTCGGAGAACAAAAGAAGCTATTGATAAGCGGCGATAAATACATTTATTTTTAATGCTGGCTGAAAAGATGGCACACCACTTAGGGGCCTAAGTGGAAGGCATGGAAGAACAATGATTTAGTTAATATATCGGTAAAATTTTTATGGGCGAAAACAAGAAAACTGTAATTGGAAACAAAAACGCATTCATTTAGGTTGTTTAGTTTTCTTTTTTACGTTATTTATGCTTTGAAAGTAATAATCTTTTTCAACTTAGTTTTCTTCAAAAACCGGAATGGAATTTAGTGTATGGCTTTATATATCAGGGGTGTAAACCGATTGGATAGGAAGAAGAACTGGTTAGGTTCAATGGTTCACAGAGCTTGTGAACCACATATTCGGTTTAAAGCCAATTGAACAATGAAGTCGGTTCGGTTTAATGGTTTACTCTCAATTTGTAATTTATTTTTATTGGAGGCCTGTTTAAGCTTTCGTAAAAAATCCCAACTTCCAACATAAGGCAGTTCCAAGAAATGTCCTAAACACAATTTTGGTTCTTGTATCGTTCAAAATTCTGTCAAATCTCAAAGCTTGAGGACCGTTCTTAACAATGTCTACCCCGATTTTCACATCAATCGGCTCGGAAAAGTTTAAAAATGCAAAATACTAATTTCTGTTCTACAAATCTTTTCCCTTTAGGCCTGTACCTTGCTTAAGTCTGTTTAAAAAGTAGGTACTTGCAGGACTTTCGAAATCAAGAAAGGATCGTTCTGAATTTCGCCAAGTATCAAGAATTAAAACCCTTCTTTGATAGATAGACCCGATATACACTTAAATCTGCACGGAAAGGTATTTTTGCAAGCTTTCAAAGTTAAGGCAGAGCGCATAACGTTTTAAAACTCATGCCTGTTCTGGTCGCTTTAAAAGTACCTTAAAGTTCTTCTATAGGCCCTATCTTAAATATCTTCCTTGAGTATAGTTGTAGCGACTTACCCTTAAATATGCCAATGGACATTGTACTTAGATCTGACATACTGACTGCTGGGACTTGAAAACTGCAGCAAGTACCAAAAGAGCCTTTAATGGCGATGGATAAAGCGCCGTCGGAGTCAAACATTGTAAAGTTTTGGATATCTCTCTTGATATTCTTCCTTAAAATGGTTTATCTGATCTAAGAAGTAGCATAGTCAGTAAATTACTCGACATCTGTCTTACAAATTTAAATTCAAAAAAAATCAGGCTTCAAAGCTTTTTTTAACATGAACTGGTTGGAGAATACGTTATGGATTTTCTATTACTACAGGGTTGCCCATATTCGACGGACCCATGTTTTTTTTAAAAAAATCAAAGAAAAAAATTTTTTGTTTACATCAATTTTTGAATATGATATCTCTCAAATGGCCGCCTTTGGCGTTGATGGCGTATTGTGCCCTTTTTGCAGCATTTTCCATCGTTTTCGCCAACATTTCGGCCGGAATAGCGGCTATTTCTTCACGAATGTTGTCCTTGAGCTCTTCTACGGTACTTGGCTTGTTAACGTAAACCTTTGACTTCAAATATCTCCACAAGAAGAAGTCAGGCGGCGTCAAATCGGGCGAACGCGGTGGCCAGTCCAAATCACCACTTTTCGACATCAAACGGCCCGGAAACAATTTCTTCAGAAAATCGATTGTTATGCGACTTGTGTGCGGTGGAGCGCCGTCTTGTTGAAACCAGAACTGCCTCATACGTTTTCGACGAATAATTGGCATCACAAAATTGGTCATCATGTCGCGATAACGCTCCTGGTTGATGGTAACAGCATGGCCATTTTCATTTTGGAAGAAAAACGGCCCAATGACCGTTTTCGCACTAACGCCGCACCAAACTGTGACTTTTTCGTCATGAAGAGGCACTTCTTGAATCTCCTGAGGATTTTCAGTGGCGTAAATACGGCAATTTTGCTTATTTACGGTCCCATTCAATGTGAAATTTTAATTTTTTAAAAGCACTTTGAGTTTTCACAATTGACTTGTTCTGTTGAATGTAAATTTCAACTATTTCAGAGCGCTCGCGTGGCGTGTATTGTTCCATGGTAAAAATCTGCTTGGACTGACGCTTCAAACGCGGTATGTCATTATTATCGGTATGTTCATTATTAAGCGATCTGACATCTCTGTCAAAAGTTATGGCGTTGCCAGATGGGTCCGTCGAATATGGGCAACCCTGTATGTTTATACACACCAAAATATTCGTGATTAAGGACCTTCAAAGTATGCAAGCTTAATTTACCTAAGTAATTATCATTTAGATCGAAGCTCTTTCTAGTTAATAATATCCGAGTTATAGATAGTCGCACTGCAAGTTCAGCCAGATTGTTGTTAAAGTTATGAGTATACAACAAAATGTTGAGTTAAGACATATAAAAAATAAATACATAACTAAAATGATTATTTTCATATTATGTAGCATACTTTAAAGGGTATTAAGCATGATATACTCTGCTTTAAAAACTATCAAACGAAGGCACAACCAACTCTATTTGATCTTTCTAGATTCTTAGTTCTATTTGATTTCCACGTTAAGTTTTAATTTATTGAAAAATTTCGGAGAAAAATACTTGTAGTCCGATTTAGCATTATACCTTGAAATCAAAAGCTAATGGAGTTGCAAAATTTTGAAATCAGGGACATGGGTGGCTTTAAAATCTATTCAATTCTTAATTTCCTTGTTGTCGAATTTAACAATAACATACTTTTTCATTTAATTGAATACCGACAAGTGGCTGTAAACCAATCAGCTGTTCCCTGCTCACGTTAGTATGATGTTCAGTTTGTGTGATCAGGTCGTAAACCAAAAGTTTTCATTAAGAGAATGTTGTCGAGGTCATAAATTGGCTTGCCAAATGACCATGTTTCGCACCTCTTGCACACACAGACACAGCTGGAGGTGTTTTTAATTAGAACACCTGATAAACTAACTAACAACCAACCAAACACACTTACATATATACACATACAGCTAGTAATGTAGTTAGTTACCCATTTATTTCAATTAAAAATTCAGTTGCCCAAAAGAGCACATAAATATTCATGGCTAATCAAGTTGACCTCTCACTCTGTCTCTCACTCTCTCTCTTTCGTTCTTACAGGAACTACCAATGAAGTCATGTGTAAACCAAAAACCAATACGTTTATGGGCACAAAACTTAATTAAATGCGGCATAGAAATTCTTAACAACAATTGCAATAAAAGTTTTTTGTTGTTTTTTTTTCTAATCTAAAGTAATTAAACGCCAAAAAACACAGACCAAAAACTTTATTTAACGCTATGCGACAACCAAGTTGCTAAAGGGGCGGCCAGGAGTGAGTCCATGTGCATGGCCAGACGCCAGCTGACGCTGCCAGCCGCAAACAGCTAACAGACCAAGTCGAAACAGGAGGCAGAAGGACGACGACGACGTCAAAGGCCACAAAATGCAGAAGGAGAACAATGTTACGGCTGAGAATTGCCAATTTGTGGGACCCTATCGTCTGGAGAAAACCCTGGGCAAGGGTCAAACGGGTGAGCTAAGCCATAAACAATTTATAAATGAGAATAGAGAATTTGCGCAAGTAATTGTAATTGGTTAAGCCTTTGGGGGAAAACAAGCATTGCCTAATTACAGGGGCTCAAACAAAAAGAGGAATTTAAGGAAAATGTAAATAATATTTAGAAAAAGTTAGCCGTTAAGTTTAATCGAATTGAACCACTTTTATATCTTTTCTACTTCACTTATATAAAAAAATGCTCCTTCTCATGATTTCAATTACCGTTTTCAATTTCCAGGTCTTGTCAAGTTGGGCGTACATTGTGTGATTGGCAAGAAGGTTGCCATTAAAATAATCAATCGCGAGAAACTCAGCGAATCGGTGCTAATGAAGGTAAGTTTTACTCTTCAATTTCCATCAGCTCTAAGAAACCGTGGTAGTGAGCCGTTGAGTGGGCTGTGTGACTGGGCAAAAGTTTTCTTTACCCCCATTTTTATTGTTTTGTTTGTTTCTTCTTGTCTGTCATAAAAATTTTGCGACAATAAAATTTGTGGCTTGTGTTTTGCCAGGAAACTTCCATGCAGTCAAAAACTTAAAGCTTTGTTTTTGTGTGGGGATTTTCCATCAAAGAGAAATGGGTTGGGTATGTCGTCAGTGTGTCAAAGTCAAAGAAATGGGAAAGTATTAGATAGGGAATGGACTGAGTTGAGTTTTGAAGGCATGAATATTTGACTCTGGCCAAATGATGCATCCGTTTGATATCCCAATTTGGTTTTTCTTTAGTGTTTGAATTTTTAATTAAAGTTTTTACTTAAATTATATCCTTACTTCGATCCTGGCAATACAATTCAGCTAGTTCTTTTTAGTTCTCTCATACTTAAGGGTCATTCTATTACACATAGACTCTTGAAATATGCATACAGCTCACAGTGACTGCTTACGGATACCCCGTTTATACACAAAAAGAATATCATGATAAAAAAAAAAGCCCTTAAAAGTATGCCATATTCATTTCCTTAAATAATTATCAATTTTAATAGGTAGAGTCATACATAATCCACACTTTGCATTCATTAAGATTGACGGACTAACTAAAGGTATTCCAAATGAGTTAGTAGTCAGCCAACTATAAGAGAACTGTCCTCCTGAATTAGTAATATAATTATGCATAGCATACTTTAAAGAGCATTTATCATGATAATTTTTGCTGTGTATAAACAGGATAAGAGACTCCAACCAATTCGAAGAGCTTTAAAACAGATGTATTGCATTTACCAACTTTACTTTTTAACTTTAATTGAACTTTAAGAAAAAGTAACCCCGCTTGAACCCAACACTGTGTAGACAACACCCCCGCCCCCCTTAAACGTTCCAATCAAAATCCACCCAAAACACTTTTCGAATTCTAAATGAGTTTCATTCATGCAATAGATGTCAAAGTAAGACCTAAACTATTTATCAGAAATCTAGCCACACGCACAAACTGAAACAACATTTCGCTCACAAATGTACTGCACTTTTGTAGGACATTGAAAGGACATGCGACAAATTAGTGCGTGCGGCAGCCAAGTAAACAAGAACAAAAAAAAAACAGAACTAAAAAAAGACTAAAAAGGGGGGCGACAGAACAGACAAACTCGTTCATACATACATATATGGGACATACCGAATGAATGCAAGGCGAAAAGCATACAAAAATAGCCAATGGCAATGGCGTGTCCAGCTGGTCACAACACGCACCAGAAATTGGACGCCAGTGGAAGGACAATGGGGCCATTTACATTCTTAAATCATAATGACTTTGTATTGTTGTCGAGAGTTGAGCCACATTGTCGATAAGCACGATACAATTGTAGTCACTCTACACTCTCTTTTTCTCTCTCTCTCTATCAAGGTTGAACGAGAAATTGCCATAATGAAACTAATCGATCATCCACATGTCCTGGGCCTAAGTGATGTGTACGAGAACAAAAAGTATTTATATCTTATATTGGAGCATGTCTCGGGTGGCGAACTTTTCGATTATCTGGTGAAAAAGGGACGACTAACGCCCAAGGAGGCGCGCAAATTCTTTAGGCAAATCATTTCTGCACTGGATTTTTGTCACTCACATTCGATTTGGTAAGCCACAGACACGGGGGTGGGAGGGAGAGCCACCCACTTTAAATGTCATTCATCTTTAACACATTTCTTTTTATATATTTCTGTGCAGTCATCGTGACTTGAAGCCGGAGAACTTGCTGCTGGATGAGAAGAATAATATTAAGATAGCGGATTTTGGTATGGCCTCGCTGCAACCAGCTGGCAGTATGCTGGAAACTTCTTGCGGCTCACCGCACTATGCGTGCCCAGAGGTTATAAGGGTAAGTCGATGGGAATCTCGGTTGAAAAATGGTTATAAAATTGGTTTCCTTTTCCCCCGGTTGATTTCGCTTCTTTGTTTGGCTAAACATCTATCAAAGCTTTATTTTTTTTTTTGTGCACAATTTTCACCAAAATGCGTGCACTGTGAGAAATTTTGTACAGAAAAAGTACAAGTATTTCACTTTTAGGTATTTTTTCATGATATTCTATGAAAGATTGCCTTAAATTGTTCTTCTTTCGCAAATTGTATAATTTATGAATAATAACCCCAGCTCCTACAACAGACTTGCAATATTTTGTCAAAATCGGACTACTATATCCAATGACTGCCATAGAACCCATCGATGGGAAAGTCTAAGTGAAAAACAAAGTTATGTAGGGTTATTGGTTCAGGTGTTATGGCTTTTAACGTGGACTCTAGGGTGCACTTTTTGAGGACCACATTTCAATTAGGGGAGGGCGCCTCCTTAACATATTCCTTTTGTTTTATAGATAAAAAATGTCAAGCAAAAATACAAAATTCTAGTTACAGCGAGGCAAAAAAAAGCTGGAACTTTAAATTACCCATACGCCACGTAAGCTACAATACATCGAAATTTTCAACAAAGACATCTATGCTATGCATCTATGTTACGGATTGTCAATCTTTCAAAGTCCGGCAAACTATTTGATAACAAAATTCCCCAGTTCTATACAGGGTGCGCCATATAAAGTGTCGGTATGGCAACACTGAATAAATATAAAAACAAACAACCGATTGCTATATGTTGATCTTGTTCCTTTAATTTGGTCCTGTACAATTTATTTCGACTACTTTTTGAACACAACATCAATCAAGTGGCCGCCTTTATTGGCCACAACAAGATGTGCCCTTTTTGCGGCATTTTCCATCACTTTTTCGAGCGTCTCAGTCGATAAAGTGGCGATTTCGGCACGAATGTTGGCCTTAAGCTCTTCAATGGTCTGTGGGTCGCTGGCGTAAACCTTGCTTTTTAAATAGCCCCACAAAAAGAAGTCTGGGGCGGTCAAATCTGGAGATCTGGGTGGCCAGTCAATATCGTTTCTTTTTGATACCAGGCGTCCAGGTCTCTTTTTGGTCGTGTAAAGGTATTTCATGGATGCGGTGTGGATTTTCCGTGCCCCATATGCGACAATTTTGATTATTAACACCACCAGAAAGCGTGAAATTGGCCTCATCGGTCATCAAAATTTGTTAGCACAATTGAACGATTATTTTCGATGAACAGCGTCACTATTTCGGCACGTTGTTTTGGTGTGAAGCGTTCCATGGTCAAAATTGTACTAGATTAATGTTTCCAAAACATGTCTAACAAAAGCAGTCGGTTGGTAAATGTCAAAGTTATTCAGTGTTGCCATACCGACACTTTATATGGCGCACCCTGTACAAAAATGGATAATTAATGTAATGCATTCTGGGTTGACCGTTTCAGTCCTGGTGATAATGTCAGAGAGGCTGACTTGTAAAAGGGCTGTACCATCTCTACTCTTATCTTTAGGATCCAAAGAACAATTATTTCAGACTGGTCTCTCAAGCAAAAGAACATAATCAGTAACTTGGTCTCTCTCAGAAAGAGGGAGTTTGATTGCAGCCTATCGACTCATATGAAATTCTGAGCCTTGCTTTGAAACTAGCAGCGGTCTGGTCTTAAAAAAGTTTTTACGAATATTCAAGCTTTACTATTGAAACGATGTTCCTACTCTTAGGCAGAAATTGAACATTACACCTCAGAGAATTGTATTCAAACTGTCTATGAAAATACTTAAAATAATAAAATAAAAGTTTCTCATTGAATGAAATGGACACTATTGAATGAATTGGTGTCTTTCATTGGTGCATTTTATGCAGCTTCCTTTTTTTAGGCTGCTGTCAAACAATCATTGTCGTAACCATAGCCAGAGCCACCTCTATAATCTACTGAGTATGCAGCGTAGGTTGAAGCTCGTATGGCTTGCACATGGCAATTTTATTTGGTATCTTCCCTTATGTTTCCAAAATATAGGTTAAATCAGAGTATTCTTATAAAAGTAGCAAAAATTGAGTTTGAAATCAAAGCCAGTTCCAAAAATATAATAAAATCAAAGACAACACTGCGTATGAGTAACATCAAAAGTTTTTGAGCCTATTTGCGCTCATTAAAGCTTAACACTCTTAGCTTTTTTGTGCCAAAGACACACAGAGTATGCTAAGTTTGTGCAAAAGTATGTAACAGCCAGATAGAATCATTTAGTATATTATTTAGTATATAGTATATATATTCATGATCAGCATCAACAGAAAGAGTCAATATAGCCATATCAGATCTTAGAGATGGTAAGAAATAGTGGATTGCCATGTATGGGCCACTTGCTTTTCATACTTGTAGGCAGAACAAGTTTATTTTTAATTTTTGCCACTTTTTATACTGTGCATACACTTTCGTTGAACAACTTTCTTAGTTGTTTTCTCGTTAAATATACACCATAAACCTGTGAATCAAACGGCCTGTTCTTAACCGTTTTGGAACTGCATTTTAATAGTCGGATTTTTGGTATAATGCTTAAGCTTGTCTTATCTTATTTTGTCTTGTATTAGCTATCTTCAGTGTTTGGCGGGTCGATAATTATTCGATTAATGCGACCCGCTCCAATATTTAGTCGATTTTTAACTTAACCTTTATCTTTATCTGCCTACCTTTCTAATGATACTTAGCGAGTTTTTAGAAATATTTTAATGGTACATAAAAATCTATAACTCACTCTTTCTTTCTACCAAATTGCCTGTACTGTCAGTTGTCACATTTTGGCTGAGTGTATGCCGCCACCAAATGTGTCCGTCCGTATAATGTCCCCATGCAAATGTCATCTTTTGCCTTCTATGCAAATGCGTATTCCTTGCCATCATCCTTGTCATGTGCGCATGTGATTTTTGAAACTCCCGATGTAGAAGCTCCACTACACTCACGTACAACCACCCGGCGTTTCCCTTTGGCGTGTAATAAATTCATAAGCAGAATTTTAAAAAAAATATATTTTCGTTTCGCACTGCAGTTTTAACTCATCTCTCCGGTTCTCCGGTTGGTTATAAATCTGCTGCGCTGCTACGTGATGCCTTATAAATATTCAACACTCAGCGTTCTTTCAGGGATTTCTGCTTATAATTGATGTCTGACGCATAAGTCTTCCACTTCCACACACTTCCGTTTGATATTGGAAACCTGGAAGGCACAAAAAAAAACCACTCAATCACTTAAGTGGTCGTTTATCAATCTCAGAGTAGAGCGTTTATGGGGGAGAGGGCAGGTTAAAGGGTTAAGATTACAACAGAAATATTGTATTGCAGTTAATCGAGTGTGAATTGTACAGGCTTTGTAAATTGCCAATCAGCCGAGGGTAGCTAAAGGATTCTCAATTGGAAATGGATTGATAGGCTTTAAAGTCAGTGGCAACCTTCGCCTTTTCAACTGTCAACTCTAACCTACCACAATCTTTAATTTGAAATGCGAATTACATATCTCAGGCATTCTGTGTATGCGTGTGCCACAATAATTATTGTTGCTACCTTCAGCTGGCTGCCACACTCGTGGGCAACAAACTGTAAGTCATTGTGCCATTTACCTGCCAAGTCAATAACCGTCCACGTCCACTCTCGGAGCTCTTGGCATGTGATGGACACCAAATGGGCTAGCTGAGTGTACTAGCTGCAGAAATGTGCTGATTCTTGCCTCTTCTTCAATTTTTGTTTAAATATAAACTAATGTTTTGAATTGAATTTAGAATTTTCCCTTTCTTGTTATCTTTTTGCAAGGGTGAGAAATATGATGGCCGCAAGGCGGATGTCTGGTCATGTGGCGTCATTCTGTACGCCCTGCTGGTGGGTGCATTGCCCTTCGATGATGACAATTTACGACAATTGCTGGAGAAAGTTAAACGTGGCGTCTTTCACATACCACACTTTGTGCCCCCCGACTGCCAGAGTTTATTACGTGGCATGATTGAAGTGAATCCGGATAGGCGTCTAACGGTGAGCGATACAAACGACTCTACTCTGCTGACCTTTGCTCAATTCAATTTGTTTTCCTCTTCATTTGTGTGCCCCCTCAGCTTGCTGAAATAAATCGCCATCCCTGGGTGACAGCCGGTGGCAAAGGTGAACTGGAACTGGAATTGCCAATGATGGAGGTGGTCCAAACACATGTTATACCCACAGCCACGGCAGTGGATCCAGATGTTTTAAATGCCATTTGCTCGCTGGGTTGTTTCAAGGAGAAGGAGAAACTTATACAGGAGTTGCTGAGTGCGAGGTGAGGGGGCTATTAACACATGATTTGATCATGAAGAGACCCTAGGACTACAAACAATTGGAAGGTCGTCTCAAGTAGTTGCGCTATCCTTTACGCTTATGTCAAAGATACTGTTTATACAATATAAGTTATAGATTTGGGACCTAAAAGTATGCACCAGTATTTACAAAAATCATATAGCCAGATGTGGTGCAGCCGGTAGTGTGTGTGCATCTAGTGAATAAGTGATTTCTTTTAAAACTTACACACCCGGTCACCTTCGCATACTATTGGCCTAAGGTTTGAAGTTAAACCTTCTTAAAACGCTCCATTCTAATCGAATAATCAATAAATCTTTAAATTCTCCTTTTTTCAGTCACAATACAGAGAAAGTGATCTATTTCCTTCTGCTGGAAAGAAAGCGTAGACGACCTGCCCTGGAAGATGATGATGAAATAGCCCAAAAATCACGCAGCGAACTGGATGCCGTAGATCCGCCCAGAAAACGCTTGGATACATGTCGCATTAATGGCACCAATGCGCCCAGCTATGGACAGATCTCAGAGGGTTCACCTCTGACGCCGCGTAGACAGGCCTTCAAGTGGGTAGCCCTTTAACTGCCGTTTTCCTAGGGATTAACTCATCTCGTATTCATTTCCATTGCAGTTTCCGTTCGTACAGCAGTACACGAAATCATCAACGACGCTCACCCACTACAGTCTCCTCGTCGGTGCGAAGTTCTTCATATCACAGTCCCACACGTTGTAATTCACCCATGAGCTCAGCCCAACAGCAGGCGAATGCCATATCGCGACCCTCATCGCCAGCGGCGGGCACGCGACACTCTCAATATGGAGATCGCGAACGTTCGGGTTCAGTGCATCATACCTCAGTTAGTCGCACACCCTCACACAGTTCCCAGAAGAGCATTGAAGGGGATGTGGTGGTGGTAAGGGAGCCACGTCTGGAACGACGCGAATCAACGCGCCAGGATAGAAATGCTGGTGGAGGCGGCAGCTCCGGACGGGAACGCGGTGATTGTGTGGGTATGCCACCCGGTAGTCCAGGTGGCAATTCAAGCAGCTCGCAAGCGGCCTCACCATCAGTTCATCATCGTGCCAACTCAGGTCCGACAATTGCCATTAGTATGTTCCACGATCCAGAGTCGAATAGTGGTGTGTGCATGCCCCGTAGACCCTTTGTGGTACAGCTGAAGAGCTCGACTCGATGCTAACAATGTGTCTTGTTTCTCTCCCGACAGTTGTGAATCCCAATGGTTCTCCTATTATGAACAACAGCAGTCCGGGCATGCCGGGCTCGCCGTGCAACAGTCCTGGAGGACAACTGTGGAAGACTCGCCTGACCAATATTAAAAACAGTTTTCTGGGCAGTCCGCGTTTTCATCGCAGAAAAATGCAGGGTAGGTACTCGAAACGGTTTAGCTTGGAGGGAAATTTACCATCTGTTTCACAGTTTCGGCGGATGAGGTACATCTGACGCCCGAATCCTCGCCAGAGCTGACAAAGCGTTCTTGGTTTGGTAATTTGATAACCACCGAGAAGGATGAAACTTTTACCATATTGGTTAAGGGCAAACCCATTGCCACAGTTAAAGCGCATTTGATTCATGCATTTCTATCGGTAAGTCTTGATAAAGCAAAGTCCTTGCCTTCCAATCCAAGACTAATCTCTTTGTGTTACCAGATGGCTGAACTTTCTCATAGTGTGGTGTCACCCACCTCGTTTCGGGTGGAGTACAAACGTAATGGCAATGGGCCTGTTATGTTTCAACGACATGTCAAGTTTCAGGTAAGAATTTAGAGCATCCATCTGGACATGAGCTTCATTCTTGAGAAACTGTTGCTGTTTCCCTTTCAGGTGGATATCAGTGCCATTTGCAAGCAAGGTGATATAGCAGATATGCTGTTTGCTTTAACTTTCACTCTACTATCAGGTAGGTTTATTAACTGAACCTTCTCTAATATGTAAATAAAATATGCTTTGATTGTACTATTTTCTTTTTAGGAAACATTCGTCGTTTTCGTCGCATTTGTGAGCACATTCAATCCCAGGTGTGTTCAAAGCGATTTCCTGGTCCCAGTAGTCCGCCTACGGTAACAACTGTGACACAGGCGGTATCAGAGAGTTCATCATGCGGTTCTGTTTCCAGCGAACGATTGTCCTATAAAAGACAAGTGGTGAGTCCTTGACTAGTTCAGAGAGCATAATATTAATTTTGATTTCTTTTAGATTGAAAACGATTTGGAGAACGATTCAATCTTCTCCTATAAATCGGGCAATGGTAGACGAGCCTCAACCACGAATAATAATAATGCCAATCCGGTGGATATACCAGGCAGTCCCATAGCTGTGCGGTCGAAGTAAGTTGGTGTACTTAAGCAGTGGAGTTGCTTATGGTTTAATAACTGGGCTCTTCTCAGAGAAACAGACAGTAGACTGGTTCTTGTATGAACTGGATGTACATAGAATTGCATTTACAGCCTTAAAGTTACCAGGCGACCTTTTCTCAATCTCTTGGCTTGTGTGCTTTTAGTTTTAGCACAAGAGAAATGGACCTACAGCTTAACGCTGGATTCGATTGGCATAGTTAGAACTTCAATGCTTAAGTCAATAGCTTGTGAAGGTGACCGGGTGTGTAAGTGTAGGAAAGTAAATCTTTTATATTAGAAGTACTCAGGCAGAGTGCTTTTTTGCGAATTAGGTTCATAAAATCTGGTATAATATTTCCAATTCCCTTGTCTGCTCTGACTTAAATGCAGTGAAGGGGATGGGACCTCGCACCTGGTTGTCACATCTCCCGATCACTCTGGCCAAGATACTCACTCAAAAGAACTTTCCAACTCCTACACTTTAGAAAGAACAGGATAAGAACTATGGTAGGAGTCATAACGGGGCACTGAACCATTGGTCAAATGGCCACCAGGATGCGCTTGTCCCACCATGACTTCTGTCGTAGTTGTGGGAATGAGAAGGAAATATAAAGCATCCAACAACTTCTATGCGACTGCCCTGCACTTCTTAGGAAACGCACCCAATATCTGGGTAAACCATTCTTTGCCCCTAGAAGACCTGGACTCTTTTTGTGGAAAAAGAGATTGCTTAGAACCTGACCGCCAATTCCCACTACCTTCCAGACCCCACTCCTTGATTAGGCATCAGAATGGGCTAATAGGCCACTGGGTGATCTCGGCCTCGGCAGCCCATTTGACCTAACCTACCCTAAAGCACTAGTTGATAAGATCTACCCGGAAGGGTAATTGGCTACTCACTTCAAAGCTGACGCTGTGAAATTTGAACACTTTAAAACTGACTTACTAATCGACAAATATGTACTTCCTTACTAACTTTTCCCCACCTTCCGAATTCCAGCTCGGAGACCGCTGAGCATGAGCGCAATCGTGAGCTGCAGAGTGAGCGTCAGGCGACAACGATGTCCGGTAGTGCAATCGCATGAGAATTATTTCTCTGATTTAGTTACATTTTTCTCAAGGATATTTGTTTTGATCAAAAACATTACCGAAACTACAACCCAAGTACTTTAAACTGAACAGAATTAAATAAGCCTGTAACTCAAACAGTATTTTTTCTAAATACAATACAAAACCAAAAAAAAAAAAACCAAAGCAAAAACTAACCAGAATTTGTCACCCCCTCTAAAATAATAAAAAGCAATAATAGTGGAATTTATATTAAAATAAAACTGCTACCAGCTACTCTAGCTTTTGTTACCTTATACCTAATTTCTACACTTAAAATTTGTTTAAGGACATTGTTGCCGCCGCGCCTGAAAAAGCTTGTAAAAAAAAACACAAAAATACATACAAAAATACGGAAAAACGAAAGAATGTTTCTTTTCCACTTTAAGCTAGGCTTTGCTAACTGTATAGAGATGTGTATAAAGGATCTTTGCACTGAACTTTGACTAAAGGAAAAAACCTAAACAACTTTTTGCATATACTTAGCGTTGCTGTTTTTCTAACAAACCAAAAATTGGATAATGAAAACTAAAAACTATTTTGCTAATCATTAAACAAACAAACAAAAAAAGTAAGAAAACCAAAACTATTTTTCCTAAAAAATAACAACTTCAAACATGTCTGCATGACGATCAAAAAAGTGTTGTGTGTTAGAGGCAAACCAGAAAGAAATGTATAAACAAAAAACTATATATATATATATTTTGCAGGATTGTGAAAAGCTTTCGAAGGGTAAGGAGAGTATGAAACCAAACTGAATGGTTTAAATTGCTGAGTTGTCTAAGTAAAATTACAATTTTTATTCAATTTTTTTGTATTGGAACCTAACATAAACGAAAAAAAAAACACTCGATAAGCTGTCCAATAAGCACAAATCATTTCTACTCTTTCTTTCCATTTATACGATAATTTGCAACTAAAAGACTTGGAAAACAAAATGTAAAACGAAAAAAATCCACACTTAAATAAAACAAAAAGAAAAACCGTCCATTTTCCAGCCTAGGAAGGCCACTCAGCAATTTGAACAATTTAAAAAGGGAATTAGAACCAGTGTAAAATGTATGTAAAAAAACAACAAAACTGTGTGTATGACAGCAATATCAAAAAAAGGTAATCTATAAAAGAGTTAAAGCTTCGAAAACCAACAAAATCGTATGAAAATAAATATATATAAATAAAATTATAAACCTATTTAAATACTGTGAAAAAAACAAAAATTACTTGAAAATACTTAACATGCAATAATAAGGAAATGAAATTACTTTTTAGCCTAAACTGCAGTATTTAACACTCATCGTAAAATGCATTCAATACGAAATCATATATTCAAAATTAAGCTCACCGAAATTCAAGAAGAATCATATATTTATTATATACACACACACAAACACACACATAAACCGTACATATATCATATATATATATATATATTATATATATTTATAACTTGAAACTTTATATACATTCGATATTTATGACATTTTACCATCATATACATACATACAAACGAAAGTCCCTTACCCATCATATACATATTACATTCAAACATTCATACAAGCATTTACATACATCTCTATATATATATATATCTATATACATCACCTACACCTCTATACATGCCGTATATATTTACATACAACTTGCATACAAATCAGTTGGGGAAAGACTGCGTTTCAGGAAAGGCTTTACATTAAACCAGCAATTAAATGCATAATATTTGAATTACAGATTCCGTCAATCACGTTAAGTGATTATCTTTTCACTTAACGATATTTAAGGTTGACATTCTGGAGATTAATTGTTTAAAAATTCTACAGCTCCGAAATTCTAATTGTAGATTCACTTGCGAAAGAGCAGATTTATAATACCAACAAACCAACAGCGAGTTTTAAGCTCAAACTATAAAGTTCTGAAACACTATAAAACCGGCTCAATCTGGTTGCCTGCACAATTTCAAAGATATGGCTCTGAAGCCCTTTTTGAACGTTTTAGCTAAATTGGTTCGAAACCTTTTAAAATTCATAGCTCAAATAATAAAACTGTAAACCACTTTTGAACCGATTCCATCTGGTGCAGAACGAGCTAAGGGAAACCATAGAAAATCTTTAATGCCCCCTAAAAACTAAAACTTCACGAGGAACTTGCACTCTTGCCCTTTTTTTCAGGCAATCTAAGGTTCAGTCTAGTATCAAAAGACCTTAACTTTCCATAGATTTCTTACATTAAACAATCACCAATTGATATTCATTGTCAAAAACGATAACTTCCAAGTCGATTCAAATTTCTGAACCCTTTCTGAAATCAGTTTTCTTTCCCCTGGTGAAAAAGTGTTACATGCATTTATAAACCGAGTAAAAAAAAAATTGTTAATTTTGTATCATAACATATATAAAAACAGCTAACTATAAAAAAACCTGCATTTGAAATGTAAAAATCATATTTTTGACATGTCCTTAAAGCTTACTAAACGAAACATACTATAAACCATAACAAAAACCCCAAATGAAATCCTGCAAATTGATAATGCTTTATAAATACCTAAAACAAATAAATAATAATACCAACTAATACTCCAAAATGCTGCATTAAGCCACGCCTACCTTTTTGCCTAAACTAGCAAAAACAAAAAAGAACATAACTTTTTGTCATAATCAACCACCAACCTACCTAACTCATTTTTACCAACAAACAACCGAAATTGCTTCACCCAAATGAATAATTTGAGAGCCGCCATAATTTGATATGCAACGTATACATATTTCTATATATATATACATATATATAGTGAATATATATCTTTACATACATATATAGTGCTATATATATATACAAATACACAACACTAAAGCTGAAAACCGCTTGAATTGAATATGAATTTAGCCCGTAATGTTGTGTATGGTAACTAACTAGTATGATCTAAGGTCAGCTTCATCTGTTCAGTTGTTTTTCATCATTTTGCAAAATGAAATTTTAGCCTTAAGTTGACAAACAAAATGCATTAAGCGCTTGATTTTTTTGTAAATTTATGTTTAAGTCCCTGTGGAGGAAAAGTGTCTGAAAAAAAACCAAGAAGGAGTTGAGAAGGAGAGAAAGTAGAAAGCAGCATACGAAAACAAATGAAATGATGCGCATCTGTTATTAGGTTAAAAGAATTATTGATATTGTTTGCAAACAAAATGTGTGAAATATATATAATTAAATAATGAAGAAAGAAAACAAAACAACAAAAACAAAAACTACAACCTAGCATAAACAAATACAAAAACAAAACAAAAAATGAACCACAAAAAACCAGAAAAACCAAATTGTAACTGCAATTTAAAAATAAATTAAATATTTCAAATAATGAAAGCAATGAGGCAATTATTGGGAGATTTGGGTGCAAGAAAGGTAAAAAGTTGGAGGTATTTTGTATTTTTATTGTCAATGGAATCGACAGAAAGGTAAGAAAATGAAATTGATATAAATGTTTTTTTCTCGAATTTGCATAATCTCTGCTTATGTCAGTCTTATAGTTCTTCTTAATATTTTCAATATTTCTGTCCCTTTCATTCCATCTAATTTGTCCCTTACCTTGTCCCTCATTCACATTTTTTCCGCATTTTTTACTCTTATCCAGCGGTGGGCACCTAAAGAAAATCACGGCATCTGCAAAAGGAAATGGGTCATTAGGCATTTCTTTTTAGATTAAAAGCCAGCTAGGATATGGATGGCCTATTTTATGAATAAAATGCTGGTTTTCCTGAACAATTACATAAAAAGTTACCACAATGGTTGATGCCCCCACTAGGTTAGTGAATTGTGTGCACCGGTTGTGGTCTACACTACTATATATGGTTGCAGCTGCGAGTTGGTTGTTGTCCATGATTAAAATATCCCTTTGCGTTTTGCTCTTTGTTGGCCATATCAAAGACGCTAGAGTCTAGACTCTAAGCCAATAAACTTGCTGAAAATCGCTGGTTCACATTGAAATTTCCTCTTAAAAATCAATTGGCTAACCTTTTAAGTCTAGTATTACCGCTTTACTTTGAGCGTGGGAGATGAAAAAGAAAACCAAATGTCCCTTGCAACTGAAGACCATAAAATTGTTCTTTCTTTTCATCATCAAAAAGTTGTGGTTCAATGTTTTTTGATTTGAAATTATTATAGACAAAATGTTGTATTTTTTAAAATTATTTTTGAATTTTAAATCAAAAGAGAAAATACTCTATATATAGTTTGCATTATATTGCATATCTTAAACGACAAGAAAAAGAAAATAAACTGCATGTTCCACCCCCATAATCAGCTGTTTGGGGCTCTCGCTCTCTCTCTCTCTGTTTGCCACAGCTGTTAAAGCTTTTGCCAAAGCTTTCTTGGGAAGCGAGAGGACCTGCTGTCAGCTTTTGTCGGGTTTCCGAAAATAAAAAGCTACTGCAACATTAGGAAAAGCAATCGGCGCACTACAGTTTTTCGTTTCGGTCCGAATGGAAAATGCGTGCCAAACTGCATGAAAAGGAAAACTTGGTCATTTCAGTGTTCAGTTCGGGTCGGGTTTGCAATTCAACAGCACAGCGCAAAGCGTAAACGGAAAACGTCGAGGAAAATTTATTCAAATAAAAAAAAAGAAAGAGAACACTCAAATATATTATAACTTAGTATAGTATCCGCCGCCTTCGCTTCTACGAGAAGTAGTAAATGCCAAAAAAAAAAGTAAGGAGGAAAATGATGAAAATATAATAAAAAGAAAGTGCCACAAAAATCGAGTCATAAGAAAGTGTGCGGAGTCAATGTGATTCTGCGGGAGGCCACAACGTAAAAAATGAAATGGAAATTTGTGTTTTGAATTTTTAACGTGCTTTGTATTATTTTTGTTGATGGGAAACTTCATGCAGTTGCTGCCACTGCCGCTGCTGCTGTTGCCTTTCGAGTGCAGTGAGTGAGTTATGTAAAAGCGCTTCTTGAATTGGGGGAAGGGGGGACTTTAGGTTTTCCCTTTCTTTTTTATTTTTTGGTGGAGTGTGTGAGAATGTGTGGGGCAACAACAACAACAACTAGACATTAGACAGCTTTATATTATGGGACAACGGACTTTATTTTACTGAAACTGATACTTAAAATTGTAAACATTAACAAAATTAGAAATTATTTTCCAATATTTTTTCTTAAATAAAAATAAATTTGAAATAGTTTATATGTTCAATCACCCATTGGACTTTGCTGTTAACTTTACTTCTGCAGAAGTTTTGTAGTTTTATGTTTAAGTATTTGGTGCAATACAAGTTTAAAATTAAAAATGTTTTGTGTAATTTAATCTGAGAATCGCTTTGTATTTATAAAAGTTATTATTGGTTTTTTTATACTCTGTCCCAAAGGTAAACAGAGTATATTAAGCTTGTTGAAAAGTTTGTAATAGCTCGAAGTAAGCATCTCCGACCCCATAAAGTATATATTCTTGAATAAACAGATCTTAGAAATGGTAAGAGATAGAGGTTTGACAGGTGTGGGACAAAAATTTCTTATACTTGCAGGCATATTATGCTTATGTTCAATTTTCGCCACGCACCCCACCGACCCCGAAATTTGGAAAATAAGTAACATCTCCCACAATTTTGTAGATAGAAAATTCGTACCTTTTGCACATATTTGGTAGTCTATATTATTCATCGATCCACCGAAAGAAATGGTAAAGATCGAATGAATTATAGTCCATATAATAGGCCAAAGGCTTCATGGGCTGAAATTTTGTATGATAAGTACAAACTTTGAGTAGATACAGAGGGCTTCTTAACCGACTGTTTTACTTGTTTTCTAAAGCGATTTTTATGAAATGTTGACAGAAAAATTAGAAGTATCTTTCTTAAGTTGGCAATCCGCTTTGAAATTGGTTTGAAACCCGGCTTAATAGTAGCTCAAAGCAAAAATACTTAAAGGCAATGGCAAGTATTTGATTTCTTGTGAAAAGTTAGATATTTTTCTGGTCCAGAACTGGCTTTTCGAACCGGCTCAAACGTTCCGAACCAGTTGGAAACGGTCTAAGGGCTTATATCAGAAATTCTGAATTTGAAATTGGCTATTGGTTAATACCAGAGCTGCAAACCGGTTTTCAACCAAACCGCTTTCAGATTACTGTGAACCGAACCTTGAACCGAACCTCTTAAGGTATTAAAGCTGAACCTGAACCCGTTCCGAACCCAAAATTTCGGTTCGGTTCAACAAAAATGAAAGATTTAAACTATTTCCCAGTGACTTCTTCTGTTATCCTGATGGAATTATCCACTTTACTGTGGAAACACTTTTCGTATGTGGACTACGAAATTGCATTTTACTTTAAGGGCTGAATCCAGAACTTCGATGTTTTTATTTCGTCACAATACTTTATATAAGTAGAAACACTTAGTCATTGCTTTGATGGTCATGAGTTGTATGAAAGTGTTTCTATTTATATTAAGTATTGTGAAATCCCATCCCAACACAAAATCGAGACAATTCCCTAACAGTTTATGTCGGTTTTAGGTCGACTACTATATAAACGTGTATAAAGCTTGGCTGAACCAAGGTTCGAACCAAAACCTTGGCCCAAAAACCTTGAACCTCCAAATTCTGAACCTGAACCATTGGTAAATTTTGGTTCGAACCCGCGAGCTGGAGATGCAAAACATTTTTGGGTTTGCAGCCCTGGTTAATACAATGTGAGATACATTCCGAGTTCTAAGCCAAGCCAAGATCAAGTGGATTCAGAGCCATTTCTCACAAATTACTAAACCTTCGTACTCTAAACTTATTGATTTAGTTGGAAATATAAATATTCCAATCATTCAAATTGGTTCTCAACCGGCTTCATTTCGAAATCAACGAAACGAACCGAAAACCACAAAAAAAAATATGTCGGTTCGGCACATTTCAATGCCGAGTCGCTTAACTATCAGCACATAAATTTAGATAGGATACTAAAACTATTTTTCTGAATTTCTTTTAGTGAAAAGCCCAGTACGTATTTCTATCATTCGATTCAGCAATCCGACATATCTTGTCAAACAATCCCATCGAATATTAGACTAATCTCGAAATAAAATCCTTTTAGACGAAGATTGAATATGCGGTTTTTGGAAATATGTTGAAGCTGTTAATTTTTTTTTACTAGGAATTCAGTTTCGTAAGTCATAAAATTCGGACGAACCGTACCGGCGGCTTACAAAATGTGTGAAACACTCAACTGAACCAGTCCTTATATCCAAATAGCTTGCACACCTGCTTTATTCTGTTGTGAAACAAACTGGACCGATTGTGCTTAGTTTTTCCTGTATTTGATGTGTGCAGAGCGTAGTGAAAATGTGATTTAAGTTTTTTTTTTACGAACCTGCTAAGCTAAGAACTAAACGAACAATTTGTATATTTTCCAAAAATTAAACTACTGCATATAAAACTTAATTATCAGAATAATTGTCAGAACGAAAATAGAACACTTAAAGCTAAAGAATAATGACCAAGTTAATGCAGTAAATATAAAAAATGTAGCTTCTGCGATAGTCAAAAGTGACTAAACTAATAAGTCTTCTCTATGTATATTTCAAGTCAGAGAATAAACCACAATTGACTTGGCGCTTGGTAATAAAATATTATTGTTTTATGCATTTTCTTTTTAATGTATCTCATTCATAAATGAACCATTTTTGGCTACTTCCTATATTTCGCACTTGCTTACACAAAATTGCGCAGAGCTCAAGCGAAACGTACTTGTGTGTTCTGTTTTGAGTGTGTGCCTCAATGAACTATTTTTATTTTTCTTTATGCACTTGATTATTGCCTGGCTAAATAGCTCGTTATGCCAAAAAAAAAAGGCAACAAAAATAATTACAAAAATAATAATATCTATTCAAATTCACCTTAAAATTTTCAAGTGCAAAATGCATTAAATGTAAATGTTTAAAAATTTATGAACTGCAGTTTGTTAACTTGTTTTTCAAATCGTTCTTCCCCAAATTGATCTTATCACTTCTGGTGCACCTGAATGCCTGTGGCCTGGCAACCAAACCAAATCGTGTGAAAGCGAACACAAACATTTTCTCACGCTCTTCAAAATTGTACACGAAATGTTGTTTGGTAAAAATAAATGCGAAATAGCTGAGCAAAGCAAAAACCGAGTGAAAATGCAAAAGACAATTTAATTGAATTTCATGTAATGTTTCGTATTTTATTTGGCTGTTTACCCAGTTGATATTACTTAACCCAGGCATCCGGAAAATGTTGTCTAGCGGCCAATAAGCCGCAAAGTATGCAGCACGTCTCGGGCTGGGGCTAGTTCTAAGGACTCCACCCCAGAGCACGCAATGGGTCACAGTGTGACTCATAATACTCTGATGATTGACTGGCTGACTGACGGACTGGCGCCTAAAAAAAAAAAGCTCTCTCTCTCTGTGACTTTGACTTTGCGTGTAGTTGGTAATTTAAGTAAATGTGGGTCGCTGCCTCCAACCTGCCTGCGTATCCTTGCTGCGGTAACGCGATTTACTTTTGACTAAAACACGCGCTTGGGCCTGGACTGTCGTCTTGTCATTGTCAGCGACCTCCCCCAAACCTTAAGACATAAATTCAATTTCTTAGCTGTTGTTCGACGTGACAAGTCTCTGTCCACCCCCCTCTCCACCCTCTCAACCTTTATCCACCTACCTCGATTCTGTTGTTATATTTGATAGCCACCTTTGCCATGTTTCTCGCGTTCGGTGTTATTTTTTTTTTGCCTGGTTCTTGGCTTGCATTGGCTGCACCTTGACACTAATATTGAGCAAAAAGAAATACAAAAATGCAACTAAAAATAGTCATAGAGAGACCGCTAAAAGCAAATTGCCACGGGGATTCTCCCCATACAGCTACTCAACAGACACTTGTCTCTTTTATGGCTCAGAGGATGGATGGATGCGGGGCAGGCAGGGGAGGGGCGGCTTTGGCTAGATTATAAATGATACTGATTGGCCGTCTGTTTCGGTTACAATGTACGAATAATGTTTTTCCGAATCTTATATTGAATTATATTACCATTATAAGGTGGCAATGAGTTTCCGGTTGAATGGGTTGCTTTGTTTGGTAGAGACGCTGGAATATAAATGGGTTTAAGAAAAATTCGATTGGAACGCACTTAGATCATCGGCCGGGTATGGGTATAACTGGCCCTGTGTGTAAAAAGTTCCTAAACAGTTAAATAAAGCTTTGGGCCAGATAATATTCGGTAAGATTTGTTGGCTGCTAAGATGCAACTTTGAGGGAGAGAGTAAAATATCCAAGTTTAACGCCAAAACTGGCTAGTTATGGATTCACAACGTGCGCCAATAGCTGGTAAAGGTGATCAGTTGTGTAATTTTAAAGAAAAAACAATAAGTGTCCCGAGGCGAAGTCGCGCTCACAACATTTTACACAGCAGGTTCACACACTACAAATGCACCACAACAGTTTAAACAAAGAATTAAATGCAAGCTCGGTAGATTACGACTACGAGAGGAGAAGTAAGGCAAAGCTGGAATAATCAAATGGCAATACCAAATATCTTACTTAATTAGACCAACAAAACTTAATTCGAGCAGATCCCAGATTCGCTGAATAATTGATAGAAAATGTCTTAGCCTTAAAGTGTGCCGTTTCGGTTCGTTATTTTGGGTTTTACCAACCAGACCCAGAACCGAACCTTTCATATTGTTAAGCTACTGAACCTTGGCCCCAGCCGGAACCTGGAGAAAGGTTCAGCTAGCAAAATTTCATTGTTTAGTTTTATATAGAATTTTAACAGCCATCAAAGCCTTGGTGCAGAAGGGTAAGAATAATATCTAAAACGAATGAGGTCTGTTCGGGTTTTGACTTACTTTTTTAACTCCTCCAGACGCTTTCTTCTCAACAAATACATGTCATATTCTTTTATCAACCATAAACCCAGCCTTGAAACAATATAACTAGCGAGAACGGTTCAAGAATTATACCTTAGACTTTGTCAAATGTCCAAAACCCCGAACCGAATCTTCTTCAGAATTTCAGAGGCCTCCAGGCAATACCTAGGCTTAACGGCGTTTTAACGGTTCTCCCAGCTACCTTTAACAGGTTTGCTCCCACCCGGGTCTATCTTACAATAAGTAAACAAACTTCCCAGCTGTTACACACACAAGTTTCTGCACCTTTGTGAAGTAAGCACACATTTTAGTCAAACTAACATTTTGGGCCAAATTGCTTGGCACTTACATAAGTTGGCCAGCACATTACTTACCAGAGAGACGAAAACTTTAGTCCCAAAAGTGGCGTCAAATGATCATCAAGCAAAACTTCAAAGAAAAAGCACATAAAAACACAACAAAAACCAAACAAAAACGCACAACAAAAAGCAGCGAATAAAAGTAAATCACATGACGAAACATAAAGCGTCAAAAGTTGGTCGGTTGGATAAATAAATAACAAAAATAATAAAACAAAGAAGAAGGAAACAACAACAACAACAAAAAAAAAAACAAACGTGGCTCGTATCGTGGCTCAAGGGGGAGCTACGCCCCAACGCCCAAGTTAGTGTATTTGTTGCTGCTGTTGTTGTTGTTGCCCACAAAATGTGTCGTACGTCTCGTGTTTCGTCAGGCCAAAGCGCGTCCTTGCTACTTTTGGTTAAAGCCTTAAGCGCCCCCCACACCTCAATTCACTCTCTCGCCCTCACTCTGTAGTAGCCCCCACGTTAGGCCAGCGGCAATTGCACACATAAGTTGCAACAAGCTGAACAAAACATTGTAAGGCGTTGCCAGATTGTCGACGAAACAACCAACAACAACAACAACAATTGCCCAAAGGCCAACGCTAGGTGGAGCCAGGCAAATGCCTGTGAAAAACAACGAAAACGTCGAAAAACAAGTTTCGTGCCACTGGAAATCCTGTCGCTAATTAGGTAAGTCATACAGCCTGAGGTACACTTGTGTGTGTGTAAATGTGAACGTGTGAGTAAGTGTGAGTGTGTGCGAGTTGTACTTAATTCATTTGGACACCTTAATTGTGGTATTTTACATAAGCCCAAAGGCCAAAATGGAGGGAAATCAAATAAAATATATATTTATTCTGGCATCTTTTGATTCAGCTCTTTTTAGTTTCTCAAAGTTGAGTTTGTTTGGAAATCCTTTATATTTCTGTTACCTGCAAGGGTCCCCATAAAATTTCTTCATTCCAGCTGCGTACCACACTTAAGTCATATCTTTTGTATTGCTCACTTTTAAAACTTGTTTCCTCAATGAAAACAAATTGTAACAACATTCTTGTACATGCGCTATCTGTTATGTTTTTGGCACTCGTCATCAGCATCAGACACCAAGTCGTCGCCGTCGTCTGTCTGGTGGTGCTGCCCGATAACCTTGAGCTTCCTTTCCACTTTTATTTGGCTTTTATTTGTTTTGCACGCCAAAAAATTTGAGCACAAAAATTTCTGTTGTTCTTGTGTGTGTGTGTGAGTGTGTTTGTTTTTTTTTTTTGTCGACAAATTGGCCAATGTCACAGTCAATTCGTTGAGACATATAAAAATAGCAGGGAATAAACACTATTTTTTGTACGATATTTTTCATGCAAGGCACGCTTGCATGAATGATGGTGAAGTGTACTTTGGTTTGCAAATCTTATTTTATAGCTTACAGACTTTAAACAATACATCGGGAAATAAAACTTCTTAAATTTGATCGGTTTAATGTATAGCCACTGTATTCTTTAACGTTTGGTTAGTTTAAGGTGAATTTTTTATATGTTTGAAAGTTTTAGTAAGTTTTAGTTTTAGACTTTTTTGTATTTCAACCAGAGCTCGCTAACTATGATCAATCAATTTTTATATACATACACTGAAAAAAAAATCAATCCGAAACGGGACTGAAAACAGGGTAATCCCGGATAGTCTTGATACGATCCCAAAAAAGATTGATTACACTCACAATTTATTTTTAGTCCCATAAAACTGGATCATTTTAAGCCTGCTACGGGATTACCCTGTTTTCAATAAGATTTCGGATTGATTTCAGATTTTTTTTTTCTGTGTACTTAAAAAGTGTATTATAATTTTGCCCAGAAGTTTGGAAGCCATAGAAAGAATCATCCTCGACCACATAAAGTACATGCATTCTTGATCAGCATGTCCAGCTGTCCTTCCGTCCGTCTGTTTGTTTTGCCCACGGACATAAGGCCCATATGAAAAATTTCGATCATTACTTTGATATATAACTCAGAATCTTGAAACAGCTTGAAGTGGACCATTTCGTGCGAGCCAATTGTCAGCTGAACGCGATTGTTATTATCTAAGAAGCACAGTAGCACGCATACACACTTGCTGTTCAACACACATATTTACATGTGCAAAAGACACTCTCGGTAGATTCTTATGGAAACAAAGCACCGATAAATCATAGGCGAAATGTCTTTTCGGTTCCCATTTTCATGGTGTTCTCGTTATGATACTCCGTATCAGATATCCCGTTTATACACAAAAAGCATATCATGATAAATGCCCCTAAAAGTATGCCTACTTTATTTTCTTAAATGATTATCAATTATCAACAAAAAATCAGTAATTGAGTCGGCGTCATACATAATCCACACTTTATATTCACTCAGATTGATGGACTAATTGAAGGCAATCAAAATAAATTGGTCAGAGAACTGTTAACCTGAATTAGTAACATTCATGAGCATTGCATACTTAAAAGAGCATTTATGTAGTAGTATGCCTACTTTATTACCTTAAATAATTATCAATTATCAAAAAAATCTGTAATTGAGTCGGCGTCATACATAATCCACACTTTATATTCACTCAGATTGATGGACTAATTGAAGGCAATCAAAATAAATTGGTCAGAGAACTGTTAACCTGAATTAGTAACATTCATGAGCATTGCATACTTAAAAGAGCATTTATCATGATAATTTATTGTGTATAAACAGGGTAAGAGATACACAGAGTATGTAAAGTTAGTGCAAAGGTATGTAACAGCCAGAAGGAATCGCTTCCGATCCAATAAAGTATACATATGCTTGATCAGCATCATAAGTCGATTTAGCCATGTCCGTCTTTCCGACTGAAAAAGCAGATCTCAGAGATGGTAGGAGACAGACAGATGAAGTTTATTTTCAATTTTTGCCACACCCTCTACCGCCTCAGCATTTTGAAAAATACATCTTATCTTCTGCAGTTTTATAGATATCAAAATATCAAACATACTTATCGATCTGTCAAGGAATGTTAAAGTGCATACACTTTCGTAGGTACAGATTAAATTACAATCGGGATTTACTGACTTGAGATGAGAAATCAGCTCTTAGAAGTATATAAATATCTTTACTTTTCCTCTTTATGAACTTGAAACAGTAGGCAATGATCAGGTGCGCACAACCCCTTGCCTTTATTGAATCTCATATAACATCTCCACTAATACAAAATAAAGCTTAAGCAGAGAATATATTTGTCTTCAATTTGTAAGCTTAAATAATTCAGATTTGACCTCCATTTGCAGCCAACTAAAAAAATATAAAGCTGCCACATAAGAACCCATAAATTTTTTATCTACGTGGGTGTTTTTTTTTATAATCCCCAACAATTGGCCGAGATAAGACAATGAGTGCATACGAGTGGGGGGCACATAAATCAAAATTTCCAAGCACGCACATTTTGAAGAGGGCAACAAAACACTCATCGCTTCCTTCAATAAGAACTGGGTCACTCGATGGGCTAAGCTGCTGAAATGATGCTGGGGCGAAATACATAAAAATCTACTATTACTTGTCTCGTGTTATCACATTGCAATGGTGTTCTGCCTTGACTAGCAGCCAAAATGAAAGAAAGAAATAAATAAAAATAAAAATATCATCGGAAAGCAGAGCCGGCTTTTAGGCGGCTGGCCACGCGCTCTCACACTCACACATAAATAATTAAAATGACCTCATAACGTTTCGATTTTTCCTTCGTCGTTCTTTTTAGTTTCTGTATACTGTTTTTTCGGGCGCTTTTTTAGACTTTTTGCCGCAGTCATTAATGTAATGGTCGGCATTATTTGTGAACATTCTAAGATAGCTTCGTTTCGTTTTCTTCTTTTCACACAAATATTTCCAAATGACACGCATGGCTCTTGAAAATTTTAAGTCCCGTATTAGTGGACATTATGTATACGATTTGTTCTTGGTGTCTGAATTGCTTAACAAGAATTTTTTCATCCGCTTTAATTTATTTCGGTTTTTTTTTTGTTGCTTTTTTTCCTCAAAAGTTGTCAGTGGCTAATCAATGATGCATTTGCATACTCAATTCGATTTCTCTTCATTTTATAAACCACATGGCGCTAAATTGAATTTCCCAGGTAAATTGTGGATAGCTGTAGGTAGGGCAGGAGGAGAAGCAGAAGGGGCCAGAGATTGGCACAGGTGAAATGACGTTGCAATGTTTGGCTTTCATTTTCCACTCTCTGCATGATGAGGTCATGATAAATTGTGTTCGATGATTGTCGGAAATAAATTTTCCGCCTTCCTTTAATCTACTTTTCAGTTGTGGAAAAGTGTAATTTTTGTTTTATTGATAATATTTGGCAAATGAGTCAGGGTATTTTGATTGAATATCTCTTAGTAGGACTGGAAAATTTTTAAATTGGTTATCATTATTTTCCAAAAGTTATAACAAGGAAATCAAAATATATATAATATTTTAAATTTTACGAAAAATCTTGAGTGAAACTTCGTTTGTATCAAAAAGCTGATATAATTAAACCCGTAAGGAAGATGGCAGATGGCTACTTCGTCGCCACTCAGCTCAGATCAGCTATTTGGGATTTTAACTGTGGCTTTTCGAACAGGACTCGGCCTTTACAGATTCACTTGAATTGATCCTAAATTTGTTAAAAATGCTGTAACGACAGCTATGAACCAGGGATGGCACCAAAACAAAAGGTTCGACTAGCAAAACCTAGACAAGAACCTGCAGAACAAACCTTTTGCACAATTTAAGTTTTGTTTAAAAATGAAAAGTATAAAAAAAACATTTTTATTAAAGAAAATATCAAAATCAATTCTTTTTTTTACAAGATAAAACGAATTTAAGGCATAGAGAATGCTTGCTTCCTCTTTAAAAGTATCACTAAAGTTTTTTTTGTTGTACATTTAAATCTCACAGCAGCAACACCTGTCACTTCAGGCCCATCTTGTCTCTTAACTTAATTGGTTGCCTGAACTCGAAAATCCAGTGACCAAACCCGTACCAAACTCACCACAATTTCCCTTAGCACCAATAGGGAACTTTTGCCAAATAGATTAAATTTTCTTTGCTGCACAAAAAGCAGAATGCACCGAATAGCAAGAAATGGCTAAATTGAGTGCACACATAGAATAGCCAAAGGGACGGGGCTGGGGGGACTGGGGTCCGACCACAAGTGCAGTTTTCCTGCTGGGTAGACTTTCCTTTTTACACAACTTATGACAACAAAAGCTAAAGCCAACCAAAGATTCGGCCTACGGCTGGATAGCCAAGTTAGCTGCAGTTTCTCCCGTTTTGCCGTTATTTTTGTTTCTTTGTGCCCCCAGGTCATTCCATTTGTATGCTTGATCCCAGCGTCTGTTTGTTAACCCTTAGCTGGTGGTTCAGCATATTTGCTTGCGGGCCTTTTGCCATTTCTCTTTATATTTTTGTGTTCAAGTAGTCTTGAACATTCAGTATTTAATGTATATTTCTGAGGTGTATCTAAGGGGATGTGGGTCAGCAGGGCCCACAAAAAAAAAGAATAGCATACTTTTTTGAGTTGGAGTAAGAAACACACAAAGCTCCAGTAAAGAACCTCTCCTAGCCATTTGATACCAAAAGTGGTTTTAGGCAGAGTGACACCTTATCGTCTGACTTCTTAAATCTGCCAAATAAAAAATATAAACTAACGGCTGTAATGGGACTCAATCTCACAAACTCCACGCTCTAAGGCGACTCTTTAACACCTGGGCCAAGCGGCTTTTTAAGTGCTGAAAGCTTAAACTGACATTGTGACATTCTTGATTTATTTTTAACACATATAATCTGAGAAATATCTGAACCACCAATCTCAGTCAAATACATATTTGCTCGCTAAGCAAAAAATTACGTATACGTACTGGTTACAAGTGGCTTCTCAATAACCATACCTTTCCGCTTAGCTTAGTGTCATATCACTTGCTACTTATTATGATGATGATGATGATAATGATCATCGTTATTAGATTACTTATGTATGATTACCCATCAATGTCAGCTGTTGTCATTGTTAGCACTTTTGTCTATTTGTTTCCTTATTTTTTACCCGGTTTTTTTTTTTGCTGGCTTATGTAAACCTTCAAAGCTTGTACCAAAGCCTGCCAAATAGCACCAAATGTGCGCCAATTTAGTTGCCATTTAATTTGATGGTGCAGACGATTTGGCAGGCACAAGGCAGCAGGCGAGCTTCATGAATGAATGGCCAGCCCGAGCACAATAAAAAAAAAAAAACGCTGAGCCGAGCAGCTCAAAACAAAATACAAAAAAATAGCATAAATACCCCATTGAACCGCAAAAAAAAAAGAGGAGAAGAAATAAAAGTGACCAGCGAAATAACAGGCCAAAGTGTAAGAAGAAAAGGTAAAAATAAAACACAAAGCATAACACTAGGCAACAAGGAACAGTATATTGAAAGAGATTGGTGGTAGATCTAGAGAGTTTTTGTGTGCGAATTGTAGACGAATCTGCTTGGGGAAATGGTAGATTTCGTTTAATTTTTGGGTAATTTTAGCTTAAAGTTGCTTACATTTTGTAGGCTCGTTTTATGGGGAACTCTTTGGGTCTGTATAGCCTCTTTTTGCTACTATCGTAAAGTAAATTTTCTTAGCTTTAAAACGTTGTATCTTAAATATTTCTGCGATTTTTTCAAGCGAAGATATTCCATATTGAGTACATGTGTTCAAAACTACCATGTTTTTTACCGCCCTGAAGTATGCAATACATGTTGTTGACAATTTTTTAAGAATTCAATACCAATCGCTGGCCAACTATAATGAATTTGCATAGCATACTTTCGGGCAATAGACAATTTGATATGTTGTAAACACATTGTATTCAAAATGGTATATCATCGCTTAAAAAAATAGCACAATTGTTTGGAATAGTTTGTTTTAAAGCTAAGAAGAAATACTTTACGAAAATATGAAAGAGAACTAAAACAGTAGAATGGACTTCCCAAAGGACTTGTCTAAAAAGAGTCCGTATAGGCGTTTTAAACAATTTTTTACGCGATTTTCTTTAAATCTGAAAACAGATACGGGTTTCCACAAACAACCCTTCAGCACACTAGAAAAATACAGATTTTGCTGCCTTGTGTACTCAGTCTAAAGGTGCTGAGCAATAAAAATAATTGAGAATCAAGCGGACTAAAATGAAATTGAGTGAGTATCAGACAGAGTCTGAGTAAGAGTCAGAGTTGGAGTACCATGGAGAAACAGATTCCTTTATTAAGTGTTTTTAATTGATTCGCAGTCCACTGCTTAGTGTAGGCCATTTACAATACCAAAATATCTACTGCTTTCACAAAATGTGCTCACTTTCTGAGAGTTGGCCTAACTAAATAATACCATAAAAGTCTCGAGTTCTATTCTGGTCGTTGCCCAAATGAAGACATTTTTATTTTTGTCATATTTTTGGTTGCTCTAATGAAGCAGAATTTATTGCCAAAACATTATGAACATAAACACAGTTTGCACATACTCGTCGTACATATTTTATGAGGGGGTCGCAGCAGCAAGAGAAGCCAGTAAAAGCGGCTAATGTATGCAAATGTTCAGACATCAACAAAAACAACCACCGCCAGCGACAAAAGAGGGAGAGAGAACTTTTCTAGCTTATGCCAAGAAGGCGTTTACATTTTCATTTTTTTTTTTTTTGCTTTCATTCTGGGTACATGCTGCTCCACAAAATAGGATTTGCTCTTCCTTAAAATAACTTGCAGATAAAGTGTGAAAATTGCTTTTGAATATGCTTTTGATGCATGCTTGTTTGGCCATAAAATTGAGACATTTTCAAGTCGTTTACATTTAAGTACGTATAAGGCAAGCTACTTGGCTCTGCTCTTAGTCATCAATTAACATTAGCTGCTCATTCTGATTACAGTTTCCTGTACCATTCGTCTTGCTCCAAAAAGAAAAATGACCTCAATTGTTAACCCACTTTCTCTTAAGCAGCTTCGTGTAAAGTTGACATTATTAACTGAAATCTTTGCCGCCGCAAATGTGACTTTTGGGCACAAAAGGAACTTTTGTTATGTAACATAATTGACGACATTATTTCCCTAAAGAAAAATGCTAATGAAAAAAAAAATCTAAGAAAAACCTTGACTCATGGCACACGGCTTCGTATTAGTGAGGCGGAAATGCCTGGACATCCGGTGCGGTGGCCAAGCCTATAACCAACGAAATCCGTTGGGCTGTACAAAAAAACAAATAAAACCAAAACAAAAACAAACAAAAGCAAGGCAAAAGTCGTCGTTACTTTTTCTTTAGAGATGCAAACGTGAAACAGACTAGAACTTTGAGCCAAGGGTCAAAAGTTATGAAACAATGTCTTGTTGTGTCAGGGTCGCCGAAATTTGATTCTTTGAATTGATATGGCAACCACAGAGCCAATAATAGTATTGTATATCATTTAATTTGAACGTTGAGTTGCCATTACAAGACGCAGCCTAAGAAATGACAGATGTTGGGGTGGCTACGCCACTTTCAAGGGAGTGGATAAGGTCAGAGAAAAAGTAAGATGGGGCATTTATGTGTGAAAGAGACCAGAAAATTGTAGGGCAACTCACAGTGGGGACCCTGCAGGAATTCAACGCTGAGAAGGATAAGTTGAATTGAGTTATTTTTTAAGGTTTGGTAAGTCGTTTGGAAAGAATAAAAAAATCATAATTTAAATAAACTTAAAGTGTCTATAAAGCCATTGTAAGACCTTAAAGTTCACCCAGATATTGGAAATCCTTTTTATAGTACCTACCAATTCATAAATGTTCAGATACCATTTGGTTATTTTATATACTATTTTGATTGATTTAATTTGATATGATTTGTCGTGGTTTAAGCATTGAAATTGGATCAAAATTTCAAAATATATCATTCCCATTAACCTTCTGACACTAAGCCTTCTTAATGCAAGTATAAAATTCTCTATGATTTCTCCAAGTGTAGCTTTATATGAGAGCAAGCTTTTGTATTAAGAAAATATATTATTTTCCTTTGCCAACAGCTAAGGATTTGCAATGTTACTTTTGCCATTTTAGCTAATTAGTTACTTTCATTTATCATCACACATACAAGCCTCAGATTCCTTTGAATGCATATTGCATGCCTCACGGTCGCTACGTGGCCATCTCTAACTGCTCTTACTGCCTGCCTCACGCCTCGCACCTTCTTGGAGTAGTCTGGTATTGGCGCAAGTGCAAGTGAATGATGGTCATCTTGACTGCAGTCAAGTCAGGCAGAATATGCCTTTCTGCTGGACTCACAAGCAATCAGTGTCAGTGCCAGGGGCGAGAGGCAACAAAAACAACAAAAAAGTAAAGCTAGCACGAAATATCAAATGCCAAGTTTATTTGCAGGTATTTTTATATTTTTTTTTGGGGAAGAAGCGGCATAAACTGTGACGAAGTAGGCCAGAAGGGGCCTTGGGGGGCTTTCGCCCTGTTTCAGTTAGTTTACGGTGCGGCTCAGTGAAGCGTTAGGTCAAACAGAAATTGATTTGTTGTACTATTTGCACACTGCTCCTGCATATATAACTATTTGAGCACCGATATCAAAAACGCAATATGAAATGTATGAAAATGGGAAAAGGAAAAGATGAAAGTAATTTTATTTTTGCCACCTCATCCTGACACCGGAGAACAAAAAATAAAATAAAACTGAATGGAAAACTTTCACATTTCGCGCTGCTGGCAGCGTAAATTATGCAAAACTTTCACCCTTGGCCATCATGTAACAAGGCAGGCATCACATGTCACGAGTTAAATGAGTTTCCCCCATTTTTTTTCATAAAAAAAAAAACAAAGTTTCGAGTGCATAAAAAATATGCTGAAGCGTTTCCTTCACAGAGAAGTGCATTTTACAGCCACTTAAAGAGGCGACATGTTGACAAAAAAAGTTGTGCGACAATGTTCATTGAAATATGGCACAATGCTGACGCTTAAACTTTAAACTTGACTCAGGATAATAATAAAAATTCTTATCTGTTCAAATGTTGGCGAGTTGGTTTATTATGCACAGCTTCTCGCATTACCCCATGCCTTCTTCGTTTGCACACATCTTGTGCGCAATTTTTTCGTGCTCCACATATGCAAGAAATCATATGGTAATAAGTTCGTGCATATACGGGTGTGTCAGTGTACAGATGTTGGGATTTGCTTGTTTTCCACATACAATTTTCCCCCACTTTGATGTCACACATGCTGAGCTGAGACCAATTTCACAAAGGTGTTTGGCTTAGGAATTGCTTTCTCCCCGGCGTCAGCACATGTGAGTGGGGCGGGGCGGCTAAACAAGGACAGGCGAGTGAAGTTGAAGCTGGAAAGAAAAGTTCTTATAAATATGTCATATATGGGCGATAATGAAACTAATTTATAAACACTGCTTTAACTTAAATTTTCAATGGGAATGAACACCAAATGTTTAGTTAGAGAAATTTCATCACTGCCATTTGGAAATCTCTAGAGATTTCTGGTACACCCATGACTTAAAACAAAACTTAAGCATAAAATGTTGCTTATATTTTGATATATTTGGTTAGACTCAACTTAAGAAAAGTTTCAACTATCCCAGGTTTTATAAGCCTGGTTTTATGAGTCCAGATTGTCAGGTCTATTGGGAGCAGAAATTATAGACTTGCCCAGATCTAGGAAGTATGCTTTTCCGAGGTACTGGGTGCGTTTCCATGGTAATCTCGCATTCTGATGGCCATAAAATCCAGTAACTACTAATGTTTAGGAGTTAAGATGACCTTTCAGTACAGCTGATAGCGTTGGTTCTGTCTTCACTACCTTTTATTCTCCTGGGAACTGTGTTCTTTCTCCAGCAAATCAAGCATCATAGTGGCCCTAAGCTAAAGCCACCGAATCTTGCATCAGACTTGTTTTGGGGTACGTCCAATGCTGACATCATGTATCTTATCTAAGATATGGAAGAAATACTAGAATCCAATCTCTTAAGGCATTTACGGGCTTTATCAATTAATCGTCTCAGTTTGTCTGCATATCTGCTTATCTAATATATTTGCCATTTCGTCTATTGGTTGCAGAATGTAAGCTTTTCCTTGCTAAGCATTTTGTTCTGAGTTTAAAGAAATAAAAATCGAATATCCGGCTCGAAGGACCAAAAAATGTATTGGCGATAATGCTTAATTGAGCTAATGTACAGAGAAATAAAATCAATTTGGAATGGATATTTTTATACCCGGTTCCCATAAAAAATGGGAAAAGGGGAACATGAAGTTGTGCGAATGCAAGTAACAGGGAGAAGGAAACATTTCCGACCCATAAAGTATATATATTCTTGATCAGCATGTACAGCCGAAACGATATAACCATGGTTGTCCGTCGATCTCAGACACTATAAGAGATAGAGCCACAAATTTTTGCATGAAGGTAGGTGTATACCGTACGCAGATCAAGTTTGTTTCCGATTTGGAGTCCTAGATCTGGGTTTCTTGAGCACTTCTGTTAGAATGCCTCGCAAACGTCTTTAATTTTCTACCCTTATCATTTGTTCCAGTCTGCGAATGCATTTTGCAGCGTTCTACGAGAATTCAGAAAAACTGACCTTAAATCTGAAGGGTAAACCTTCTGACAACCAAGAAAACCTAAGCCTAGACCAAATCTGATTTCTAAATATCTATGCCCGCTTAGACTATAAATCGTTGTCTATGTTGTTCACTCATTTGTAAACAAGCCGCGACCCTTCGCCATACACACAAGTCCATCCAGCTCCAACTTCATTTGCAAATCCAACTCCAAGCTTGAGCACTCCAAATGCGTGCGTGCCTGGGGTTTTTCTATTTTTTTTTTTTTTTTTATCGATTTGCATATCTAAATTTAGTCAGGCGACATATAAGTATGTTATATCCCCAGCTACTACCATATACACACATACATACGAACCTACAAACACATATAAACTTTATGCCTGCCTAGAGGTCACCACACACACACACACACACGCACTAATAAATATTGCATTGTGATACACAAAATGGCCTCCACCCGCAGTCACTGGGAAGGTGCCTTATAATTAAAGTTTGCCTTTGGGCTACAATTAGACTTTTGGTTGAGTTGAAAGGTGGGGAATGCCTTGTGGTCACCTTGAACCTCTGGCAGGACGGACGGACGGACAGCAGCCATGATAAATGAGCTACGCCAACTCATGTGGCAAATGTGACATGTGCTCCGGCTTAACATTCTTTTTTTTCTTGTTGTTTGTAGTTGTTTTTGTTGCCCCATGCCCCAGAGAGACAGGCGCCAAAATTACCATACCTGACTTTATCCACACTTTCTGCTCAGCCCTGCACACCAAAGCATTCAAATCCAGGGCTAATAGGTCAGTTTAGATTTGGGCTCTTGCACAAAATTATGGTTAATTTTCAGGACTGGCGGAAGTTATTAAGTCGTCTGATTGACCATTGTGGTAAGTTGTAGATTTTGTGGACTGAGCGTGTTAAAGTGATTTGCCAGCTAATGTGTGTGTCCGGTGTGTAATCGAGCAAAAGAAGAAAGGAAAACGAATAAAGTGAAAAGAAAATGGATATTGAGAACATTAAACTGACGTGGAAATAAAAATTGAAACGTGCAACTGGAAATGAGCTTGATTTTATGAGCGGAAAATTGTAAATGTCAGTTAACTTTATATTTAATGCTTCAGAGGAACAGTTGTGAAACCAAATGTACTCAGCTGGTCCCTGCTAGGAACTTAAGTTACTCCTAGAAGCTTTAAAAGCATTTTCTGACTTAAAGTGTCAAATGAGAAAATATCTCTATTACTATTTACTTAAGATATTTTCTAATAAAATTCAGATACTTAGAGACATATTTTTTTGGAAAGAATGATTTAGGAAAGTAGTTTTAAATATTAAGTATACGACAAGTAAATTACATTTTTTCTTAAATTCTTTAGTTGATGCACTTTTAACAGTCGGACAAGTTGGAAACTGTTTGACTCAAGTTCAAAAATGCATCTAATTATCGTTCTGTACCTTAACCTGTAGAACCTAGGGTTTTATCTCGAACCTTGATTCATTGCTTATTAAATAATGTTGGTCTCTATTTTTCTTGAATTTTCTCATTCCTGTATAATATTTCCGGAATGGCCCAACATCCATTATTTTTGTTATCTGTACGAACGCTATTAAAATTCGCATATCTCCGCCATATGAAGAGTAGGCAGGGACTCGGTAGTAGACATATTTAGCAGTGCATTTTTAGCAACTTTTGAAATCTAGAAACCCCCACATCGACCTTAAAATACGGTCGAATATTTTAATGTTTTCTTAGCAAATCCTCAGCTTTTAACGCACATTTGCTAAATATTCGAAAACGAGCTCAAAAAGGAGCCTTGTCCTGCAAATAATAGTGCTTCATTAAAATATTCAAACAATTTCCCAAAACTTACTTAAAAGCGGGACTTTTCCCAAGCATAGAAATATTGTCTATCATTAACAAACCCGTAAAAAGTGTGGTATAATTATTTTTACGATGGGTTTATACTATGCATTTTTTTACTTCAATTTAACAGCTGAAATTTTCCATTATTTCTCTTCTAAAAGTTAAAAAATTATTTCTGAAATGCATCTTCACAATCTTTGTAAAATCTTTAAAAGCGGCTAAAATGATGGGTTTTTTTAAACTAACCTTTTTCCGAACTCCGAAATCGGAAAGTTTTGAGGAACGCATTATAAAAAGGCTTTGATTTTTTGGGAAAGTTGGGAACAAATAGAGGATGAAGATGGACAACACTTTAACTACTTCAGGAGAACAGATTAAAGTGATTAAGTTGTCTTTGTACTTAAAGTCCGTTCAAGCGTTAACAATGTCACAACAGATCATCAAGGAACCTTAATTCTATAAGAAATCGAGTACTAGAAGTGTCTGGAAATGGTTTGTAAGTACAAACTTTAAATAAATTCGGAAACAAAAAACTTTACATATTTCTCTTTCCCCATTTTTAAAATCAATATCAGCTGTTCAGTTTCCTCCATCCCAATTAATCTATAATTACAGACCTTCTTCAATATTAAACGTTCAATTGTTCATTGTGGGAACTTAGGCTTTTGTTTGCCTTTCAACTGGGCCACACATGCCTAAAAGTCTATCTACAATATTTATGAGCCTGTATTGATTAAATAATTAGTTAGAGACCGAGTTACATACAAGGAAATTTATGTGAAACGCCCCCTAGCATATAAATTTGCCCGTGTTTTGTTTTATATTGTTAATTTTAGTTGCAATTCGCTAGCGAAAGAAGACGGGAAAGCGGGAGAAAGTAGCACAACTTAATTAATTATTTAGTCGCTGCTTGTTAACACTTCTTTTTTTTCACAAACAAAATGAAAAACGAACTAAAGCTAGAGGGGACCCTTTCGGAATAGGGTTAAGTTGTGTTGAAGGAAGGGAAAATATTAGAAAAGTGAATGCTCCAAAAAAGTAGAGCAGACACAAAGTAAATAAAAGGGGAGAAAGCGAGTAACTAAGGCTTTTGAGCAGATTTTAATGATGGAACCAATGGATGCTTCTGCTGCAAAGTTTTATTAACAATAAATAAAGATTCTAAAAAAACTTACTAATTACTTAGACCCTCGAAATTATTAATTAAAATTTAACAATAAATTATCATAATTGATTCTTGTGCCGCAAAGCGCCAGCTATCGCGCTGCCCTTTTGTCTGGCAATTAAAATAATTGTGTTCTGGCCCAGTTACAGTCCCCGGATATATGCGGATTTGTCACAGCTCAGAACCAGTGACTTAATCAAGCTAAATAAATAGCTGTAGGTTCCTCGTTGTTTGTCTACCATTTGTATTTGTGCTCCATGAAAAATAACACAAAAGGCCACATCCGAGCCTGTCATATTGATTTTTCCCGCCGAGCTGGAACTTTGACTATTTTTAAAACTATATATAACGACCTCTGCCAAAATATTTGTGTGTTTGTGGTGCCATTTGCTTGTCTATTTGGGGGAGAAATAAAAGTATATTTGTTCGGGATTTTGGTAGACATTTGATTTTGGTTCAGATATAAATGTGGCTAATTGCTTAATGGGAAATTCAAGTTGTGTGAAATCCATGGGGTTCACTTTTAATGTGATTCATGATAATGATCTCTCAAACCCAGGCCATTTGGCTGCGCTGGCCGAATTGTGTTTTAAATAAATTATTATGCATCAAAATTTAAACCTCAACAGCGAAACTTGAGTTGCTCAGTTGGATTTTAGAAACTTGACCATAATAAAAGAAATTGTTTGTCAGAACTTAATTTAAAACAAAAATATTATTTTGGCTGGCTGGCTACTACTAGTCTATCCGATTCGACAGATTCCTTATCAGAAGTCTTCTGCCTTCTTGTGCAAAGTTTCGTAAAGATAGCTTTCAATCTGACGAACTAGTTAACATAGCTCGACTTTCTGAGCAAGAAAATGTATACTTTATGTGGTCGGAGATGCTTTCTTCAATGTCTAACAAGTATAACAAGTATACAGGTATAACCAGATTGAAATACCTTGAAATAAGATTGAAAATCTTTAAAACTAGGTCATCTCTTAACATATCACACATCCAACAGTTCCCTGTAAAGCTTTAGGTCAAATATATCATGCTATGTGGGAGGCGGAACATTGAAAAATGATTCCAGACGTAAAAGATAAGCAGAAGTCGGCAAGTCAGAAAAATGCTTTAGTTGCTTTAACTTCACTCACAGATATGTTTATAAATGCAAAAAATTGTTTATTGGAAGGAGATTCGTTGTCACGACCTCGCCGTTCTAACACAATGTGTTTTACCTTCTGCACCACCGGGCTTTATGCATGATGAGGTCGATGGTGCTGCGGTCCTGAGTTCAAGTCGCAGACAAGGTACAGTTATACCGTAGAAGAAAATTAAAGTTATTGAAAACAGAAAAACCTGCGTGCGTACAATAGAAGTCGACATTTCATAGAGTCACAGTTCTAGGTTTTCAATATAAGTTGCTCTCAAGAGCAACAGTAAATTGTACAAATTTAGTAAAGGGGTGCTAAATTAAAATAAACTATGAAAAAAAGATAAAAAACATAAAGACAAACAGACGGACATAGTTTTGTAGATGAACACGCCAATGATCTTCCTACCTTCCTTCCTACTGCCTGTTACATAAATTTGCCGGACTTTAGCATACCCTTTTTGCTCTTCTGTTTACCATAGAGTACAGTAGAGTACTATATATGGTTTATCCAGGATTGTTGAATAAAGATTAACTTATATATTATAATCTTGGGTTGAGTTTTTCTTGTCTCAGTTGACTTTTGATACTGGTTTGTACCTATTTCGAGACCAGCATATTGGTTTTAGTTAGATAGATAGATGACAAAGCTTTGCTATATACTTTGAAGCTAAGCCTCTGACGCTTTCCTAACTATTATTATTTGAACAAATATTTTTTGTAAAATCTTAGCATAACCCCATATAGTTTTTACGGCTCTCGGCTCCATGCATTTCCTGCAGGTGTCCACTATTGTTCGGCCTAATCTGATAATATGTCAAAATGTAGCAATGTAAACGTAGCAGATATTTTATGAATATGTTAACGTAGGAAGAGGAGGATGTACAGCATCTCTTCCGTCACTGTCCAGCTCTCAGCAGAAGGCGACTTGCAGTTTTGGTTCGTCCTTTCATAAGCTGTCAGACAGCTCTAAAACGGATGTTAGCTCTTTGCTCAAATTCGTGTTACTATCTTAATGATTTAGTGCGTATGAGTCTCCCTCAACAAACAAGTCAAGGGTCTAACTGAAGAAATGCGAATTTACCATGAACATTGATTGACACTTGGCTGTCTACATACATATTCATTCTATTATGTGTTCTGTTTAATACTGATACCATACCATTCTGGTAGGATGCCTGACAATCAATTTATAATACTTTATTTTGAATTAATTCACATATTACCTTGATTCCAAAGTTATAAGTCAATCGATTTACAATTTAATGAATCCCATACCAAATTTTACATAAGTTTCCTTGATTTGTTTACAAACAGGCACAACGCCCATCGAAAGCAAATGAAGTTTCTTCAAATGAAAGTTCCCACATATTGAAAAAAGTGTCTAAATATGATACATCAAGAGCTTTCAGCATAGACTGTGCTTAAATTGTGTCTATAAATCAGTCAGTGAGTCAATTATGACCTACTCTCTTACATATAGAGATTTAAATGTAAAAAAGAAACGCTTTCTATCAAAATTTGTACCCAAAAACCAAACAATATTTCCCAGATTTGCATTAAAACAATAAACTTAAAAAGTAAAGAAATCATCCACTTACACTTTCCCCTTTGGAAGTGCAATAAAAACATTAAAGTGTCACACTTTATAAAAAATAAACATATAACCATCATAATTTGGCCACAATTTAGCATTCATATTTTCATTTCCATTATTTGGATTAGTTAGAATCACGAAGAGAATTCAACTAGCTCAAAGTTATTTTTTAGCGCTCATGCAAATAGCTAAGTTAATTAGTTTTATGCACAAGCTTTGTTTGCATACCAAAAAATAACAAGCAAAAAAAAAAATCTATAAAAGAAAAAGAAAAATATGTGCCACAAACACACAAAACCTTCCACATTTCCATACAAGGACATGCGTGACGTTGGTTTTTTTATTTTCATTTTTTTTTTGTTTTTTTTCGGGTAACTCCTGTGCAGTTTCAGCCAGCCAGTCTCAAGCGAAAGTAGCTTTGATTAGCATTTAAGTATTCTCTTTATGGGCGGCTATTTCAATCAGAAGAAAATGCTTAAGGTGATTACTTTTAATGGAGCCGAGCAGAAACTATAATTAGATGCCCAATTATGGCGTTGGAAATTGAAAATTTGCAGCCACTGCAGTGTCGAAAAGCGACAAAGGCCACACGTGGCGTATACGTAATAACAGTCATAGGCCTCTTAGTCACGCGTCTGCATCTCAACACACAGCACAAGAATGTATACAAAATGTATATGAATTACAGTTGAAAAAAACGTGTCATCCAAGCGATTATCCTTGCGTGTTCATGGATTAATTTTCAAGTTAAAATGACGCACGATTTCATCTAATGCTTGGGAACACAAAACTTTTGCCAGAGAGAAACTGGGTCAGATAAGACTGCCAAACATGACACGGCACACAGAGTTCTCAAACGGTATGCTCCATAATATTTTCCATCACTTTTTATTATCATTTCATAATGAAAAACGATTAAATTTTAATTAAAAAAAGAAAAAACACACACAACACCCACAAGTTGAGTCAACCAAAAACTGGCCAGTAAGCCATCAAACCGTTATTCGTAATAAAGTCAACTGGTTCATTACCATGAAATTCACACAACGCGTTGTTGTATTGGCCATTCAAGCAATTAAAACACAATGCGTCTGTGTGTGTGTGTGTGTGTGTGTGTGTGTATCAATTAAATGCATTTCCCTGATGTTTATTTCACTTCTCAACCTCTGCTGCTGCTGACGGGTCCACAAAACGCTTGCATAATTCAATCATTAAACATTATTGTGTACAATTTTTTAATGAAATAATGTTGAATAAAATTGACTGATGAACTGTGCCGGAAGCAGGTTCAAGTGGGGTAAGATATTAATTAAACATTGACTATAATTTACTCTCCATTTAGGTTAATTTAAGAGACTACAGCTCGCTTCATGCGCAGCACTTCTTGTGGAGGCTTATGATATAATGAAAATGTTCATTTATAAGAATGAAAATCAGAATTCAACTCTTCTTCAAGAGCCAGCAACTAGCTAGCAAATAGCTAGCGCGCCGTGTTAAAAAATTAAGCCGGAAGGCTAGGTTGCGATCTGCAGAAACGCCGGAGAAGGCAAGCAATCAAGGCTATGTAAGTTTTATCTAAATGGTCAAACATATCGAAAACACCTCTTAACAATAAGGGCCTTACAACCGGTTTAACTTGCTCAAAAAGGTTTTAGGTAAGACTTCATTTTTAAAGAGAAGCGCAATAAAAACTTTCCAATTACATTTTGCCCCCCAATCATTCTTCAATTTACAAAACTTTTCGCACTTTACTTGTAGTAGTCATTAGTCTAGTAGAGCTAGAGCAGCCCAAAGCAATAATTGTCTGGAGACCTGCTTATGCTACTTCTCTAATTTTCTGTCTATGTCAAACATTAGGCAGAAAGCCCAAGACGCAGTGTTTCTGTCTCAGCGCTGAAAAGTATGCAACAGACAAAAGCTCATTAAGAACTCAGAGACATACACACCAAAGCACACAGACGCTGACATATAAGCCAGAGCGTTGTCATCGTCCTTTGTTAAGTGATTTCCATCATTTGCGCCTTTCATTTTTGCGCCCCGAGCACACATGCTGGGGAATACACCCCAGCCACAACTGAGAGATGGGCTTCATCGTCATCATCTGTTCAATTTGGTCTAAAAGCCTCGTTGGTTGGCTTTGTTTTTGGGGTCTCGACCCAGGAGACTTCCACTGGAGCCCCGTTGACAATTTTCAAGTGCGAAAACAAGCGGGTTTGTTGTTGTTGTACTTATCTCGAGTCGGGGCGGGGTCCCTCTGAACTGAATTTCATTTAATAATTGCTTTCTTTTAATTGGTTTATCTTTTGCAGTTCATGGCTAACTCAATGACTGAGTGAATGAAAGGAAATTGCACTGGGCTGACTGGGAAGAGTGTTCCATTTGGTGAGTAAATTAATCAACATTTTCATATGGCACAAAGGATTTTATTGAAATGTGTACAAAGATCGGACCCATAAAAAATGTAAAGCACTAAGCCAGCCATCTTATGCATATGTAGTGGGAAGAGCTTGTGTGTGTGTGTGTGTAGAGTCTTAGAAAACTTTTGTGTGTTTAATTTCCGGTTTGCTTTAATACAAATTCACCCAGCCATGCAATGCGACATGGCCCAGGAGTGGCTATAAGCAACTGCGTGCGGCTTATGACCCGCAGATTTGTGGTGCTATGGCAAAATATTTATATAGAAATTAAATAGCCTCAATGAAGGGAATTCCTTGCCTCAGAGAGGTAGGTATAACGTCAGTCAAGCGTAAGCCTGACCGGAGAACTTGAGCTATTGCATTAAAGCAGGAGCCGAAACGAGGCAATGGGAAGGGATGTGATGTAATGTGGTTACTTACACGCAGATTAAATTCAAACGTGAGTTTGCTGACATGTAATCAACTTGAAAGTACAGTTGGCTTCAACCGTTGGAATAAATCTCTTAAATTGAGTCTTCATATATTTAATTTCTTTACACTTAGAAATTGAATTATGTAAAGGTAAATAAAATGGGCAGTCATCATTCCTTAAAATGCGCTCTGCGTTTGAGAGAATCATTTTTTGAGTAACTGTCCTTCAGAGCTGTACAATTACCAATACCATATTCATGTTTACACTTTTTTAGTAATCGTAGTAGTAACTTAAAACTACAATTATTCAGTGATTATTAAAAAAATGTATTTACTTGAATAATTGTACCGGTAATTGTAATTGAAATGCTGAATTATTCATATATTTGTTGGTGAAATCTGAAATGTTGGCCTATGTTTTGAGTAATTATCCAACTGTATTTAGAATAAGCCACATTTTCACATATATGGTATTAAATACTTGGGCTTATTGAAAAATAATAGCAATTTTAGTTGGATTCCTAAAACCATGACCAGCAATCCACTAAGTTATATGTAGACGGGTAAACAATCTTTATTTTCAACTACAATTACTTGAATAATTCAACAAGCACAATTACTAATCAATCGACCTTTACAGGAACCATTATTCAAGTAATTTTAAAAGTAATTACAATTTGGAATATCGTAGTTCCAAGTTGCAAATACGATTACTAAAAAAAACCGTATTCAGGAATTGTTTTTAAATTATCTAAATAAACGTAATTATTGTTGTGAAAAGGTATTAAAAACGGGAAGTAATGATTACATTACAGATCATATGCAGCCTTTACTCTAAAGATTGTAAATTGTTTGCCAGTCAACTAGCCCTGTCAAAGAAAGGGTGACTTTTTAAGCGATAGTTTTTTAAAAAATTAACAAGAAAATTAGCAAGAGTCAATGAAATGTTGAGTTGGAACTATTAATTAAACTATTTAAAGTATGAATAAATTTGAGACCGAACTTTTGAGTTCTGGTGATATTTTCATACGGCGTTTGGTTCTAATCTCTAAAAGATTCAATGATTGCTCGCCTTTGTTCTTGGTGGAAATAATGATTCAACTTTCATCAGAGAAAACGATTTGTGAAGTCTTTGAAAACAGAAGTAAGACTCTTACCTTGCCTTTAACTCGCCGTCCGGTGACTAAACTAGCATTTACCTTCAATATTGATCGAAATTTGATTTCAGAAGTCATTTATTTTAAATGCTTGTAGAGTTTCTTACTTTTCGTGAAGCAAACGTGCATTTCTAACCGGCTGTTCAGATTTGTTCACATAATTTTATGAATCTCTTCAAAAATGGCAACTTTTATACATTATTTTACTATTGCAAGTCTCTAAATTCTTTGGCAAGCATCAATCAATCTTTGACACTTATTTTATCCTTCTACGGGTCAAATTAGTAGTCAGTTTACTTTGAGATCAAAGCATCTCATTTGTTAATTACTAAACTTGCTAATAAAAAAAGGACCCAGGACCCCACTCTTCTGTTCATTGCATCAACTACCTAATATCATTTTCTGTAAAAGCAGTCCCCTCTGGTGCACTTTTTATCATCCTACTTGGTCGCATCTGCATAGTTTCTAAAAGCTGTTCAAATGAATTCCACTAAAGTTAATTGGGCATACAAAGATGTGTGTTTAGAAATATCTGATTTTTCGTTTTCTGCAATTCAAATAGAGAAAATCAAGCAAAACGACAAACAATTTGGCACAAAGGCAAATAGACTAGATAAATACAAAAGCAGCTAAACAGACATTGTGTGCGAGAAAGAGCAGGGCTGAAAACAAAGACAAGAAAACGAGACCCCGAGTACCCCAAGCACATAATGAGCATAATGGGGCGGCGACGGCAGCGGCGTGTTAAGCGTGGGCGCTATGTGGTGGTGCCCATATGAGAGTTCCATCCAGCCCCAATGTTCAGGGTACTACTACAAGCGCCACTTTACATGCATGCTGAAATGGTTAGGGGGCGGGGTAGGGACGGCGGGTTGATGGCAAGAGTGAAAGCCAAGGGTTGACAGGATGCAAGTTGCATCTGCCGTTGGTATTCGGAAAACGAGGGCAAAGGCACGTCGCCAACCATTTAAACTAATCTTCAAGCAGTTTATTTATATATATATCTCAAGGGTTGTACGCTCTAACAATGCGCAGTTTATATGGATTTAGTTACATATATAATACATAGGAGGTAGAGCAACAAAAAATCCCATTTACCTTGGGGATAAAATTACAAGCCAAAACAGCGCAACTTGCTGTATCTAACGAAAATAAAAAAAATTTGACTGGCAAATTTGTGTAAGCTTTTGCCAAGTGGTGTCTCTATTTCACTGTCCATGCTGCATTATCTGTTTAGATCTCAGCATGGGTTTAGTATTTTGGAAGAATCAAAATTACTTGAAGTTCCTCTAAAAATTTAAGTAATTTAAAAGATAAAGAATTTAATTTTGCTGGGTCCATTGAACCTACAAATTTTCTTTCCTAGAACCGCCTCGAAGGCTTAAACCGTTTAGTACCAAAGGTTTATTTTTTGGCACAGTTTATGGCTCCAACCTTGGTTCGGCGCAGGTAATGTCTAAAATTTGAATAGACAGTAAATTGTTGTTGTTTTTCAGTCTGTGGCTTTTAGCCAATTCGAGGCCACAGTTTTTTATGTGTTCATTAAATACAAACACAAGTTTTTTATTTACGTTCGTCGTTCAGGGTTGTTATAACAAAAGGCCTCTAATAGAAGGCTGAGAAGTTTACCTTAACAAAATGTTATTATATTAAATAATAATTATTTCTAAATCATTTTCTCTATTTACTTTTCTTGTATTGTAAAATACTCCTAAACCTTAAATATATTTGCCAATCCTAAGTTAGTCACTTGCCATTTGGTCAACATTCTTTACAATTTACTGCTTACATTTCTTAAACATGTTGTCAGGCTGCATACTTTTTGACCCCATCCGTTTGTAAGGCCACTGCATGGGGTTAGTTTGCCAATTCTGTTTGGTCATCAGGCTGACAACAACTGTGACGATTACCACTACATCTGCTATGACTGTGCCAATTTAGTGTAAACAGCAAGTGATGCCATAACCTTTTGAGACCCCATACCCCTTTTCCGCTCATCCATATATATATATTCCTATCTCACATTCTGCACATTTGCAGTTTGTCATACTGTGTAAACTTTGTGCTAATGTTTGCACCACAAACTGTCAAAATGAGCGGGGGTTAAAGTGTGTGTGTGTGTGTGCATAGAGGTGTGTTTAAATTACGTGCAATTACTTGGAGGATAAATTAGCTGAGAATGGTCTCAGTTTATTTATAGAGAGACTGCTGCATAAGTATGAACAATTATGCTTTGAAAAACAAAGCGAAATACTTAAACTTTTAAGCATACACATATTACTGAAGTAATTTGACGCTTGGTAGCTTAAAATGTAATTCTAGTAAAGGTGTTCTCATTTAATTATTCCCATTTTTGCATTTTTAATAAAGCTTTTAATAAATAAAATAGCGGTTAGGCTAATGGTCAACCGTGGCTAAAAAGTAAACCTAAACCTGTCACACACTGCCACAAAATGGTGCATAAATATTAAATAATAGCTGACACACACACACTCTCTCCCATTTATTGATGGCTTAAGTAATGAATTCAATTTGACACCAAATCCCAGGCTTTAAAATACCTTTCCATCAAACCAAAAAACATACCAAAACTGGTTGATGCTACTGTCTAAATAATGTTTTGCCCAGCACATCCTGTCACAGCCACTTAAATGCCATGCATCAGGGAAAATTTATGTGAATAAATTAAATAATAAAAAACTTGCACACTGTAATAATTCAGATTAAAAAGTATTTATACACATGACACATCAGTGGAATGGGCGAAGGGACCATTTGGCTGAAGGCAGCAGCCAGGGGGTGGGCTTACATGGCTGGTCACGCGTTTTCCGCTGCTTGTGTGTGTCCTGCGTGCGCTGATTTCAACCATAATAAATTGACATTTTTTTGGACATTTCTCGGTGCTGTTTGGGGAAGCTCTCAGTTGGGGGACTGTCTGTCATTTAAGATTTTCTCGCCGCATGTTGGGGCTCGTTTTTTTTTCTTTGCGATTGTTTGTTTGTGGCTGTGAGAGGAGCAAGCAAGCAGCTTATGCAGAGATTTTTCGGCGTGATTTTAATAATGATACCAACAACATACAAAATAGAAGAAAAATCTTCAAAACAATACCGAACAAGAATTTTCGAAGAAAAGGAACTGATTCGGTTCAGTGGTTCATCAAGTTGTTAAGCCGCAACACGAAAAATACCAAAAATCGCAGTTCATGTTCTTGTATTCGAACTCAATTCAGCCGTGTCTCAACCCTAGGTCTATTATATTTGCTTAATTTTGATCGAAAATATATTTATACCCTTGCAAAGGGTATTATAATTTTGCCCATAAGTTTGCAACGCATAGAAATATTTATTTCCGACCCCATAAACTGTATATATTCTTGATCAGGGTGACGAGCTGAGTCGATTGAGCTGTGTCCGTCCGTCCGTCCGTCCGTCTGTCTGTTTCTACGCGAACTAGTCTCTCAGTTTTAAGGCCATCGAACTGAAATTTTGCACAGAGTCCTCTTTTTGCTGCACACTACTAATATGTCGGAACCGACCGGACTGGATGACTATATCTCATAGCTCCCATAGGAACAATCGGTCGGAAAACTTGTTTTAGTATGAAAAACTGTTTTCTTTTCAATGGAAACGTCTCCAAACTTTGTAATCGTAGGTTTTCTATGTTTTTTTTATAATTCTACCAAGTTTTGTTAAAATCTGACAACTATATGGTATAGCTGCCATACAAAAGATAGGTCTGAAAAACAGTCTTAGTTAGAAAAACTTTTTGGTTTTTAATGGTAGCATCCTGTAATTTTGTATTTGTTTGTTTCACGTGCTTTCACATAATTTTACAAATTTTTGGCGAAATCGGATAACTATATCATATAGCTCCCATACGAACGATCGGTCGGAAAATGGGAATAAGACTATTTTTTGAAAATATATAAGTCAGCACTTGCAAGGGTATAAAAACTTTGGCACAGACGAAGTTAGCTTAGCTTTCTCGTTTTTTTTTCTTTTCGATTTTCCAAGGTAAGGCAGTCCGAAAAGTTGTCAAAATCACTATGTTCCATTCCTATTGCACGTATTGATATATTTTAATGTATCGCCCATGCTTCATAGAATTGGTAGCTCAAGACAGGTTGATGTTGATCAAAAACTGTCCTTTTAAAGTAAAGATATACATCGAACATGCACAAGCTTTTTGTCTTTTTGTCTCACCCAAAGTCCAAAAAATCTTTTCCTTCACATGAAATCCTGCTTAAAAGCTAGTTAAATCATTTTAGTATTGAAAAAAGCAGGAATTTAAAATGAATTCAAGCTTATAAAAATCCAAATATTAAATTTTATTGCCTTTTTCTGGGTCAAATTTTCAGCACCTAATCAAATATGCTGAGCGTTTAGCGTGCAGAAATGAAAATATTTGGTTTTGAAAACTTCCATCTTCATTTATTGGAATTCTTCCAACAGGTCGTCGATGTCATCGATGTCGTTGCTTTTGTTCCACTTTCCGTAAGCTGATGTTAAGCCTAAACGGCTTAACGTACTCTCCTTCTGGAGTGGTTTGCCATTATTATTGAGTGCCCCGTGTCGTTGGCAATCTAATTGAAATGCGAATGAACTGCAGTTGACCGCCCCACTACCATTTCCAGCTGCTGACTGGTACTTCCTCTCACCTGCATACCAAAATGCTTTTATCGAGTTATTTAATTAGGCCCGACAGCGGGCGGAGATAGTGAGGAAGCGTTGTGTGTGCGATACCCAACTCAAATCCCCATCATAGCCAATTGTCTTTTGCATTTACCGCAAAATTTGGGTCAAGTGCTACTTACTTCAGTTTCGAAATGTTGCATGACATTTTAATAAGTTTTAATGCAACAGATTATTAACTCATGTAATGGTCAACCAATTTTGTTGAGAGTTCTCATTTATGATGCAAATTCCACTTTTTGGGTCAATTTGTGTGAAGTGCCAAATACATTAAGCCACAGTAGTGGGCCTTTATATTGAAATGCGTAGCAAAATGGTAGCCGATTTTACATTTTATACATCCACATAAATGATATAGATCCTTGGTAAAAGAAGACGAAGTATAGGCCTACTTAAGGCTTTGCTAAGCAGGAAAAAAAACAAGTAAAAATCTAACAGAGTAGTTTTTTAAAGTAATTGACATTTCCCATTAGTAAAATTATATTTGCTTATCCCTTATTTCTAGTTCAGTTGCTTTAAGCTCGTTTTGAATAATCCAATCTGGGCCTACTAGAAATTTCCAATCACTCATCTGGTCTTATAAATAGTTAAAGACTTTGCCAGCAAATTTAATAGAGTTTTCAATTAATTTCCTATCTCCATTTTGTCTCTAATTGGATTGCCACTTTGGCCAAATTTCTAAATTAGGCCATTAAAACTGATCTGAGTTGAAACGTGCCAGCATATTAAGTATACGCAGTGAATGACCAACACAATTAACTTGTACAAACTATGCAAATTATTTTAACAACAAAATAAACCGCAACGGCAAATAATATGAAAAAAAACGAGAGCTAAACTGACTGGAAAAGTTAATAAAAATACAAAGTTGGAAAATGAAATGCACCAGAGAGGAAGAGCTTGAAGGGTTAGTTGCTAGTTGCCGCCATTTCCTGCCCAAGCAAAGCAAAAAGTGGTTGTAAATTTATGCCAGCGGAAGGATATCAGCAGGGGCAGAACCCAGAACAGACTGATCTCTGGTCAGTTTATTTATTCCGCTTTTTTATGGCTGTTTCATAATCAGGCCAAACTGGTGTTGTTTTTTTTTGTTTCTTCTTCGCTGAAACATGACAGCTGGGGCGGTCGAGTGAATTGACATTTTGTGGATAAATATGTTGTACAAGCGTTTAAAATAGAATGAGGCCAATAATTGTGGCACATGGCTCGTGTGGAAACACACGTCTCGAACATCTTTGTACCAATTTGTATATGAACACCCATCTAAATGGCCTATTCCTATTCCTGTTTCAGTGCTTGTGGGTTATTTTTGTGCTTTATGGCTTAAGTCACGTAAAATTCGAATAAATGTGTAATGAAGATAGCTGCCGAGTCGGAAAATGGTAGCAGGAGAAGAAGAATAAGTTGCTAGGCGGCAAAAAGCCACTGAACAGCCACTGAGTGGTTTGCTAGGGAAAAGTGTTTTGTGTGTGTGTGTGTGTGGTTAGAGACTTTCCATATGAGTGGCTGTGAGGGTGCGTGTGTGTGTGTGTGTGTGATTCTTGTGGGTTTTATGAGTGAGCCCAGAGTTGGCACAAGCCATGTGGAAGCTATCAGTGGTTGAAGAAGCCGTTAAGTTTGAATTGTTATGCGGTTGTCAAAGGGGTTCGGATTGGAGATGACTCAATGATTAAATTGCAGGCGCTAAATTAATCAGTTGAGGGGAAAGAATACAAACTAGCAAGCTTAAAAAGAAACACACAATCCCACAAAGCAGGCTTGTGGACTGCACTGCTGTTGCAAGAATCCTCCGGTTCTATCAGCTCTACAGTATTGGCCCATCGACTGCAAGTCAACAACTGCCTCCTCTTGCCAGCTCTGCTAAAACTGCTTGGGGATTTCAAAGCAGCATAAGTGCACTAATCGATACCAGTTGACAGGAGCCTTTGTGTGTGAGTGTGTAGCCAGTTGGACTTACTGTTTAAGTGAGAGAGCTTTCCGCACTGCTGAAACAGTAACCAAAATGTTTGAGTGCAGCACGGAAGTGGCATCATATAGTGTGCCTTGTCAGGGTCTTTCCGCAAAGATGTGAGTATTGAGAGCATACAGATACGTATAAAATCCAAGCAGAGTGGTCAAAAATAAATTTTCTTTCCCAACAGCAATTCAAAGTATAACTTTTTCATCAATGGATCGCTCTTATTGATTGATTGATGATTCTTACAGGGTACTAATAGTCTAATGAGACAAAGCACATCTTACGTTATTCCTACTATAAATAATAACCCTTTGCCTTGCGCTTTATTTCGCGTACATACTATATTTCCTTCCATTTTGACCTTTAAGACTGTATTGTTTTGAACTCAATGCCAAATTGACTTCAATAACCTTTAAATATATACTATAATTTGCCATTAAATAGACAATTCTCGGTCACAGCCAAAGTAACCTTAGAACAAAGAAAGAACCAAACAAACCATTTACTATTGATTATTTCCAGTCATTTGACAAAGTCACAACCGTCTGACACGAAAACAAACAGTTTATAAAACCCATTGAAATTTCAACGTTTATGCTGTTCATAAATTATTATATAGTTTTTGAAGGGAAGGATATCAGTTAGAGAAGCAACGAATGTAAAACAGTTCATTAAATTTTGATATCTTAAAGTTTGCAAAATAACAATTTTCATTATTGGTGTTGTATTTGATTACAGTTGCATTTGGATTAATATTTTCCAATAAAAACAAACTCGGGCGAACTTGGAATAAATATTTGAAGCAATTGCTTTCAAGGAAACGAATGAACTTTGGCATCAAGTGCTCTTAGGCTTATTTATGACTTTAGATAAATTGTAAAACTATTAAATAAATGTAAACTCAATCTTTCTACCTCAACTCAAACCAAAAATAAAATCTATGCCGATTACTGTGCCAAATAGGAAACAGGTCTAATCAAGCTCACAAATGGATCATTCATTAAAGCGGAAATTGAATTTTTGTGGTTCGGTGACATTTTGCATGTGAAAATAAATATCAAAATAGAAAACCAAATAGAAATGGAAATTGCATTCATTGCTGCTCGAACACAAACTGACAAAAAGGCAAAAAGACAAGGCTCCACATGCAAGCAGCAACACATAAAACTGCTTTGGCACATCGACTGACTGACTGACTGACGACATTTCGGTTTTTGGTCTGGCTATAGGACTATAAAGAACCCCCCCGCCTCCTCTAGTCTGTTGCTGTTGCTGCTGTTCTTGTCATTGCCACACTGCGAACATAGCTTAACACGCAGCTGGGCGTGGCCTGGGGGGCTACACGTGGTATTTTGTGATTGTATCAACTCTCCTCAATATTACCACATCAATCAACCTCTTGTGGCAGTAAAAAGTCATTGGAAAAGCTGTTTTTAGTTTCATTTTTTTTTTATTTAATGACAGTCAAGTGGGTGATGACAGATTTGGATTCATTTTCGGGTAAACGAATTTCAGCAAACTTTTCAAATTAAAACAAGTAGGGGAGCTGTAGTCGAGTGACACGACTCTAAAATATCCTGTAAACATTCTTTCGTGTTCTAGTCGAACTCACACTGGCTACAGGGTAGAAACAACTACAACACAGTTGTCATTTCAATGTAACTTGAGTCTAAAAATCCAAATGAAAGCTTGAACTATATGCAAATACTTTAAAAAATAAATTCTGAGTACGAAATCTGTTGACAAACTGATTGCAAGTCACAAAATTTGAGCGGCATCGCATTAAGAACAAGTTGCCATAATTTCATATTTTGTGCCCCAAGAAGTATGCTATAATAATTGATAAAATTCAGATTTTTCCCTCTCATTGCAGTTCGCATAACATGGGCTGCTCGTTTGAAGCAGCCAAAACCAAACAACAAAGAACCAAAAATCACCAGCAGCAACAACAACAACACAATCGACATCAATGTGGTGCCCTAAGAGCAACAACAATTGCAACAGCAACCCAAGAACCGGCTGAGGACATCAAAATCAAGGATAACTATCAACAAAATCATAAAACAGAAACCGAAACAGAAACAGAAACAGTACGACCAAACGACAGCAAACATCTAACAGCAAGAACTCAAGTGCTTTTAACGACACAACAGCAACACCAGCCCAGTCCAAGTCCCAGTCAAGTGGTTTACAGCAAGGACAAAGACGAGGACGAGTTGGCGGAAAGCAGGCACAGGCACAGCACAGGAATCGATATTCGAGCCGGTAGCAGCAACACGACAGCAACGAAGCAAATCACTTGCTCAAATTGCTATAGCCAAAGAAGCAGACAGCAGCAGCAGCAGCAACAGCCACAGCAGCAACAGGATAGGGATCATGTCCGCTTACGTTCCAGCAGAATGGAGGCGGCGCTCAATTTGCAAAAGATGTTGTGGCAGGCCCGTGTGGCCCTAGCGAATACCTGGCCTGGGCAGGATCAGGAGCTAGCCTATCAGCAATGGCAGCCACCAATGCCATACTGCTGTTCCGCCTCCTCAGCCGCCACCTTCATACCTGCCAGCATGTCCGCCTCGATTTTAGCCACCTCCGCCTCGGCGGCCTATCAATATTTGGGTCAGCATTATAAGCATTATAGCCAATCGTTCAGTTTTTATGCCGCCTCCAGTGTTATATTGATGCTTTGCTATCTGACCACCACATCCACAGCCGCTGCCACACAATCGGAGACGGTTGCCCTTGACAAGCATCCCATGTAAGTTGTCGTTTATAGGGAAAGGGATGGGGAATTTCGCGTTAAATATTTTGGGTTACCTCAACAGACACACACACACACACACACACACTCGCATACAAATATAAATGTATCTTCAACTCTCTGTCTCTCCCTTTCCATGTATCTGTATCTGTCTTTATGTATCGCCTGTTAATCTTTAAACAAAACACCACAAAAAATTGTTTTATTTTTGTTTTTTCTTTTAAAATTCTTTCAGTCATGGCATCGATTGGTCGAAGTAAGTTAATGCACTGCACACCCCACCAACTCCCAAAAAAAAAACCCAAAAATATAATTACAACAAGCAAAATAACTGAGAGGATCAGAATGTATATTGAATACAGTTTGATTTAATCCATTTTGTTCAATTATTTGGTTTAGCCCAAAAAAATAATGGTAATTGAGTTGTGCACTCGAGAAATGCATGCACTTCGCTTTCGTTCAACTAAAAATGCTTTGTTCTCGATTTATTTGCAACTGCAAACTTTTGCAGAAGCTCAAAGCCCACTTTTGAAATGTGGAACTTAACCCTTCGTCTGGCCAACAATGTTTTCGGTGCTCAACGATTTCGCTTGAGGCAAGCGATTCACGTCTTCACACTCGTCAGAAAACTCCACCGAACTGAACCTTTTTTCTTTGTGGTTTTCGGTTCGGTTCAGCATTTCTGAAACGAAGCCGGTTAAGTTTGCGGTTTGGTTCACCAGTTAAAATAAGCGGTTCGGTTCGGTTTAGGACCGATTTGCAACCCTGTTCAAAACTGTAAGCAGTACTTTTCGATTACGGTTTGAATTCTTGATACTACAGCCTACGCTCATCGGGAAATCTATGGAGATGTCCAAGAATAAGTCATCATTAAAATCTAGCACAACTAACAGATTTGAATTCCACATCATATTAAGTGATAACTATCCATCCTTTCTATCTCCTGCGCAGCAGGCATATAGTAAAGGTACATTTATTGAAACTGCTGCATGAAACAATTATCCAAACCAGCGATAAACGCAATTGTGCACCAGCGTCAAACGAAGGGTTAAGCAAAAATCTGCTCAAACTAAGCCAAATTCCAATTTTAACTTGCTCTGCTTGCTCTTTCTTGATTGTTCTTAAACTCTTTAAGTTGATTTTTTGTTGCTCTACTAACCCCAGCTTTAGACTTATCAAGTCCCCATCTAATTTCACCCCAACTAAAAACCAACTCACACACAAAACTGTTGTACATAGCCGAACAAAACGGCAATGTTCCTTTGTTTCAAACTTTTACTAACATTTTTCTTCTTCTTGAGAACTAATATAACAAAGAAAACAAATTGCAAATCTCCGCTCGACTTTGACAATCAATAAATTTAATTTAAGCGTAAAAACAACATCCTCTCTTACTCTTTCACACAGATTCGATGAATCCAGTTCGGATAAAGAGATATTAGATTTATTACTTGAGAAGAAGCGCTATGATAAACGATTACTGCCGCCTGTAAATGGTAAGAAAATACACAAAAAAAAAGTTTCAATTTGTCTAAGTGTACGACTAGAGACAATAATGGCAGGAAAAACTTGCGCTTTTGTCGCTGAAATCATTAGGAAAAGTCCGGGCGTGAAAGGAGCGGCGGCGGGGTCAAGACATTTTCAACAATTGAAGGGTGGATCAGGATACATGGTCGCTATAAAATCAATTAAACTTAATGGCTGTGTCTTGGCCTAGATGCACTTTTCTAGTATAAACGGATATTGTGACTGCATTGGCCGCCAAACCATCTGAGCCATAATGTAATTACTTTTCTTTCAAATTAAACCGAGATGCAATGTAGCAATGGTGGGTTGTAAAATTTAACTACTAGAATTTTATACACACACAAGTACTTAGCTAGCTGAACCCGTACGGTTGGCGGGCTAAGAGGAAAATGTTTAAAGGGGAATGTGAAGCGATAATGAAAGAGAATACAACGTGTTGCTCAGCTCATTGAACATTTATAAGGATAAGAAGATACTTTACTACTATTATTATTTACTATTCCTCATTTTGTACGATAAGTTCAATTTGGCCAGCTTAGATTAAACTCTAGTATCAACTCAACTTAATGATTGAAGAGGTCTAAAAATAACAAATGGAGATTACCTAGTGATACAGTTGTAAAAAAAATTAACAATTTTGACATATGTCAACAGATTACAAAAGTCAGGACACACCCAACTACCGCAGTGAAAATAGTAAGCGTCGCACAGTGGGCGAAATGGCTGAGCTAGCGGAATTCAATTAGTATAACCTACAAACTAAAAGCTTTTGATCTGAAATTTTAAACATATAACTTTTAAGCTAAATGACTTAAAATTTTTAAAAATATCGGCCAACTTTCTAATAGAAATTTCATTTCTTTATCAATTTATTGCCAAATACATAAATACACTACATTTAATATTCAGAATGATGATGTTATTTCATTATTTAAACTTCAGCAATTCACAAAAAATATTCGGATTCCGAAGTTTCCGTAGAAATATTACATATAACTTTAAGACATCCACGAAAAGAGCAAAAATGTTTCAAAAACGAGAAAGCTAAGCTAACTTGGTTGGTTTTCAAAAAAAATACTCTTTTTCCCATTTTCCGACCGATCGTTCGTATGGGAGCTATATGATAAAGTCATCCGATTTGTCCAAAAATTTGTTAAATTATGTGAAAGAACGTGAAACAAACAAATACAAAATTGCAGGATGCTACCATTAAAAACAAAAAAGTTTTTCGAACTAGGACTGTTTTTCAGACCTATATTTTGTATGGCAGCTATACCATACAGTTGTTCGATTTTAATAAAACTTGATAGAATTATAAAAAAACATAAAAAATCCACGATTACAAAGTTTGGAGACGTTTCCATTGAAAAGAAAAAAGTTTTTCATACTAAAACCAGTTTTCCGACCGATTGTTCCTATGGGAGCTATGAGATATAGTCATCCGATCCGGCCGGTTTCGACATATTAGTAGTGTGCAGCAAAAAGAAGACTCTGTGCAAAATTTCAGCTCGATAGCTTCAAAACTGAGAGACTAGTTCCATCGGTCCTATGTCAGACGAAGGATATTTAAAATTGCCCAAATCCGAGATATCCCTAACGATGTCAAGGGTATAAGAACATTCTGCCAATATTAATGCCCTAATTGAAACCGAAATTAGTTTTGGTTCTAATCCTTGCTTTAAGGATTGATTTTATATTGATATAAAACATGTTGTTTGTGCCAGCTTACAGCTGCTTAGATATGTAGAGGAAAAAAATCAAAGCTTTCCTAACAAAAAAAAATTGGAATTTCGCACAGCTAGCTCGGCCGTTCCGCTCACTGTTCGTTTTCGGCTTATTCCACCGAGAATAAGCAAGTCGGTAGCATCGATAACTTTTCTGGACCAGTCCTTATACCATCTTTCTATTGATCGCTTGACGGGAAGAAATATATATTCTTTCTAGATAAGAAGCTGCAACAAGGTTACTCGTAATCGACTATACACATTTACACTCATTTATAGCTACTTGCATATTGTTATCTTGAATATGTTAAGCCGCACTAAGGAGTCAGATTAGGGTCGCCTTGGGAATATCAGGATACTCTCCAAATATATATATTTGATCCATTGTACTCAGGTTACTTCAGACTATTGCAAAGGGATTCTCTCAAGCTTAGCACTATAACAATCATGATTGGTTTCTTAAGGCTTTAGTTTGTTAAACACCAAACAAAAATTCAAATTTTTAAAAACATTTTTAAGCAATTTTTCTTTAAAATTGGCAAATAAAATCAACAAAATTTTGGTAAACTATTGAAATTGAAAGTGACTTTTACAGAAAGCCAGTTGCTTAGCCATTTTCCCCACTTGAATTTTGCAGATGAAGACTTTTGCTGTGGTTTACAATCGCCCGATATGGCTACAAATCAAAATGTGCGGAGACCACACAATCGCGGTTGGTGAAATCTCGCTAAAAAAAAAAAATCTAAACAATCAACCACACGAAATATTTTATTTTTAATTAAATAAAATTTTGAGTTTTTTTTTAAGTAGGATTTTCATTTGAGTACTATTTCTTGCTCTTCTGTTAAGGCACATTCAATATGCATTTACTTAAGGAAATCTCCAAAAAGTTTACTAACTTTGTATGCATTTTGTTTTGTCAAATAGGCACCCTAACGGTCAACGTGAATGTGTTGCTCCTGAGCTTAGCCTCGCCGGATGAGAGCAGTTTGGTAAGTGCAACGAAAAACCTGTTTCCGTAATTTCCCCTTAAACACCTTTCAATTGCAGAAATACGAAGTGGAGTTCCTGTTGAATCAACAATGGAACGCATCCGCGTCTACAATATGGCAATAAGTCGCATTATGACTTTTTAAATGCTTTGCATCATCATGACAGCATCTGGACGCCGGATACGTATTTCATTATGCATGGCGATTTCAAGGATCCCATCATACCAATGCATTTTGCTTTAAGAATATTTCGGAACGGGACCATTACGTACGCAATGAGGTGAGAGTTTTGAATATGAATGAAATGCAAATGTGCCAGATACTGAGTGGAGAGTGTATTGCTTTCTTTTTGTTTTTTCATTTTGCTTGTTTTTTTGGTGTAACAAAGAGCCAAAATGTAAGCAAACATATGTTTGCTCCCCCCAGCTCGCAGGTACCAAATTGGAAACTTTCCATCTTCTTTTCCTTGTCTATTTTTTAATTCAACAGAACTTTTCCAATTGACTGCATAGCGCAAAAAGTGTCGTGCAGCAATTAAAATAAGTTGCAGTTGCCATTTGCTTTTGCGCTGCTCTCTCTCTCCCTCTCTCTCTTCTTTGTCTTCCCGTGTCCGTCAGTCTGTCGGTCTGGCTGTGTGTTTGCATACCCCAACAAGGACAAATGTCTGACAAAACTTTGGTCCAATTTTAACCCAGTGGAGGGAAAACGGGAGCTGTTGGAGATGAAGCAAAAAGATGGAAAATTATGAATTGACGCAGAACAACAAGGCGGCATGTTATTAAGTGGCAAAGACAAGCATGAAATTGCTGTAGAAAATTTATGGTCCAAACTCAAGAGCTGTAAGGTCAAAATGTATTTTGATTGAGAGACCGAGAACAAGTCAAAAACTGAAGAGAATAGGGCAAAGGAAAAAATTCAACGTGGGGCAAAAGCTAACATAAAACGAGAAAGCTAAGCTAACTTCGTCCGTGCCGAAGTTTTTATACCCTTGCAAGTGCTCGCTTAAATATTTTCAAAAAATACTCTTTTTTCCCATTTTCCGACCGATCGTTCGTATGGGAGCTATATGATATAGTCATCCGATTTGGACAAAAACTTGTAGAATTGTGTAAAAGCACGAGAAACAAACAAATACAAAATTACAGGATGCTACCATTAAAAACAAAAAAGTTTTTCTCACTAAGACTGTTTTTTAGACCTATCTTTTGTATGGCAGCTATACCATATAGTTGTCCGATTTTGATAAAACTTGGTAGAATTATAAAAAAACATATAAAACCTACGATTACAAAATTTGGAGTCGTTTCCATTTAAAAAAAAAAAGTTTTTCATACTAAAACTAGTTTTCCGACCGATTGTTCCTATGGGAGCTATGAGATATAGTCATCCGATCCGGTCGGTTCCGACATATCAGTAGTGTGCAGCAAAAAGAAGACTCTGTGCAAAATTTCAGCTCGATAGCTTTAAAACTGAGAGACTAGTTCGCGTAGAAACAGACAGACAGACAGACGGACGGACAAAGCTCAATCGACTCAGCTCATCACCCTGATCAAGAATATATATAGTTTATGGGGTCGGAAATGAATATTTCTATGCGTTGCAAACTTCTGGGCAAAATTATAATACCATTTGCAAGGGTATAACAAGTAAGGGCGCTGCAGTCGAGATTCCCGACCACAAAATACCCTGTTCATTTGTTTTCATTTATTTCTTTGTGACAAAACGTCATCCTAAATGTAGGCAACACTTTTGGTAGTCCTGGCCAACAACTGGGGGGTGCTCTTATCAGCTCAACTGTTTCGCTTATAACTCCGGTGTTTTTTGTCCGATCTGATTGTACTTTTCAGAATAGATAGATATTGGGCCTAGCATACTAAACCACGAGGCTCTAACTTGAAAATTGTGGATCTGACGGTTGTTTAGGTCTAGAATTTCTAGAGGAGGTCTTGGCGATAAAAGGGGGACGGGTGGGAATTTTCCAAATCTGAAACAAACTTGATCTGCGTACAACATAAATCTACCTTCGTGCAAAAATTTGTGGCTCTATCTCTTATAGTCTCTGAGATCGACGCGTTCATACAGACAGACAGACAGGCGGACGGACGGACGGATGGACAGACGGACAGACGGACATGGCTATATCGACTCGGCTGTTCATGCTGATCAAGAATATATATACTTTAGGTGGTCGGAAAATTTTCCTTCTCCCTGTTACATACATTCGCACAACTTCATGATCCCCCTTTTCCCATTTTCAATGGGATCAGGGTATAAAAACCTGGACTAAACCAAAAATTTAAAAAACAAGCATCCATTGGAATAGGAGCTTATAGATATTCTCTCTCTCTCTCTCTAGTAGACAACAGCTTACCCAGCTTGAAGATATTTTGTCCTAAGTTAACAGCCAGGCTTAATGCCAATTCGTTACAAGTTAGTTAAGTCAGCTTGGAAACAATGGCCGCGTTCAGCAGAAAAACTTACTCCCTGATGAACAATACACTACTATCAGCTGACACTATATCATCAAAATTTATACTGGGCATACACTTTTGCAGGTACAGAGTATATAATAGTCGGTCTTGACCGCCTTTCTCAGTTGTTCATTATATTTTTTTATGCTGACGTCAGCAAATCAGATAATTTGTATACATTCATTCACAACTTGGCAGACTCGTAAGACTTCTGTCAAAAGTTGGCATCTTCTGACTCAAATCTGTAATGTTTAAGGCAATTTGAAAATACAATTGACACAATTTGGCAGCACCTTGAGCTGCTTGAAGCCATTTTATCACAAATTAGAAGACCTTTGGGTATTTGAAGATAATATAGGCCAATAACACGTTCAAATGTGTAATGTGTGGTCATGTTGATATGAAATTGTGTAAAGTTTATGTTATTTCACTACAAAACTGGTGACTAATGAGGTATTTTAAAAGAAATATTATATAACCTAAACAAACTCTAGTTCTGAAAGTGTGCTATTGTCTGGGGGAACTGCACAGTAACGTAATTTTGAAGGTTTTTCTATTAATGCATTGAAAAATGTAAAAGTAAATATTGGGAAATGTGCAGAACAGGTTTGGGAATAGAAACAGGCTTACATATACTATGTTTATACATACTAAGCTATTTTCTTATTAGGGCTCTTCAATGTATGCATACTTTTTTCCCTTTGGTAATTATATTTTAAAAGGAATGGCTTCGCTAATCAGTTATGACCGCTTTATAGATAATTCACACTGTATATTCTCCCAGATTGTTGGTTTAGTTATGGGTATACAACAAAATGTTGAGTTAAGATATATGTTCAATACGTAGCATACTTTAAAGCATGATCTATTTTGTGTGTATAAACGTATTAATAAATTATAAGGCATTCACATCCAAACATCTTCATCTTAAATCTATTTCTTCCATCCATTTGAAATTTACAATCTTCAAGTTCTTTTAAATCTATTAAAGTCTTACATGCCATGTTGGCAGTTCACTCTCCAGACTTAGTTTTACTAACACCATAAATTGTTTTATCTTTCCAGACGTCACCTGATTTTATCCTGTCAGGGTAGTCTGCACATATTTCCATTCGATGATCCAAAGTGTTCCTTCTCAATGGAAAGTAGTAAGTATTAGAACTCAAATCAAATCAATCAATGGAAGATAGAATAGCAGGCAGAGAACAATGCCGAGAGAGAAAAAGTGTTAAAAACTGAGCTTGAAGTATGTTTTCTGCCTACCAACGAAGCGTGTTGACTGCCACTCAAGGGAAATTTGCTGCTGCTGTCTCACAACAATCCAGAAGCAAGAGGAGGAGATCCTAAACGACAGAAAGCTGACAAAGTGACTAACAAGGCTGACTGCCTAGGCTTTTGTCTTTTAGCATTGTTTTCGAAAAGTTGTTTCCGGTTGGTTCCTACGCCAACATCTTTATTAACCCCCTCATCCTTTTCCCTCCCACCAGACACAAAACGTGAGCCACATCGTAAATTACTTTCAAGAGTTGGAGATGACGAAAACACAGGATGAAATCGTTGAGATTTGCCCATCCTGGTGAAGTGTGTGTCTTTGCTTTTTGCTTGTCATGGCTTGTTTGTCAAATATGATTTAATTTACCACCCCACTTTCGCAAATGAGTTTTTATATTGTCATCGGAGGCGGCAAGAGAGAAAAGAAGATTGTTAGACAATATGCAACTTGGTCTGTTTTTGCATTAAGGTGATTAATTAGTCACCTAGGGCCTAGGGCCAAGAATGAGGAAACCAGGGATATTAATTTAAAATAGTTATAATTATTTGAAAAGTTATAGAAAATATATTCTTTCTTCTCATTCTAAGTTTCCTACGAGGAGGCACAAATCAAATATGTTTGGAAAAACGATGAGGATACTCTACGCAAAAGTCCCTCATTGACCACATTGAATGCGTATTTGATCAAAAATCAAACCACGGCCTGTGATCAAAACAGCTGGAGAGGTAAGTTGGCCAAGGTCTCTAAAATAAAAGCACCAAAATGTAATCAATTGAAAAAATGTAGTCCTGAAGCAGCTAATTTTGTGAACAAAAAAGGATTTTAGGTTGTTGTACTTTGTGTTTTCTTTTCTTTTTTTTTTCAATCTGTATGGCTTGGCTTTTGAACTATTTTAAGCAATATTTTGTTGGGTAGGCTAGTTGCGCTTGTGAACTAACAACAATATACCTAACTCTGTCTTTCTCTCTCTTTAAAAAATAATGCTAAATACAATACAATACTGACCTATCCACCCACCATCCCTAGGGAACTACAGCTGTCTTAGGGTCGATTTAATCTTTACCAGAGATCGTGCATTCTATTTCACCACCGTTTTTATACCCGGCATAATATTGGTGACGTCTTCCTTTATAACATTCTGGCTAGAATGGAATGCAGTGCCAGCTAGATCAATGATAGGTAACCAAAACCAATAAACCAAAAACCAAACAAATTCTTTGAAAACCTTTTCCAAGTGTTTACCCCCTGCTCTCTATCTCTCTTTATCACAACAAATCATTGAGAATTGATTTCGTAGCATTTACTTTGTATGTAGTTTTGTAAGCATCAATTTCTTTGATTGATTTTTCATTTCCCAAAATGCCTTTAAACAGTGCCCCACCAAAAGTATTCTTCCGCCTTATATATATATACATGTATGATTATATATACTACTTATATCATAATTATTTTTTTTGTACAAGGTTTGCTGCATGGAAACATCCACCCAAAAAAAAAAAAATCGCCAGCAACAATCCATTTCAATTACTGATTTGAGTATCATTTTATTCAGTATTCTCAAGGAGTAAAACTAAAAGCCAATTTAGGCTAGGACTTAATACTTAGAGGTACCTGAGACAGAGAACTGCAGTGGTGGAACTTTATATAGAGTTTGATCTACAGCTGCAGTTCTCTGACTTAGCCAAACAAGATTCCAATTACTTTGGCCCCACAATATGTGTAAGAGTATCATTTCTTGGGTTGTTTTTTTTTTCTATATTTTTTTTTTGTTTGGATAATTTGTGGCCAATCAACAATTCCTATTGTACTTTCAAGGTAATTACAGTTGCCTACAGGTCGAGTTGACATTTACCCGTGATCGTGCATATTATTTTACAACCGTTTTCATACCTGGCATTATATTGGTCACCTCGTCATTTATCACATTTTGGCTGGAATGGAATGCAGTGCCAGCCCGCGTGATGATCGGTACGTAAAACAACAACAAAAACAAAACAAAAATCCAACTAAATTTGCTAAAAACAAAAATCTAGAGTCTTCCATTTACTAAAATAAAAAGGGAGAGGTATAGCCTTAGGCGCGTGACAAATTTTAGAACAGTTTTAGTCCAAATTCTTAATGTTTTCACAAATTGGCTGCTTAAACTTTAGGTTCATATTTTTCTGTCATCTTCATGCTATAACCATTAAGAAAAATCAACATAAAGTTCAGCTAGGCGCTAGTTATAGTTTTTTAGATTCAGTTTTTCTTTTATGCTTATTTTCAATTTAAGTTTCTCTAACGTTTTGCACCATTCTCTAACTCTCCAGCTCTCTAATTGCATTGCATGAACTCTGTTTAACTCTATTTATATTTATTTGAAATAAATTTTATATTAGCTTTAGTCAAACTTTATACGAAAGTCAACTAAAGCATTTTATATGCTTAGATCTTGCTCAGAAATATTTGTTTTTTTTTGTATTTAGATTAATCGAAGACAAAATCAAATGAAATAACATAATAATTATAATTAAAAAATAAATATAAATAAGCAAAAAGCTGTTTGCCTTGTTAATGTAACTTTCTTAGACAAATGACCGACCAAAACTACACAAAACCCAGCCAGTCTTTGCAGTGCATATAAAATCGTAATTTCTTTCTCAATGCCTTAGGGGATTTGCCCCCCGCTCTCTCCAAAAACCAAACCATTTGCTGTAATTTATCATTCATTGCTCCATTTAATTATTAATTATTCTGCTATCATGCTCGTAGAGCCAAAATTTCAATTGCCCCAGAGTGTTGGGAGAACATAATCAATCTTGGCTGACTAATTAAGTTGCATCCACAATTTGCCAGCTGCCTGACTAACTAGCTGATTGATTCAATGACTGACTGCAACAGAATTTAACTCCTAGTTGTTGGAATAAAAACTTGCCCTACTGCTGCATTTCAAGACTGGCTGCTTTCACGTTCCCCTCATCGATTTTCAATTTAGGGAAACGGCAAAAAGAAATCTCAACGCGGCACTCAACTGCAAATGCAACGAAGCAAAAGAAGCAACTTGAGAGTTAAGCGGGTCACAAATGAGGCAAAGTAGATGACATTGCAAAGATGCTCAGATTAAACTAGAGATGACAGACTAAAATGGAATTTTAAGTAAATTTCAAGCAATTTATCCACAGTTCGATAATCAATTAGGGAAATTGAAATATTTTTATGTATGACTTGGCTAGGATTGGTAACGGGAATCAAATGACTGAACTGAAACATGTATCCAGCATTCGGTTGCTAATCTCAAAAGAGCATTGTTAGATGGGGTTCTTTTGTATTTCGGGAACAGTAAGCTATTAAAAGCTATGACAATATCTTAATGGTTATTCAAAATATTGTCCATGAAGACTTATAACAACACAAATAGAGCTAGTTCATCACATCGGTGTGCTAAACAATGTCAAACTTTATTTTGGTATTACCCTTCGACAGCTGCCGACATAAAGCCTCACGACATCATGTACGATGTCATTTCTGTACTTGCAATATCGTACGGTACGATCTTAAACATGGGTGCCAACAGCCTATGCGCGCGTTCCACATTCGTTGTAGTTTTACGCATAGACATTGCCACGCACATAATGGGCTATGGGCTTCTCTGTTCTAAAATGTTCACAGTACAGTTTACACTTTTAGTAATCTGATGAACTATTTGGGTCTCTAATACTCAAGTGTGCAACTTTCTATTTTGAATCCATTGCCTTCTTTTTCCATCTCTAGCAACACCAAAAATGGCATCTCATTGACAAACAAAAATGGCACTTTGCTTGGTTCGTCAGCTATTGTGACATTTCTTGACTGTTTATTTATTTAGTTGTCACTTGTATTGTGTTTGCTCTTCATTCACACAATCGACAAACGAAATAGAATTTTTGGTTCTCTGGCTTATAAAGATTTTGTTGCAAATTAAAGTCAGTTTCAAGTTTTGTCTTTGCCCTCAACTATTCATAATACGTTCTGCTCTGCAGTTTTAATTTCACGCACCGAACAAGGATTGCACAAAGAGAGGGAGACAGGGAGAGCAAAAGCTTTGCCTGGTATTTGCCCAACTGGCTTATGCATAAATCATCATGTATGATGTGCTCAACTCTCTCTCTCTCTGCGTCGTCATCATCATCATCATCAGCCTCAATGCAAAACGCAACACAAGCCAATGCAAATACGTATACGTCAGGGCATAGTCCATGTCCCTGTCCAACGGCAGCTGCCAACGACGCTTGATGTTTCGGTTGACATTTGGTTGTCGTTTTTTGAGTAAAGTTTACTTTTTTCTGGTTTGCACTTTCTCGCACTTTTTGCTGAGGACCGAACCAACCAGCGCATTATAATTGCATTAGCCGTGGACAACAGTGAATTAAGAAGGTGTGTGTGTGTTTGGGGCTGTTTTTCAAAAGTTTTTTAATTTTATAATATTTTATCGCAATTTTTTCAAAGGGAAGGTAAGGTACCCAGTGAGTTACAGGCATACGCTAGACTTTTGGTTCTAAGTCCTAGGATAATTGATTCAAATTAATTCTCATCCACAACTTTAAAAAGTAATCGACCTCTTCCTTCCTAAGTTCTGAGTTTAGAAGAAGAACATAAATTGATGGTTTTTAGTTGAACATCGCCCATTATCAGATGGTTATTTTCAGGTTAAAGCAGAGCACTTTCTTTCTGTTTTTCTAAAACAATTTCTATAATATTTTATGTTTTTGAACTGAAAACGTAGAGTTTTATACCCTTACAGCACTTTGTTCTAACTGAGACTGCTTTTCGGACCTTAGTTTTCTATGGGAGCTATACCATATAGATGTCCGATTTCGACCAAACTTAGTGGAATTATGCAAAAGCCTTACAAACGAGCTTGTAATAAACTTGGAGTTGGTACCATTCAAAACTAAAAAGTTTTTCTCAATAGAACTTTCTTTTTGACCGATCATTCGTACTACAGCCATATGCTATAGTCATCCGATTTTGACAAAACTTTGTAAAATTGTGTGAAAGCATATCATACAAAGAAACGCCAATTTTGGGTACATTTCCATAGAAAACAAAAAAGTTTTTCTCACTAAGACTACTTTTCAGACTCTACTTTTCTATGACAGCTATACTATATAGATGTCCGATTTTGACCAAACTTAGTGGAATCATGGGAAAGCATAGCCAACTGAGAATGACAAAGTGTAAAGGCGTTTCCATTAAAAACAATAAAGTTTTTCTCACTAAAACTAGTTTTTCGACCGATCGTTCCTATGGCAGCTATATGTTATAGTCATCCAATACGGCCGCTTCCGAGAAATGTGAAGCGTATTTGTACTAAAAGACTGCGTGCAAAGTTTGGTGAGGATACCTTTCAAACTGACGGAGGAGATTGCATAGAAACAGACGGACGGACGGACAGACGGACTAAATCAACTTGGCTCGTCGTGCTGATTAAGAATATTCCGTTCAAACAGCCGAATAATTTTATAACAAATTAAATTTCGCTTTGAAAATGAAATACTTATAAACTATATAACAAAAGATTTATTTTACCTAATCAAAAGTTTTAAAAAAAAACTTACCATGGATTTTCCACAAAAAGTTCCACAACAAAGACAACTCGTTATCTTCTATGCCACTAACCAAACAATTAAAAGAAGTAATTCAACATAACTTAATAAAAAAAACTTTAAAAAAAACATATTTTTAATTAAAACTTCTAGAAAAATATTAAAACTTATAAACACATTTGATTTTATAAACAAAACTAACTCAATAAAACTCACTTACAATTTTTCCCTGCACCCTGACAAACCAAATAAAAAAAATTCAAATCAAGTTTCTCCCTCCTTTAGTAGTATGTAACTTTTAGTAGCTTTTGTGCACAAACCAAACAAACAAAAAATTATTAAAAACGAACAAAAATTACATACATCAACTCCAAATTGAGCAAACAAACTTTTGTACATAACTTAAAATAAACTCCTACCTCCCACCCTCTAAACAGATACATTGCCCGGCCTCCTTCCTCCCTCCTACCACATAAAAGTATGCCATACTTTTCACTTAACTAACTAATGAAAAACATTTTCTGTTTGTGTGTGCGTATATAGGTGTGACAACCATGTTGAATTTCTTCACTACCTCGAACGGTTTCCGCAGCACTCTGCCCGTCGTCTCCAATTTGACAGCGATGAATGTGTGGGATGGCGTTTGCATGTGCTTCATCTATGCCTCGCTACTGGAGTTTGTATGCGTCAATTATGTGGGCCGTAAACGGCCACTGCACAATGTGGTCTATCGTCCGGGCGAGAATCCCGTCACACAGGTAAATCAATGCGAAAAAACGAAAGGCAAGATATATTCTCTATCTTTCTCTAAGCGTACAAAAAGAAACAACAAACATTAAACACTCAAAACTCCAGTCATTGTGTTGCGTCTCTCTGTCTCTATCTCTCTCTCTCTCTATCAGTGTCTCTGTATAAAAAATAAATAAATATAAATATATAAATCTAAAGCTGTATCTTCCTCTATCTAAGTCTAAGTCCCTACTATTTTCATTAAACAAACTGCTCGATTTCACTTTGTGTTATTTCCCATTTAGCATTTTGTCTTAAATCCTACCCGCCCGCCCCAAAATGTAACTAACTGTGTGTCCCCCTAAAAACAATGAAAACTACCTACAAAAATACCTTAAAATTAATAAACTTGAAAAAAAACGAAAGTTTGACATTTTGTTTTTTGTTGTATGTGTTTTCAATGTTGCTAATTTGTTTGGCATTTTCAGTTGATTTTTCTTTTCGTTTTTTGATTTGTTTCAATGAAATGAAATGAGATTTTGACTACCAACCAAACACTGTACGTGTTCTTTTGTATCCTTTTTGCTTCCCCTAAATGTTGTATCATACAAAACCAAAGCATTTTTCTTATCCTCTAAACAAATTAGTTTTCACTTTTAAAATTATATATAAAAAAAAAATACAATTGAAGCGTTGTACATGCCCGTAGGTAGGTATCTGTGTTTTTTTTCTTTTCAATATTCCCCTATGTTGTTTTACACCAGAAATTGTACAAAGTGAAAAGTTTTTATTATTATTATTTTAAGATATTTTTATGAAATTTTATCAAATGCATGTTAAGCATTTTTGCTCCATGTGGGTTTGTGACAGCCAAAACAAAAAAAATAATAAAAATATTTAACATGTTTTTGTATGGCAACGTTTTAAGTGGCATATTTTATGGAAATTTAAAAATTTTATATGAAAACCAGCCACATTTTCAACGAATGAGTGTGCTTTAAAGCTAAAGCAACTTTATTGCTTTGACAGTTGTTTTGTTTATGTTGTCAGAAAAACCAAACAAAAAGTGACACAAGACTGAAATCTTTAGTGCAGGCAGATGCTTACCAGCCACATAAGTGCATTCCATTTGCTGTGGAAACACTCCAGAATCACACAGTTAAGCCAAAAATTAGGGGTGTGTGCTGGAGATTGTTTTTGGACAACTGAAAGCATGCTTTAGGAGGTCTGAGAGTGGGCTTAATACCAGCCTTTACAGATCTCCCGCAGATGATTGCGTGCTGCTGTAGCCTGCATAATTTGGTCAATGCTGGAAATGGCAGTGCAAGATGAAATTTCTCAGATTAATGCACAAGGTAAATCATAATGAAGATTTTGAAGTTAGGTCTTCTCTTTTTATGGATACAGGTTTCTATTAGAAGGCTTTATGATTGCAATCAAAATCATTCAAAGAGCACTTATTCTCAAAATGGATGGAATGGGCCTTGACAGTCACTTCAATGAATGAATTTAAGTGAATGTATTCAAATCAATCGATGATAAAAGTGACCTTTGACAATGTGACTTAAGTCTTAAGAGGTTTTCAAAGATGACGTTACTAGCTAAAGCCTTATCACTAGGCTTTCGTTTTCAGCATGTGTCGTTTCGCTGAAGTGTACATAGATTTTTGTGTGCTACGAATATGTCAACTCCAACGTCAAAGAAGAAACGGATTTTTGCATCGGCCAAGTCTACCTATCTCAACAGATGCAGAATATGAGCAAAGGCACTACAAGGTAATTTTTTCAACGATCAAAACATACCATGAAACAATGGTCTATTACTAATTATTACTTGCCTAAAAGCATTGTTTTTTGTTCTCACGAATGTGGCCACTTACTTTAGAGCTGACGGCATTAAATGTGCAGGTGTAGGCTGCGGCGAAAAAGCTAAAAATATTTATTATAAAAGCTTATCAGGCTCGCTTCTAGGAACCGAATCGAATTCCACTTCTAGTGACTTAGATTCGGTTAAAATGAGAGCATAATCTAAAAGTTATGAACAATTTGCATAGGTTAATCGAAATAGTAATCGAAATGCTTTTCAGGTTTGAACCTTAAGTTAAGGTTCAATAAGTAACAACGAGTGTTCAATTCTGGGTGCAGAACAAACAGTTTCAACTCTTAACAAACAAAAATTTCCAAGTATGCCACTTAAAACATGACATTTCCTGAAAAAATAACCACTTTTTTATATTTTATGTTACCAAAAAAAAAAACACGAAATGAAACTCTCTCACAAAGAGAGACCAAAAGAAGTGCCAACCTCTGAAACCGAATGCGTAAGCCAAAAACGAATGAATCGAACATTGTTCCCAATTTTTGTGATATGCAAATATATACATATTCCAAATTTCATTTTTTAACAAACAACAACAACAAAATAGCCAATAAGAGAATTTCCAAAAAAAAAAAAAAACCAACATGCAAAATCGAACCCAACTTAAAAAAAAAAAAATTTTACAAACACAAAAAACTTAAAGTGTGTTTTGAGTATGAACATTATTTTGTGTACATTTTTCCAGCGTCTTCCAGCGGTCTTAAGCAGGATCGGAGTAATTCTTGCAAGTCCTTTGGTAAGCTATCAACCACAAAACTCATGCACCACCCAAAACACCTGCCAAAACCACCCCCCCTAACCAAATCCTTCAAAACAAAAACACACAAAACTCAAAACAAGGGAACAAACAAAAAATGGCATGTGAATTTCGCTTTTGAAAAACATAAAACAAATGCATTGAACAAGTTTCTTTTAGTTTTGGTTTTTGTGAAAACATTGCTTAAATTTGATTTTGAAACCAAATGGAGAACAACATTTTAAATCAAATTTTTTTCCAATAATTATCTTTCAGTAGACGCACTCGCTTTCAATGTACCGAATATAATTTCAGTTTACGACTTTATGATTTTGTTTTCACTTTTGTTTGAAAGTTTGATTCAACCATAACAAAAAAAACTCGTAATGATGTAATGAAATTAATTACAACAACAGCCGCAAGCACAGCAACAACAACCACTACAACATCTAAAAATATATCAACTATTTCTATATATATATATATGAAAACACACTTTAAGGTCTCACTTTCAAATTGGGAAAAATGTTACGAGCGCAAAACGATACTAAAAAAATATATGGAAAATATTCTGAGCTATAAATCAAATTTTGATTTTCAATTTTTAAATGAAATTAAGTTAAGTTTTCTGTATTGATTTTCAACACACACACTCACACACAAATAAAACAAAGGGTCACCATTATTTATGGTCTTGTCTCTTTACAACTAATCAAAATGTGTCGTAGTTTACCAACATTTATTTTTTGTGGTTTGTTTTTATTGCTTGAAATGGCTTTTGATTTCTTATGTTGTTTATAGTGCATTTTGTGCATTTGCATTTGACACACAAACAACAACAACAACTGCAACAACAAGTACGCATACTTATATGAGTAACTGTTTAAGTGTTAATGTACAACTTTGTTGATTTCTTTGTGTATGTATTTAAAGTAGTTGGCTGTGTAGATATCGAAAACTGAACACGTATGTCTTATGTCTTTAGGCACCATTATACTTTGAGTCGGCTACTTAGAGGTAGTCTGTCTAAGTTAAGCATTTTTTTAAAAAGATATTAAAGTGGGTTTAAGTCTAAGAAAAAATTTTACAGTTTTTCTTAACATTTTCGGTGAAAATTTTACTAATTTATAAATAATATCTCGGTTTCTTTACCAAACCTACGCAATAAGATCTTTGATGAATGACGAAGAAAAATCACACCTGGTCACACTAAAATAAACAAAGTTAGAAATAAAGCAGGTGCAAAAGTATTTGTAAGCAGCAATGCAAACAGCTGGGAAAACTGTTCAAAGAGTCGATTTTTAGCTAATCGAACCGAGGTATTGGTTGGGCTTGGTGGTTTCCGTATAATGTTTTAAATATATCTCATGATATTTTTCCAAATTGAATTCTTGACAAAAAACTTTGCAACTATTTAAAAAGCCCAATGCAAGAAAGTTAGCAACTGCGGGATATCCACAACAAACATACGCGGAATAAGTAGGAGAATTCAGTGCAATCTAATACTTTTAAGGAATCTATGCAAACCATTGTGAAAGTTCTACTTATTCTACATATATCAAATTATAATATCACAAATTCTACGATATTCTGCAGCATATCAACAGCAACAGATCAGTTCTCTTAAAGGGGCTGAAGATCCCATCGGACCTTTATTTTATGGATTTTTTTGACCCGAGCCCATCTTTAGTCAAAATATCACTCAAAATAAAACTCCTCAAAATGACAGACGAACTCGAATAATGGACAACACATCACAAAAATCACAAAAGCCAATTAAAAAGCAATTAAAACTACTTTTTGTGCAGAAACTACTCTCAAAATAGAGCCATTCTACGCATTAGGATTGTACATTAGTTAAATATACAACTTACCACCTTAGCTAGCGGTTCGGTACAGCTTGCTACGGCTCGGTTTTATCGACTATATCAAGCAAATAGTTACCGTAACTACCATTAGGAAAACCATATCCAACCATATCCATACAAATTCCTAATAGTATAGAGCCATTTGATCAACAGCCGAAGACGAATTCTCATTCACACGACGGAGCACTTAAAAAAAGGGTGCCTGCAGGCTATACGCATCGTCCGCATTTGTTATTGCCTTCAGCATAGCCATTGCAATGCGCACTGCGACTTGGGGCATAGCTAAGTTCTAATAAAAAATTTGTATATGCCTCTCTTCTCTTTCTCTCCTATACCTCTTGCATTCAAAATCTAAGATTTTAGAATCTGTTTTCTATGTGAACTACTATATATACAAAGAATATATAATTTTTCGTAAAATTTTTTGGTAAACTTTGACAAAAATCTTAAGAACTAATATAAGCGGTATAGTCCTAACCTCGTCGTTGAATTGAAGTATTGAAAATGAAGATCAATAATAGTTGTCTTGTAAATGTTTTTGCTGAGCCCTTCTGTTAAATTCAGATTGATTTAATCGAATTTCAAGTTGGAAAATCTACTAATAAATCTAAAAAAAAAAGCTGAAATTTTCATTCTGATGCGAAACTAACCCAACTTTCATTTTCACTGTGAACGGTGATCTTATATAATCTACAAACAAAAAACTAGAGTAACATTCAATTGTCCTAACTAAAACACACACCTCTGTGTATCTCTCTCAATCGTATCTCTCTGTCTTCATCTAAAAATCTCGACAAAACAAAAAAATTGAAAGTAAAGTACAAAAAAACTATACCAACCCAACTGTCCCATCCACTACAACAACAACAACAAATGCCACAAATATAGGAAATAATCGAACGAGAATTTTATGCTGCTTTGTCGTCCGAAAAGGCCAGTGTTGCAGTCACACCCTCCATGTCTATGGGTGGTGCCACGCCATCCACCTTGACCACACCACATACGCCGGTTGCCTCAACGCCAGCAGAAGAGCAGCTCTTCGGCGGAATGCGTTGGCAGGAGGCGCACGGTGGCATTATAGGAGCTGCCGTACAAAATCTACGCGCACGTTCCATCAAACGCAAGGCAGCGCGTAGTCCGTCCACATCCACATCACCCACAGGTGGAAAAGGCTCATCATCGGTAATCACCGAACATATCTATGAGGAGCCCAGCACCGCAGGTGTCAGCTCCATCACTCGAGTGAAATTCAAAGATGAGCAGCAAGCAGATGATGATGATGAGGAAAAAGACAGTGTTGCGTCCACGCTACGTCGTTCGGTGGCCACCAGTACCCCGGCTCTGGTGGTGCGCATTGAACGTGAAATCAGCAAGGAGGAGACGGAAATGGTGGATATGGAAATGACCGAACGTCAATTTGAAATGCCATTAAGACCTCCGCGTAAAAAATCCTCGCGCTCCAATTCACCAGCTGCCGTTTATGCAGCAGGAGTGGAAACTGTGAGTAAAGGAAACCAACCATGTTAAAAACCCTGACCGTGCCCGTGTCCATTGCTTGTGTCGTCGTTGTCGTCTACTAACCCATAACAATTGTACTACCAAGAACACGAAAAGTTTGCCGAAGAAGAAAATCCTAAAAGTTTATTGCCTGCGGTTATTTTGATTGCAATTTGCCAAACACACACACACACAAACATAAACACACGCACAAACACCACGAAAGTTGCTCGTTTTATTTTCTCGTCCTTAACTTGCAACCGAAGTTTAAATGAAAAGCTAACAAAAAATAAGTGCATTATGTTGGAATTGGGAGGGGCCATTAAAAAAAGGGAAATTAAGTTAGTGGGCATAATTGATAGTAGCTAAGAGAAAATCATATTTTAGATAAAGAAATGGGAGATTCAAATGGTTGCTGGCTCCTTAGAAACTATTTAGAAGCATGTTAACCCAATGAATCCTAACTTTATTCATTTAAATTAGTTTTAAAACTTCTTACTAGTTCGTGACGAGTTTTAAATTTCACATTGCAGAGATGTTTATTTAGTTTATTAAATGGAATGGGTTGTGTGATCGCTAAGAGAATGCAACAGCTTGACAAGAGGGGCTGAGCCAACTTCGAAAGTGCGCGTTTTGAAATATTGACAAATAGTTGGGTTGGACAAATAGCTAGAATCTAAAGGACTCTTGATGTATCTAATGCAGTTTCAATACCATTACAGAAACTTTCTTAACTAACTAGAAAACCATATAGAACAAATACTAAAGAAAGATTTTTACAGGCCTCACTAACCAATTTTGCCATAACTAACAACTTTTATTCCATTAATCTATTAAACAAAATTTTGTACAAAAATCACTTTAAAAACTTTACTTTACAACTGGTTCCCGGACATAAGCCTAACCATTTCCTGCGGCAAAAGTACTCCCCCAAGGCGGTTAAACTTATTTAACAATTTAATTTTATTAACACTTGAAAAATGTATGCCAAGCGGCAACTTTTCGACGCAGTGCAATTAGCACGGACAACATCCAAAAATTTCACTGTCAGTTGGTTTGATAATCCCTAAAGGATTTTTTCTTGTACCGTCTGCTTTAAGCAAACTTTTCACTTTAAATCCTTGAACAGAAACTTTGTTGGGCAATTATGAAAAATGACTTCGCTTTTCTTTAAAAATGTTCTGTTTGTATTTCATTTTTGACGGCCTCGCGGGCTCATTTGGCTGTATTCATGAATAATTATGTTGTCCTGTTTTGTGGCCGAGTCCTTCTACCTGGTCAGGGGCCATTCTTAATTTACATGTTAATGGCGTAAAACATTTTCTCCATTTTCCCTTGTTGACGACGGTGCACGACTCTGTTTGCTGTCGGAAGTGGCCAGTTTTGTGCAAAAAAAATGGTCTTTCATCACGCCCAGTTGAGAGTTATCTGGATGAAAAGTTGGCAGTCACTTTTGATTGTTTTATTTGCTTGCATTTTGTTAATGATTTATGCACTTGCAATTGGAGGGTGTCTGCGATAAGCGTTACCTGTGTGATTTATGTGAAACATCTAATACAGAATGAACTTAGCAAAGCATTATGAGCTTGTTAAGGCTTTGGCTGCGAAAACAGGTCATTTGAGTGCATTCTATCTGCTTCTGTGGCCCGCATAATATATATGTATATCTTCCCCTTTTCAGCTAACGAAGACAAAAGTCAGTTTCCTAACTCCACCTGCTTTTAGCCATTTAAAATCCTGTCCAACTGAATGTACGTGCCCCTGCTGGGTTGCTGCAATAAATTGTAGCATACTTTTAAGCGACTGCAGTTAATTTCTCCAACTGCCACCTACGACCCATTAGACTATTTATAACATTTGTGTGCAGCACAAAAAAAAACGGTTTATTTCTCTAGTTAATTATGCTTGTGTAAAGATAAGCTCAGGGTAATTGTTAGTCAATTTGTGAAATGAAAGCTAAAAGTTGTGAAATAATATTATTTGAGAGTAAAAAGGGATGTAATTTATTCAAAAACTTTATCAAAAATGTATGCAAACTTTTTTTTCCCTGAGTGCGTACAATTTATGAATAATTTGTTATATAATTAAGCACAGTTGGACATTTCATGCGTTTTTGAAACAAAAATATTTGCATTAGTTGAATATTTGAAAGGTTGCCAACTTAGTTCAAGGGCAGAAAGTGTTATCGTTAGAAGTTCAAGTATAATTGAACAAATTTAACTAATTTCGTGGTATTCACTGAAAGAATAGATAATTAAATTGAAAATTTATCTTCACATCTTTTAGATAGCTGCTATGTGTTTTGACACAAACTAACCATTTACTTTGGTATATGCTAGATTATATGACAGAAAGTTCTATGTAGTAGATGTCAAATAATATGTAATAATAAAGAAATTTATATAATCAATAGGGAAATAATAAAGAGAAAGCGGTTATAATATTACTTCCTGCCCTCTAGGAGATAGATTATTTAAACAAGAATACTTTGCTAAGCAATTTTGAATAAGTAGTAGAGCTAGCAAAATATGATCAACATTTTTGTTATATGCTGTCTGCTCACCAAAAAGACAGGTAAAAATTAAACAGACTCGCTCACTCTCTCAACAGAACTGCAACGGAAACAGCTTAAAATGGTTAGTTTTGTTTCGCTCTCAGAAGCTGAACAAAAGAAACTAAGCTTAATGATTAGGTCTGATTTATGTATTGAAGTTTTCTAAAACAACTCCTAAAAAGGATCCATTCTCGTTTGCCCTAAGATTTTCGAAGAAACAACAGATCTTCCCAAAACAATTTGAGAATTTTTAGCTTTTAAGGAACTGTTCATAAAATGGGAAAAGCTTGAGTAAATTAGTTGTAAATGATAAATATAGAAACTTAATTATAAGTTACACATGTTTACAAACCTATTAATAAAGAAACATACCTCTATATAACCCACTGATTCTTAACTGGATCTCAATTTTAGAAAACATACGCAATTCTTTTAAATAATAAACAACTTCTATGATTTTTATGTTTTCTGGTATTTACTATTTATTAATGTTGGAATAAAGTATTGTCAATTATCAAAGTGTGCTTGAAACCCCCCCAAGCCTGTAACATACTCTAGCTTTTATGGTGTTAACTGTACGCCCCCCCACAACCCCCCCGTTTCTTAAACCCAGCTTCGTTGAACCTTAAGTGTTAAGCACGCTTCAAATACATATTACAAATAGCACCAGAAATACCAAAAAAAAACTTAACCCTAAATGTTTATTACATGTCAAACCATTCCCAACTCATTTCCTGCCAGAAAAATAAGTGAAAAGAACTACCCCTACCCATAATAAATACTCATTAAAATTACATTTATTTTTCCAATGCAAAATTTTCATGCCATTCTCATTCCGTTACCAAAAATAAACAAATTTATACAACAAATGCTAACATTGCTTAACAATCGAAAAACATGTCTAAGGGGTGTTCCGAAATGTGTGCATTTTGCAACAACCTTTAGCTACAAGTGACTAACTTAACTAGTTTTTGGCCAATATTTTTCAAATATCAAATTTTGACTAAATATTTAGAAAATTTTGAAAACAATTTCCTTACTAAAAAACAACTCTGTTCTCTTGCTTTTTCCCAAAAAAAAAATAATAATAAAATGCTGCCTTTTACAAAAAACAAATAATATTAAAATAAACCATAAATAACAGCCCGTAAGTATTAAATGTTTTTAGCTTTTGTTCTCTACTTTTATTAATAGTTACAAAAAATTCCCCATATGTATTATATATTTGGCAGCTTGTAGTTAAATTTTGTTTTAATTAACCTGCAATTTTAAAATATTGTATGTACATATATTTAATAAATAATATTTTCTACTTTTTTCATACAACTTTTTTCACTATGCTTTTTGCTGTGTGTGCGTTTTTGCCTAACGAAATGCAAACAAACTGCAACCAATTTTCGTTTTTGTCTTGTATGCGCGCGTGCGTGCGTGCGTGTAAATATGTATATTTCCTTCTTTCATATTTGTATTAAAATTAATTTCGTAACCTACGGCCAATCAATTAACACTCAAGTTTTTTAAATTTACCGCCATCTATCAGGGCGAAAAGCGACGCGATGCGGGGGCACCAAATGAGATAGTCGCCTGCACCACCTGCGGCGGCACCAACAGTCCGTGCACCCACTCGGCTAATAATGGATGCGCCACAGAGGTAAAGTACACAAAAACCAAAATGACAACATGTCAAAAGCAAGAAAAAATGTGGCTGAATAACACTTTTTGTTGCAATTTTACTGAATGAAACATGAAGTTGAATACAGTGTTACAGTTTTAATTGAGGAAGAATACAGGTTTTGGGGACGGGATACGATTTCTAGATAGGATTTGTTTTCGGATTATGTAAAAGCTAATTTGCTTTTATTTTCCTACACTCATAAAACATTCGCCATGAAAACTAGAAATTCTCCTATCCGTCCTAAGGCGATTCACCCTGAAATTAAGATAAATATTTTCTCATTTATAGAAAACTTTCAAAGTTTCAGAAAAATTTTCCATTATTGAGAAAAAGTTTTCTTAATTTTAGGGTGAATCGCCTTAAGACGGATTTCATAGGATAATTTCTAGTTTTCAGGGCGAATTGTTTTACCAGTGAATCCATTTTTATACTCTGTGCGCTTCTCCCAGCCTATAAAGTATCAGGATTATCATCAACAGCCGATTCGATATAGTCAGGTACGTCTGTCTGTCCTTATGAACAGATTTCAGATATAAATATAGTATTGGGACAGGAACTTCTTATTCTTGTACGAAGATTAAGATTACTTTCAATTTTTGCCACACCCCCTTCCCCTACCGCAATTTGGAAAAGGGGTCTTAACTACCAGAGTTTTATAGATAGATGGTTCGTACCTTCAGTACATATTTAGTAATCATTATTAGTTATCGATCTGCCAAAGGATACGTAAAGATCGAATGAATGATAGAGATAGTCTTGTAGAAGTCTTGGGCAGCACTTCTCACAGGTTAGCACTTTGTGTGCCATCCAACTGAATATTGCACTGAACTTTGGGAGGTACAGAGTATATTATAACCCTGCTTGACCGACTTTCTTGTGTGTCCAAGAATGAGATAGAAATACTGTATGCAACTATACCACTTTTAATTATATCATCAATGCTTATTCTAACCCTCAAATTCTTTCTCTTTCAGACTTGTTTCGTTCAGGTGCGCAAAAAAGAGCCACCGCATCCGATTCGTGTGGCCAAGACCATTGATGTTATTGCTAGAATTACATTTCCAACTGCTTATGCCATATTTCTGATATTCTTCTTTGTACACTATAAAGGATTTTCGTAAAATTAAGCACACAAGAACAACAAAAACAACAACAACAACCACACACGTACACAAAACACACACACAACGCTTTAAACCAAGTTTTTGCAAAAGCTAAGAAACAACAACGTAAATTGTAGTCAACAAAAATGTCATTAAACAAATCGTTTTCTTAGTTCTAAGGGCCTTGCAGAAAACTCATTTAATTTTAATGTAACAAAGGGAAACACAAAGTAATTTAATTATTTAAATACAACAACAAGTGATAAATACGCAAAAACGTCAAAAGAGAATTAGTTTAAAATGAGTTGTTAAAAATCGAGATTTAAAAAAAATAATAAGTTGTTAAAGGAAAACAAACAAAAAAAAACCAAACAAACAAAAAAATACGAAACATTTTCGACTGCCTTTTTTAAATTTAATAAATTTTTGCTCCCATAAGGCAAAATGTAATATATAAATAATATTTAATTAATAACATTTAAACAATTTATGCTGAAAGTACCAAAAAGTAAAAGACAAAACACGAAATGCAAACCAAACCAAACAGCTTTAAAGCTTTACCTATGGCGTAGTCTACAGAAATTGTATAAAATCCTAATGATATGATATACGAGTATATACATACATCTAGATGTTATATTTATACAAACCGTAAAACCAAAACGAAATCTAGTCAAATTTTGTTCAATTGAATTGCCTCCGCCTATGTCAAAGAGAATAGAACGATTTATTCATTAACTCGACAAATATTGTATATACGCATACACATATATATAAATATGAACTAAGTTATTTGAAATTTAATTTATTTATTATTTGAAATAAATGTTTGATTTTTCTTTTGTTTTAAAAAATTTCTTGTATTGAAATATATTATGCAAAGAACCAAGTAAACCGATTAGGATTGTTGATATTGGTAGAGCCCATTTTTTAGTAACACGAAGTGACACATTTCCAAGTTATTAATTTTGTAAGCCTTGTTTTGCGGAAACGGAATTGAGTAAGGCACTCCAGTATTTTGCGAGACGCAAAGCGTTCACTGCGACTACGGCAGAATTCACATGTATATATGAACAACTGAACGCTTTGTAAGTGTATTTGTGTCTTAATTTGTCGTTTTTTTAATAGCATTTTCTCATATATAAGCCTTCGAAAATGTCTAAGACATTCTCAATTGTCACGTTAAGCCCATAATCACCAATGACTAAAGCCTCTGTTTTAAGTGTTATAACTTTCAGTTTGGCATACCTTTGCCGATTGACCAAATATCTTCAAATTTACTTAAAATTATTTGATTTGGAAACTTTGATTATTCTTTTTTGAAAATGTACAAGCTATAAAAATACACTTGAAACCGATGGTTCTTATGGCAGCTACAAGAAATGGTCATCCGGTCAAAAGATAACTCTGTGCTAAATTTCAGCTCGATAGCTATTTGATTTGGAACCTACGGCAAAATTTTAAAAGCTATTTCAAGCCTCTTCCTCCTTAGGTGTCACATAAATTAGCATTAGATGGTTGGAACCCTTTCGTGTTTTATTCAGTTAAACGTACAACTTAAGCAACTTTGTTAAGTAAAAATATCTCAAGAATTGGAATTGGATAATAAATGTTCCAACACGTCTACATGTTTAGTAATTTAAGTTTAAAGTTACTTAAAATTCATATTTTGATTCTTTTATATGATTACTTTGTGGGATAAATTTTTGTTTGTCTTAGCTTAAAAATAAACTATTCCATAAGAATTTTTTTTAACGAAGATATATTTTGAATACATGTACTTAAAATGGTCACATTTTGTACCAAAGCAATGGATGTGCTTGAAAATGTTCATGAGAATTTAATATAAACTAAACTGAGGCAAAATGGCAGTAGATAATTTGATCATTTTGAATACATGTATTGCAAATGGTTAATCTTCGCTTAAAAAAATCGCAAAAATGTTAGGGATGGTTTCTTTTAAAGCTGAGAAGTAAGCCAGTACGATAATACAAAAGAGAGCTAAAAGGTTTAAAATAGGCTTGCATTTTAAGCAACTATAAGCTTAAATTACTATAAATCTAAAAGTAATAGACCATTTTCGACGATACATTCGTGTTCAGCACACGTAAATCATATAGAATCACCAACAGCCCTTTAATATACTGAAAACGGACTTATTTTGTTGACTTGTGCAAATTTGCATTTCAATCTGTGCTGCAATCCAGAGTATTTTTCTTTTTTCGTTGAAGAAAATGGTATGGAAAATGGAAAAAATATTGTACCAAGTCATTTTGACTTCAAGACCAACAATGAATAATATCTCGAATTTTTCGAGAGATTTACAAACTGTCAATCGAAAAAATCTCTATATCACTACATTAATTGACTTTATGTGCATACGAGTGATTCTTTCTCAAACCGTTTATAAACTTGATACATTTTCAACCGAATTTCGATCAACTCAGACCAAAGACTATTATCGCAAAGAAGCATCACCACCGCACAAGTAGATGTTAGCCCTAATTTAGCTTGGATATTCTATGTGGTCTCACGAGTTTACATGTGTGAGCCCTCTGTGTGTTCATTTGCTCGGCTGACTTCTGATGTTTCAGTTAGAGCTCTCCATTTGCCACGACGACTCAGTCTGCGAGTTGATGTGATCGTTTTCTTACTTAAGTCTTAAAAACCACCAAATATCAACAATCCTAATTTCCACGCCACCCAAAAAGCATGCTTTAGAAAACTCATAATTAAATAAAAAAAAAAACAATCCCAAAAAGTAGTCCACCTATTTTATAGATATTTTGCTTAATCAAAATAAAACTAGTTTTTCCATAATCTAAATTTATTTTGTAGTAGCAACAGGAATTGGATTAACTAAAATTTGATTAACATACATATCAAAACGCTATAATAGAAAACCAAAACAAATTATAAAATATTTATATAAAATGTATAGTAGCTATAAAGCAGCCACATGCCAAGAAACCCAACTAACAAACCAACAACAACAAACAATGTCGAAAACACACCCAAGTATTTTAGATAAAATTTATGCCCCGCAAAATGAAAAGTTTAAACCAAAGCACACAAAAAATCTAACCTAAAGCTAAATTTAAACCTTGTGATAACCAAAAAAAAAAAAAAAACCAAAATGCTAAAGAAATATAACAAAATTTGTTTGAGAGCAGGTTAATGAGGGCCACCGTTATTAAACCAACAAAACACAATTGTTTAAATAATTATATTAGTTCTTAGTCCTATTAAAAAACGCTTTTTGCAACTTAGAGTTATACATACGAGTTCAGTAGAAATTTGTAATTCATTTTATACCTTTGTTCAATTAATTGTTGGCCTAAATGTTTTCTCATTTCTCAAAACCCAAAAGGAAAAAAAAAACCCAACCAAGGACAATCTTTTTGTAATTTTAATAAAAATATATGTGTATTAAACAACAACCAAAAAACAATGCTGAAAAAAATTCTAAAACCAAAATAGAAATGACGTCCAATTGCAGAGAGAAATTTTGAAATTTGTTGCGGGTTGATAGAAAACTGTGTGGCCAATCTAAGGAATGTACAAAATGGTAGATACAAGCAAAACAAAAAAAAACATTTTTGATTATGTTATCAAGTGGGAAAGGTGCCTTTTAGATCCATATTTTTACTTGGTTTATACTCCCTGTTTCGGTTCCCTTTTTCTCACAAGCAAATGTGCAGATAAAAACCAAAAACTTAATAAAATTAACCATATAAAACACATATAAAAATTGGCTTCTTAAAGTATATAAAAAATACAAATTTAACAAAAACACATTGCAAGAGTAAGCAAAATTAAACTCTTTTTGAAATTCTCTTTATAACCAATAAATAAAAATCACAGAAAGCTTTATAATTTATAAAACCAACTTAAAATGAAATGTACATAGATATAAAAACACACTTGTTAATTCTTATTAATTTTTTAATATATAAAAAAAAAAACAAGCAAATAAATTACTAATTGTAAGCCAGTTAAACTCCATTGTTTGCTAATTTGTTAAAATCATATTAAACATAATAACATCAACTCATTTCACTTAAGAAAAAAGTACTTAAATTGGTGCAATGCTAGCAAAAAGAAAAAACAACATAGAACTAGAATTTTTTTATATAATAAATGAAAACCCTTAACACACCTTGAGCCACAATTTGATTAACATTTACATTCAACTAAAACCAAACGCAAAACATTATGTAAATACACCAGAACCGAAGAACAAAACACATGCAAAAAGCTAGTTATAAATCAAATTTGAACAACAAATGAAATGGCAAGAAAAGAAAACGAAAGCTTCGCATTAATAAAGATGGTCTCAAAAGAAACCAACAAAATATTAAATACATTTTGGCAGAAATGTTTGTATTTTATTTGGTAGTAGTTGCGGGAGTTGGTAATGTTTGGACAATGGATGCCTTTAGAATGTCGGTTTATTTATACATTTTCAAACATATTTATATAGAATGTGGCAAAAGGAAACTATCGCCAGCGCTAGGCCATGTCTGCTTCGACTACAGAACCTCCATTTCAATTTTTAAAAAGCTTAATCCCTATTTCGAAAAAATATTTGAATTTGAAGTCAATGTAAGTCCCTATATTCCCTCTTTAACTTACAGGGCATTCACTTCTTTTTCAGGTCAATGCACACGAGTCACAGAACTGCCGTTAAGACGACAGAGGGACAACCCCTAAATAATATTAATACAAATTTGAACCCAAAGAGACAAAAAAAAAACAACCTGCCAACTAAATGATGACTGAATGTCTTACAAGCAGCTTGCCCACAATCTGCGAGAGAGCCAACGCGCGCTTCTCAAACAGGTTCCAGCTGGAGGGAAGCCAAGTGTTTTGACCAGCGCAACAGCTTCCTTCCGTTGACTTCAATTCTGAGTCGGCGGGATGCGCTTGGTTGATTTCTGCACCTGCAGCGTACCCTGCAACCTGCAGCAGCATTTGGCAGCGGGAGCAACAGCAGCCGGCATGGTTTGGCACGCGGTAAAATTGCTAGGGGACGACTCCTTGTCTACCTGAATTGACCCTCTTGTAATTATTTACGTGCGAGTGTGTGTGAGTGTGTGCGTTTGTCCTTTTTCTCTTTCACTCTTTAATTATGTGACTATAATAAAAATTGACTATAAGAATTTTTGTAATTTTCTGTGAGAAGGGTGGGGTATGAAATATACGTTACATTAGCGGCAGAGAAAATACTTGAAAAGATCTTTGGTAAGTATTTATGTCAGGGTCAAGGAAAGGAACATGTGTTTTTTTTTGGGAAACAGCTGATGGGACTTAATATTGCATCTAGCATCTAAAATAAGTTTTATTTACACTTGAAAGTGCATAGAATGAAACATCATCATCTCGTAAAGCATATATATAGCTTGATCAGCATGATGAGCTGAGTCGACGGTCTGTTTATACGCAAGCTAGTCCCTCAGTTTTGAAGCTGCTAACTAAATAAATTATCTATTTCAAGTGTATTAATACTTAGTGCAAAGTAGCTTTGTTTTCTCGTTTTTTAACCATTTTTTGGGTCTTATTTTTGGGTAAGTAAAACGATAAAATGTATGATGAACATCTTTTAATAAGTCGTTTCTAGGACACCTATTTCCTAAGAGTAAGACAACTCTTGCTTCATCCTGTTAATGCACACTAAGACTAGAAGAGGAAAAATACTACACGTATCAAAAGACTTCTAAGTCATTCATAGTTATACTCTAAGTATTCTTCGAGCGCTTTTTTTAATATTATTTGTACCTTAGTTTACTAGGATTAGCTAAGCTCATTAGGGACTCGATTTTCTAATGGCAGCAAACAGTACCCCTACAATGTCAAGTGGTGGCCCCATCTATCTGGGGAATTTTTTTTGACAAATTACCACAAGTCATTATAGGCTAGCCTCTGGCAGAAATAATACAACATAAATTGCACAAAAATGGAATTGCCTTAGGGTAAGTATTGCCACCCTGAAAATAATGGGAAAGTTCCAGAGAAAGAAAAACAATTAAAAACACGCAAGTTGTCCATTTTTGGTATCAAAAGCGCGTGAAATTTTGACGCCAGAAAGGCGATTATGTAAATGATTGATGGGGAAAGCACTAGAGATGGAAACGTGTTCAAAGCTAAAATGTTTTATAAGCAGGCAAAGTAAGTTTAAACAGTTTTTCCAGTTTTCAGATGATTACTGGAATTTTGGTCACAATGTATATATATATACATATAAATAAGAAAGCTGCTTAAAAGTTTGAATTTGTATGAAGTAATCGGATTTAACTACTATTTTATATTATCATGAGCAGTATTCATGATCTCTGCTTATAGATCTGATACAAGAATAACCTAAGGAAAGTATGTGGTAAAATTTGGAAAAGCCCCGCTAGGAACTTAAGTTGCCTTTATCTCAAAACAACACCAAGTCGTTATCTCAAATGCTTGAGAACAAATGTTTCAAATGTTCTTGAAATGAGCACAATTTAACTCAACTCTGCCACCGCACTAAAAAGTGTATAAGAGATGGGTGCAGTGTCGCCGTTGTTGGGTGGAAATGGTCTTGGGGTCGACAAAATTGGTCATTTCTTTATAAAATGAACCAAGGCTGTCTGTGGTCTGTGGGTCACCGATGAAATTAAAGCCTCGCGGCATACTCCATCAAATGTTTTACCTAGTTGAGCTTAAATTGTTCTCAAAGGCGAAACATTTCTATGCATATCAAGTTTTCGTATTCTCAAAAAATCTGTTTTTTAAGTGGAAGCATTGTAAATACAGGTGAGAAAGACCTTTCATGGCATGCATATGGTAACGAATATGCTCTGTTTGAGTCCAATGTTCTCGTTTTTTCCCCCGTGTATACTTTTCACAATGTTTTATAAATATTAACGATCACAATTTAGGTTAGCCTATCGCAGTTGCTGTGTTTTCCTTTCAACACATTGAGGCCAGGATTTTTTTTTGTAGAATCATAAAGCTTTGGTGTTTACCATTCACTACTAGTCCATTACCAGAAGTATTTGTTTTAACAAACTTATGGTTCGAGCTGACCTGAATTCAAGTGCTTGGTTTTTTCCATCTACTGCGATGAATCAAAGATCAAGAAGGAAACTCTTCCGTGGCTAAGGAACATTTGCTTGTGGATGCTGTTTTATTCAACAAACAACGCAGCACCATCAAAAGGTTTACGAACCAACTGTTAACAGTTTGAGTCGTATTAAATTTAGTAGTAGCTAAAGTTAAGGTTTTGCCTTTGAAAGGACACTTAATTTACATGTCATGATTCTGATTTTGTTCACCTAAATTGTTAAACGAATTTATAACGTTTTGCTAATCGTGAGTTACTTCCTCGATTGTACCCCTTGCTCATCTCTAGTGTAAGAGCGGGTTAGGCTGTACTACGTACATAATTTGCACTTCCCAGGAGGGTTAGGGTTATTTGGTAGGGGTGAGTTAAAGCACTATGTACCTGCCTACCTGCTACTCGTTGCGGTTCAGCGATTTCACGGTATGGCACCGGCGTCGACGCCAACGACAAAACAAATATAATGCTCAGTAATATCGTTATAATGGCAAAAAAAAAATAAAGGGGGTGTTCGTTTTTATATTGGAAGTCTTAGTGTGGGAACTCAGGCAAACAACTGGCGCTATTATTAATTTTTATTTGGATTTCTGTAGCAATTAATGCTCACACATGGAGCTAGCTGCCTAATTTGCTTCGACATTTTGTCCTGGCCATACAGCTCGTAGCATGCAAAGGAGACGAAAGATGAGGAGAAGGTGGAGGCAAAGACAAGTGCATTGCATGTGTCGTATATGGAAATTTTTTCAAAATGACAGGGGTGTTACTTGCCTCAACTTCTTTTGCACTTTTGTTTGCTGCTGGTAGAACGGTTAGTGCTTAAGCATTGCTTTGAGTTTTTTTTATTATTATAGTTGATTGTTTAACCGAGATTGCAGTCTATACAGGGTGACTAGGCATTACATTTGTTCTTTAAATTTGGAGAAAGTCCAAATAGTAGAATTAAAGTGAACTACTTGGTTTCTGGAAGAGCTGTATTAGCAATACTCCTTGATCTCTTGAGGGCTGCAAGTTCGGTTCGGAAACTCCCGCAATTTCTTGGAGGCCTCGAAATGGGAAAAGAACCTACTTAGGTGATAAACTCTCAAAAGCTAGGCTTAATATTAATTCAAAGCAGCTTTTCAGATGTAAAGTTCACATCAAAAATTATTAAAAAGGTTTTCAAAAATATACATATATTTATACAACATCTGACTGAAGACCATCGATTTGGCTCGATCGCTGCACCAGAATATCAAAAGCAACCATATCAGTTAAATATATATTTAAAACCAGAACCTTGGGTTCATTGTTTTTAAAATCGATCTGCAAATAGAACCTTAAGCTCTTCTTCGATTTTGTACAAGTTTTTAAAAGGTTTTCAGTGCTATGGATAAGCTTTGAAAGGTATTTAAAACCTTGTACCAGACACACAAAGGGTATTACAAGTTAAAAAGTCACAATGACAAACTTTTTATGCCCAGAGGTGGGCACACCCTTGCTCTCATTGGTCTGAGAGTTTATTTTCGGCTACTGAGACTCAAAAGAAACTTTTTCGAGGTATGCCCAAGAAATTGTATAGATCGGAAAAGCGATAGTCGAGTTATAAGGAAAATAAACAATTATGGGCGGCACTTTTCACACTTTGACACAAACTTTGGAAGGTACAGAGTATAGTAGAGTCGTGCTTAACCTACTTTCTTCCATTTTTGTTGTTGTTGTTGCTGTTGGACTGCTTTCAAACTTAAGTTTTGTGCCCACCGCTGGTTCATAAATTAGTGGATCAAAAACAAAATAAGGCGAATTCAAATATAATTTTCGCTTCAGCTCCTTTGGATGAAAATGTAAGATCCATTTAACCTTAAATTGATATTTTAATATCCAAATAATATCCAAAAAATCGATTTTAAAATATATCCTTTCCAAATGGATTTCCATTTTTTCTCTGTGTAAAACGTCATGACATTAGCTAATTTCAGCACTGAGCTCATGGGTGAGTTTCCGACAGGAATTCAGCTATTACCCAACAATTGACAATATATTTGGCCTGGATAAATATCCAGGCATAAATATGGCCTATGTCAAATTAGTTGAATTTTTTCCATATTATATACACTTCCAAATGCAAACTGTAGTCACATATAAATACGTATATCAGAATGATCTATTAGCCCTGCGTCTAAACCATCAATACCCCCAGCTTAGTCCTTATTTTATTCAAAGAAAAAGCCGTTAGTAACAAAAGTACAACCAATTTCGTGTCGACAGAAAAAAATCGAAATGCGAATGCTAACCATTAACAATAAACTGTACAAGCAGAAGGGGGGAGGTGTGAGCACACAGGAGCCGGGGCCAAAGAGACCAAAAACCAGGCAGAAATTCTTTTTTTTTTAATGTTGTTGCTGTTGTTCCTGGCATGTTATCAACAATCTCGTTTTACCAAATAACGCAAAGTGCGCCCTGGCTGAGGATTGGTAGTGGAGGAGCACACAGAAAACAGCACACGCTATTCCAAGCGCACGACGAGGGAGTGGTCGTTAGGCAGAGCAGGTCTAACCTGAGCTAGGGCTCGAGGAAATTGGTAGAAACGCAACGCAGGTTTTTGGTGGTTGCTGCTGGTTGGTTGAAAAGGCTGGGCACCTACCCCTCGGTACACTCCAGCACACGCTCTCTGTCTCTCCCTATAGTCCAGGTGTGCGGCTGTGTGAGTGCACGTCATGTTGGTTGTTGGTTTGGTTTAAAGTTTTCTGTGGTAGCAAATAAAATTTTAGTTAGTCACCAGACGTCGTCAAGGATACGCCGTTCCAACGTTATTTGTTGTCCCTAGTTACCAAAAAAAAAAAAGAAAAGAATAAAGGACCTTCCCGTGTTGCAGTGTGTGCGCATGAAAAATTTGAATACTGTTTCTAGAGAAGGATAGCACCAGCCTATAGCACCTGTCCAGAACCTTACCTGAGCTGCACAAACTGAAGGCGAACTTCAGTCAAGTGTTAAAGCTCAAAGGATTAACATGTCCTTGCGGCTACAGCATGATAACTAAGCACCTAAGTTATTTGGTGAACTAAGTGAAAAACTGAGAATTAGAAGTGAAGTTTTTGTCAATTTTATGAAAACTTAAAACGGAGCAAACTATTTGGACTTAAGGCGGGTAGGATCCAAAGACAAAACAACTATTCAAAGGTAAGTTTAGATTTCGAACTCGAATACTTTGGCAGGTAACTCAGCCAGCATTGTATCTTGGCACTGGGAGAATTCACAGTTGATTTTTTAAATATTCTGTGGTTCTGCGGGTGCCAAAATTTAATGTGAGGTCCGACATCAACTCAGAAAGGTAGATCGAAAGTTTACAAATTAAATGCACAAAACGTTGTGAAAGGTTCGGCTCACTAATATTCGGTATCTTTATATAAACAGGACAGGACACAGCAGTCCAGCCCAAGACAGTGGATCCTTAGAACATTCTGCTTAAAGAATTCAGTTTTTTAAGCGATTTAATATGAAGAAAATATTGCTAGTGTTTTATTGTAAAAGTCCAGATAAAAGAAGACACCAAAGACTTTAAGTTTGTTAAGCATGCTAAGCAAACGCTACGCAGAGAGAAACAAATCTAGTTTGTCCTACTAAAGTCCTGCAATTCCGTACTTGAGATTAAACTAAGTTTTACATTACATCAATTAACTGCCTTTGATACAATTCAAGTACGGGTCTAGTACTGCGAATTACTGGAATTTGGTACTCGCTTACTTGAAAGCTTAACTCGCAAACTTAAGGCAAAGATCAAAGTCGATCAAAGCCGATTTAGACTCAAAAACCTGTTTTTTTCTCTCCGCAATTTCTTCTTATGACAATTAATTGCTTTGAGGAACTTACAAAGTTTTCTATTCATCTAGAATGGCAGTAAAGTTATATAAATTACTGGATTACAAATTTTCCTTACCAGCAAACCAATAAAAAGTTCATTGGACTTACGGATTCCGATTTCTAACCAAAACTATTCATAAAATTTTAAGTTTTTAGCAGAAAAGACGTTCATTTTCTGAATATTCAAAATTTTATTTCTATATTCTTTAAAAGGCCTTTGTGTTACTTCTATTTAAGTCTAGATTTCAAGTGCATTCAAGTGGGGTGGGGGGTTTTAAACCTCCTAACCCCTGTTCGAGCGCTACTGAAAGTAAAAATCATTGTGGATTTATTTTTAGAAAAGGTTCGAATCCTTATATCCCTACACAGAGAAAAAAAGTATATAAAAAAAAATCCATTGGGTGATTTCCGTATCCATTTGAACTGGATAAGTTTTAAATATCCTTTTAATCATCCAACCGAGCTGAAAATCATCCAAAGATATGAAAATAGATTATTCTTTGAATGATTTTCAGCACCGCTGGATGATTTAGAGGATATTAAAGACATTTTCAGTCCAAATAGATCTTTATTGAACCTTCTTTTTTCAGTGTTTAAGACAATCGCAATCATTCGTCGCACAACAACAAATCTTACAAATACAAATAAAAACGCATGTCGCTAAACGCAAGCCGTTTTACGCATTGAAATAGAAAATTATTCTAAGCCTTGTTTGAACCATTTAGAAGTCAATAGAATCAGTCTAGAAACAGAAACATTTGCTTACCAATTACCCTTTGCATTTTTAATGGAAAAAATTTCTATTATCAGTTATGGTTTGTTGTAACTTTTTTATACTTTTTGTATGTTCTTTCATTTTAATAAGTAATTGACTTGCATTCCACAGACCCCCAACAATACCATTGCAGAAGTACATAAAATATTTATAGTTTACCCTCTAGTCTAACACCGTAATCCAAGTCCCTCACCTTGCTCTCCGCCCACTCAACGCTGAACTATTAGACAAATGAGTTACATGTAGTTGTGGAAGTGCAATTTGCCAAAGGATTTTCATATGGCAGCACCTGTCTGTGATTACGATAGACACCTGAACATGCAAACATCCATTTAAAAAAGTAATATCCAATCAAGATAATTTTCAAATGTAAATTTAATTCGCCTAGAGGTCTATAATTGAAGAAGTTCTGCCAGTCAGTGCAGCAGTTAATTGTTTTTACTTTGGATTATTAATGAAGTTCAATGCCATTTAGGTTCATTCATTCTAATTTCTTAAATGTTTTATAATTTTAGCTTAAGTTTACTCATTTAGGTTTTTGTGTGTGTGTTATTTTCTATTTGTTCAGTTCCTGTTTTTTCATTTCCGTTGCGTGTTAAAGGGAAATTAAATTTTTGTTGTTGATATTGCGCATTGAGTTTTTTGTTGAAAATCGAATAACATGACGTTAGAGGTTTGAGTTGGTATTGGTAATGGTATTGATGTGGGAGTATGATTTGTTAGAAATAAAAATACTCTTGATTGTATACTTAACTTAAAGGGGTGAACACAAAATGTATTCTGTGCTTTTTTAATCTTTGAATTTGAGTTCGATTTGGTAGGAAACCGCAGTTTGCATGAATTTGGTTGAATACTAGTGGCTTATAAATAAGTGTTCTGTACCAGAGACCATTCTAACTGATCCGACTTAGCCCAATCTCTTAGGATTTCAACTTTCTAATCTAAAACCATATGGTGTAAGACCTAGCTTGGTATCAATTTTGTGCTCTAATCATGGAGCAAAATAAACATATTTAATACACAGAAAGAAAATCAAGATAAATTTGAACTAATCATATTTTAAAATCCTTTTTTGATTTTATCATTTGCTATTGACGATTTTCAGTTTCGTTGGCTATAAATCTTAGATCAATTTAACATTAAATGGATACTATACCAATATCATCCAAAGACTCATCAACAACTATCCTTTTCACACAGATTCTTATAGATCTAGCTGTAGTAAATTCTTCACATTTTGTTCTAAAACTAAAATTTTTGGTTCCTTTTGTGTTAAAATAATTACTATGCTAAGAATTTAGGTACAAAAGAACCAAAAATTCTGTAGAGCAAACTATCTTGCCCCAAGAAGCTAAAGTGAAAGCTCAATATAGGCGTTTTGTTCAATGAATTTGCAATTATGGAACATATTTTATATATATTATATACCATCAATTTTTTTAACTAAGTAGGCATAGATACGGTTTTTTCTTAATTAACTTTATAATCAAATAAAAATTCTTATAGTATCTATCAATTTATAACAGTTTCTTAATAGTTAATGTAACATTAAGAAAAATTTCAGAAAACTACCTATTCTAGCAGAAACTAAATTGGTTAAAAAGCGATAGATTTGTCTCAAACTTGCACTTGGTGTTCAAATCGACATAAACAAAAGATAAAGCTAAGATATGAGAAATTAACTCGTCGTTCTTCTATTATAATTAATAAAACTAACTTCAAAATACCTCAAAATAAAAAGCAATATAAAGACAAAGCAAGAAGGCTTTTGGCCGGGTATGGTATAGCCGGGTAGTGTGTGTGCGTGCTGCGCAGGCGGTCGTGGATTCGATTCCGCCTAGGGACATCTAACGAACAAGTTTTTCCTTAAGAACTTTCACACCCGGTCGCCTTCACATGCTATTGGCACTAGCTTTTGAAGTAAACTAGCCATGAAACAGCTTCTCAAACTTTGCCATTCGGTGCGACTAGAATCACACAATCCGAGAGATTGAGAGAAGCTCGGCTTGGTCCTTTGCGGGCTATAAAGTCATTTTATATACATATTATTAAGAAGGCTTGCTCAGCTGGCCCCTTGGGTTTGCCTAAATCATTTTTCACACCAACCTCTTCGCCTGGGCAATCTATAATTTGTGTTCCTACGCTGCATATTCCTACGGCATAAATTACCATAGAATTCATAAGTTACTTCCAACTAAAAAAAAAATACTAAAACAAAAATTTTTTGGGCTACAAATTTGCATACCAAATGCAAGTACAACGCCCTGCACTACACGTACCAACAAAACTATGTAGAAATAGGAAAAAAAAAAGGCAGGAAAGAATGGAGCAAAACACACGACAGGCTAAATGCCGGCAATATGGACTGAATAATGGGGCAAACTGGCGCCAACTGACGTTTGGCTGCTAGGTAATTTTCCTACGAAATGAACGTGGAAATGGGTTGGAGGTGGGTTGCTGGTGATTGTCTTTGCCCCCAAACATCGTGTGTAAAAGTTGGTGCATAATTTATTTAATCGCCGGCAGCAAATCTAAATTGATCGTTAGGCGTGTGGGTAGAACAACAACAACAACAACACACTGAAGTCCTAAGCAGCGTTTGTAAATATTTCTACCCTTCTTTTCATTACAGTGCCAATTAGTAAGACGATATTTTATTTGGAGTTTTGAGCCATGGCCCCGCCACAGCAGCAAAATTCCACCTTCATTGATGATAATCTTGACACCTGTCCATCGCTTGCTCTATTGAATTTACCCGAAAGCCCCATATTACCTACCAAGCGACGTCAAAATCAAGACAACGACAACAACAACAATCATAATCAAAATAATAAGCAAACTGCAGTGGAGGGACCAGCACTAGGAGTAGGACCACAACAATCCTGCAAAAATAAACATAGTCAGGCAAACGGAAATGGTGGCCACCACCATCACCAGCAGCGCCAGCCACGCCATCGTTCCATTTCCCTATATGGCGTTAATAGCACTGTGGTAAGTGGTATATGATGGAGTATGGGAGGCGGGGGGTGACGAGGGAATTGCTGAAGTGGGGGTCAGTTCCAGTGAAATCAAACAAATCATCTAATTGGGTGGGTAGGTAAAATATTATTAAAGCTGAAAGGAATATGCTTGGTGGAGGAAGGGGCAGGTACAGTTGCGACTGTGAAATGCTTAGTAGAAGTAATTGCAGGAAATAGAAAGGTAGCAACCGATAGCACTTTCTTTATATAATATGTATCTTCTTTGAATGTCATACAATACTTTGAGGGGACATCCCATACCCACAATTAGGTAGTACATAACCCTTAAAACTTATGTTCCATGTGGACTGCACACATTAAAGACAGAAAAAATTAGCTAAGATTAATGTATGTCAAGTGCACCGACACTGAAATCCCCTGCACCCCTGTTGTTACGTGACTTTATCTAGACAACACACATTCGGCTTAGCTGGTAGTCGTCCTTGCTACGAAAAAGAAAATCGGATTGAAGGAAATGGTCTCGTAATGTCAAAATTAATAATTTGCATGGATTAAAGCCGAATACTTGCCGAAGAACTAACTCAAAAAACTCCTCCTCCTTTAGCTTTTGAAATTCGAATTTTATATCAAGTGTAAGGAAGTTATCTTAGTCTAAAACATGATTCTATTTCAAAAATTGGTAGTTCTATTCCTAATAGTCGATAACGATGTGTAATGCTGATCACGAATATATATACTTTTTACGTTGGAAAATGGTTTATTCTACCTTTTTAACCCACTTTTAAAGGGTATATGCTAAATTGGTGAGAGATAGATAGAGAAACGAGCAGGAGAGAAATAGAGGGCTTGTGTGAAAACACATGAAACCAAGGGTACAAGGAATTTTTAAGTAAGATAAGAGCTTCCTTGGTTATTTTGTGCAGACAACCTGGAAGTATTGAGCCAATCTAGCAGGCTCCGCTCTCAAGCTGGAAAGTTCGTGAAAACATCTGTAGTAGGCAGAAGAAATCGAAGTATCATGGTATCATGGATCCGTGCACCGATAGCCAATAGATTTGTTGTTTTAACTAGCCAGACAGCTGTGCTGTGTGAGGCGCCAGTTGCCTTAAAATAACTCTCGAAACAATGGGAGCAAGGGCCTGCCCACCACTGGCCTAAAATACCCTCAATCTTTCTGTGTATTTCCGCAAGAGAGAGGGAGATCTTAAGCTAAGGATAATCAAGTCAAAATCTAAATCAGCTAGCTAGATTTTCTATCGATATGTTATCGAGTTCAAAAGTGGCAATAATAGGACAGCTGATGTGACATGGATGGAGAAGGTTTTAGCTCATTGGGAGGGGGTTTTAGCAGGTGTATAAGGGCGTTAATACTAAGTAAAATCCGTAACTATAACATATAAACGGGGTACAAATCACCTTCAGGGATACCACTTGTGTAATTTGATTACTTTGTCTGTCATTAGTGCAAAATTCACAACGCTTCCTTCCTTCCTTCCTTTCTTTCTTTCCTTTATTTGTATTCGCAGCAGCAAGGTCATAAGGAAATCCCCATTTGGATGGACGATGGTGAGCCGCGCTATGTCTCGGGTGTAACAAATAAAACCACTTGCAATGACATAATCAAGGCATTGATTGATGATGAGCTGAAAACTGGCAACCATGCACCGGGTGAGTCAATATTTATGCAGATTCGTGACTTTACTTTTTTACATCGCGATTCGTTTTTCATCATATTTATTTACTGTTTCGTTTTGTGCAATTATTTTTATTTTTTTCCATGTTTCCTTCGTGCTTTTTTTTTTGCTTCGAAACACAAAAAAAAACAAGATGGCGTCCATGTGCCGAACGGTTTGCGTGACTACGGCGATTACATTTTAACGGAAAGTTGGGGCGGCATAGAACGCAGCTACGATGGCAACATGGCCATTTTGCCCGTTTGGCGGGCTTGGAGCCGTGTGCACAATGAGGTAATATTACTCCCCTTCAACCGCCCACACCCCCAATCTTAACCCGTGGCGTTGGGAAAAAAAAGCCGACAGTGATTGCATAATAAGCACTTTTTTTGCGCCCTGGCGCCACACGCAAGCTTAGAAATGGGAAATTCATGTCCTGCAACACCCCTCTCCCTGCCCCACCCACAAACATGCCTACGTATGTTGGTTGGTAACTTCTTTTTGACTTGATTGTGCGTTACCTTTTGGAATTTTTTTTTAGATTGTTTGTTTATTTACGCGCCGCGAAGTGAATTCAATTTGCTTATTGATTTTTATATTAAACTTAATGTTTATTTTACGACCAGAGGGGGTTAATTATGCTGACCATTTTTTTTCTAATACTTTGGGGAGCTAATTTAGATGAGTGACTTGCCCTTTAATTGGTTAATGGCTTTTTAATTATTGCACCTGAAATGATAAAAATTTAAGTATCGAAAAATGTTTTTAGAAAATTAAGGGGAAACTTTAATTTTGAACGGCTTTTGGCCCCTGAGTGCACACTTACAGGCTAATTACTGTACTAAGGAAGAAGCGTTTAAAAAAATTTAATTTAATTCAAATTGAATTTAGATTTGAGATCAATAATCCCACATGTCAATCCACAGAAGAAAATAAGGGACTTTTGTTGAAGAACGATTAAGTATTAAGTGATATTAGTATCCATTTGCTATAAAAGTTATACCGGGATGAGACCAGCCGAGTCGACATAATAATGTCCGTTTGTCTGTATGAACACCTAGATCTCAGAAACTATAAGATCTAGAGCTACCAAATTTTGAAAATATAGTATAATTGATTTATGGGAACCTCCATTTCTGTTCATTTGAATCTAGGTTCAGATTCAAGATGAAAATTTTTAGAAAATTTACTAAACTTAATTAACAAGTAAAGACAAGGGTCCTTTTGAAAATGCTTTACCGAACCGAAAACTACAAATAAAAACGGTTCGGTTCAGTTTACTTCAATAACGAGCCTGAACACGCGAACTGCTTACCTTAAGACAATAATTATTGTAATTTTGGGATCTTTTATTGATTTTCTAGGCTACAATTAATGAGACTTTAGTTAAGTTAAGATTCAAACCCTTAAGAACGCATTCTCTCTAGCTATGGCACACTTATCTTTTAACCTACCCGTAAATCTTCCTAAATTTAGGTTCGAACTTGTGAACGCAACACTTACACAATATATTAACCTTTTCCCTCCTCTCCATTTCTCCTTCCCATTACAGCTCCGTCTCTCGCTCAAGCAGCGACAACACTTTCAAGAACCCTTGGCCCTCCAAATACGACATTGCATCCCACCCGCATCCAATACATTTTCTCTAATTAAATGGCTAAAAAAGCTCTTCCAGCTTAAAAACAAAAACCAAGCGACCCTCAAGCCAGTCAATACGCCTCCCAAAGTGCTCAATAAGATGAAACCAAAACCAGCCATACCCGATGCACTACAACTAATCATACCACCTGATCAGCTGTATAACCAGCCAAATCCTCAAGCCAAACTTTATCAATTAGCCGAAAGTCGTCAATCTAAGAAATCCAGAAGAAGGAGACTACCTCCGCCCACCCTGAACCACAATAACTGTATACGCAGGCGAAAGGATCGACCCTTACGTAACAGTGTCCGAAATAAGCTGGCAACGCTGCATGCCGAAATGAACCAACGCTATGAAAGGGAATACAATCTGACGCGTCAACTATCCGAAAAGTGTAAACTATATAAGCTGCAGAATGAACGATACACGAAATCGGAAATGGTAGTTTCAGTGGGGCAATTACAGAAAAATATTGAAGCATATGCGGAGGATATAATTAAGACTGAACACGAGCTACTCGAATTGAAAAATGAAATTAAACTGGATATTTCATTGATTAATAATCTCAAGCGAATGACCCTGGAGGAGACGGCAGTGGCTCAGTCCTGTCGTCGTCGCCGACCAGCAGAACTGAAGAAATCCGAACACAAAGATGAAGAAACATCCCAGGTTGCCAAAATGCATGAACATGAAATGCAATTTGTTGATAATATTTATGAGTTTTGCGATAATAATGCAAGCATGTTAGTTTAGTTATAAGCAGGTGAAAGTTTGTTATGCTAGTTTTGTAAAATTGTCAAATAAAATACAAATATAAGAATTGGGCTATTCTTATTTATTTCAGCAGATTACTTTACAATTTTGAGCTTTCGAAAAATCAAATTAGGGATAAATACTGCCGAAAAGATTTGGTGATTTTTGGGAAATCGAAGGACATTACCACTGAAAACAAAAAAGTTTTTGTCACTAAAACTAGTTTTCGACCGATCGTTTTTATGACAGGTATATGCTATAGTCATCCGATACGGCCGCTTCCGAGATATGTGCAGCGTTTTTGTACTAAAAGCGCAGTCTTTTGCAAAGTTTGATGCAGAATTTGACGCGAGGCCATTGCTGCTATAACAACTACAACAACATTTTTTCGTCCTAGCATTGCCTATTGGCGCGCTGTTGTTGTAAAGTGCGGTCGAGCCGAGACAAGCAATGGTAAACGAATTGCGTTATGCGTTGAGTGAAATAACGGTGCAGACTACTTTTCAGACTCTACTTTTGTATGATAGCTATACTATATAAATGTCCGATATCGACACTATGCGAGATTATCAACCGATCACAGAATGAACATATCACTTACCTGTTTGGCCAGCCGCTGCAAGCAAAAACAACAACAAAAATGTGTAAATTGATTTGCCTGTATGTGTGTGTGTGTGTGTGTGCCGGCGTGTGTAACAGCTTGCCGGCTTCTAAATACTGCCCAAGGCAGAGATAAAGCTCAATTAAACACACAAAATCACTTCAAAACAATTGCACAATAAAAAAATAAAAAAACTTAACTTTTCAGTGAAAGATCTGCAATTTAGCATCGTCTTCTCTTTCTTCTTTAACTCACTCGCGACACCAACAGATTGCGTGTGACCATGAGACAACTTAGAAATGGCACACATTTTTTTAAGAACGATCCTTTGCCAAGAGAGCGAGAGAGAGCGCTAATACCGCACGCCTCACACTCGCAACACTGACCGTTTTGAGTACTTTGCTGACACACTTAATTAAAATTTAAGTTAAAGCAGATTGCTGCAGTTGGGCAACGCAAAATTTTCGAGTTTCTTGGATTTCTTGCAAGAGTTGATTCCGTTACAGTTGAGTGTGCCCGTACCATTTTATCAGATAAATACCATAAAACAATATGCACATTTTCCAGTGTTAGGCATTTTAGAATGCTGCATTTACGATGTATGATCTTAATTCACTCACGAATCAAGGTTGTTCACGCACGAAACTCTATGTTTGCTCATGTTCACGTCGTGACACACTGTGACACGGTAAAATTCATGTTACGGGTGCAGACTATCCATTACTATAATACTTTTTTACTTTACGCCAAAAATGTGCAGAATTTAAATTAGTTTTAAATTTAACGGCCAACGTGACTTCACGCAGTCACAACTATCGCTTACCCTTAATCATACTGTACTAGAATCCGTTTACTGTCACAACTATCGCTTGAGTTTCTCATCTCTAATAACACAGCTGATTAATTCCGGCGCACTGAAATTTTGTTGTTTATTTTTTGTCTTACAAAAATCTAATTATATCCCGTTTCGACCATCCTAATGCAAATTTAGTTGATTAAGTGCTTAATTCCTTTGATCCAGGAAGTTAACAGCTTGCAAAAACCGTATAAAACCATGGCTGTGGCCCCAGGCGCAGCTCCCTCCAAAAAGAAAATTCTCAGCAGCGAGGACTTCACACGTATTTGTCAATTTATCAATGGTTATCATGGGCTGGCCATTGATTGTGAGCACGAGCTGCGGCATCGGTTCTTTCCGGAGGTGGAACCTGCTGCCCTCACCTGCATACTGCAATCGGAGCTGTTTAGTAGGGCGCGAGGTCAGCACTGGCGACACGATCAACGGGCCAAAAAGCTGCTAAAGACGTATGTTCTACCCCCTCCAAAAGTCTTCACATTTAATCCCACATATTGTCTCAATCAACAGCTTTGAGGAGCAATGCCAGCTGTATCAATACAATACCCTACTCATTGACATGTCCTGTGCCGAGGGCATCAATCCGGTGGCCCTGTGCCGCCTACTGCTGCAGGAGAAATATGATTTGAAACAAAGACCACAGGTCTCCCGCCTGCTCAAGCATCCGCATCTGATAGACGATCCGCGTTTAGCGGCCAATGTGCAACAGTGTGTGTACAGTGACAATCAAGAGGGACCCATCACGGATCTACGACGACGTATCATAGGCGAGGAGTATGAACTTAAACTGAAAAAGCTGGCCCAAGAGGCGGGTATACATTTCTATGACGAACAGGATCTGCGTCGCATGGGTTATGACAAGACGCCGGATATTAAAATAATACTACCCTTCCTGTACAAAGGATCGGTGGTGAATTGGATAGAGAGTAAGGCGAATTTTGGTGATGCCAAAAGTCACAAATGGAATATACACCAGCAATTGCAGAGCTATTGCAATCGGTAAGCTAGAACCCAGAATTATGAGCTAAAGTCTAATCTGTGATTTTTGTATTCAAGTTTTGGTTCAGGCATTGTCATCTATTGGTTTGGCCACCAGGAGGAGACACCCAAGCTGCCGGATAATAGCATAGGCATCACAGTTCTTGCCGATTTCCCTGCCCAAGAGGACTTGGTATTAATGGAGCTGGGATCTTGTAGTTAAGTTAGTTTTTGACTTTGCATTCATGTTTTCTTGTATTGTTTTTATAAATTTTCATTTACATGATTTTTATTTAAAGTTTTCACGTTTCCGCTCATGTATAAAAACCAAATATTATCAGAGAATTGATTTGTAAAAGTAAAAAGCTGAACTCGCGTAGGCTTAAATGGTAATATTTTGAAAAATTTGAACAGGCAACGGAAAAACTTTGATGAAAAATATTCCCAAATTTCAAATTGATTGTTGTTATTGTGGCAAAACGTTGTTTTTGCTGTTTCGTACTGGTAGGCAACTCGTCGTTGGTTGATATACATATACACATAAAGAGAGAGAGAGGGAGGAGGAGGCGGAAAGAGTGTCAGCCTCTTTCAGACCACATCCTTCAGCTCCTCTGGCATATCATTTTTGGGATGTTTGTTCTCAAAGTGTTGCTTGTAAGTCTTGGGATCGGGCATTTGCGACTGCAATGAGAGACATTAGAGAGGTGGGGGGCCAACATTAGGGGAAACAAACTCGGCTTACCTTGCACACAGCGCAAACATGTACCAAAGCCTTCTGGGCAGCCTTCTTCTGGTCAGTGGCACTGTGTCCCTGTTGTTTCTTCATTTTGGCCTGCTTTTCGGCTGCCTTAGCCTGGGACTGTATCTTCTGGTGACCGCGTGCCATAGTTTAACTCTAGTGTAAACAAAACATTTTAAATATTAATCAAAAACTGCTTAAACGGGATTTCCAGTAACAGTTACTTTCTCTTTCTCTCCCACTAACACACACTCACATACACATCAATGGGCCTTTGCCTACTAATGATCATAGCTAACAACAACAAAAAAAACCGTTTTGCCACGACACCCCCTCTAACCCCACCCACTCCTCATCGTTTGCCAGGTTTTGCAAAAAATGTGGCCCCCCAACAACCACGTTCCATCTAATTCCTTACCTAATTTGTATTTGTATGCAAATTTATGGGCCGACTTTTTAAGATTTTTGTGTTTCAAACAAAATGTGAGTCCGCTTGTGTGATACCCGATATTGTTAAGTAGTATTATTATTAATTGTATTATTATAAACGAGATTTTGTTGCTGCTTTGTGGGAAATAAAAAATTAGAGTGACCACATACGGCCAGTGTTGTGAAGCGAAGCTTTAGGCAATGGTAACAGTGTCACTGCGTCACGAGCGGTTCATGTCACTTCACAACGCAAATGCGAACGTCATCCGTCACAGGAATGAGTATTTTTCAATGTGATCAGATGAATTCACTGGGCAACAGTGAACTAGCTACTACTAATACTAAACTACTATAAGAAACAATTTAATTTTTCAAAATTTTGCCAAGCCAATATATTAACCAAAAAGAAATCGGAAAAATAACTTAGTTTGTTATTTTCAACAAAAATTTGAGAATTTGCTTAGACCGTCCCACCCCAGGCAAGTCTTTTTAATAGAACGTAAATGCTTTAAACTCACCAAATAATAAATTAATTCAATGTTAGCTATAAGTATTTTTAGAATTTTTGGAGTGATTTCCCTTAGAGTAAACAATTACCAAAATTTGTATCTATTAGTGAAGTTATTCACGCTCACATATACTTTACAGTGATCAGTCACTTGAATGTTTCATCTCTAGTTCACGCTCTTCTCTAAAAAATGTACACCCACAGTCGCTGGGGCCACACTGTTTCAAATATCGATACTAATATCAACGCAAATATCGACGAACTCGGATGTAAAATTATATGAATTTCTTTCAGGATATTTATTTTATAGCAGAAATGCAAATACTTGCCGCTCAATCGAAGCGTCATACAATTTTTGGACAAAATATCGTAATAACGATTACAAATATCGATATTAACGCCGCAACGATATGTTAGCACACACATCTCTAGGACATTTAGCAGCTTGGATAATTGTAAAATATAAAAATGGATAGTTTGTGTGCATTATGTCTGGAAAATCCGCCCACTTCGGTGCCCATCAATTTAAGCAAGTTTCAGTCCAGCAGCGATTTGCTACAGCAAATCTTCGAAAGTTATCACATTCAGGTATGAGGGGGAACACCAAGACCAAGTACCAACATTGACATATATGAAAATCCTTTTTTAGATTCCTGTTAGGGAAATCCATAGCAGAATATGTCCTTTTTGTTCGGACAAACTTTTCGTCATGTGCGAGAATCTGGAGGATTGGCGGGAGGCACAGATGGTGAAAGTTAAACTGGAACCGGCTGATGTTGACACCCCAGAAGAGGAACACGGTGAAATGGAAACGAATGATAACGAATTCGAACCACCTTCGAATGAAGAGCAGCCGGAGCAATCCCCCAAGAATGTAACCGTTAATGTCCGAAGCGTTTTCAATTGCAGTCAACCCGGCTGTTCGGCCTTTTTCATCTATGAGAAGAATCTTATAAATCACCTGGAAAAATGCCATCCGAATATAGACATCAGCCAAAGATCAGCCACACCCAGGAAATGTATAAGAGCGCACCGCTTTGGTATTAAAGCTGGTCGATATAATGACAAAGGCCGCGGAGAATTCCATGTGGTAAATATGGCCAAATCGAAGCCCACAGACGCAACGCCCGAAACGGCTAGAATCAAGCAAGAGTCCCCAGAAATGGAAGCCAGTGAGCAGCAGTTCTACGATGAAATTGAGTTCACCCAGACCAAATTGGAGGATACTCCGAATGTTTCGGATCATCAAGCCAAGGTCCGACGCGTATTCTATTGTCATCATGCCGGCTGTTCGGCCGTGTTCACCTACAAACGTTCCTACGAGACTCACATCCTAAAATGTCATCTCAGTATCCATGTTTGCCAACAATCGGGACAACATTGCGAGACACACTCAGTACCCAAATCTCGAAATTTCTTTGGGGCCAGACAAGATGCATTCAAAAAAAACGAGGCCCCAGGACAATTTCATTTCATACAAAAGCAAAAGGTTCAGGAGGAACAGCTGCGTCACAGGATACAGTTGCTGGAAGCGAAAAAGAAGAGTTCTGGTTATTTTGTTAGCTTAAATACCAAACAGAAATTAATTATTAAGAATAAGTCACAGTTCAAGAAAATAAATGTAAATAAAAAATAAATGTTAGCTGTTAGTTGTTAGTGATGTGCAAACTTAAGCAATCTGTTACACGTTGAAGTAGAGATGAGCGCATGAGCCGAGCTAAAATGATTCGTGAGGCATTCATCATTTAAGGGGGTTATGGTTTAACAAAAAAAAGCCACTTTATTTTATTATCTTAATTGAAAATGCAGCTCCTCAGAAATGGCATGCTCAGTCGGCGTAAGGGGTTCATTTAATGACAAAGAGAATGATCAAAAAACTTCGCATGGTATTTTTCAAACTTCGACTCTTACTGTGTCACGTGAAACCGAATAATAGAATATATATTTTCAGTTCCGTTTCGTTATTAGGGCATGTCCTTAGTTATATGCATTCTTTAAATGATCATGTTGTTTGTAATATGAGTATTTAATCAATTAAGTGCAGACTTGTATTGTCAAAATAAATTTATACAAAAAATCTCTTTAAATTGATAAATTCCCAGACAAGAAAATATTTTATTTGACTAGCTCACATCTCTAACCAACTATCATCTCTACTTCAACACGCGTGGTGAGTTCGCGAACTGGTGTTAGCAGGCATTGGGCCTCGTATGGTCACACTTAAGCGCGGGAAAGCCAGTCAGCTGTCAACATAGAATCGGAAGAAACAGAAAAAAAAACCATTTAATCAGTAAACGCAAATTAATACCTCCTGCTGAGAACAAAACATAAAAGAAGTGCACTGAAGTGATCTTTCGTTCCCCAACATAGGGTGCCACTAGCAATTTCATCAAGGACTGCAATTACAGCAACAGCAACAACAGCGGTAAAAAAAAACACCCGCCAGCGCCGCTTGGTCGTCTCTGTCTTACTCCCATTCTCTATTACACTTGTACAGTCATGGCGAAGGTGCACATCACCAATGTAGTGGTTCTGGACAATCCCAGCAGCTTCTTCAATCCCTTCCAGTTCGAGCTGACATTTGAGTGCATTGAGGAGCTGAAAGAGGATCTGGAGTGGAAAATGATCTATGTAGGCTCAGCCGAGTCGGAGGAGCATGATCAAGTGTTGGACACTATCTATGTGGGTCCCGTGCCCGAGGGACGCCACATCTTTGTCTTTCAGGCCGATCCGCCAGATGTGAGCAAAATTCCCGAACCAGATGCTGTGGGCGTGACCATTGTGCTGCTCACCTGTTCCTATCGTGGCCAGGAGTTTGTGCGCGTAGGCTACTATGTGAATAATGACTATGCCGATCAGGAGATGCGTGAGAATCCGCCACCCAAACCATTGTTCGACAAACTCACGCGCAACATACTGGCCAGCAAGCCGCGCGTCACCCGTTTCAAGATCAACTGGGACTATGGACACACCAATGGCCAGGGCAATGGTCACGATGAAGAGGAAATGATGGGCGAGGATGGTCCCTCGACATCGGTGGGGGGTGCTGGGGCTGGAGCAGAGGATGATAATAGTCTGGCCATGCCTATGGAGAATGGGATAAAGGCTTTGAATGAGAACTCCAATTCACTGGCCATGGAGTGCTGAGAAGATGGGGCACAGCTGGCTGTCCAACTGTAAAGTCACTCAAACACGCACGCACTCACAGTACAGTGGGCGCTGACTTGAAGGAACGTACGAATTAAACAAACAAATAATAATAATATATAAGAGATGTAATTTCTGCTCCTCGTGCCCCCCTCTCTGTAATTAAGTTATGTAATTTAAAAAAAAACGCCGTTAAATATACCTTAAATTAAAATTATGCCTAACTTAAAACAGATTTGGTCATATTTTTACAATATTGGAATTTCAGACTTGAGAGAATTTATGGGTTGAAGAAGGATAATGTCGTCAATAGTTTGAGTGATAGTTGATTCAAATATGTCTTCCCCATTTTGGGGAAAACAAAAAACACAAAGGGAAAGTTTAATAGCTTTTGTAGCGCCAAAGATACCCTATTTTTCTACTTCTAGCCTATTTTATTGCCCTCCTCTAATATCTTATGGAACTTGCCTCTGATATAGAACAATATATAGGTAATTTTTCTGTTTCATTAACTCAAGAATTGATTTTCTTTTAGACATAACTTTCGAACCTATTTAAAAAACTAGCATATTTGGTTTCTCAAAGCAAGTACTTAAGAAATACATCCTATTTATTTATTTCGTGCAAGTTTTTAATTTTTAGTTAATTAATTTGTGCCCTTTTCCCAATAGAAAATTTCGAGAATTTAAATTTAGCAATGTTATTACATATACAGATTCATTTCACCTTACATATAAATAATATTTTAATTTTGAATTCTAAAAACCAATCTTTACACCATTTTTAACTGTTCTGTATATATGTGAGACCATCTTAAGTTGGTTCTACTGTAGGTAAATGAGGGAAAGACAAATTTACTGTTACATATTCTAGTGTTTGGTGTTGGTCAACAGAAACTCACCATGCGAGCGAGGTATTTCACCAGAGTGAATGCTCCACTGACCTCACCTAATGTAATTTCACCATTTCACCGCACAGCAACAGGATCTTCACCGTTTCTTCCATTCAAAATGTATTTATTATGTTTGCTAGGCGAGTCTAATCAAAATTCCCTTCATTAAATTCGGATTGCCAAATTATTCTTCAGTTTTTGAGAAAGTTTCAACATAAAATACACGCACTGAGAGGGAGCTATGGCCAAGGGCAAGAAGCGTTTAAATGCCGGGGCCAGTGGAATTTGCAGACGCCAGCGTTCCATTTGGAGCAAGCAGACGAGGACGACGCGGCCCAGTCGCAGGTGAGTTTGCTGAGCTCCATCTGTGCTCCTCTGCTCACAATCTTTGTGCAGTCATTGCAGTTTCTTTGGCCAGTCGCTGTGCGATAAATACTACAGTGGCAATCCTTTGGTAAAGCTCACCCATTCTAATTCTGCGCTGAAATGTGGTAATAAAAAGCAGTTAAAGAAAAAGAAACCGATACCCAATCGCTCAGCCGTGGAGGCAGATACGGTGGGCAGTGCTGTGGGCCTGGTCTGTTCCAATGGGATAATCTCAACTGCGCCACTGGAGGACTCAAATGCCTTGAATTTTGCCACTTACCTTAAGGCCTTTGCCTTGATCTACATACTGCCCGAGGTTGATTGGACAGCGGAGAAGATTGATATGTTGCTGAACGAGGGAGCGGTGCTCTTTCAGGATAGTTCGGAGACGGAGCTGCATTATAAAACGGATACCAAATTGCTGCCGCCCCACATTTATACCCAGGCGGAGCAGAGAATCAAGCGAAATTTCCAACTGGAAGGCCATACCTTCACTTTGGCCCTGGAGCCACGCTATCTGGGCAATGTCAAGCTGCCCATGGAGCTGCAACCCCGGCACATTATGCGTAATCTACGCACTGTCCTGCTCAATTTCTTTCGCAAGGCTCACTATTGTCTGCTGTTGACCAAGGTGGGCTATCTGCTCATTTGGAGACGTCGTCGTGTCTTTTTTGTTTTCGATGCCCAGGGCCGACGTAGGGAGGATCTGCTAAGTGATCAAAAGCAAGGACTGGCCATGCTGGTTTGCCTACAGAGCGTGGATAATGTGGTACACTTGGCCAGCCAGCTGAGTGGCATTACACCCAAAGATGAGTTCACCATACGGGAACTGGTGGTGATGCGTCTGGTGACACCCGAAGGCAAGATCTTTCTTAGGGACGCCAAACCCCAGGCTATAGAGTTTCGTGTCATCAATAAGAATTATGCCTACCTAAAGAGTAATCTGCACCTGTCACTGAACCCCGCCGAAACCTTACGAAATCGTAGCAGCATAATGGTGGGAGTGGCTGCCATATTGGCCTCCAAAATTGATCATCCCGCCACATGGACAACAAATATGTACGATCGTCTTCTCTGCTATGGTGTCGAGCTGTGTCGCAGCTGCTGGAGTGACTGTGTGAGTCAACGACGACCCATCGATCTGGACTCGTTTCCCACACAGTTGCGCCTGGGACAGTTTGTGGTGGAGCTGAAACTGCACCCAAATATCTATATGTCCGAGTGGAGCTGTGGCATACGCATACAGGTGAGGATTGAGCTCGGTCTGTCTGAATCCCACTTAAATTTAACACTTCCATTTAGGGCACAAGCTACGAGCACCACTTACGTTCCACGTTGGAGCATTATGGCAACGCCCTGTTCCAGATTAACAATCAAATGTATGCCTTGTGGTTGAAGAATGATTTCTATTACCTAATGGATCCCTATCGCCATACTGTGGTGGGCACCCATCTGCAGGAGGACAAGGCTGTGGGTGCCAAATGGGCCACAGTGCGCATGTTTCGGGATCTGTTGACCATGCTCAGTGTGTTCCATCAGTTGTTAAAGGAATCGAATCGTCAATCCATTTACTATATACACGCCGTAAGGATCAAGAATCTGGCTGAATGTCCTCAAGGATTTGCCTTGGATCCCGTGGAGGCTGGTGAGGATGCGGAGGTGAAGTCATTGGATGAAAAGATTTGCTTTCAGGACCAGGCTGACTTTAGTTGCGGACAATTGTTGGCTCAGGTGAGTGACTATGAAGAGGACTTGGTGAGCCGCACAGAGATGCCTTTTGACATTGAGCACTTTCGATTGTTGGATGAAAAAGATTTGGCCGAGCATGTGGCTGGAGAGTTGGAGGAAAATGAAAATGAAGACGAGGGTTGGGGCGAGGGTAGGAAAATGCAACGAAAAGCTGAAAACGATAAAAAGAAAACTGCCCAGAAAGCCAAATCCCAGGCAGTTAAGCCACCGAATTTGACCAGAAAAAAGATACCAGCGGCTAAAAAGCTGAGCCCGCCTCCTCCTACTCCGCCGGCACCAGCTTCTGTCAAGACTGCCAACCCTGCGGCCGAACAATTCGTACTTCAAGAACCCAATCAAAATATCTCTCCCAAACCCGAAGCTAAAACTAACTACCAGCGGAGTGGTACCAATTTTCTGAGTCAGCTTATGTTCGAAAAACACCAAGATGCGCCCACTTGGTGTAAGGGTGGAGCAGAAGAAGAAGAGTCAATCACTTATCCCGGCTTTAGCCGTTTTCCCCAACGTCTGGCTGTGGCCGGCTCCGAGAGTGGCACCGTCGAGAGTCTGAATCGTTTACTCAGCTCCGCATTTCGCGTCTCCAGTCGTGTGCTGACCATGACTCCCTGGGGTAACTATGTGGTGTTCAAGCATTCCTCGCGTTTCTTTGTTTTCGACGGTTGCACCTGTAATTTGGATCGCTTCCGTCATTTGGATTTAACTGCAGGCACAGCCGGTCTCTTGTCTTTTCCCAGTCAATCGCAGGTGGTGTTCCATATGATTGACTCCAGGGAAACTAAGGCCTTGAGAATGTTACGTATACGTCTGGATGAACCTTGTCGTAGATTTGAGAACTTTATAAGCAATCAGACGGCGGCGGACACATGAACAGAAATGCCAGAAAGAATTGTGAATTTTTAGATTGTGAATTTGTTTTGTATTCCTTGAAGTGCGAACAGCTTTTGTGGTGGTCAAAATTAAAATGGTTTTTATATTTTGGAAATGGAATTGATAATCCCCATTGAAGGGCCATTGTCTCTGGGGGGGAACACCATTATCTAGTAGTTTGGTATGCTTTCCACTACGTTTGGTCAAAATCGGACCACTATATAGGATAGTTTTTAAACAAAGTCATAGAAAAGTAATGTCTGATAAAAAGTCTTGGTAGGAAAACCTTTTTTCTTTTCAAGGGAAACCACCCTAAAATTGGCATATATTGGTTTTAAAAGCTTTCGCATAAGTCTACAAAACTTGGTCAAAATCGGAGCACCCTAGCATTTAGCTGTCATAGAAACAATCGATCGAAAAACTAGTTCTAAAGAGAAAAACTTCTTTGTTTATAATGGAAGAGTCCACAAACTACGTATCTAAGAGTTTGGTATGCTTCTCCAAGATTCCAAGAAGTTTGGTCGAAATCGGACAACTATATAGTATAGCTGCCATAGAAAAGTAATGTCTGAAAGGAAGTTTTAGTGGGAAAAACTTTTTCGAACTTTAAACTGGCACATATTGGTTTTTTAAGCTTTCACATAATTCTACAAGATTTTGTCAAAATCGGTTGACTATAGCATATAGCTGCCATAAGAACGATCGTTCGAAAAACTAGTCCTAATGAGAAAAACTTTTTTGTTTACGATTATTGGCGTCTTTAAAATTGCCAGTTATTAATAATATATGCTTTAGCACAGTGTTCTTCTACCATATTCATCCAAATCCTATGAATACTTCATAAAAAGGGAGATTTTTCAGCAGCTTTTGGCTTTGATTAAAAAAAAAACAAGCTTTATTAAACTCATTAAGACACTAAGATCGGTTTTTGACAACCAAATTAAAATTCTTTGAGAGTTAAGAATTGGGTTTTTGAAAAAGAACACCCTGTTTACGGGGTTATAATTTTACATTTATAAAAACTAAGCTAAAAACTGAAAATCCTTATAAAAACAAGTAAGAAACTCGGTCAAGCCCGACTATAACATACTCTGTACCTCCAAAAGTTTGTAAGTGCTGCCCATCACTGCTTTAGCCAGTGCTGCCCCGCAAAAATGTTTGTTTTTCTTATATAACTCGACAATTGTTTATGAGATCTTGTCATCGTTAAATAATACTAATAACTAAATATGTCCAGAAGGTACGAACCTTCTTTCTTTAAAATTGTGAGAGATATGACTTTTTTTTTTACCAAAAATCCATAAAAATAAACTCGAACTGCCTGCAGGTATACAAAGTTTTTGTTGCATACATGACGAACTTCTAACTCTTACCATCTCTGAGATCTGTACCTTTGGTACAGAGTATTACAAGTACGGTCCAATGGTGCCACCGGTCCATAATCCTTTCCAAACAGTGCATTTTTCGGTTCTTGCCATGCTTTAGTATGCTCTTAACACGGCAATTTAGTTTCCATTTCAACCAGAAATGAAGTTTGTCGCTGAACACAATTTTCCAATAAAAAAGTGGCTAGAATTTTGATTCTAAAATTCAATATTCGCTTGTAAGTCAGTTCAAGGTTCAATTATAGACCAAACTGAACATGTTTGACAGTAACATCTGAAACGAAAACAGCTGATAATCGCTTGTAAGTCAGTTAGAGGTTTAATTATAGACCAAACTGAACATGTTTGGCAGTAACATCTGAAACGAAAACAGCTGAAACAGATTCCTTTATATCGAGACCACCGTAAGTTACTTAAGAAAAGAAAATACCAGTTATGTATCCACATTTATAGGGGGTGGTTTTCTCCTTCTTTATTTTTGCTTGTCTTGTGTCATGTAATATTATTGCTAATTCGTATGAGTCGTTAATTTTAAACTTAATATGCGGGGAGGGGGGAGGAATACATTTATACATATAATGTAGAGAAGTTTTCCGACTTTTGAAGGAGTTTGCACACATCTTACTTTAGGCTAAACATCCATCTAGGGTGTGTAAATATATATATATATATGTAGATTTATATTGAGTGTATATATAGAAATAGTATAGTATTTTTTTCATGTTTTTTTTCTTTCTCATAGCCGCGGTTCTGTTTTCTGCAGATTTTTTCTAAATTTTGTTTGCTTTAAGGCACTGAAGCTTTGAATTTTGTGCAATATATCGAGAGACAAAATTATAGCAAATTTTTGTGTTTATTTTGCATACATTTATAAAAAATATCCCTGACTATTTTGTTTTATTTTTATTATAGACTTGCCTGAGGCCAATTGTATTTTGTGGTTTTTGCTAGTTTTTTTTTTTTGTGGGGGGGAGGTGTTTTAAGCTCTTAGAATCGAAGGGAACTAGGGACTTACACATAGTTATTTAAGTATATAGAGTTTTTACCTAAAATTAGGGCATTTTTCAAATATATTACAAAAGGCAGACACATATAATCATAATCAACTAAAACTAATGCAAAATTATATTTAGCAACATAGGAAATGCATTGTGTGTGTGTGTGTAGAGTAGAAGGATTTTCTAGTAAAGCAGACATTGAGGAGGTTTTTCTTTTGTATTTTTGAGTTTGGAATCGTATTTCTTAACAAACGATCAACGCCTAAAGGCGATTCCACATACACATAGTACATATACAGAACATAGATAATACCATAGATTTTGAGTATATGAGTATATAAAGAGATAGTTGTGGTTGGTAATGGGTCTTTAGAAGGATCTTAGCCCTTTCAGTGGCTTCTTCATTCTATTAACTCATAAATTATCATTTATAGCTCAACGCACACTGTCTGTGTCATACTAAGATCTCTCCAAAGACCCAAAATGTCATTGAACAACTTGAGTTTTTATTTCGGTTTTGGTTTTTTGTAGGGTATTAAGTTGAATAGAACTGTTCTCACTTAGAACTAAACATTTAGACCATATTGACGGCACCATCAGCCTCAAATGTAGGTATGGATATAATATCGCCACTACGTAGCGCACCCATGGGCAAACCAGAGTTGGTAGTACTGACTTTGGTCTTTGCCTGCTCGCTCCCTTGATCCTCCTGTTGTTCCTCCTCTTCGCTGGAATCACTTGAATCGTCCTCGGGTTCGCTGGAACTATTTGTAGAGTTGGTTGTAGTACTGGTAGCTTGACTCTGTTTTAGTACAGCCGGCAGATCGGTATTACTCTCCAGCGTGGAGTGTTGACTGGAGGGTGAATGACTGTACTCGGAGGTATTTTCTTCTTCATCCGAAACAATGACCACATTTCGCTTATGTATGGCAATCTTTTGGGACATGGGCGCCTTGTAGCTGCGACGTGGACGCATGCCTCGTCCTATGGGCAGGCGACCAATACTAAAATAAATAGATTTAGGTAAAGGAAACAGTTAGAACAGAGCAAAAACAGGATATTAAAAGGTTCATTGGATGATTTTGGTATCCATAATACTAAAATATTCGTTTAATGTTGAATGTATCTTAAATTTGTATCCAAACGATATGAAAAATGTACATTTTGACGATTTCGGTATCCATTTAAAGCGGAAATTTTTTAATATCCATTTTTAGATACTAAAATATCCATTTAATGTTAAATGGATCTTAAATTGTCATGCAAAGGAGCTGAAAATCATCCAAAGGATATTCAAAAATGGATATTTTAATGTCAATGGTTGATTTCGGTAACCATATCAAGTGAAAATGTTGTATTATCCATTATTAGATACTAAATTTTCCACTTAATGTTAAATGGATCTTAAATTGTCATCCAAAAGAGCTCAAAATCATCCAAAGGATATGAATAAATGGATATTGAAATGTCAATGGTTGATTTCGGTATCCATTTGGAGTGAATATTTTTTAAAATCCATTTTTAGATACTAAAATATCCTTTTAATGTTAAATGGATCTTAAATTGTCATTCAAAAGAGCTGAAAATCATCCAAAGGATATGAAAAATGGATATTTTAATATCAATGGTTGATTTCGATACACATTTGGAATGGAAACTTTATAATATCTGTTTTGAGATACTAAAATATCCTTTTAATGCTAAATGGATCTTAAATTGTCATCCAAAAGAGCTAAAAATCATCTAAAGGATATGAAAAAACGAATATTTTAATGGCAATAGGTGATTTCGGTATCCATTTGAAGTGCAAATTATGTAATATCCCTTTTCAGATACTAAAATATCCACTTAATGTTAAATGGAACTTAAATTTTCATCCAAAGGATATGAAAAAATGTCTATTTTAATTCCAAATGTATATCTTTGGCTAGTAAAAGTAACCCACCTTCTTCTTCTCAGTGCATATTTATAGTCTGTGGCCTCACCCTCCTCATCTGACCAGCTATCCTGTTCCAGTGTTTCACCATTGGCATTTTCTGCAGCCGGTGAAGACTTTCTTCGCATGCTCTGCGTACTCAGGCATGGTCTTTGAGACTCTACAGCTACTCCTATGCCATTGCCATTTTCTGTATTCGTATTGGATTGTATGGATAAACGATTTTCGGTGATAAACTCAATCACTTTTCGACCCAATCTATCCAAATTCTCATTATCCGAACAGCAATCGGTTATATCGAGACGCTCGTTGCTATTCATGACATCATCTAATAGCTGATCTGGACTGGAGCATGCATCCTGATAGGTTAACTCGCTGGTGCTTAATGAATTGCCATTCGAAGCTGTGGTCGTGGACTTGGCCAGGGCCTGGGCTTGAGCCATTTGCTGTACTCTTTGCAATTGCAGGGGCAGCTGCCGATGGTGGGGCGGCGGTGGCGGAGGTGGTGGTGGTGCTGCTGCTGATGTTGCTGTTGCATTTGGTGCCAATTCACCGCTGGGACTTATATCCGTCTCGCTGACATCCATGGCATCGGTTTGGGTTTGTCTTTCGACTAGTTGTACCTTACGATTCTCGGGCTCACTCTGATACCTACGATCCCGCGTGGGACTGTATTTGGGTGGCGCAGCCAACGTGCCAGAGCCATTGCGTCGATGACGGAAAGTCTTTTTGTTTTTATTCGGATTACCAAATGGGCTGGCAAACAAGCCGGGACCTGTGCCCGATGAGATGAAGTTGCCCAGATAGGATTTGGGCTGACAATTGCTGTCCAGTTGGGCATACAGCACACACTTTACGGGGGACTAGGGCGATAGGGAGGAACAAATTAGTAAGGCCAGATTACAAGTCTTGGCTCTCAGCTCACCTCGGGTGTGGTCTCTGGATCAGGTGTGGAGGATTGCTGTTGTATGGCTGCTGCTGCTGGTGGACCATTTAAGCGTCGTCGATAATGTTGCATTTTTCGAAACGTATTACCCAGACGTCTAGTGGGCTTATAGGCACCTGCACCCGGCAGCTTCCGTTCACGTCTAAAAACAAACTGATTTAGTTGCAAACTTCCAAGAAAACCTTCTTTGCACTTACTCTGCAATTTCCTTCTCCTTCTCCTGCAGCTGTGACATGCATTCACTTAGCTCGAAGAACAATTGATTCGTCTTCTGTAGCTTTTCCTCATAGACTATGCGTATATCCTGGGCATGCTTCCATTCCGCTGTTCTTCTCTTAATCAAATCCTGTTCATATTTATGTATGCTTGTGCCATTCTGTGTGATTTCCTTCAGATGCGATCGCACTTCCTCTTTCCAGGATTTCTGTGTCTCAAAGTATTGCTTCTCTGTTTTGCGTAACAATTCCGGTCCGGCTATGTCCAGGTGAGAGAGTATTTGTCGAAATGAGGGACGATTGCGGGGTTTACTCTTCCAGCAGAGTTTCACCAGCAATTTGAAGCCCTCGGGGCAAGTACTTGGCACTAGCAGCTTAAGCGAGTTATTGCCCACACCCCAGATAATGGCTGACGAGTCCACATCCTTGTAGGGTATCTCACATGTGAGCATTTCCCAGAGTACCACACCGTACGACCAAATGTCCACCTTTTCCGAGCACGGTTCATTGCGTATCACTTCGGGGGCCATCCAGGCCACAGTGCCGGCAAAACTCATCTTAGTGCTAATCTCATTCCATTCGCGACTGGTGCCAAAGTCACTTATCTTTACCACCTCATTTGTACTAATCAGGATGCTAAGAGCAGGAAGAAACAGAGAGAAAGACAGACAATATTTTAGCTTTTATGCTTTGGAACTTGGAAAAGGATGTTTGTAGAGCATAGAGAAAGCATCTCCGACCACATTAAGTATGTAGATTCTTGATCAGCATGACGAGCTAAGTTGACTTAGCCATGTCCGTCTGTCCGTCCGTCAGTTTGAAAGCTATCTTCACCAAACTTTGCACGAAGTCTTTGAGTACAAATACGCTGCATATTTGTCGGAACCGGTCGAATCGAATGACTTTAGCTTATAGCTGTCATAGGAAAGATTGCTCGAAAAACAAGTTTTAGTAAGAAAAACTTTTTTGTTTTCAATGGAAACGCCTTCAAACTTTATATTTCTTAGTTTGCTATGCTTTCCCAAGATTCCACTAAGTTTGGTCGATATCGGACATCTATATAGCATAGCTGTCATAGAAAAGTAGAGTCGGAATAGTAGTCTTGGAGAGAAAAACGTTTTGGAATGGAAACGCCTCCAAACGTTGTACTTCTTAGTTTGCTATGCTCTTCCATGTTTCCACTAAGTATGGTCGAAATCGGACATCTATATAGTATAGCTGTCATAGAAAAGTAGAGTCGGAATAGTAGTCTTGGCGTGAAAAACTGTTTTTGTTTTCAATGGAAACGCCTCCAAACGTTGTACTTCTTAGTTTGCTATGCTTTCCCATAATTTTACTAAGTTTGGTCGATATCGGACATCTATATAGTATAGCTGTCATAGAAAAGTAGAGTCGAAATAGTAGTCTTAGTGAGAAAAACTTTTTTGTTTTCAATGGAAACGTTCTACTAAGTTTAGTCTATATCGGACATCTATATAGTATAGCTGTCATAGAAAAGTAGAGTCGGAATAGTAGCCTTTAGTGAGAAACAACTTTTAGTTGTTTTCAATGGAAACGCCTCCAAACATTGTACTTCTTAGTTTGCTATGCTTTTCCATAGATTCCTCTAAGTTTGGTTGAAATCGAACATCTATATAGTATAGCTGTCATAGAAAAGTAGAGTCGAAATAGTAGTCTTGGAGAGAAAAACGTTTTTGTTTTCAATGGAAACGCTTCCAAACTTTGTATTTCTTATTTTGCTATGATCTTCCATATTTCTATTAAGATAGGTCAAAATCGGACATCTGTATAGTATATCTCCCATAGTAAGATCCCAAAAGTAGTCTTAGTTCAAAAAACGTGCTGCAAGGGTATACGCACTTCGGTTATTTTCCTCTATTTTTTAATAAACGAAAATATCGGTATTTCGATATATCGATAATGTACCGGCATCTTGAATTGACGCCAAGAGTAGCCTCATATTTCGTCAAGTCTCTAACGATACCGAATCCGTATACTAAATGACAATGTCATGGCAGAAAGGCTATATATTCGTTACGAAATATCGCTGCTTCATATATTTATAAAGCTAAATCTATAAGATACCGTGTTTGGGGACAAGAAAGGCTGCTTTACCATTGTGACATCCTTAAATGATGATGGGATAAGAAACACTACACAAGATAGAACCGGGAGATTCCTAAAACAGTCGACCAGTCTTCTGTGTGATGTTATGTTTCTGTTTTAAGTAATCTTACAAAAATTCCTAATCTCTAGATGGCTTAAACTGGCAAGTTTGATTATCTGAAAGGATTATTTGTCGGATTCTTGCATTCCATTTGCCCCCCGCTCCATACTCACTTGGGGCTCTTGAGATCTCGGTGTATTATCTTGTGCGAATGCAAATACTGCATGCCCAGGGCAATTTGTTTGGACCAAGAGACCAAACGGGACGGCAACATGACCTGCTCCTCCTTGAGTATATTCTGTAGTGGACCATAGGGACAAAACTCCATGATGATGCAAAACACCGGCGATTGAGTGCAAACGCCTCTGCAAAATCAAACACTTTGTTTAGGAAACTTGGAAATTTTTGCTTGCAACTGTGTCTACTCACTTAAATTTGATTATGTTCTCATGATCCAGTTTCCTTAAATGCTTAATATCCGTCTCCTTCAGCTCCTTTACCTTTTTAACGGCCACAATTTCGTTTTTCAATTTGCCACTAAAGACAGCACCCTGTGCTCCACTGCCCAGCCACTCCAAATCCGTAATGGATTCAAATGGTATTTCCCAGCCCTCAGTTCGTTGATTTTTCACCTCAATTACACCGGCTTTGCCTATAAATGAGAGCACCGGTTTCATACAGCCCAAAAGGCCGTACATAAATCCAAGCGGCTTGTCCGGATGCCCAAAGGCACCAGCTACACCACCTCCACCGCCTTGCGGTGGCCAGCGTTGTTGGCACGTGGTATTCTCCGCACTGCTGTCTGTTATCTCAGCATAATTGTTGTTGTGATGCAAATGCGGCATCGGAGATTGGAGATCAATGTCGGCTGATTTAAAGGGCAAATCTGTGGTGGCAATTCCCAGGTGAGCGAATTCATCTTGCAGGCAGGCCATGCTATGGGGGGGACAAAATAAGAATGAAAATATTTTATTAACATCATTTCGAATACACCTAAATACAAAATTGTGGGAAACATACATAAATTTATATATATTTGGCTTAACACAGGCTCAAAGGGCCAAGCCGATCTCCTCTTAAACTCATGGCTTGTGTGCTTCTAGTTTTCTAACAAGAGAAAGATATCCCATGGACAGCGGGTTCACACACTACCCGCTACACCTTTTAAAAACGAGTGTAGAATAAAGATATTTTGGCTAAACACGTTTCACTTTCAGATACAATCCATTATAATGAATGATACTTCTTACTTCTACTGATTTCGTGACTGTTTTCCGTACTTTCCCTCTTAGGCCTCTTGCAGAATTGAACACAAGCACTTAATGATTTGTGTGAATAATGTTTGTTGTTGTGCGAGGAATGATTTCGTGCGCAGCGCAAGGCAATAATCGATTTTCCTTATCGATATCTGATTTTTTTTTTAATTCTATTGGCTACAAAGCTAGCTTTAGAAGCCCTTGGTCACCTGTGATCTGCGGTAATAGATTGTAGTAAAAGCATTGATTGTTTGATCTTACACACTCAAAAGACAGCTTTAGCAGATCAAAACGTAGTAAAGGTAAAACACTAAAGTAATACAAGGCAACACGAAAATATCTCCATACATGCTGTTCACATTTCCATATAAATTCGGTCCACTTGATTCCTCATCTTTTAAAAGTTGGGCTATATCTTACTTAATTTTTAAGATATATGGAAAAATGTGAGTTCATACATACAGATGCTTTAACCGAAATGCTTCAGGAAGGCTTCGGAGTTCCTAATTTAGTTTTTAATTCATGAATTTATTATTAGATAAACAAGTTTTGATCAAAATAATATAAGGTTTGATTTTATTTGCTGGTATGGAAAGTCGAATCAGTAAAAGAAAGCTAAGCAAATGAAAACCCGCATACACTAAGGGCCGTTTTCTTATGGTCCTGTGGATTTTGTGAATTTTAACCGCACATTTTGAGCATAAACTGTGAAAATAAGTAAAATCAACCAGGATATGAAACCGACCCTTAAGAGGTGGGATAAGAGATCATATTTCGATATTCTGCGCTCAAAAGCTAGATAGATATGCGTCTTGCTATTGTAGATCCGCCTCAAATAGTGTTTGCAAGAGTAGGTTAAGTTTTGTTGATGGACAGATACCATGTCTCTCTTAACATTCTCTATGCTCAAACCAGTTGTCCAAAGCCTTTATAATTTGTTTACTCAAATAAAACTATCAGCAAAAGAGAACGTGGCCATAAAACTTTAGTTTGACTGTTATTTTAAAAATCGGTATAAATCTTTTTATTGTACCTATATATGATAATCACAAAGGGGGGTTTCTATATTTAAACATGCTCCATTATCTTTTTGCGCATTGATATGGTGAAGGGGTACAAAAAACCAAAACCAGAATGGGTTCGAGTTCTTTGCCAAATGAGGAGAAACACGTATGTACAATATACATACAAACATATATGTACGGTTATTTGTGCATACATAGATCTTTCCTGTTGCTGTGGTTGGAATTCGTGTTTGCTTTTTCGCTTGTGCGATAAGATAAATAGAAAAGCGACAACAACAACAATAACGGCAATCTCCGACCGATTCGCAGGTGAAAAAAAATCATTTATCAGAGTGAGCGACGCATAGAAAGTGGCAACACAACAGGCAAAATCACCTGTTACCCATTGATAAACGCACACTGGTGCAGATATTTGTTTGGTCAACACCTCTGAAAAGTGTATAGACATCTCGCTCTGTCGCTCACACGCCGCCCCCACCCCCTCCACTGTCTCTTTCTGTCGGGCTGTGTGTAACTAATGTCAAAAACCTTTTGTTTATTTATGAAATTAAATTAAGTTGGCACGTTTTGACCTTTGGCTGTGATGCGCTTTTTTTTTTTGTTGTGACGCCGTAGTTCATAGAACGCGGAAATTTGGCAAGTTCATTCTTGCCGAGCTCAGCAGCCCGTAGTTTTGAGTTGGCCTCAAGAAGTGAATCACTAAAGTAGAAGAGATATGGTTGCCCGTGTTGTTAGAATTGGAATCTTATCAAATATTTATGGTTCCCTATTTAGTACCCGGAATATTGATATCAGTGTTTTGATTTTCAATAATTTACTTGGGTTAAAATTCACCTAAATTCTATAGTCTTTTCTGTTGCCTTACTGGTATGAGCCCCTAAAAATAGTCTATGCCTCTTCTACATAAAACAAAAACCAATAGGATTCTGTTACTGGTATTAACAAGCACACTTAGACGGGCTTTACATGGTGAAGCAAAGTTCATGAAGTTGTCTTAGTAGGCGAGAGAATCAGGCGAGATTCTAAACCTTTCCTTTATAAAACGTATTCATATTGCCTTTAATATTACGCCTACTAAGAGAACTTCATGAAGTTTGCTTCACCGAGTAAATCTAGTCTTACACGGGTTTTACACTGTGAAGTTTGCTTCATGAAGTTTTTCAAAAAGCTCATGCTTGTGGGGAAAGAGGTGTAGTAGAGTCGCTTGGCCCTTTAAATTTCTTTCCTACAAACGAAAGCTTTCTCAAGAACTTCATGAAGTTTGCTCCACCGTGTAAATCTAGTCTTAGGCAGGTTTTACACGGTGAAGCAAGCTTTATGAAGTTTTTCAAAAAGCTCTTATTTGTGGAAAAGAGATTTAGAGAGGCAAGCGATACCACAACTCCTCTTTTCTACCATCGAAAGCTTTCTCATACATCTTCATGGAGTTTACTTCCTGCTGTAAATTCAGTCTAAGAGTTGTGATCATATATATCGCATATAGATCTAAAGTCATCTAATTGTAGTTGACAGTACCACGTAGCCTGAAACTATTGGTGTCGCTTGCCCCCTCCACCTCTTTTCTACAAACGAAAGCTTTTTCAAGAACTTCATAAAGTTTGCTCCACCGTGTGAATTTAATCAAAATCACACCATTCAAAACTTGATCTTGTATGTATTAGTGTGCTTAAGCCAACACACTCTCTCGAGAGAGTGATGCAAAAGTAACAGTAAAGTTCCCGTGAGAGTTCCCTGCTCGAAATACTTTGAAAACATTCCAATACGATGAAACTTTTAAAAGCTTTGAGTTTATCACCTGGTTTACCTTTTCTCATGTGTAATAATTTTATCCGGCGGCTCGTTTTGTCCAAACATGGATATATAATAAACCATGGTTAAAGTGTGTGTTTTCCTTTCACTTCACGTTTGCGGAATTTTCACGGTTAATTGTTGTTTGTCGTCGATTTGTGTTTGTTTTTGTAATTAGTTGAGATTGTGTGCCGATGGCTCACTTTGCCACAAGAATTTCATTCATACGTTGCATTAATGCAAATTTTTACGCTCACTTGCCGCGGTTGTTGTTGTTGCTGTTGTTCTTTTTACGCACAACAGCTTTTTGATTCGTGCCAAGCACCAGCAGCCACCAAAAAAAAAACAAAAACAAAAGCTTGGCTTGATTTTTATTTTTTTTATTGTCGTCTGACGTGACGTCAAGGTAAGTTGGTAAGCGCGTTTGACGTTTGGCGTTGATTACAAGACGCCAAGATCGAAGCGTAACACTTTCGTTTTAATTGTGTTGGTGTTCAAATATTGTAATAATTTCACGTTTGCACATATTTTGCTAAATGCGACACAATAGAAACCACAAATACAGCGATTTGGCGATAAGGCAATTCGACAGCTCACACACACACACACACACCTAGCGAGCACACCATCAAACATTAAGGCAGGCTCTTACGTTTAATTTTGTCACCGCGTTTCGCGACCAACAGACGCGATTGATTTTCGCTAACTGAAAAAAAGACGACAGACTGTGAGCAGCAGCAGCCGCAGTATTATCAGGCCAGCTTACGCTCTCGCACGACGCTCTCTTTTTCTCTGTGTGTGTCTCTGCTCTGCTCTTATCATCAGGGTTACCAGCTTATGTCAATGCTGGCTTTGTATATGGCTGTTTAATAATATCCAAGCTTTAACTGTCCACCCTGAGCATAGAAGAGCCGCCACATGATCAAGCTCTCAGTGCTTGAATGTGTGTGTGTGCGTGGGAGTGTGTGTGTGCGCAGGTGAGAAGGAAGTACACCTCCAACTACAACAAATTGTTTGTTTTTATCATTTCACCACAACGTTTTAAGTTTGCACGTGTTTATCAAAAGATATTTTTATATGGCCATTGCAGGTGCGACGATACAGATTTCTATGTGCATATGGATGTATGTCTGTATCCAAATAAACTAGCTGTCTTCCATGGGAGAGCTTTGGAGCTTACATTTATGGGTAAGTAGATTTCCTTTAACTAAATATGTGATTAGTCGTTTTCGAACTCTTTCAAAGACTCTAAAATGAGCGATTTCTTGAAATACGACACGAAAAAGACTCGAAAATTAGTCGAATAACTGGCTAAAAACGGCTTTTAAAGAAGAATCGCAGCTAGGGTGTATCAGTACGCGGATCTAAAATTTCGGCACAGACAAAGTTAGGTTGACCTTCTCGTTTTGTCGGGGCTTTAGAGCCGATGTCACATCTCTTAGACTGAATTTAGACGGTGGAGCAAACTTTATGAAGTTTTCAAAAAGCTCATACTTGTAGGAAAGAGATGTACTGGCGTCGCTGGCCCTTCTACACCTCTTTTCCTACAAACGAAATGTTTTTTAAGAATATCATGAACAGTTTACATCCAGTCTTAGACGGGTTTTACACAGTGAAGCAAACTTTATAAAGCTTTTTAAAAAGCGCATGCTTGCAGGAGATAGGTGTAGTGGTGTAGCTTTCCCCTCTACACTTTTTTCCTACAAACGAACTTCAAGAACTTCATGAAGTTTGCTTCACCCTGTAAATCCCGTCTTAGACAGTAATTTCTGCCACATAATCTAATAAATAATGGAGAATTTTGTCTTAAAATCTTAAAATCAAGACTGCAATCAGGTTCTGAACTGAACTCCAAAGAAAAATCCGTTCTATATGTGTTTTCTGGGTCCCTCGAAACGAACCATGAACCGAACCTTACAACTATTTATACTCCCGAACCTTAGCCCTTATTTTACTGGTTAAGAACCGGCTCAAATGTGGCTTAGACGCATATCAAAGCTATGCTAAGAACTTAAAATTTGGTCTGTTGATTGGGAATATGGAGGTTAATGTTCTACTGCTTCAGAACCGTATTTGGAACCGGTTCAAAAGTGGTTCACAGTCTTAACTCTGAAGTTATTAGAGCTATGAACTGGAAATTTGGTTTTAGGGTTGGTAATATGGAGTTGCATATTTTACTGGTTTAGAATCGTATTCGAACCGGTTCAAAAGGTTGGTAATATGGAGTTGGATATTTTAACGGCTCAAAATCGTTTTTGAACCATTTTCGAACCGGTTCCAAAGGGGTGCTGAGCCATATCACTAAAGTTACCTAAGCCAAGAACTTGAAATTTGTAAACCTTAGATTCGATAAGCAAAAGAACCTTTCTGCGAACCAAAACTTTTTCCAAAATCCAAAAAGTACTACTTTAAGGAAACAGTATGCGTCGATGAAATGTCGGTTCAAGTTTTAAAAGGAAAACCGTAACGTTCCTAGAGCACAAACCAAGGACTCATAGAATTGTTCTTAAATGTTATATCCACCATTTGTGTACTAAACCACAGCACATAAATAAAACCCCTTCAATATTTCCTAATACAACAAATTGGTAACTTGCAACTTAATAAGCGAAGTAGCATAGTTTTATTGCTTCGGTCAGGGCTAACCATAATTAAGGTTCTATCGGTTATTTCGGTTAAAAATGACAGTTGTGGTTTCGGTTGGCTAAGCACTTAGGCTCAGATCTTACCTTCTTCTCAAGTTATCCGTTTGATCCAGCGACAAGTTGGGACTGCTGCCATGATGTCGCCTCCGGCCATATAGCTGAGGCTGGTGTTGTTGCAGATGCCGGGAGGCGGCGACATTGACCAAATCATCGCGACTTTTGCTTAAACTGTCGCTAAATGGTTGCATTGTCCGTTAGAACTTAGTGTGGATGCGGGGTAAGGGCAGGCGTTGGTTGGTATTGTAGTGTTGGTTGAGCCAGGAGGGTTTAGCCGGATTCTTACGACATGCTGGGTGAGGTTGGTTTTTGCTGCCGTATTCTGGTGATGAACTGGTGATCTTTTTTTTTTATGAATGAAAAGGTAACGGTAAAATCAATAACTGCGCAGGATGCGTGCGTGCGTCTAAGTGAGTGGGTGGACAGTAGTGGGTACAGCAATTGTCGTCACGGCGCGCGACCCACGCAAAGCGGATTACGAAGAAGAAGAAGCAATTGCATTTCGATGTTTCAATTATTATTCGATTTTACACAATTTGCACACTTTATCTTTCACTTTTGATTCCTCTCCGTGTTTTTTTTTGTATGCCTTTAAAAGGCAAATATAAAAAAAAGTTTCTTGCGCTTCGCTTTGGTTTTTCTTTGCTTAACTTGGCCAAAGCTAGAACATAACAACAGCAGCAACAACAATGAAATTTTGCCACACACACCAAAGCGAATTGTTTCGCTCTCTCACACATACACAGACACCGCCACACACACACTCGTACGGAAACCTTACAGCGCAGCTTTGTTGCTTCTTCTTCGTATGAAAATCAATAAAACAAAAACGAAACATATATCAAATTTTCACATCACATTTTTGCACTCCAATTTTCGGGGCTTACATTGATTTGTTAGCATATGATTTTCCAGAATTTGTTGTTGTCAATTATGCGCGTTTTGTTAAGCACTAAACAAAAGCTTGGGAAGCTGAAGACTGGTTTTTTTCTGTTGCCCACAGAAACGCGGTTGCCCATAAAAACGCGTCCGCACCAAAGGTAGATACAAATCAACTGGCACTGGCTCTCGGCTGTTGGCTTTGGGCCGCATACAAAGTGGTATGTACCACCACAGCCACGCGGGTTAAGACTAATTTCCTCCCTCAAAACCAGTTTGGAGCGCAGGTTGTTTGCCCACTGCGCATGTGTGTGCGAAAGTGGCAGAGAGAGCGAGCGAGAGAGAAGGTGAGAACAATTGTGAGAGCCATGGCCAGCAACCACCAGAAACAAAGCTGCTGCTGCTGCTGCTGTCGCTGCTCTGTTTGTTGTTGGAGTTTTTGAAGCTGCTCCCCACACACACACACACACACACACAGATATGAACTCACACACACAGTCAAACTTTAAGCCGCTTGCAAGTACGATCATGTTACACCAGAAAGCTTTTTCGTGCAGCTGCTGCAAACTTGAGTTGAATTTGTTTTTGTATGGAGATGTACGTAAGCGAATGTCGTAGACTGATATCGTAAATTAACCAATTTTGGCAACTGAGACCTGGTTTGCCAACTGAGATAGATTCGATTAAAAGATACAGTCAAATCGGTTTACAATCGAATAAAAATACTTCAAAATTCGAAGTAAAAAGCTGTATTAGGCCCATTTCCGAGTGGATTTAAAACAGTGTTTCCCAGGGGGGCCAAACACTTTCGGCAATTAACGCCAAACGCTTGCCGATGTAATGCATCGGTGAGTGTCAGAGAAGGACAGAGAGCGATAGAGAAGCTCTCTTCGTGAGGAACACCGATTTAAAACGTAGAACGATTGCACTTCCAAATCGTTTTCATTTCGGTGTTCCCGTTTCCGTGTGAAGTAGAAATCGAGTTTCTGCTCGAATGAATGTTTGAATCTTTGACAGCTGAATTGGCAGCTTATTTTGATGTGGGTTGACGTAAGACTGTTCAACGCTGAAATACCAAAATTTGTTAATATTTAAATTTAGTAACGTTGTTTACTTTAATATTCAGGCTAATTTGAATAATATATGGAATCAGAATTCACGGACAATGCAGAATCTTATCGATGTCCCTAAATTTCGCTAATTAATATGTTTTATTGGTGTTTTGCTGCGGACACTCGGAATAATAAAAGCTCAATCAGCTGTTTTATGCCTGTCAAGTTAGTGGCGTCATAAGCATTCCAATTGGTATGAGCTGCAATATTAGTTTGTCTGAGCAATGACCCAATCAGAGCTTTACGAAAGCATCTTTGAATGAAATTATATGCTCACTTACCTCAACCGCTCTTAGAGTTTTCAATGGATTTAGAAAAGCGAATATAGTTTTTTAGGTTTAAGTCAATCTGGTAAAATATTCTATATGTGAAACGAAAGAAGAAAAAAACAAGAAAGAAAGTCGGTCAAGCCCGACTATAACATACTCTGTACCAAGAAAATTTGTCTTTTGATCATAACTCGAAAACCGTTCATCCGATCTTCTTCATTCCTTTGGCGGATCGATAAGTTATCCTAATAACTAAACAAGCCATCTATCTTCAAAACTGTGGGAGATATGACGTTTTTTCTAAATTGCGGGGGCGGGAGGGGGCGTGGACAAAATTGAAAATAAACTTGATCTGCCTGCAGACATAAGAAGCATATGTCCCATACATGTCAAACCTCTATCTCTTACCATCTCTGAGATCTGTGCGTTCATACGGACAGACGGACGGACAGATGGACAGACGGACATGGCTATATCGACTCGGCTGTTGATGCTGATCAAGAATATATATACTTTATGGGGTCGGAGATGCTTCCTTCTGCCTGTTACATACTTTTGCACAAACTTATAATACTCTATGTACCTACGGTACAGAGTATAAAAAAACGATTGATCGTCGAATAATATCGTTGCTTTTGCTGAAACAGGAAAATGAAATACTGACATATTCTCATCTCTCTCGGAGACTATTAAAGATAGCAATAAGAAATTTCCCACCATATAGATGGTGTTCTTTGAATGTTAAAAATGTTCATTAGTTCATTAGCTTTTGGGCATCTTTGGAGAAAAACTCCATCAAAGTTTTAAGTTAGATTAGCCCCAAATATAGGATTCCCCAAGAGTCTCTCTCTCTTTGACACTCACTGAATCAAGCATTCCATGTGAATTTAAGAGTGTGGTCGGGCCCCAGGGACTAAGGCTAGGAAACACAGTCCTGAGTCGTATTTCCATAGATTCTCCCTCCCAGACTTTTATTTCTATTAAATTTAAACTTGCATAGAATATTCTAGACAAATTGCAGTTTAAAAAAATTAAAAGTTTCTGCATTTTAAAGTCCATTTTACCCCTGAAATCATGAGTTACCATAATTGTGTTCTAATTTTTCTTATATCTATCCATAACTATTATCTGCCAATTCCTGCAAGTTTTAAAATAGTTGTTTACTCAAAAATTCTTAGGGAAGACCCTACCTCTATTAGCTTCTGGAGTCGACTTTAAAATAAGTAGCCTTTTTAGAGGATTGCCCACGATTGGATTGAAATTTCAGGATATGGAATGAGACTATAAACATTTTTAAACTTGAATTAGAGATCGAGTCGAAATAACCATAGAAAATGGATCGGACCGGCACATCTAACAAAAACAATGTCTAACTTTTTGATCTCGATTACAATCAGCATTACAATCTGAGCAACATATCTAACTAAAAGTGCGTATTATTCGTAGTATAAATATTATTGTTTCCTTTTGTAATATAGTATGGATATATACAAACAGTCGTCATTTGATGTGGCTGATAGATGGATGACTTGCTAGCTTGTGTGTGCAAACAACACAATACGACGAAATGATAAGGCGGCTGACGTTGTCAAAAAGCGTTGTTAAACAAGTTCTGGAGACCTGTGAAAATGTGACGATTTAACGATTTGTGTGTGGTTCCCACTTTGCTTTAACTGCAGAAGCGGCCAGTCAGGTAACACACAAAAAAAAGTGCAGCAGGTAGCATAATTTCTTTCTATGTAAACAGAAATGAGTCATCGTTGGCCTGAAAAAGAGAATTCTCCACGATCGCATTCTTCTCCCTCTCCTTTTTCAGCTAGGTATGTTTACCCAGTCGAGCAACAGGTCCAAAGTAAATTAATATGCGGCTTGTGTGTGCCGTTTTCAGAACCATTTTCTCTTGGTCCATCCCATTGCGACATGACTCATTGGGCCAAGCATTTGGTCCCCTTTTTTTCGTATCCCACAACACAAAAGAGTTTTCGTTTAAGAACTTGTTTAGAAGTGTCATGTGGATATTTGAGAAAGGTCAATTTGTTTGGGTTCTGATTAGTGGAAGTTGAGTTGAGTTCCTAACAAGATTTGCTGCTTGATATTTAAGGATCATTTGAAATTATAATTAATTGGAGCGAGAGAGATTATCATATCAAATTATGGCCTTTTGTACAACACTAGAACCAGTCCGTTTCGGTCATCTTCTACCGCTAAGCTGAGGTATATATGTAAAAGCTTGCTCTCTACTGAAATTGTTAGAGCCCAACCCATATCAGTATACGAATAAAAATCACTTTTATCTTTGTTGATGTTAAATATTTATTGCCAACTTAAAAAAAAATCCAATGATTTATGTTTTTAAATTCTAAAAATGTTACTTTATATGTTTCTCACATTCAGCAAAACGAAAGCTAAATAGTAATATGCATCTTAATGAATAGCATTTATTTAAATACCAAGTATTTCATTTGATTTAGTTTAACGTGCTGTTAAAAAGTGTACCCCGTTAATGAATGCTTGGCACAGTTTGGTTTGTTTTTAACAATAATTTAGTAAGTACAAGAATGTTGTGTGTGTGTGTGTTTTAGCTGTCACCATGAGATAGCACAGGTAGACCAAATGAAGGGGGTTTAGTTATGAGTTGGCGAAAGGAAGGAGCTAATCAAAATAATATTACCAGGAGTAGTAGGTTTCGAAGGGTAGGGTGGGGTTTTTTTTTTGTATATCGATCTCAGTAGAGCTTTAGGTATAGCGTAGACATTAGGGAAGCAACGAATAGGCATAGGGTCGGGATGATACATATCGTTAAGGAATCTATAAAAATAATAATAGTCACAAAAAGTTAAAGATTATTAATCGAGGGGTATAGGCTAAAAACTTAATTTTAATATATTAATAAATATACATTTATTAATAAAGTTTCACAGAATTGCTGGTTGTTCTAAACGCACTTAGAGTCGACTTAATTATATATAATAAATATAATTAGAATGTCTAGTCTAGATATATATATATGTATATGTATTCATAGATCATGAATTACCCTCCAAAAATAAACCCAAATGTTTGATGTATTGTCTTTTTCACTAAGCTATGCTATTTCTTGGTGGTTGACTGTTCGATTGATAGGCTATATGTGGCTCGGGGCTAAGTAGAAGGGGACAACATTGTTATTTAGTTTATGCGTGGTGGCCAGGAAATGAGCCAAATGGTTTCAATTGTTATTAGATTTTAATAAAAGCGACAAGGCAAATGACAAAAATCATAAACCGACGACAACCGACCAAATTATAGATATTTTGTAGTTTTCTTAATTTTTGTTCTCATCTGTTCAAAATTGTGCGTTAAAAGATTTAAAATCGGAACGAATGTTTGTATTTAAAAGCCTTGATTTCACTTTCAGAAGTTGAACAAAGTTATCTCATAGATGATGCATCCTTAAAACACGTTTTGTCTGTTCAAAATTGAAGAAATTTGGAATATTATTTTGAAAACTTTTTACTTAAATTTGTTAAAACATGGACCGAACCAAGTTTCGAACCTAAACCTTAGTTAAATAAATAAGAAAGCCGCTCAAGCCCGATTATAATATTCTCTACACCTCCCTATGTTTGTGTTAAGTGCTGCCCATTGCGGTCAGTGCTGCCTGGCATAAATATTTGTTTATCTACTCAAAATGGTCTATGATATGAGGTCCTTATTAAAGCTCATTAAAAGAATCGCAAAAGCAGAAATTAAGCCACACATGGGCAATATAATTCTTAAATATGCCAATATTACTTTTAGAATATGACGATTTAGTAGAACTTTCGAATTTTTTAAAGCTCCTCCTTATCAAAGTTTATTGAATGAATCACAAAAACATAATCGAAACATTGATAGCATATTTCTTAAATATGCCTTCAATATCACTTAGAATATGATGATTAAGAGCCGTTTTTTCATCTTCTACATAGCTGATATGTGTCAGATAAGCTTAGTTTATGTATCAGTTAGAAGATGAGAAATCGGCCCTTAGTGAGTGATATTATCTAGATCTTAACAGATTCAAGTTTGATTGCCTAATATTACAAGTATGTAGAAATTCGGAATATTACTTTGATACTTAACAAATTAATTCAACCAAAATCTGCCTATTCTTTGCGATTCTTTCACTCAGCTTTGATAAGGATCTTATATCATAGAATATTTTGAGTACCGTTTGGAGTTAATTAATTCTATAGGTAAACCTCTCACCGAACATTTTAAATCTCTTTCGCACTATATCGACAAAATAAACAATATAAAACGCTAGAAAACGTTTTACATTTGTTAATGTTTAGTTTTTTGTTAAACAGAACCGCAAATCTTGTGTTCGGTTGGTTTGGCCTTAGCTTTAGTTCTCAGTGAAACAAAAAAATGTTGGAGTTTCGGGTATGATACTGTTTGGTTCAAGTTTTTAGCTTTTACGGTTCGGAACTAGTTCTTAATTGTTTACTGCACACGAAACAAGCTGCAGTTTGTTTTGAAAATACTTTATAGATTTTGGCTGATTGGAATTGTTATCAATTTTGGTTTTGAAACGTATGGAAATTTGTGGAATTTGTCAAATTACGCAATTGTTTAGTTTAGACTGTACTAAGTCTTTGTATCTAATGGTTCCGGAACCAGTTCTTCATTTCGTATTTGTAAATCATTCTTTGCCCTTTATAAAATGAAAATTTTATTAATGAAACTCTGTAGGAATGGTTAAGGTAAACTCATGATTGGAGATGCTTTTATGCATACGTTAATTATATGAATTGGCTTGAAATTGCACAATTTGTGTTTCAAAACTAGTTCAGTTTGTATTATCTAAATGTAGTTTGCCTTATTTCAAATCAGAACATGATATTGAGAGAATACGTTTAGTTTAGACATAGACTGGAGCTCTACTTTTTATAGCTATTGTTTATTTCCAAATTCTTAATCATTTTTGTAAATTTTAACTAGTTTTTAACCACTTCTATACCGGAACAAGAGATTTTTTCTTGCTACTCACCTACCCTTCTTTCTCTATTTCTATCTAAGATATGAGATTATAGTTAAAACTGCTTGAGAATTCATTCAAGTGTTTCTGGAACTAGTTTAAGTTTGAGTTTAAAGTTCCCCAAAAAAAGTTCGATTTATAGCTATAGTTTATAATGTTTATACCACGCATAAACTTTTTGAATCCTCAGGATTACTTCTGATGTGTATGTGTGTGTGTGTGTGTGTTTGTCTGTATTTTACCCTGTGTCCTTTAATATGTACTTCTTCTCAGGTACGCACCGCATTTCTCTTAGTGAAATTTGTTTGTTTGTTTGTTTTTGTAATGAAGGAACCAGTATTTTCTTTAAGTGTACATTTAGAAATCCTGATGTGTATGTGGCGGCGGCTCCTCTCTCGCCTGCTCTTGTTCTTCTTCCCTCGCCTGCTGTTGCTGCTCTTCGCCCCCCTCTTCCCCCGCCTCATCATCATCATCATCATCACTGGAGTCCACATACTGCCGCATGGTTAGAGCCTGAAAATCGTTCAAGGCCTGCTCGAAGAGATCTATGGTATGCTGATTGGTGGCTATCACCTGTTGGGTGGTATCCAGCAAATCTTCTGTGGCACTAAACATGAGGTCTTGTATGTGCGAGTGTGTGGTGGAAGAGGAGGAGGACGAGGATGGCGGCAGATTGTTCAAGACTTGCTCACCGCTAATATGGTTGGTGCTGCCCGGTTCCTCGCTGCTGCTAATGTTGCTGTTGGTCAATCCACGTGTCAGTTCATCGGCATGGGCCAGTGTAGAGCCAATAATATCGCTGGCTATGCGTATGGCTGCATCTGTGGCGGCAATAGTCGAAATGAAACTGGAAGCGGTGGCAGCAGCCACTGTAGAGGGGGCTCCACTGGTTGTGGTGCTGTTGTTGGTTATTGGTGGGTTGGCGGCAGCCGTGGTGGCCGGTCTACTAAATACTGTATCACTGGTCACCTGATTCCCCTCGATGCGTAGACCAGCCACACCTTTTTTGGGTATAGTGGCCAAATCACGCTTAACGCGGCGACATCTTTGGGGTTCATTTTGACGCTGCTGCAGTAGCTGTTCCAGATCCACTATGTAGACATAACCGGCCACGAGTATGGTGCAGGATTTATCGCCCTTTTTAAAGGCCTCTTCAATGTCTTGGCTGGTGCGGTCATCGTATTGCCACCAACCTGGAGCGGTAGGAGTAGGGAGGGAAACTCAATGATTTTGGATTGTAGCAAAAAGTGAGGAATGGTAACGGGTGACGGGTGAATAGGGATGAAGGATTTAGTTGTGTTGTAGTTTAAGCCCAGCCACGCCTTTGGCTCCACCAGGTAGCATCTCGGAGCGTTTGCTTCTGCGTATAATACGCTTTTTAGAGGGTTGTGCTTTGGGATATTGTAACATTAAGGCTAGATCTATGATATAAAGTTGACCACAAATCAACTGTTGCAGTTTGCTGGGTTCCGACAATGTCGGATCATCATCATCGCTGCTTCTGCTGCTGCAGTCATCAAACCAGCTCTCAAATTCATCATCATCAAAGCCTAAGAACATGCCCTCGCCATCTTCATCCTCAGCATCGTAATCTGCTTCTTCATCATAATCAGCCACATCATCATAATCTTCTTCCATTTCGTCAGTTAGATTCACATTAACAGCTGGTGGTGGTTTGACGGGAGCCACCATAGTCGCTGCCTGTTCCTGAGGAGGAGCTGCCAGATATTCTTGATAGGCTGCTTCGATATCCTCATTGGTCCTGACATCATAAGCCCACCAGCCACCTAAAGTAAGGTGCCCAAGGGTGGTGGGGGGATAAGGATGAGGTGAAATGGGTTTTTGACCACCACCAAAGAAAAAATTTGTTGTCTTCTCATGGGATTTCCACTTACCATTTCGGCCCTCGTAATACCATTGATAGCCATCCTCTGTGGCACGAGTGGCACAGATATCATCTATACCGTTTACCAGTTGAGGATGATCCAAAAATTCGGCGGGTATTTCACGGCGACACATGGCACAGCGACGATTCTTATAGGCCACGCCCTATAGACAGAAAAGTTGAAGCATAGATTAGATTTGAATCTCTTAAGCTGTATTTCCGGTATCTCAGGATATTGAGACCCGGAAATGAAATGCCCTGAAGGGCATCTACAGATTTTCCTTCACACAGCCCATGTCGAATTCAATTTGCAAAGTGGAAACCTTCAAATCTAAGCCTACAGCTTGGCGGAAAGCTGCAGCATTCTTGGAAGTATACATAACCATATAATTCATTCACTCCTCCATTCATTCATTAGCTGACGGAATTGGGCAGCAGCAGCCTAACCTTGAACTTGGCTACGTGACGTGTTGGTCAAAATTATTGTATAAATTGCTACGTGACCAGCCTGGACAAATGGTTCCGCCTCGTTTAGTTACCTTAACGCACAAGAAGCAAAAGATGTGACCACAGGGCAAGCGTGCTGGGTGTATGCAAGTTTGCAAGCAGATGGGACATTCCAGTGGTGTGGATGTAGCTGCACAACACAAGAAGTGGAATTATGGTATCAATCGTTTAATGTCCATTCACAACAAACTCACTCTTTTCCTGGGACGCCTGCTGCTGTTGGGCCTGGGCCGAGGTGGAGGGCGATACACAGAGATCAATTGTTGTTGCTGGATTCTGGGGAAGCAGCAGGCCAACATATTCTACATCATCGTCCTCGTCGTCATCATCCAAGTTGACTATTTCATTGGTGGATGGCTGCTCTGTGGCACGCTGTTGCTGTTGTTGCGACATGCTTTTAATAATATCAGTGCCCCGCTTTAGAATTTTGTGATTTGATTTCAGTTTCAGGAATTAGTAGTACCCCGTTTAATTATTTTTGGTATTAGTAGTACCATGTTTTATTATTTTCGAGATTTCTCGCAGTGCTTGTGTAGTGTGGCCATTTTTTCAACGGCAGGTCTTTGCTACGTTCAACGTGATGCTATGTTACGTTACGTGCAAAGTGCTGCCAAGTTGTGTAAGAAAATCCGTTTTGCATTTGAATTTAAGTTTGAAATTTGGAAACTGTTGTTGAGGCAGTGGCTCTTTGCATGAAATTAACTCTTTTGTAATATTTTGAGGTGAAAAGTGTTGTGGAAATTAGCCATAAAAGATAGCTTATGAAATGTATGCTTGAGTTATGGTTTATTTCAGTTGATGGCTAATGTTGTGCTACAAACAGACACAAAGAGCTACCTTATGGAACATATCCGTTACTGTAGAAGTAAAATTAACCCACTGGGGTTTTTAAGACTTGTAACAGGGCAATTGTTGCTGATCATTTAAATGACTCTAGTATGCTGCAGGAACTGCATTCTCTTATTTTAAATTCGAATTTCCATTCATCTTTATGAGACTGTTTTTTTGGTGAAATGGTATCAACATATATTGTTTAGTCGTTTCATTTTTCAAATCAGATTAATAAAATTCGAAAACCAGAACAGTTTTGACTAATTTGACATATACATATCGTTTCTATAGACTGATTCTATAGCTATGAAATGCAATAGTTTTTCCAAAATAGCTAGAGTGGCAGATTTCTGCAAAACTGAATAGTTTTCGGCTTTCGTCTCTACAAAACAGATAAATCTGTTGCAAAAATATCTAAATTGGCAATGGAAAGGCATGTAATTGGTCTTGATGCAATTGAGAAAGTAGTTCAAGCCAGACTATGATATACTCTGTACCTTCCAAAGTTTTCTTTAAGTTTTGTGAAGTACTACCCATCGTTGTTGGGCCGGTGCTGCCCAGCATAATTGTTTCTTTTCCTTATAACTCGACTATTGTTAATCTGAGACTTACCATTCCTTTTGCGGATCGGTAAATAATACTGATTACTAAATATGCTTATAAGGTGACAAATATCCATCAACAAAACTGTGTTTTACCTTGTAAAAAAATCAAATTTTCCTCAATTCAACAACTCAACAGCAGAGCTGGGGGGATTTTCTTTATTTTATTTTCAAAGCAAACTTAGCAAACTTCTTAAAGCGCATTATACCTCTGAGAAGGACCTCTAGACAGGTTTTGTCAAGAAGAGCGAGGCCAAAAAGCGAGAGTGAATTGCTATGAGCAAATAAAGTAATGAAAACCAGCTCTGAACTCCGCTCATCGACTGCTGGTTTGCAACTGAAAGCAAACAGCGCGCTGTTTTGGTCTCTTGGCACAGGCCTAGTCAAGCGCTCGGCTGGAATGCGAATCAGTTATGCACATTGCTGCTCTAAGAACATTTAGAACCAAAGTCAAAGATGTAAATCGTTTAGATTTGGTTTTTTATAGCTTACTTACTTCACAGGCGGTTTATTAAGGCCCGATTTCTCAAAATCCGGTTGGTCAACTTGACAGGCAGTTTAACCGAATTTGAGTGTCTCATGATGTATGTGGCGTAACCGGAGGAACAAACTTAAACGCTGCTCATCCACCGGTCAACTTTAACCGCGAGCTCAGCCCCGATGAAACTTTCGATATTTTTTACCGATATACAAACAGCTGGCCGCAAACTTGCTTTGTTTATTGTAATATTTACTGGAACACAAAATGTTTATCAATAAACGAATTTTTCAACTCCACGCAATGGAAATGCAATTCGAAGAGGCAGAACATCGAATTTTAGTCAACTTTTACGCAAAACAATGACCAACAACAACCAATCGCATTAAAAACAAACAAACCAATCCGAGTCAGCTGTGTACTCGTTCGTTTAGTCAAACAGTATGGTCACACTGATGTAGCGATAGGCATTTATCGATATCAGGCGAAACTGCTGCTGAGAAAAGCAAATGACTTAACCGCTCGTCATCTTGACGAACAAATCTGACCGGTGGTTGGCTAACCGGAACCTTTGAGAAATCGGGCCTAAGACTCTTAAGGAACAATTATTTCAAAAATAAGCAGACCCTTGATCTAATACCAAGCATTCCTTCCCAATGTACTTTGATTTGCAAAATAAGTACAGTTTTTTTTACTCCAAATTGATGTTTAATATATAAAAACTTAAATTTTGATTAAAATCTTACCTAATTTCCATAACCCTCAACCTATAAGCGAGGCCTTTCTCTAAGAGCAAAAACAAAATCAACATTTTAATAGGAAATTGTGCAAATTTGTGTTGATCGTAAATTTATTAGAGCTTAGGGCCTCTTCCTCACATGTGTGAGCCAGCCAATTTTCGTTTATTAAAGGGATTTGCAAGTGAGCAGAAAAAATGTAACGAAACGATATAATAAAATGTTTAAGGAAGGGCCCGAAAAAAGTGATAAAAATACAACCAAAAAAAGAGGGTGCAAAAATAATTTTCTTTTGGGGGTTACAAAAAAAGATGACAGTATAAGTAGCCATATTTTTTTTTTGTTTGCCTACAAAGGACCTGTGGGGTGTTAATAATCATCTTGAGGCCTCATAAACGATAATTACATGAAGATTTAAGGTTTACTTGCTGCCTGATTTGTTTCTCTTTTTGTGGCCACAAAAAGTTGATAACCAAAAAAAAGTGCCATTTCAATTGTACAACTCAAAGAACAATTAAAAATGGGCCCAGAACTTGTGGCCATGCATATTAAATAGTGTCGGTGTGTGTGTTTGCTGCTGCTCCCCCCTTTCGGTTCGGCAATCACGTATTGCAACACATTTTTAAAACGCCCTCCCCATGCAGAAGAATAGAGCGCGGCACGTGCATTAAACAGCCCGCAGGGAAGCAGGAACAACAGGAGAGTAATTTACAAAAAAACTTCAGAGTTGACTTCACAACGCGTTTGTCTGTCGCGCAATTAGGCAATTGACCTCCTCTCCAACTCCCCTTACCACTGCGACTGTTGTGGAACAGCAAAAAAATAAACCAAAAATTGATTTTTATGTAATGAGTTCAACTTTTTCTCTCATTTTGTGTCGCCATGCTGACGGCATATTAAAAAGTGCGTGATGTCCTGCTGGCCAAAGGACTGTCAATTTTTATGAAGTTAAATTTGCCATGGGCAAAGGCATCGTAAAAGTTTTGGGGGGGGTGGAGTCATATGTCAGACAGCGAAATATGTTGCCAGGTAATGAAGCGCATAATTTTAATTGGTTAATTTTGTTGCGCCCTGTGCAAATTTAATTAATGGGTAAAGGTTTGCTAAATAGAAATTAAATGTGCTTAAAATTAGATATGTATAAGAAATCTCTAGAGATTTTCGTATAAACGATAGAACGTTGAACTAAACCAGGAGAACTTTAGAGAAAGAGAAAGGAAAGCGTACGCATCAAAATCTACTTGGCCTTGAACAGTCGGTTTCAAATCTCTCAACTTTTGTCAACTAATCTAGTAGCCCAGCATTTTGGAGACATTTCACACCCCCGTATAATAAATACATTTCTTTTTCCTAATACTCAAAACCTGCGGTGGGCACAACAATCTACCTGTAAAGTTTGTATTTGCCGCACAAAGTGTTACAGGGTGTACAGTGCTGCCCAACGCCGTTTCAGCCCCTGCTGCCTAGCCACCATTCCTTCGGCGTATCGATAAATCATACAAATTACTTAAGGGGGGGGTAAGCTCAAATCGCTCGAAAAAATTCACTTTTTTATGACTTTTTTGTGACGACACAGTTAAAATCTCTTTATTAAAACTAAAAGCACATTCAAGTATGACATTAAAAGAATGTTGTATAAAATTTTCACGAAGAAATATTAAAAAACACGGCAATGGCAGCAAATATTCGGAAGTCTCTCGGAAAAAACGTGAATTGCGGAGCCCCTCATAACTTGGTGCTGGATCATCCGAAATCAAAAAACCAAAACTTATTCGTTAGATAAGAGTTTTCCCCTGGTAACGCTGTCGAGTTTTTTTTCGAAATTTTAATTTTTCACTTTTTTGGAAAATTTTGAAGTGAACAAATGTTTTTTTTTTTTAAAATTCCGCTAATTTTTTATTGTTAAAAAAAAAATTATTAACAAATTTAAAAAAAAACTCGACAGCGTTACCTCGTAAATTATGTTCAGAAATAGTGTACAAAATTTCAAAATGATCGGGTAAGTAGTTTTTATGTTATGAGGGGCACCGACTTTGAAAACGAGAGTTGTGGGAAAAGCGCTTTAAAGTTTTGAACACTAAAAAATTTGTACGGTACCTGAAATGAGACAGGTATAAAAATACTCAAAACTTCGTAAATTTTGGTCCAATCGACTTGAAATTTTGACACAATATTCTTAACATTACATATTAACATAGGCATTCATTTAAAAAAATTCGAAAAAAAATCGAAAAAAAAAGTTTAAATAGCTTACCCCCCCCCTTAATATGTCTAGAAGGTACAAACCTTTTTTCCTTAAAATTGTGGAAGATATGTCGCTTTTTTTTATACCCTTGCAGAGTATATTGAAATTGTCAAGATGTTTGTAACGCATACAAGGAAGCATTTCCGACCACATAAAGTATATATATACTTGATCAGCATGACGAGCTGAGTCCGTCTGTCTGTCCATCTGTTTCTATGCTATGTCCTCTCTCAGTTTTAAAGCTATAGCGACCAAACTTTGCAAGAAGTCTTCTGGTACAAATACGCTGCACATTTGTCGATACCGGCCGGATCGGAAGACTATAACATATAGCTGCCATAGGAAAGATCGGTCAAAAACCTAGTTCTAGTGAGAAAAACTTTTTTGTTTTCAATGTAAACCTCTTTAAAATTAGCATATATTTATTTTATAAACCTTCACACAATTCTTCAAAGTTTTGTCAAAATCGTATGACTATAGGCTATAGCAGCCATATGAAAGATTGGTCAAGAAACTAGTTTTAGTGAGAAAAACTTTTTTGTTTTCAAAGAAAACGCCTCCAAACTTTGTATTTCTTAGTTTGCAATGCTTTTGCATGATTCCACTAAGTTTGGTCGAAATCGGACATTTATATAGTATAGCTGTCGTACAAAAGTAGAGTCAAAAAAAGTAGTCTTATTGAGAAAAACTTGTTTATTTTCAGCGGATATGTCCTTCAAATTAGTTAGAAAAACGTGCTGCAAGTGTATATAAACTTCGGTCGAGCCGAAGCTAACTTTCCTCTATTTTTTAAGACCAAAATTGAAAACAAACTGGAGGTATATGAAGTTTTTCTCCCATAAATTACGAACCTCTATCTCTTTCCATCTCTGTGATCTGTGCATTCATAAGGACAGACGGCGATGGCCATATCGACTCGCCTGTTTATGCAGATCAGGAATATATATACTTTATGAATCGTAGATGCTTCCTACTGGCATTCTGTCCATGCACAAACTTAATATGCTCCGTGTACCTATGGTATAGGATTTTAATAACTGCACAGAGAAAAAAAGGATATTAAAGAATATCCATTGGATGATTTCCGATATCCATTTGGACGGGATATGTCTTAAATATCATACATACAATCATAAATCATAAATCATACAACGGAGCTAAAAATCATCCAAAGGATATGAAAACTGTTGATTATTTGAATGATTTTCCGCTGGATGATTAAAAGGATAATTAAGACATATCCTGTCCAAATGGATTTAAAACTATATTTTTTTTTGCCGTTTTATCGATATATCGATATTTTTTAAGTTGATTTAGATTGAAAGATAACTATTCCAAGTTCAAATTATGTGAAAAATCTGTTAAAACAGGAACTAATTATATTACAATGTCAGCTTCAACCGATATATATCAATATAAATCAGTGGTGGGCACCAAAATCAAACAGAAGGCTGTTTTATACTATTTATATTGCTAAGTTTCTTTTATTTGGTGCAAGACTAAAAGCATGCTGAAAGATTGGAAGAGTTGGCTTAAGTTTAATGATTCCTACACCGCCCAACAACTCATCAATGCAGTCTCTGGTCTTCCCAGGAACAAGTTGCATCAGCCCAGAAGTACTTTCTGTCGTTTTCTTTTCTTGACTTAAACTGGGACACCGGTGGAAATTTTCCATCGTTTGACCAGAGATTATATCTAAAAGATTTGCCAACACTTAAACCCAGAAGAATTTGTCATAAGCAGGTGAAACTATTACTAACTATTACTGTCTCAGTTTAACTGTGCCAGCTAGATGAAGTCGAACATGTTGACAATTGATCCCACAGTTTCAAATAGCTCGCCTTTGATTTTAGTTTTTGCATACACCCAATTTTTTCTGGCTACATCTCTTCCACTTCTTCCTGACACTTTCAAACCTCATTTGAATGCTGTAATCTAAACCATTTCAATTTGCCAGGCTGTCTGTGGCCTTCAGGCATTAAACAGGAACCTGGCGCCCCTGCCCTTCTACTTGGTCCTGTCAAGACTTGGTCTCCGCCTCCGACCACTTGTTATTTGACTGGGTAAACACACAGCAGCTGTCATTTTGTTTGACTTGACACTTGGCCATATTGATTTTACAGATTTAGCAGCCAACAACAACAGGTGTTCCTTGCCAACGACATTCACTCTGATAAGTAGGCTACACTTTTTTTTTTTGGGGACAATTTGTTGAAAGGACATTACAGAAAACAGTTTCTTACGCTTTGCCAATTAAAAGTTTTTCGCATTTTCATATATTTCAAATCTTATCTGAAAGCCCATAAAGAAAAAAAAGGAAAAGTCCTGCTCAAGGAGCGGGCGAAGTAGCGACACAAAGTTCAAGTGTCCTTAGGTTAAAACTACCAACAACCTTATGAGTTTTGTCTGGCCTTTGTCCAGCTACTTTGAATGTGAATGCTCTGCAGCTTATGCGGCCGGGGGAGGGTTAGCTGTGTGTTGGTGTTGGAAGCCACACGCCACTTGGCTGCCTTTTGTCCTGTTTCACCCATAATCTTTGGCTTTTTATCGCCGCCCATCTGTTGATGTCTTTATTAAAAAAAAAGATGTAAGAAAAAAGTGGTGGCAGGGAAAAGGGCAATTTTTAGCCCATTTTTTGTGGGTTTTATGGCCTCAAGGACTCCGACTCCTTAAGCATTTTATTAGCCCGTTTTCAAGTTGTCTCGTCTCGTCTGCACACATAATTAAATAAAAGCGTTAAAATTAAAAATAAAGAATTTCCAAAACTGATTTTTTGCCCTTGCGTGCTGGGACATCCTTTCTGGAAGGACCTTTCAGATAAGTATGACAATGTCGCCGTTAATTCGTTCTTTCTGACTTTTTCTTGCCCTTAAAAATAGATAAGAGAAGGCAGCGGAAAAATGTTGCAACATTTTCCGCCTTGTAATTGTCCTTTCTGCAGGATGCGGCGCAAGTTTATTGCCTAACGACAAACAAGGACACCGAGGACAACCACCGCGGCACGTTCGTTTTTATATTTTAATTAAAAAAGCTGCCGAGTATAAAAGGAATATGCAAGAGGCGGAGTGGTTGTGGGGTGGGACAGTAAGGACTCTGCCCGTCAAAGTAGTTCAGTAATCAATGACACATTTTTTGTTTGTGGCTAATTTGCATAACATTTTTCGTAGAATATTTTCACTTGTATATTTCAGACTTTGCAAAACTTAAGGACTAAAACTTATTTAATGCTTATCCCTTGGAGTTTACATGGACAAAATCGTCTTCTTGATGATATCGATGCTCTCAAGCATTTGTGACTCATTTATGACCAGCGGAGGGGCAAATCTGATGATATCGCCATGCGTGGGCTTGGCCAGCAAACCATTATCCTTGAGCTTCAGGCAAACCTTCCAGGCATCGAATTCTGCGGAAGGAAAGGAGAGAGAGTTTTGTTTTTGATTAGAGCTTGGAGGAAGGGGAATTTTTGTGATCACTTCGATCGATTAAAATGTTTTTAATTACTTCCTTAAAAACTTAAATACTGAAGAGTAATAAGTCCGAGTTAACACTGTGAAGTTTGATTCATGAAGCTCTCTGCTTTGAATCTATCGAATCGATGCAATGGGAAAATAATGAAAAAATCTTTGCCAGGCTAGGCCATGTCGCTTTGCCTGCAATTTTCATAAGGAACTTTATAAAGCCAACTTCACCGTGTAAATGCAGACCTAGACTACATTTACACGGTGAAGCAAACTTCATGATGTTCTCTTGGTAGGCGGAATATTCCTGGCAAAGTGAATACGTTTTTTTAAAGGAAAGCTTTAGAATCGCAGCTGATTCTCTCGCCTACTAAGACACCTTCATGAAGTTTGCTTCACCGTGTAAATTCAGACTAAGTCGTGTATTACACGGTGAAAGAAACTTCATGATGTTTATAGTATGGCTTGCCCCTCTACACCTCTTTCCTACAAACGAAAGCTTTTTCAAGAACTTTATTAAGTTTAATGACTTATTGATCTGATTGTTTCTAGCCAACTCAAAGTGCAAGTAGTTGGAATTTCTTTAAATGAACATAAAACATAAGTTATGCCAAGATACAGCAGGATATCTGTTTAGCTACATGTTTCGAGGGCAATATGCTTGTGAAAGCTATGAGGTTTCATTACTGAGTCACAGGAACATGGCTATATCGACTATTCTATATATATCCTTTATAGGGTCCAAAAATTGCATTATTATAAAGTATTTTCTTCTTTATTTTCTCTATTTTTATACCCTTGCAAAGGGTATTATAATTTTGCCCAGAAGTTTGCAACGCATAGAAATATTCATTTCCGACCCCATAAACTATATATATTCTTGATCAGGGTGACGAGCTGAGTCGATTGAGCTTTGTCCGTCCGTCTGTCTGTCTGTCTGTTTCTACGCGAACTAGTCTCTCAGTTTTAAAGCTATCGAGCTGAAATTTTGCACAGAGTCTTCTTTTTGCTGCACACTACTAATATGTCGGAACCGACCGGATCGGATGACTATATCTCATAGCTCCCATAGGAACAATCGGTCGGAAAACTAGTTTTAGTATGAAAAACTTTTTTCTTTTAAATGGAAACGACTCCAAACTTTGTAATCGTAGGTTTTATATGCTTTTTTATAATTCCACCAAGTTTTATCAAAATCGGACAACTATATGGTATAGCTGCCATACAAAACATAGGTCTAAAAAACAGTCTTAGTTAGAAAAACTTTTTTGTTTTTAATGGTAGCATCCTGTAATTTTGTATTTGTTTGTTTCTCATGCTTTTACACAATTCTACAAGTTTTTGTCCAAATCGGATGACTATATCATATAGCTCCCATACGAACGATCGGTCGGAAAATGGGAAAAAAGTATTTTTTGAAAATATTTAATCGAGCACTTGCAAGGGTATAAAAACTTCGGCACAGACGAAGTTAGCTTAGCTTTCTCGTTTTAAATGTTTCCTAAAACCTCCCCGAAATTGTAGTGTAGTAATCTATACTATCCTTCTGCATTTAGAAATTCGCCTTAAAAAAGGGATCAAAGGCGATTAACCATACACTCATAAAACATTCGCCCTGAAAGCTAAAAATTCTCCTATGAAATCCGTCCTAAGGCGATTCACCCTAAAATTAAGAAAAATATTTTCTTATTTATGGAAAACTTTCAAAGTTTCAGAAAAATTTTCCATACATGAGAAAAAGTTTTCTTAATTTTAGGGTGAATCGCTTTAAGACGGATTTCATAGGAGAATTTCTAGATTTCAGGGCGAATTGTTTTACCAGTGTATATTTTAGATATTTAGTTAGGACTGAGACTGTCTAAAACTGGGAAAATATTTACTATTAGCTAGAAAGTATATACTTTATTATATGTAAACATTTTCTCAATTCTCGAATATTTTTTAACTATTGGGGAGTGAGGAAAGAAGAGACAGAAAGGGGAGATGACACTAGGACGCGTATAACCCCTCATAAATTATTATTTCTATCTGTTGGTTCACTAAAGTCTTCTTTCTGAAAATGACCCTCAAATAAGTAATCATTATTTGATTTTCTAACTTTTTTAAATTTTTCTAAATTTTTGAATGAATTTCTAAAGAATTTTTCAAAAATTTAAGAAATGTCCTTTCCCAAAACAAGAGTTTTTCGCTCTATTTTCAGTCCCAAAAACTTAGTTTTTCAAGCAACTCCAATTTCAACTTACTCTCATTAATGACAATGGCATTGAGCAGTCCTTTGCCTCGCACCACCGACACCACATCCTTGGGTAGTTTACTCAGCTCTCCTCTCAATAGTTCACCCATTTTAAAGGCATTCTCTGACAGCTTCTCCTCCTGTAACACCTCCAGGGCAGCCATGGCCACACGGCAACCTAATGGATTGCCACCATAGGTGGAACCATGCTCACCGGGCTTAATGCACAGCATAACCTCATCATTACACAAGACAGCAGATACAGGATACATGCCACCCGATAGAGCTTTACCCAAAATAAGTATATCCGGTTGCACATTCTCATAGTTGACGGCCAGCATACGTCCGGTACGTGCCAAACCTGTTTGCACCTCATCGGCTATCCATAGGACATTGTGTTTGGTGCACAGCTCACGCACCTGTTTGAGATAACCCTCATCGGGTACCACAACACCGGCTTCACCCTGTATGGGTTCAACCATAAAGGCACACACATTAGGATCCTTGAGAGCTTCTTCCAATGCCTGCACATTATTATAATCGATCAATTCAAATCCGGGCATAAATGGTCCAAAACCTTCATAACTGCTGGGATCATTTGAGGCAGAGACAGCGGATAGGGTACGTCCCCAGAAATTGTTGCGTGCAAAGATAATTTTTGCCTGATTTTTGGGTATCTGTTTCTGTAGGTAACCCCATTTGCGTGCCAATTTGCAGGCAGTTTCGCCACCCTCAACGCCGGTATTCATGGGCAAGACTTTGTCATAATTGAAGAATTTTGTGACGTATTCCTCGTATTCACCCAAAACATCCGAATAGAAGGCACTGGAAATTGAAGAAGAGTAATTAATAAGAGTAGATTTAGGAATCGAGGTAAGATTTATCTTATCAACATATATTTATATATGGTATCTTTATAATCATTTCCTTAATGGGTTATAGAAACAGTTTTTTGAAACACGTGTTCTCGCTGGTGGCGCTGATAACCCCCTGATCCTCTCAGTGGGACACTTTTCAATCTTATCAGTCATTTCCTATTTAATTTGCCATTTCGCACTTGAGCTAATGGGACTTGCCATTGGGCTGGTTTTAGTTGGTTTTGCTTCGGGTTGCCAGGGTAGATGTAGATTCTTAGGTTGAATTGCTGACATAAAGTCATCCAGATAGGCATCAAGTTTGATTAATGACTTGTTATTGTTTATTATTTTTTTTTTTTGGTCTAATCTAATTTTGGATTGAATATTATTTTTGTTTTTCTAGGTTGATAGGAGGAGAGATAATGGATTGGGAATTAGCTGATAAATTGCTAAAACGTGCAACATATTGAAAAAATAGCAAAACAAATGAAATTATATTTTCAAAAATATGTGCCAAATGTCGAAAAAACTTCTCGGTTAATGCCTCAGACAAATTGCCATTTGTTGTTGTCAAACGAAGATTCAATTTAGGGAGTATTATTTTCTAAGATTAGAGTTTAATACGAATTTTACAAGACAGTGCACAAAAACCATCTAAACTAGTCAAAGTTTAGAAAATATGGTTTTCTAGAGCGACAGTTCTTACTAGAGATGCACACGTGTTGAATATATTTCAACATGACACGACTCTAGCACGAATGGCATATCGAAAACATGCACAGTCAAAAATTTTCTAAACACAACACGACTCTACATGCACGACTTTACTTCTTTAGCCTGATATACGCTTATATGTATAACATAATCTTTGAATTTTTTGCGGTAAAGTTGGTTAAAATAATCTAACTAATTATTTTTAACTATTTAAAACTACATTTTGATTCTCCGGAGTAAAAACCAACCTACATTATGATGATCTGTGAGTACAATACGCTTTTTCAGTGATTTCAGATTTAAGCTCGGGATATATAATGGAAGTCTAGCAAGTTTTTGTTTAGTTTATTGTACCCTTATATATAAATATGGAAGTCGGTCTTTCTTTGAAACATAACATGCCTTCTTACGTCGTGTCTTGTCACGCACGAAATCAGATCTTATAACACAAACACGTCGTGTTGAGTCGTGCTTGTCTGTGACACGAAAAAAAACACGACACGCGGCCAACTCTAGATCTTAGCTTTAACAATATTTTCCACTTAACTTCCCTTGCAAGGTCTCAAATATAGCCGGTTTATATCCATCGATTATTAACGTCTAGAAACGGCAATACCATTACAGCTCAAGGACTTTTCTTTTTATTGATTTATCGATATTTTGGGGTCTCGAAATGTGAGTTATCGTTAGTTGATCTTACAATTGTTATAGTTTAGACAAATTTTTCAGCGTGAACACACGACTTACACCGACTTGATAATGAAAAAGAGAGAAAACGCCAGCAACTTTGTACTTGATATACAATCGGTGTCCGTAGTACGTTAAGTACGAAAGTATTTGATTTAAGTACAAAATTCTTCTTTTAAGTTCGATTTTTCAAGCCTTGAAAACTTAACCGTTTCGGGATATATTTAATATATTTCGAATTACTTAAAAGTGTTTTAAATCTTACTTTTAGATTGGAATGGGCTTAAGACAAGCCCCACTTATTCTCTAAAAAAATACAAAATATTCTTTCTTCTCTTAAGGCCTTAAAATTCGGACCTTAAACAGAAAGAAGTTTTTGACATCGTTTCGGACTTGAAGTTCGAAATATGACTTTCCGATTGGATTTTGGGGTAAGTCGCTACGATAAGTTTAAGAAAGGGGCTTTAAATGTTGACATAGGATGAAATTAAGAGCGTTCCAAGAACAGAACCCAGTCTTACATTGTCCTGCAGACTGCCTTACCTTTTAAAATTTAGAAAAAATATCCCTCCGCAGAGATTTGATTGCATATTGGGACTTTACACTTTAGAAGGTTTCTAAGGATAGAGTCCTGCGGAAACTATGCTCGATTCTAGGGCAGTAATGGGATTTGGTTACCTTACCTTCCTTCGAAAGTCAAGAAACATATCTTTCCAACCAGATTTAAGCAAAACTCAGGATCTGAAGCTTAAGTAGAGGCCGTGTTGCTTCAGATTTGGCGCAATCATTTGGGCGATACTAGATCAAAAATTTGCTTTTGGCATTTTTGTAGGCTTCCTGTAACCGCAAAAGTTCGAAAAATAACTTTTGGAGCAGTATTATGAAAATATTGGGTCGTTATAGTTAAGAACGAGCTTTAAGTTTTTAGAATTGATCCTTAATTTTGCATTTTCGGACCTTTGATATGTGGGAAGATGGGGATTTTCTGCAAAATAGTCCTAAAAAGCTATTGTAGATTCTCAAACTCCACATTTCCGCAGGAGCTTAGTTTTTAGCACCAGTGGCGTAGATAAATGGGGATTTAGGGGAACAAACACACTCCTCCATTGAGTTTAAAAATTAAGTAAATAAGCGGTGAAAAATATCAAAAGAAACCTAGAATTTCTAGTAAATGAGACAACAATAAAACAAATTTTGAAGACCCAACTAGACTTTAGTACCCCCTTATTGCAAAAAGCTATCTAAGCTACTACTGTTAAGCATAACTACATTTTGTTTGGAATTTGTTTATAAAAGAAGTACCTAAATCTTTGTTAGTCTGAGAAGCTCACTCTTATCATTTGCAGTCTGATGTTTCTATTCATTTATAATCCAAAATGCTATTATTAATTAATCTCTCGCTACCTGCGTTTCTTCAAAACATAATCAAAATCCGGCTGGCACTTTACACCCTCAACAACAAATCGTGATAAGCAACAGGCATGAAAATTTCTAAAATGTTCAGTTGACAACAGACAAATTGAGTCCCCCCACTTAAGCTGATGATACTGTAGCTAACTGATTCTGTTTCTAACTGAAATTGGCTTGCAGTTAGAAACTAAAATTTTTGTTTTCAATTAAGAAAGCTTCCATCGATAAGCTTTTCGAGGGGGGCCCGTCTTCTTGTTGAATGAATCAACTTTTGTGTGTGTAGTTGTAGTTGAATAAACTCAAAATTTTCCACTCTCACTTGTCCACTTACCGCGATGTCAAGGCCAATTTGGAGGCCTGTTGGGTCAAGGCATTGATGATCTTGGGATGACAGTGTCCTTGATTGACTGCCGAATAGGCACTGAGATAATCGTAATAGCGTTTGCCCTCCACATCCCACACAAAGACACCTTCACCTTTGCTCAATGCCACGGGCAGTGGATGATAATTGTGGGCACCATATTTTTGCTCACGTGCAAAGACCGCCTCGGAGGCTGTGTTGGAGGCGACAGCGGTCTCTTTGGGTACGGATTTCTGGGCCAGACAACTTAGACGGGTGGCCAGGCCGCGAGTGGATAGTTTTGAGAACATTGTGTTTATTTTTTCACTAGACTTGCACACGCGAATCGGTTGGAATGCTCACTGAAAGTTTGCTGGATTTGAGGGGAGGCTATTTATACTTTCTGTTGAATATTGATTAGCTTCACAAAGGCGGACCCCTGCGAAGCTTTCTCCCGCTCTTTTTCTCTCTCTCTATCTGTCTCTTTGCCCAGCTTAGTTGCTGTACGAGTCTGTGTGTAAGTGCTCTCTCACATCTAACAGTTACTGCTTATATATAAATAGCTCTTCTGATATTATTTTTTATGTTTTTGTTGTTTGTTCTCGTCTTCAATATCAGCAGAAAAAATTTCCATTAGTCAATTAAGCTTGAAAGCTTTTTTAATATTATAAAGTTGATTATAATTTTTTTAAAAGCGATTTTAATGAATGGGAAAGATTGAAGAAATATTGAATAGAAAATTTAAATTTACCTAAACTATTTTACAGTGAATATTAATTATATTTACATTACCTTTTGAAGACCTGAATTGGTAATACCATATTAAAAATTAAATTTAGTATATTTTTATACTCTGTTTCAAAGGTATTAAGTAGGAGATGCTACCTTTTGGCTGTTACATACATTTGTACAAACTTAATCTACTCTGCCTACCTTTGGTAGAAATTATAAGAATTTTGTAAATTTTACTGTGTAGTTCAAGTCAGGGTAAAGTTATCAGACTATCACTATACTTGTCTGTATATTTTACTAAACTTATAGTTAAAGTCTGCAGTGTGTTTCTGGTTTAGAAAGGAGATGAAATTCTCTAATAAAGTCCTTAAGAAACTCATCTTTCAAAGCAGAAGTTATTCAACATTTTTATACTCTGTACGTAGAGTATTATAAATTTGTGCAAAAGTATGTAACAGCCAGAAGGAATCATCTCCGACCCTATAAAGTATATATATTATTGATCAGCATCAACAGCCGAGCCATGTCCGTCTGTCCGTCTGTCTGTCCGTATGTACGCACACATCTCAGAGATGGTAAGAGATAGAGGTTTGACGTGTATAGGACATATGCTTCTTATGTCTGCAGGCAGATCAAGTTTATTTTCAATTTTGGCCACGCCCCCTCCCGCCCCCGCAATTTAGAAAAAACATCATATCTCCCACAGTTTTAAAGATAGATGGTTCGTTCCTTCTGGACATATATTTTTAAATAAGGATAACTTATCGATCAGCCAAAGGAATGGTGAAGATCGGATGAACGGTTGTTGAGTTATGATCAAAAGACTGTTCGCTGCTGCAGCGCAGGAGCAGCGCTGCCTTCAGGTGCTACTGCAGCATCAAAATTTATGCCGATCGTATAATTTCGTTGGTACTGAGTATGTTATAATCGGGTATGAACGGTTTTCTCTCTTGTTTTAAGACTAAGACTATTTTTGGGACCTTATTTATCTATGGGAGCTATACGATATAGATGTCCGATTTCTACCAAACTTAGTGAAATCTTGCAAAATCCTAACAAACTAACATGTAAGAAATTTGTAGACGATTCCATTTAAAACAAAAAAGTTTTTCTCAATAGAACTTCTTTTTCGACCGATCATTCGTACTGCAGCTATAAGCTATGGCCAACCGATTTTAACCAAACTTTGTAGAATTGTATAAAAGCATATCACAAAAGTAAATACCAATTTTGAGGAGATTTCCATAGAAAACAAAAAAGTTTTCCAATCTAAGACTACTTTTTAGACTCTACTTTTGTATGACAGCTATACTATATAGATGTCCGATGTCGATCAAACTTACTAAAATCATGGGAAAACATAGCAAACTAAGAAATACAAAGTTTGGAGGCGTTTCTATTAAAAACAGAAAAGTTTTTCTTACTAAAACTAGTTTTTCGACCGACAACTTTATGCTACAGTCATCCGATCCCATAAATATTTACAGAATCGAGAAGTTTGTCCAAATTTCAACCCGAAAAATCCCATCCAAACACATTTACTTCGTACTTTTATGTGTATTTATTTGATTTTTCATAAATATTTTTGTTTGTTTTGTGTATGCTTAAAATTGTACAACTAATTTCGCTTAGTAATGATTTAATTTAATTTCGGTTTCATTTTTTTTTGTTTTTGTTGTAGTTCAGTTAAAATAAGTATATAACAATTATAGCACGTTCAGAGAAAATTACACACACGAATTGATGACAATTTCCAAAAAAAGGCAACACAAAAATTGCACTAAATATTAATTAATTGGGACGAGGGACAAACCAAACATAAATTGACGGCCTACTCTCGGGCAGGACTCTCTCGAATACTATCAATTATCCGCTAATTGCTGTCATTTAGCTACCCACAGAATTTTTGTTAGTTAATTTTAATAAATTCACGCTTTTTGATTGCAATTTTATTCCACACTTTGCTGTGGCGACTGAGCGGGCGAGAGGCTGCGCGGCGTGGCCGCCTCTGCGCCTCCACCTCCACCATTGTTGGTTCTCTGTTGGGCCTGATTGAGCAGCTCCTTGTTTAAGCGATAGCTACTCATGACATTGGCACAGCTTTGATGAAAATAGAAATTACGTCCACGCAAAAATGCATCCGTATTGAGATCCTTTATGCCTGTCTTGAAAGAGAGAAGAGGAGAGAGCGAAAGATCAGCTTTGGTTGCCAAAGACAGGGAGGGGAGTTATGTAAGTGTGTTGGTGTCAGGCAAAACAGGTGCAATACAGTGCAGAATGCAAGAGAGAGAGAGAGAGAGAGGAGAGCGTGCTTGGGCTTGACTTGAACTGAAGCAAACTGAGAAATTACCTTACAAATGAAACATTTGTTTTCATCGTCCGGTTTTAAATCCGAACTAATCCCCACCTTTGTGTCCAATTGCGTTAATCCCGGCACACCCATCGATGATAATTGAGAGAGTTTGTTTTCCATGGACTCCACATATTTGGCTGAAGGATTGTTGTTGTTGTTATTGTTGTGAGAGATATCCATGGGTCCGGGCTCTGTGCTACTGACTTGGGGCTCCGAACGTGGACGCTCTTCCATAGGCGAAATGTTCTCCAAAGATCTGTTAATAGAGTGATAAGGGGTATGAAGTTTTAAAATCCAGTAGAAGCTATGACCGTGGGTGTTGACTTCCAAAGCTAGCTTGCATAAGCATTTACGGAATCTGTTTTATAATCTGGAAACCGGAACCCTTGTAAAAACACAAGGCCACACAATTAGACATTTTCTAGTATATTGAAGGGTTGTTTGTGATATTCTAGATAAAATCTGATATTTTCGCCTTATAACTTCCTAATAGAATTGAATAATAGCATCCAAATTAATGCTCAAATCTTCCTCGATATCTTTAATGCAACTAAAATTGTAGCATTTTAAGAAGCTCACATTGATGTGCATTCGTGGAACTGAAAACGCATATGCAGAATAAGAATAAGTGAGTGGGTGCTAGCAAATATAGAAATTCTTGTAGCACAATCACTGATTTGCCTGATTTCTTGGCTACCTGTTAAAAGTCGACCCTTATAGCCGGTATTTAAACTGCCCAAACTTTGGAAGCTTATGAATTGGAATTGGATTTTACACTCGAACTTTGGTTTGAATGTACCATAAAAGAGAAACTCGGTTTGTGTTACTATTGTAGTTAAGGCTAAAATTAAACAATTTCGAACGGAAATTAGAAATCTAACCTGGTTGCACTATAAGTCAAAGTGGTCAAGTTTTAAACTTCTGAAAGAAAAACCCAGAAAAAACATAGAAAGAGAAAAATATCAAGTTCTAAACACAATATACCAAATGGTCATATATTTCACATCTTATACAAAGCACTATCTGTCACATAAACTAACAAATAACAATAAATTTCATGTTTATCTGACACATAGCAGCTATTTAGGAGATGGGAAATCGGCCTTTAATCGTCATAGAGATTTGAATTGTGGAATAGGCAAGAAGAACTCACGAAAAATGAGGGAAAAGAGGGGTTTATAAATGAATCTCCATTCATTCCTATGGTTCCTTCCTATGGTTCCTATTTGGAACCATCGATATAGTGTTATAGTCAATATCAGTATTAATAAAAAAAACAAAATTGTTTCTTAGCCTAAGCTTTTTGAAGGGGGATTTGAAGATTGAAGAAGTCTTGCCATTCGACCACTGAGTGCTTAACTGCTGACTGGTATTGCCAAATGCTTTGATTTCGTTGCTCCCTCGCGCGATTGATGGATGGTCATATGCGCTAAGATGCCGCCATTTGTCTTATGGTACATAATAACGTTTAATTAGTTGCTTTTTTCAAACAAAAGACCTTGTCGAACATATGTAGAATAAAATGAGGGGGTCTACCATCCAACCTCTCCACCCTTTCCATGTTTTTTTCGAGCACAAATTGTTCTTGAAACCTGACTAAATGGCTTCATTGAGTGAGAACAAGTTGTGCATGAGGTAAAGGAATAAATTTCGTCAAAATTAAAATGGATTGAATGGATTGTGCCCTTCTAACCTGCTGCTTCCTATGGTGCTCTCCTCTTGGCGACGCTGCATTTTAGCCCCGTAACTGGTTTTGCTCGTCATTTTCACTGTTTCATCATCGTCCACAATTACATCCTCGTCGCTATCATTTTGGCACGAGGACGTGTCCATCATTAGTTCTTTTTGGTTATTGTTATTGTTGTTGTTATGATTTTGTATACAACTGCTGTTGCTGCTGCTGTTGTTGTCGCCGCCGCCGCCAGTGACGCCTCCTCCGCCACAGGAGTCGGCATTGTAATAATGATGTGTGGTAGATGACAGCTCGCTGACGTTTTTCACTGTAAAAGATTGGTTAGTAATTAGTCTCTTACTTCTGTCAAAGTTGAGAAGAAAAAACAAAAAAACACCCACCACTGATATGTGCTTGGGGTGCGGCATTCGATGACGAGGTGGACTCCTGCCCTGACCAACTGCTACTGCTGGCCGTTGTCACATTGGTGCTATTATCCGCCTCATCCTTTTGGTTGATCACACAAGCCGTACGATATAGTATACCATCCAGTTTACCCGGTTGGGCATTACTGTTGTGCATACTAGAGGGGGGTAAACTGGTAGTTGGAGGCGGCGGGGCTACTGCTAATTCTGAACCCGAATCGGGCACATCATCATTACAACTTTCCACATCCACTGTTTCGATCTCTTCCTGCATTTTGGGATCATCCTGTGGGAGAAAAAACCTTATCAGATTAGCTGGCTCGCTCTCTCGCTGGGCTAAGTGTTGGCACTCACCTCTGGTGGTATCTTGCCTGTTTCCAGGGCATATTTCCGTTTGCAAATGGGACAACTGCTACAGTAGAGACTCTCCATCATGTACATTTCGCCATATTTTCGCTTACGCACTTTGAGACGTAGTCTATTCTGACGATTGTTGCGGATGCGCTGGAAGGTCTAAAGAAGAATCACAAGCTTGAGGAGACTTCTCCCATAATTGAAACCATTTTGATGGACATACCTCCCAGCGATTGTGACTGGTGCGTATGGCATTCTCTTGGGCTGGACAGGGTGGTGCAAACATATAGGTAGCCTGCAAATTGGCACGCTCGAAACCCGAACTCAGCTTATACAGCCGGTCCAGTTCGGTTAAGAAATGCGTATGCCACTCCTCCGGGCTCAATTTCATGCCACAAACCGGACACATTTCGGGTATGGCTCCACCGGCGGCTGCTGCCTGCAGGCCACTAACCAAGCTCAGGCCTCCTGGCACCGCACGCAGACCGGCCATACTAAGACTAGCCAATGCCGCATGATGAGCCGCTGCATGATGATGGGACAGCGGATGTGGATGGGCCATATGGTGATGCGTTGATGTGGGTATATGATGGGCATGATGTGAATGTGTGTGATGGGGATGATGATGGGGTGAGCTTAGATGTGTGGCCATAGAAATGGCCACACTACTGGTAGCCGTATTAATGGCCGAACTGGTCGAGCAGGAGGAGGATGAAGAGCTGGATGCTGCGGACGATGAGGAGGTGGCCAAGGGATTGTGAGCTTTGTTGGCATTATGGAGATCTGCAAGTAGAGGAGATGATAAGTCGATAAGATAATCAGTCGATCCTTTAAAAGTCCCCTTCCAACATATTTCTGTGTGTTTAACTTGCATATTTACCTTTCAGCTTAAACCGGAAAACCAGTTTTCCGCTTACTGTGCGAAACCCTTCACTCTTCTTGTTTAACTTTTGTCTTATGACATAACAGTCAGCCCATAAATTAATTTAAATAAATAATACACTTTTAATTAGCTGAGTTTTTCCAAAAAAAAAGAGAGCATCTATCAGGCGACACACTTTCCTCTACTCTGAAGTCAAAAGCCAACGGCAAAAGGGTTAACAAAAGGGGTGGGTGCGTGTGTCTAAAGTGTTTTATATTGAAATGTAACGTATGTAACCTCATACCTTCTTCTCTCCAGGCACTTCCAACCACTTGACTACAAAGTCAAACCGCACAAAAGACGACACAACGTCACGAGGCTAATTACTTATCCTCGAACATTGTTATAACTCTTCTTGAGCCAATTATGGCAGGCATATAGAGCGAGACAGACCGAGCGAGAGAGAGACAGGGCTTAACTACCCTTATAAAACGTTTGCTCATTTTTTTTGGGCTTCTGCTTCCTTCAAAGGATGCGCAAGTGTTGCAAATCGCTTTGATTGCATTGTTTGAGTATGATTATTATTATTATTGCTGCTCGTGGATGATGTACGAGTGTATTCAATGCACACTTGGAATTTTCATATTAATTTTGGATAATATTAATGGCCGCAACACAAAAAAAAAATGTGAATGAAATGGTCATATTTCATGATGATGATATATGTTTGATGGGAACGCCCCTTTTGACGAGCTGGTGGAGATGTTGGGGTTTGGGTATGAGGTAGGAGTTGGCATTTATATTAACATTCTCGTTTTATACTACTTAGGGTGCGTTCACACTGACAGGCAGGCATATTTTTAGGTGTCAGCTGTTACCATACATGTGTGAACACCTGCCAGAGGCAGAAAACTGTCCCAATTCCCATGTATTCTACATTATCTGACAGATAATTGGCTTGAAAAAATGTAACAAACTGGCCTGGATGTGTGAAAGCTTCCTTCTACTTACTAAAGTCAAATCTGTCTACTTAATCTAAGGACAGTATTTGATCTAGAGGTGCTTGTGGCAAGCTACTTCCAGTTTTTAGCAGGTTGTGTATTCTAAGGTGTACTTAGCAATAGCAATCTAGTATTTGGTTTTGGTCTTCTAAAGATGAGGCTAACTTTAGATTTAAGATTATTACATTGAGGCGTACTCCAAGCGATCTATGAGCCGAATCTTTTGAACCTTTGATTTCCCGAACCCGAACCGGACCCCTAACCTGTCGCTGTCGCTATCGCTGTCGCATTCGCTGTTGCTGTTGCTGTCGGTGTCGCTGTTGCTGTCGCTATCGCTTTCGTTATCGTTATCGTTATGGCTATCGCTATTGCTATCGGTATCACTATCGCTGTCGCTGTTGCTGTCGCTATCGCTGTTGCTGTCGCTATCGCTGCCTTTATCGTTATCGCTGTCGCTATCGCTATCGCTATCGCTATCGCTATCGCTATCGCTATCGCTATCGCTATCGCTATCGCTATCGCTATCGCTATCGCTATCGCTATCGCTATCGCTATCGCTATCGCTATCGCTATCGCTATCGCTATCGCTATCGCTATCGCTATCGCTATCGCTATCGCTATCGCTATCGCTATCGCTATCGCTATCGCTATCGCTATCGCTATCGCTATCGCTATCGCTATCGCTATCGCTATCGCTATCGCTATCGCTATCGCTATCGCTATCGCTATCGCTATCGCTATCGCTATCCGCTATCGCTATCGCTATCGATATCGCTATCGATATCGCTGTCGCTATCGCTGTCGCTATCGCTGTCGCTATCGCTGTCGCTATCGCTATCGCTATCGCTATCGCTATCGCTATCGCTATCGCTATCGCTATCGCTATCGCTATCGCTATCGCTATCGCTATCGCTGTCGCTGTTGCGATCGCTATCATTATCGTTATTGCTATCGCTATCGCTATCGCCATCGCTGTTGCTGTTGCCGTTGCTGTCGCTGTCGTTATCGATATCGTTGTCGCTATCGCTGTCGTTATCGTTATCGCTATCGCTGTCGCTGTCGCTGTTGCGATCGCTATCGTTATCGTTTTCGCTATCGCTATCGCTATAGCTGTTTAAGATTGGGACAAGAGTTAGGTCAGAAAGATGTACACTAGCAATCGGTTCCCCTGCTAAGAAAACTTGATGAAGCTTGCTTCATTGTATAAATCCCGACATAGTTTATTCAAAGCAAAAATCCGCAGTTATAGAGGTGAATCAAAACCAATTAGACACATAACTTAATCTACTCTACTAGCAATTCATGTCATTTCAATTCAGCCCGCAAGTATGCCAGGCAAATTGTGGAGTTTTTCACATCCTAACTCCTCACCTCGCTTTAGTGCTGGTCTGATGACAGTGTTTGTGAGGAGCGGTTAACCAACATATTATGTTTGGCATAATTTTAGATTTCAGTTGGTTCCCGCACATATATCACATATGTTTATTGTAATATTATTTTAATTGCCGCACAAGTCACGTGCAGAGTTCCGTTTTTGGTCAGAAAACAGTTTGTATTTATTGTGGTTTTTGGGCTTTCACTACGTGTGTCTGACATGAGAAATCGGCACAACACTGAAATTACGAGCACCAATTAATTTTTTGTATGGTGCTTTTTTTTGTTTTTGGTAAGCTTCGGGATGTGTTGAAATGGGAAGGAGGAGAAATGGCAGCAATTAGAAAATGCCTGGAGAATTTATGGCGTAATTCATTGGGCGGAGCAGCAGAATGGGTGGAAGGACGAGTGTGTTTTGGAATTCAACAAAATTGAAATCAATGCGGGGTTGGAATTTACAATTTTTATTGCCTTAGATTTTGGGTCCACTTGATTGATGATTGCGGCATGTTTACCATTTTAAAAGCGTTCAATGCAACGCACATACTTCGGTGTTTTTTGGGATTTCTGCTTTAAGGTTTAGCATCCTTAAATTTGAACACTTTACTTGCATAATTATTTCTATAATCTGCACCCCCCTTTCTATAACATTTGGTTGTGCCCTTGTCTCTTAAATTTTCCATATCCACTCATATTTATCATTTTCATATGCTGCCGTTTGCCCAAACACTTTTTGTGTCCTAAGAAGCTTAGCACACCCGAGCCAATTAGCAACGCATTTGTTAGCAATTTGTTTAGCCTACTTTCGGGCAAAATTGCCAAACGAACCCACCCACCCTCAGGTGAAATGTTGAAATGAAAATTGAAAAACTAATAAAAGGAAAGAAAAAAAAAACGCAAAGTCCTGTCCTTACGCCTGCCAGTCAAAGTTAACCTACTGAAGCGTTAAAATTGCTCAGCAAAAGTAAAATTGAAACAAATACGTCAAAAGCGATGTTTATCAGAGCAGCCAACACAGAAAAAAGGGGAGGTTAACGAAAGCTGTTTATCTGGGCACATGCAAATTTTTTGTGTTTGTAAATTTGCCAAAAAACCAATACAAATACAAACTCAACCCTACTTACGTCTCAAATCCCTGGGATCCTGAGAATTATTACTGCGCGGACTTTCACCCTTTTCAACGGCATCGTAATCCTGTGATCCTTCCATGGATTCATGTGATGTACACGTGGGACTGGCCGAGTCCGTGCGAAATGATTCGCTGCCATTGAAAAGATTCTAATTCGAATTGTTCAAATTATGACAAGGTGAGAAGAGGGGTGGGTGAATCAACCGCTCACTCACCTGATCCAACGATATGCCAATGTATTTGGGTGGCGAGAAGGCCGACGGCAGGGAGAAATTGGTCAGCACCGACGGCTTGCCCAGCGGCGACCGTTCGCTGGCAAAATAGCTTGCGGGTGCTCCAGCAGCGGCGGCAGCGGCTGCCGCACCATTGGCCGCCAACATGCCATGATTGAGTGTCTGGAGGAGATGCGGATGGAAATTATGCAGCAAATGAGTGCCATAGTTGCCGACTAGTGACATGTTGTGTAGATCTTTGGCGTCAGGTAACTGCAGAGAGGGGAGAGAGATGGACAGAAAATTGGGGATTAGTTGAGCGTTAGCAATATATTTGGTCGAAAATCATAAACAAGTCAATCAGAAATACTTCTTCTACTAGTTCCAATCCCGTGTGGGACTAATCCTGTCTTTCAGCCATCGATATACTTAATTTATTATAATTCTATTATAAGAACTATGTTTTTTATCGTATAAGACTCAAACTGAACTGTGGGATTTGCTGTTATTGGAAATGGAAAGAAAAAGGTGATTTATTTCCTTGCTTGCCAATTTTTTCCAAGCGCGATGTAGTCTTTAACATTCTAGATTCGTCTAAAAGTTTAGGTTTTTAAGAAATACCCAGTACAAAACCTAGGTATTTCGTAGAAGCGGCATACATTTCTTACTTTTATACCAAAGAACAGTTCTCTCCCTTTTAAGCTCTGTACCAAAGGTACATAGAGTTTATTAAGATTGTGCAAAAGTATCTAAGAGCCAGAAGGAACCATCTTTGACCCTATAAAGAATATTTATTTTTGATCAGCATCAACTATTCAACAATTGTTATACGTACAAAGGTAATTTTTACTGATTTGCTCAAACAAAAATATTATAACAATGACAATAATAATTTAAGAAGCTTTAAAACAAGGTTCTTACCAAAAACATATGTTCAACAGGTTAAAATGCAGGTCTGCGAACCAAATCGTGGTTTTTACCATGGTTTTGAGCCCCCAAACCCGAACCTTTTTTAGAAGTCAAGAGCTTTGCAATCTTGGACCATTCTTTACATACCAATTTCGTGGTACAAATTTAGTACTGAGTACTACTAGATACTCCTTTTGTGGATTGAAAAACATAGTGTGATCAGATGATCATATCAAAAATGCCCAAAAAAAAGCCTGAATAAATCGGAAAATAGAAGAAAACACAGAAAAAAGATCCAATTGAAATGGATAGTTTTTCAAATCCCTTTTAAACCCCTGCAGAGGGTATTATAAAATTGTCCGCATTTTTCTAACGCATAGAAAATAGCATCTCCGACCACATACAGTATATATATTCTTGAACAGCACGAAGAGCTGAGTTGATTTAGCCATCGCCTCAGTGAGTATGAAAGCTATCTTCACCAAACTTTGCACGAAGTCTATTAGTAAAACCAAGTTGCACATTTGTCGCAACCGGCTGGATCGAATGACTATAGCAGTTAGCTGTCATAGGAACGATGTGTCAAAAAACTAGTTTTAGTGAGAAAAACTTTTTTGTTTTCAATGGAAGCGCTTCCAAACTTTGTATTTCTTAATTTGCTAAGCTTTCACATAATTTTACTAAGTTTGGTCCAAATCGGACACATATGTATATAGAAAAGTAGAGTCTGAAAAGTAGTCTTAGTTAGAAAAACTTTTTTGTTTTCAATGGAATCAACTCCAAATTTCATACATGTTCCTTTTTTAAGCTTTTGCCTGATTCCACATAGTTTGGTCGAAATCGCACATATCTATCGTATAGCTTCTATAGAAAAGTAAGTTCCATGGTCGCATTCGGCATCCTGGTGTAGCGAGCAACTTCTATCGAAAGCTGTCAAAAATGTAAACATCATCTTGAGGTTCACGATTTCTCGTCTTGATTTCGATAAGTTATCGTTATTGTATCATTCAATCCACACAATCTACGAATATGGTAACCCTGGAAATTCCGTTAGTGTATTGCCTTGATTGATATGCTCATTGCGTACTTATTATAAGTTTTTAAGACTCTAAAAATGCATAGTTCTGCATATTAAAAAGCAGTTAAACACACTTAATTAAAAGTCTGAGCTAAGTTTTCACCAATGTTTTTCTATACAAAAATCTATTGAATTATAAAAATCATAACAAAATTACATATTTAAACCAAATTTACATTTACTTTCAGCATTTCACTTGATTTGTTATCACTTTCCCACACTTTTCTTTAACTATTCGCCGGTTCAGACAAATTTGTATGTAAATTTAATGTCAACTTTTCTCCCGGGGGGGAGTTTGGATTTTTCTTTTTCTTTCTGAAGGGTGGAGGGCAAGAGGACTTAGTACTTGTCACACATGTTGTCGTCGCTGCTTATGTTTGTACATATCATGTCCCAGCCGATGGATGCTTAACACTCATCAGCCTCAATTTGTTATCCCTGGGCACATTTTATCTCTGCCTCCCGCAACCCCCGAACCCATATCATTTGCAATTTTTTTTTTTCCTCTTTTGCTCGTTATTTTACACCCCATTGGAGAGAGTGTGTGAGTGAAGTGAGTCGTATGTGGGACAGGGGACGACATATCGTAACTCTAAAATCTCTCAATTTTGTGCCGTTTAACATTTATTTGTCGTAAATTAAACATTTTGTGGCATAAAATTAAAGCGTCTAGGCTTAGTGAAGTGCAAACTTTTAGGCTTTGATACCTTTTTTGGTTAAATTTTGCCATTATTCTTACATATCATAAATGGCTAATTTTTAAGCCAAGTCATGTAGCAGCCATAATTTGTGCACATTTTGTGAATATTTGTAAACAAATTTAACGCTCACTTAGCTCAAATTAAGCGGTGGAAGAAGAATCAGGGAACTCAAGGCGGGAGAAGGGGACACCAATCAGAAATTATTACCAAAAATTGTTTCCAAAATGCTAAACCCACCAACAATATGCAGATTTTAAACACTAATGGTCGATTTCACATATTCTAGATAGCCTTCTCTGTCACTTAAACTGGCAAATAAAGTAGTGTATTCTGGAAATAATTGTCAAAATTGCCCAGTCACTGCCCTAAACCGACCAACTTTGTTTCTAAAATATTATATCACTGAATAAAATAGATTTTAGACCCTTAAATTTTTGTTCTATATACAATACCAAAATTGTAATTACCCATCATCTTCATCTTCATAAAAAAAATGCTAAAAGCTGTTGGGAATTATAAGCACAAATTTACATAAAATCAATTCGCGTCATTGTAAGACTATTTTGACCTCAAAAAAGAATATTTAGACCTCAAAAATTAAAGAAAAGAAAAGTTTTAGGATCTTTTCTTATATTTTTCGGCATTCTGTAATATCGAAATGTGCTGGATTCAAGTACTTTTGTTCTCGACTCTATAAAATCAATGGTCGCCTTTTGATTTTAAAATGTTTTGTACTTAATTTAAGTAATTCCATAAACAAACTTGACATTTTAGTAACGAAACGATTGGAACTCTCTGCCGATCGATCTAGAACACTGCCAGTCGTATATTTTCTGAGTGTAGTTGACAGAAGCAGTGTAAAATTTCAAACATCACCGACTGATCAACATGCCCTCGTCTTTTAAATAAATGTCTTCAAAGTTTTAAGCATATTATCATAATTTCCTTTTGTTCAGTTAACATTCCAAATCTAAATTTACTCGAAATTTGTCTGCTTAGCGTATTGATTTATGCCTGTTAATCAGCAGCAAGTAGCAGGTGCAACCCTCTGCTACCCCTCCTAGCGTGCAGCTTGTTTGCTTTTCTATTAGAGGCATTAAAATGGTAGCAAAGCGGGTGATTTGTTAGCCCAAATATAACATTCCTTACCCAGGAACAAACACGATGACACTGACTCTTAACAAAAAGGGAGGGTGGCTGAGATTTGCATAATGCGCTTGTTTGCTTTTAACACTTGAATTATTGTCTCTCCCTTGGCCATATAGCCGCCCCCTGGAAAGTTGCAGTCACACTCAGTTGCTGCAGTCGCAGCGGCAACAACAGCAACAATAAACAGCTTAATTACAACAACATCGATAACAACATAGAGTGGCCAACAGGCAATTGTCTACATACAATTGCCAATTTCGTTTAACTTGGCCATAAAATACGAGCCAAGAGAGCCAACAACTTGGCCTACACCACAAATAAATCTCAATTTGTGGCAGCCAAAGAGCAAAAAAAAAAAAGAAGAAAAAAAATACTGTAAGCGTTTAGCAATTGGCAATTTTCTCGAAGTAAATGTTTATAGCAAAGCCCCAACCTGCTGATGCTGCTCTGCGAGTTGAGTTGACTTTTACTTGGTGCAGGTGGCAATAACCAAAATCTGAAGCATGTAGTTAGGCGTCTTTATCAATTGGGAAGGAGAAAGTGCCATAGACATGGCAGATACATGACGTGGGAATACTCCGTTTCCCTTAAGTTTCAGCAATGATGGTGCTGTCGTGCTGGCGAAAGAAACATTTTATTTCGATAATTAATTTAATTAAAACCCGTCAGACATTGGTTAACTGAGTTCCATTGTGGTTGTACAACTGTTATTGATGAGTAGATGAAATCGTCATAAATGTTCATACGCCTGCTGATTGGCGAACCAAAAAGCCAGAAGTAACAGAGAGAGCTAGCTGCTCGTTCGAAACGTCTATAAACCATTTACTCAAAGACAGCACTGTCCAATGGTTACCGTAATTGCTAATGATACATATTAAGTTTCAATGTTTGAAACTGTTTTGACGAAATTTCAATAGTCAATGACAAAAGCATGAAATGAAAGCAAATTATTTTGCGGGAGAATTTGCGAAGAGAATGTAGGTAATGAACACATACTTAAACTTTCAAATGAAAAAGCAAACGAATAAATCGGCGGTGTCCCAGATATCTGAAGAGATTTTCGTATAAACAACGGCTTCATTTCGAACTTAAACTGCTTGCCTTTATATATAAAAGTGTCGCCAAAATGCTGGGCTACTGAATGGATTACAAAAGTTGAGAGATTCAAAACCGACTGTTCAAGGCCAACTCCTAAATAATCTAGTAGGCTGCTTTGTTTCTGTCACTTTACATCTAAAGTTCTTCTAGTTAAGTTCAAACATTTTCTAACCAATTGTTAGATATCGGCGATGATTAAGTTCCTGACCATGAAAATACAAAATGCAAAATGCTCTTATTGACGCGATTTTCCCGATGTACTCACACAATACTTAAATCATGTCTATGATGGACTTCATCGATTTAAGCTTTAAGATACAAGAGCTGTTGCCCGGCGACTTGGTATCATACAAATCGATCTATGTATTTTGCACTGTCAGCAAAACTGTAAAGTATCCAACAGAGATTTTAAAATCAATTTTACTACTCCTTCTACGACCGAAATCATGATCTCCGGATAATTTACTTCGGAAATTGAACCGTGCCCAATGGCAAGCGATTAGTCATTAGGAAGCTGATGGAAAACATTATCGAAGACAGCATTTTAAATAGCAAAAAGTGTTGTTTTGCTGCCACGAATTGATATAATTCATCGAACGCGTTAAATTTCTTATTAAATTAGCATTCGCAATGACAATCAAAACGTCGCAAGGCCTAACAATATATACATTTGCAGCTTAGATTTTAGCAAAGCAAATCAAGGTGCCAATTTTTCGCGTGGGCTTATTAAGAATATTCCACACCATTTCTTTTCGAAATTTATAAGAATTTTCTTTATTTCATTTTCCTATTTTTGGGTTAAAAAATGTAGAAAAGTTAACTTATGCCCTAGCAGCTCGTATAATTTATTTAAGTAAGTTCGAAGAGTTAATTTTCGCTATAAAGAATGATAGTTCAGTGATTTCCCAAGCTGATGGCGCTTCTACAATGATCATATGGCTGGCCAGTTTATTGTATTGTTTATTTTAATGAAGTTGGTCAAAAATGTGCTAAAGCAAATAATATTAAAAAATTTAAAACAATCAAGAAAGAAAGTCGGTGAAGCCCGACTGTAAAATATTCTGTACCAACGAAAGTGTATGCACAGTAAGATTATTAATGCTGCAGTTGCAAAGAACATTCCGATATTTACCTCTTCTTTGGCAAATACTAAATACAAGGTCCACAAGGTACTAACTTTCTATGTGTCTATAAAACTGTGGGACAAATGTGAATATTTTCAGAATTTCGGGGTTGGGAGGGGGCGTGGCATATGTCCCATACATGTTAAACCTGTATCTCTTACCATATCTGAAATCTGTTTGGCTATTTCGACTCGGCTGTATATATTTTCTATGTGAATAGAGATGCTACCTTCTATGCCTTGCATATATCTGGACAATTTAAATATAGCCTCTGCAGGGTACTTTTTTATACCCTGTTCCCATTGAAAATGGGAAAAGGGGGATCATGAAGTTGTGCGAATGTATGTAACAGGGAGAAGGAAAATTTTCCGACCCCATAAAGTATATATATTCTTGATCAGCATGAACAGCCGAGTCGATATAGCCATGTCCGTCTGTCCGTCTGTCCGTCTGTCCGTCCGTCCGTCCGTCCGTCTGTCCGTCTGTCCGTCTGTCTGTCTGTATGAACGCGTCGATCTCAGAGACTATAAGAGATAGAGCCACAAATTTTTGCACGAAGGTAGATTTATGCTGTACGCTGATCAAGTTTGTTTCAGATTTGAAAAATTCCGCCCCGTCCCCCTTTTATCCCCAAAAAACCTAGACCTCCTCTATAAATCCAAGACCTAAAAAGCCGTCAGATCCACAATTTTCAAGTTAGAGCCTCGTGGTTTAGTATACATCAAGCTAGGCTCAATATCTATCTATTCTGAAAAGTACAATCAGATCGGACCAAAAACACCGGAGTTATAAGCGAAACAGTTGAGCTGATAAAAGCAGCAGGACTAGAAAAGTATTGCCTACATTTAGGATGACATCTTCAAAAATTCAAAAACAAATAAATGAACAGGGTATTTTGTGGTCGGGAAACTCGACTGCAGCGCCCTTACTTGTTTTATTTTGCATATTGTTTAATAACAAATATAATAAATTTTTGACATATTTTAAGTTGTTTTTATTTCTTCACAATTTTTTTTTATGTTTTTCACACTTGAACTAGATTTGCATTTTCCCCCCCGAAATGCTCCCTCGATGTAAACAAACCTAAAACCAAAAACAAACTTCACGTAATGCATTAAAAACTCATTTGCCTAAACGTGACAAATTTTTGCCAAAAGTCAAGTGGTTGACCACTACCGAGACTCCCTATTCACTTAGGGTGTGAAGGGGGGGCTGATGGTGGTAAACGGACACATCTGTTGGCATTTAATCAGTCAACCAAATGAGCTTTTTTGGGGGGTCCGTTCTGACTTAGACAAAGTGCAACTCATGCGGTTGAACTCTGCAAATCCCACCTCTTTGCCCTCTCCCCCCCACAGTAGCTACAAATTGCAATTGCCAAATGGTGGGACTTAGCTGACTTGCAGCTTTACATACACACACACCCACACAAATGAGCCTGATGAGGCAGATGATGACGATGAAGCTGATATGGTATCGAGTGGCAACATATGTTAAGCACAAAGTTGAGGTGCTAATTGGGTTTGATAAGCGTTAATTTATTGGATTTTGCTTAAGGGAAGGGAAGGGATTATAAGGATGTGGGAGTTGGCACTTAAGTAAAAATTGATGGGTAAGATCGAAATCGTTAAAAACTTTGTCGTTTGAACTTTGGGTAAGACCGCATTTATAAAGCACACAATCTGAGACCTTGCAAGTAAGTTAAGTTTGATGTTTTGGGCTATTTAGCTCGAATTTTTAATAGTACGAACCAAACTGTCGAACCAGTGGAGCTGCAACTGAACCTTGCTGAACTGGTTTGGTAAAGGATCACATATCGAACCTTGGAAATTCAAGCCTTTCCGAAGCAAACCAACTCATTCATTTAGGTTCGGTTCAAAATTTCATACATATAAGTAGAAAGAAGGTTCGTAACTTGTTAACACATTTAGTAATCAAAATTATTCATCGATTTGTCAAAGAAATGGTAAAGATTGGAAGAGCGGTATTTGAGTTATGAGCAAAAGAATGTTTGCTGCAGCAAACAACTGCAATTGCAGCAACAAAATTCATACTGTGCATACACTTTTGTTGGTACAGAGTATATTTCTCTTGTTTTCTTATAATTTTTAACTTTTGTAGGGATTTTGACATGAAAATAATGTTATTTCCTCGCATTTCTCGGGCAAAGTCAACTAGAAATAGAATCAGTAAGGTTCTTAAAATGATACGAACCTAAAAAAATCTTACAAAAAATGTAGTTTCAAGGATTAGTAGCTATATAAACCCAGGATACAGGCAAATTCTAGTGTTCTAAGCCACTTAAAGTGGGTTTTACTAACCGATCCCTCGATTTTACAGCGTGTTCCAACCACAGATTGCATGTTCTTAGGAGTTTTACAAAAATTTGACCAAATTTGTGTCCCTATTTAAAAGGCGATTTGTAAATATAAATAGCCTTTTCGCCAAGCATAAGTAAACTTTTCTCCGCCCAAAATCCTGGCATTACACCTTTCAAGATTCAGTATTTGCCCTGCCAACCCATTACTCATACCTCGAACAATAAAAATTAATAAAAGCAAGCCAAGCGAGCATATTAAATGCAATGTCAAATGGTTTAATGTGGCCCAGGTTCTGCCTCTCCTCTCCTTCATTCTGTACACCATTTAACCACCAACCATTCGGGAGGACAAAAAAAATGCTCAACACTCACCATAACAATTTTGTAACCACAACAACAGCAACAAAAAGGTAAACAGACTGACCGACACCGGTCGACCCCATGGCGGACAGAGCCGAGCGCAAAAAAAAAAAGGAAAATAAATATGTACAATGTTGGCAGCAGAGTCAGTAGCAGGCTGGAAAATTATGAGTCTGAGGCGGGGTACAACATATGAAATATAATTCTTTTTTGTGTGTAGGTGAGTTGTGTCTCTGTGTCTGTGTGTGTGTGTGTGTGCGTGAGTGCGCTTAATTTAATTTCGTGCAATTTATCAAGAGGGCAAACCGAGTAAGAAAATTCTGCACAGGCAACGAGGCGTGTAACAAGAAGAGGCACTCATAAAGTGTAAGGGCGCGCTCTTACACACACACACAGGCAAAATGGACGTTGAAAGATAGTGGAAGGTATTTAATAGTTGGCAGATGATACTTAGTGATCTGTATTTGTCAATCGATTTACCAAACATCTAAGAGTCCATTGGGTCTAGATTTTCTTTTAGCTAAATCTCTCTAAGGTACCTTAATCTTAATATAAGTCGGTGCTTAGTGGTGTCCTTGATCCTTTGGAATATGAATTAAAAGTTAACTTATAATCCAAACAGATAAGTTCTCTTATTTCAAACCTAACCCCTTCCTTTACTTTCCTTTTCCAAAATCCATACATTTTGCTTACCAGTTAAGCTTAAAATATTCTTAAAAATTTCACAATATGAACTCAATTCAAGTTTTTGCGTGCTTATAAAGTTGTTCATGAAATAAGAACTTTGTACTACAACTAAGATTACTCGTTTTTATACTGTTTATGATGGCACGAAGCATATCTTGATTACAGTGGTCTGGGTTTTCTTACTCTATGTATATTATTTTCTACCAAATTTATTGAATGAATAGTGCAAACTACTTCTTAAGGCTCCAAAAACACGCGTGCTTTTGTTTTTCATCATTCCAGAGTAGGGTTTTTTATGTAAAGGTACACATAAGTTTTGAAGGTTGCGTTACTAGTATTAAATCAAATCGGACAATGTGGCAACCCACTTAAATTTGAAGCCTTGTCATGAGGCTCTCTCAGTAAGTGTCTTTTAGCTGGTTCGATTATGCGTGGTTTACTTTAAGCTGCAACAACGGGGTAAAACCATCACAGCCCAGCGCTACCGAACTCAATTCAAGCATTTGAGCCGAGCTTTGAAACATAAACGCCCAGTATATGAGCAAAGGCACTACAGGGTAATTTTTTTAAAGTGACAACTGCGAAATGTGAACTCTAATCACACTCGCCGTATGGCCCAGATATTGCCCCCACCGACTTCTTTGTCAATGAAGCTTGCCCTTAAGGATCAGCAGGTTCGATCTTTTGAAGAACTCAAAAATGGATAGTTTCGTTCGTTGTTTACAGCAAAAGAGTCTTAGTTTTTTAAACATGGTATCCGAAATTGGCAAAAAGGAGGCAAAACTCTGAAATATGATTTTGCGACAAACTAAAGCGTCCAACTTGATAAAAAAAAAATCATTTTAAACCTAATTGGATAGATAATAAAGTTTTTAAAATAATATGAAAATTCATAAAATCGATTTAATATTTATCGAGTCCCCAAAATATCGAAAAATCGTTATTTAAACAAGAAAGAAAGTCGGTCAAGCCCGACTATAACATACTCTGTACCAAGAAAACAAGAAAGAAAGTCGGTCAAGCCCGACTATAACATACTCTGTACCAAGAAAATTTGTCTTTTGATCATAACTCGAAAACCGTTCATCCGATCTTCTGCATTTCTTTGGCGGATCGATAAGTTATCCTAATAACTAAATATGTCCAGAAGGAACAAGCCATCTATCTTCAAAACTGTGGGAGATATGACGTTTTTTCTAAATTGCGGGGGCGGGAGGGGGCGTGGCCAAAATTGAAAATAAACTTGATCTGCCTGCAGACATAAGAAGCATATGTCCCATACATGTCAAACCTCTATCTCTTACCATCTCTGAGATCTGTGCGTTCATACGGACAGACAGACAGACGGACAGACGGACAGACGGACGGACGGACAGACGGACAGACGGACATGGCTATATCGACTCGGCTGTTGATGCTGATCAAGAATATATATACTTTATGGGGTCGGAGATGCTTACTTCTGGATGTTACATACTTTTGCACAAACTTATAATACTCTATGTACCTTCGGTACAGAGAGTATAATTATACGCTCAGCATAAATTTTAATGCTGCAGTAGCAGCGAACAGTCTTTTGATCATAACTCGAAAACCGTTCATCCGATCTTATCCATTCCTTTGGCGGATCGATAATTCGATTATTCTGCTAACTAAATATGTCCCGAAGGAACAAGCCATCTATCTTCAAAACTGTGGGAGATATGACGTTTTTTCTAAATAGCGGGGGCGTGGCCAAAATTGAAAATAAACTTGATCTGCCTGCAGACATAAGAAGCATATGTCCCATACATGTCAAACCTCTATCTCTTACCATCTCTGAGATCTGTGCGTTCATACGGACAGACGGACAGACGGACATGGCTATATCGACTCGAATGTTGATGCTGATCAAGAATATATATACTTTATAGGGTCGGAGATGATTCCTTCTCGATGTTACATACTTTTGCACAAACTTATAATACTCTGTGTACCTACGGTACAGAGTATAAAAATAGAAGATTAGCTACAGCAATGCAATAACACAATGAAACAGCCTGTTCCAATCGATCTTTAACAAATTTATTGTTTTTTGATCAGAATCAAAGTTTAAATATCCTTTTATCGATATATCGATTTTTCTACTCCTGTGTCGAAGTTTTCCGCACTTAAAAGGAGCTGCCCAACCCTCAAACTAACCCAGTTCCATCAAATTATATTAACCTCTTGAAGAATTATTTAGGTGACATTTTACCAAGTGTTTATCAGAAACTTCCAAAAGATCGAATGAAATAATTACGTTCCATATTCAAATGCAATAACCAACACTTTCTGTGGGCTAAGTATAGATATTCTTTAAGAATATTCTTACAAAAAACAATATCTTGAAACCAAAATGAATAAAAACACAGCAGCGAAAGAAAAGATCCAGCAAATGTGGCTCCCTAGTAAGTGAACTATAAATGAACTTGTTAACCAACTGAGTCTATAATCCAATCATTAGAATTTGACCTTCTCGTTCACAAATGTCGCGTACCCATACTGGTTGACAATTCGATTTCATATTTCCGTATGGTCTACCTATTTGCTTGCTTCCCCCATCCCGTTTATAACCCCCCACCTCATTGCATCATCCAAGTCGAGGACATATTGTTGTCATGTTTAACATATCTTAACGCTACTCAATGCTATGCACTAATACCAGTTTCAAGTTCCCATCAGCATCAGCTGCCAGCAGCTACTTACTACTAACCAACCAGTTCCCCGAGTTAGTTATTTCAACCTTTTTCCGTGGCGAACATCATCAGCGTTCGAGTTCTTCATCATTTGTAGCATCAGCGTCAAGATCATTGCTCATGTTTACAATGATGACAGGAGGGGCACGGTTGCCTACATACATACATACATAAGTACACTAATACACATACTCCCCTCGATTCGATGCCAACAACGCGACGATCCTTCCAAGTCATCAAGTTTTGCCGCTTGCTTGCAGTTTCGGAATTGGAATTGGTAGCTATCATAAATCTGTTCGTCGCAAAAATCTACACACAATGGGGCGTTTGCAAACGCATTCGTCGATCGGAATGCGAGGTGAGTGAGAGGAGGCAGAGGTACAGTGGGTGTAGAGTATACGAAAATGGTGACAAATTTGTTGATTATCTATGTCTCTTTTCTTATGGCCGAATTTTTTTTTCGGTGGTTATTCCTGAAGTCTGAAGTAAAAATCTTTGGTATAAATCCTAGCTAAAATTTATCTTATATTGCTGTAGTCCTTGTTGTATGATAAACAAAATAGTCGGACAAAAAAGTCCCTGAGATTGTAAAGACCGCCGGCATCTTTGAAAAGATTAAAAAAAAATTTTTGGTATATTTACTCAGATGAATAACACGATTTCTTACACTGTATCGACTTGTGTTACCTCCACATTGGGTTTGAAGTCGGGATATTACTTTGACCCTTCATAAATCCACCACAGTTCGAGAAAAGGGTCAACAAATTGAATTGCTTGAGAATCTAGTACCCTGTTTATACACAAAATTCATGAATTTTGCCCCTCGAGCTATGCTATATTTCTTCTTCGTTCGGAAACACCCATTTCTCTTATAAGTTTTCTACTGTTAGACAAGATAATGTTTGTCTTAAGATGAATATGTTATGAAGGGACACCAAAATGCTTAATTTCTCGATAAAATGACAATCTGCCACATAAACTCACAAATAAGAGTGCTAATTGTAAGTTAATCTGACGCATAACAGCTATTTAAATGATTAGAAATTGGCCCTTGAATTTCCAGTACCAACAATTTCATTCCATTATTTAATTTTGAACATCACAGCTTCAGAAGGGCTGATTCGGGCAAGATCAACAGATACTGGTTAAGTAGTATTATGTTCGGGCACGATTTATGTCAACGCTTCGAAACTCTATAATTCTTTAGAAGTCTCTTGAAGGTTTTAGTTCTTGGTTCATAGCTTTTTAGATCGTTGGTATTCAGATCAAGCTATTTTATAAGTCAAGTGGACCATATTTACCATAATTGTTATCATTCATACCGACCTCTGTCACAATTTCCAAAGAAAAAAACTATTATTTGAAATTGAAAATTTCACCATTTGTCTATCTATAAAATACATAGTTCACAGAAATTCTTCTTCTTCTTTCTCATAGAAATGTCTCAACCGTTTAACGGTCTCTCAATTTATTTAGTTTCTTTTTGAAACTGACTTAAATAATATTTAGAACTTTGCCAAAAGATGAGAGCTCGGGTCGGATTCAGTTATAGGAGGTCATATATTAAATAGGTTAGTTTCAAAGGCTCTTAGCTCGAATCTAACCGCTGTCGTTTTCAGCACATCCTTAATTTTTGACATAAAATATTCATACGGGTAGGGTAAATTCTACAGCGATTTTGGTATGTACGTTCTCATCTCACCTTAAAATCTGTCAACTTTACATGTGCATGTGGGATCATATTTGTTTGATTTGCCTCACTCTGATATTATCTTAAAGTATTTTATTCTATTTTCAAAATAAACTAATCCAAACAATTTTACGATTTTTTTAAGCGAAGATATACCATTCTGAATACAGCTGTTTCAATTGAATATATTTTTTACCGCCTATTGGTATGCAATGGTTGTTGTAGATAACTTTCTTAAGGATTCCATATAGCCAATTATATTTCTTTGCATATTTTTGGGCAGAAATCAATTGAATAATTTTGAACTAATGTATTTAAAATTATATATCTTCACTTGAAAAAATCGCAAAAATTTTGGGATACTTAAATTTTAAAGCCAAAAAAAGTCATTCTTTATGTTAATAACAAAGACAGTTAAAAATAAAGTAAAGGTACTCTACAAAACCGAGCCTGAAAAGGGTCGAAATATGCCTTTTAAGCAACTTCAAGCTCAAATTACTAGGTCTAGCTTTAGACGCGATGGACTATTTCCAAAATCAGATTCGTGTTCAGCATACGAAGCCCACACAGAATCACTCTACAATATAATGAAGATAGTCCTACTTTGTTGCCTTGTGTCATTATTGGGTTTCCCTTGTCTGTACCGCGAAACCATTAAGTTTGCTTGAATGGGGCTATAACTGGCTGCATTATCCCAAGATTTTGAAACCCGATATCTTGCTTAACGTATTAAAAGTGTATTTTTATCATGTCACTACTGAATGCCTTAGTATGCCTGAGTTTTTAATAACTAAATTGGGTGAACTGTCAAACAGAAACATGTACTAAATACTGACAATCAATTAGCTAAGCCTAGATCAACAATTTTTGGTAGCAAATTCGCCTCGGCCACTGCACTGTGCCAACCTCTTTCACTAAAATCTGCCTCTTGACTGACTTGTCTGGAGTTTGAAACGCGCATCTTCACTGGGCTGGAGTCTCCTCGCAGTTGTTTTACAATGAGCTCATTGTCTTCCCGAGAGCATCGGGTGGTAGCGGTGTGCTGATTTATGGCTACTTTCGGGGGCATTTTGGGCTACTGGCCTCCGGCCCCCGGCCACGGCCCCACCGGCTTTATGATTTGTCATAAATATGTCCCCGCACGCAGTTGGATATGGGGAGTTTGGCCGCTGCTTCCCAAATTCTTGGGCCCTGTTCGAATTTACTTACTCTCGCTGGAAACGGACGTTGTCCGCGTAGAGCCTCATGCAAACCGGAAGCAGCCTCTGATAGAACAACCAACGCTTGTGATGGCAAATGGCTCTGGCCAAATGCGTTGCTTTCCATCTAAAAACTCGGTGTTTGTTGTGGTAATTTTTTGGGTATTTTTCTTTTTTTTTGTTGATTTTGTTGTTTCAATTTGGCACTAACATTTAGAGAGCTCACTTTCACTCACTTTCGTTAACTTTAATTTCATATATATGTACATTTGCATGTGTGTGTGTGTGTGTGTGTGTGCTTGAACAGTATTTTCGAAACGCGTCGGTAAACGTCACAGACACCCGCACGTACGCGCTGCAAAAGTCCAACTGAGGCTGCCACCCAAAACAGAGCAAAACCAGTTGGCTATTTCCTTGGGCCCTGGCAGCAACTGCGCAGTCAGCGCCACATTGGCTAAGTTCCCATTGGCTGGCTTACTGAACCGGTTTGCGTGCTCTATGACCATCTCACTCTTACGCTACTGGGCAACTCGCTGGCTGCCTTTTTGTTGTGTGTGGCGGCGGCGGCGGGTACATAATGTTTACCTCTTTCGGAGGAGAGTTGCTGCTGCATTATTATTCCAAAATGGTTGCAAATGTTTGTCTGTTTATCTGCCTGTTTGTCTGCCAGCACCTGGGACTGGGTACAGGGCCGCCTCCCTCCCGCCATCCGCAACAGCCAACTGACATTTTGTGTAAATAAACCGTATGAGAAGCATTTGCTACTTTTGGCTCTGGCATTTAGTTGTTGTTGTTGTCCGTTGGACACTGGCCCCGGGACAAGTATCTTGGAAGTCTCTTTTTTTATGTTTGCTTCTTGTTTTTGTAAGCTGGACACTTAATATAGCCACATAACTGTGGTATTTATTGGGCAAGATATGAAGAAAATTGCTGAGCAGCGAGAGCATAACATGTTTTTGATGTTTGGTGTGATAAGGAAGGTAGAATGCGTTTAACATATTTGCGACTAAAAACAAAATTCAATTCACACGATATTGGTGCTAATTGTAGCATATAACCACCGCACCGCTGCGACCAAAAATTCATAACATTCTCATCCTCAAAAAGTTGAACCCAGTTTTGAAACCGTAATATTTTCATATTTACAGGATTGTTTTTAAAATTTGTACCTTTGATAGGAGGGCAAACTGATTTGTAAGCCGAACCTTACAGCTAACCTTTCGACCATACCGAAAACCTCAAATAAAATTGCTTCAGTTGAACTCACTCATTTATGATTTAGATGACTCTTAGCTCCTATTCTTATATTAAAAGATTGTTAAAAAATTGATTTGGTATTGAGAGAAAGAATCTAGAGAACTAGCTTACCTTTATAGCCGTTTCTTCGTTAAATTAGATTTTCTCCTACATTTAATTTCGATTTTAGAATTAATCAAAAATAATTTTATTCTCCTTTTGCGGATGCCCTAGTGTTTACAACTCCAATAGCTTTTATTCCACAGCAAATCGGCTATAATAACAATTAATTTTAATTCCGCTTATGGTTAATTCCATTTAACATGTTAAGAATTCCAAAAAACTTAAATCAAAGCACTTCCCATCAAAAAATATTAGTGAAAAGGGAGATTTGCATTCACTCAAAAAAAAAATAGACAATTTCATACTTGGATCAAGAATGATTGATGTCAGAAGTTCGAAAAGAAAGGAAATTCTTGACCCAAGAGCGAAATTCTTAATTCAAGTATGAATTTTTATTCCCGTTTTTCGTGATCTAAGAGCTTCAATACTTGAACCAAGTACTAAAAATTCCCAAATCAAGTATTCAAATTCTTAAAACCGAGTATGTTCTTTCTAGTATCAAGAGCTCATCAGGTTCAAGAGTAAGATCGCTAACTCTTAAATCAAGAGCTTTACAGATTTCATTTATACAACAATTTAAAAGTAGTTTTTTCCTCATTTTGCTTAAGTTAATTTCATAGAAAATTAATTGTTAAGCCATTGTTAAACAATGTCATAACTGCTTGGGAATTTCAAGGCTACTTAAGTCCTAACTCCCCCCTCCCCAACGCTATTCTCTCAAATGTGTTTGCTCTCCCCTCTCTGTTGCTTTACCCCACTCAGTTAAAACACTAAACTGAGAACGAATTTAGCTAGATTTCATGATCGAAATTCTTGAAAATTAAAGATCGAATAGATTTTCTTTTTTAAGACCTTTCGTGCTTAAATTATTCGTTGTGCTTTTTTCTGTGTGTTGTTAGAAAGATAATGTTTGCTGCTGAACGAGCTTTAGCAAGCCAGCCTCGGGCAAGCCTCATCAAGCTGCACTCCCGCTTAATCGGCTTGTTGAAGACAAGTCTCAACAGTCTTGTGGCAGTTTAGATGGCATCTTTGCTCATCGTGCTTGAACGAGCTCAGCGAACTTCGAGGTAAGCAAGACTCAGCAAGCTTACTCGTGACAGCTCGCGGTTCTCGCAGATCCCCCTATTCACATGTTTTATCCCACTGTCCACTCTTGAAATAGTTGTGTCGCAGAATATTAATAAAACCACAACAGCAATTACAACAACAACTCGCAACACAGCAAAAACCTTAAACCCTTCTTCCACCAGCGACTTTTTTTTTGTGATTTTTCTCGTATCGTCGCCGGACTAACTAAATAAAGTATTTTTGCCCGAAGAAAAAACCTTCTGACATGTTTATGGGCCCTGTCTGTCACCTTCTTTGGCCCCCATTCCTCCCCCCGCCGCACCTTTAATTGGTGCCTAGTAAATTTTCTTTTGACCATATTTGGGTGTGAAGATTTCTGAGCTGAAAGATTTCTTCTTCTAATTTTTTGCTCATTAAATTTACATTTTAAGAATTCCTTTGAACACAAGTTGATAATTTCCCGAAGATGGTCTTGGGGGTCTTGGTTTATTACAGCAAAGACTGAGTGAGAGAGCGCGCAGGGGGAGGGGAGGTGAGAGAGAGAGATGGTAGTAGAACTCCAAGCGGGGCATGCGCCTTCGCCGGCGGTAGCCTACATTATGTGTCTATGTCCTGTGTGGTACATAGCAAGAAGTCCCTAGCAGCGTCGGCGGTAGCAGCAGCTGCTGCTGAGGTAACTAACCAGTGCCAGGACTTGCCCGTACTGCATTTTGTGCCTTGTCAGTAGATTTTTCATTTTATTTATGTGCTGATTGCCAGTTTTTTTTCTTTTTTTTTGCCCTCTTTTTGTCAGTTTGCCAGTTTGTCAGCTTTTGCTGCTGCTACAAAATTAAATACTTGTCTTTTTGTTGGTTTTGTTTCTTTTTTTTCGTCTTCTTCTTGTTTTTGTGTGTTTATGGGCGCTTGTGGGTGTGGCTCTACGCCACTTGTAGTAAGCATACTATATAACCAAGTGTCGTTGTCTTTGGCTATATACAAGTTGTCACATCTTGTTGAGAGTTGACAGCTAATTTATGTAGTGGCCATTGAAGCAGCTGCTATCGTTCCTGTCGCCTACTCTTGAGGCTTTAGCTTCTCGCAGTTCTTTAATAATATGATTTCTCTTCTTGTTGTTTTTTTGCACAACAAATATTTCTTATAATTTAATATAGTTAACCTAGACGAAGCGTAAGATAAGTTTAGTATATAAATTTTTGGGTCAAAAATTGATTTTAATTGCTGCACATATTTTGGATAGTTTCTTATGATTTAAGAGAATAGTTTGAGCAGTTTGACATTTAAAAATTGGAATTCAAAATTAATTTGATAAATTCTTTAGAAGAATTTGTATACTTTGTACCGAAAGGTACACAGAGTATATTCAGTTTGTGCACAAGTTACAGCCAGCATCTCTGAATTTTAGGCAAAATAAACTACATCTGTTACATCATTGCACAGCTGTCTTTTAACAACATTTCGATATCTTTTCCATATACGTTCGATAACATTATTCCACAAAGAAAATTCCCAACTTGTACAACCGTTTGTTTTGGTCAATTGCCGCAAATGTCGTTTCATTTTATATTTTAGTACACACCAAATTATTTGTGATTAATGCCCTGCAAAGCATGCAAACTTTATATCCATAAGTAATTATCTATTAGAGCGAAGCTATTGCTAGTCACTTATGGCCAAGTCATAGATAATTGACACTGTTTACTTACCCAGAATGTTGGGTAATTATGGGGTATATAGCAAAATGTAGTAGAATGAATACTTTACAAAATTATTATTTTCATAAAACGTAGCATATTTAAAAGGGCATTAAGCATGATTAAATTTGTGTGTATAAGCCGTATTATCAGAGGGAATGCCTATGATACTTAGGCATGATAAGTTTTCCATACGTTTGAGAACATGTTTTCGAATAACAGTTTTACAAATGAAGGCATAACATGACCTCGAGCCAGCCAATAACTGCAGCTTAACTCAGTATAAAGGTCACAGAAAAACCAGTCACATGTAAATGAAAATATATTTCAGAGAATCAATAACCTAGAAGTATTTCCAACTTTTAAATTAATAGCCCCCATATTTTTCACCGAATTCTCTTCTTGTGGTACCATTTATATAAGCACTTCAACTTATATAAGCAGTCTTCGAGTTAATATATTAAAAATATCCTGGGAAAAAAACACCGAATAAATCCAAGAACCACCAATATTTCGGTAGCTATAGGGACCACTGATTTAGCTCTAAATATTTCTAGTATTTTAATAATTGCTATGAAACAGGGGCAGAATTCTATTAGATTTGAAATGCTAAGACCCATCCGACCAGCTTGGTTGCAAAAAACCACGAATTATAAAAATTTCAATAAACTTTTTACTTACTCTGCACAGTATTTCGACTGAACAGCTTTGAAATGCCGTCTGAAGGATTTACGCCATCGCACACGCTGGTTGCTACATATGAAAGATTTTTATTTTATTTTAATTATATAAAATTTGTGTCTTATACCTGCAAAACATATTTTTTTCCCGGAAGATAATCAGTGCTTTACTCCAGCGAATGCCACTCTGCTACACTTCTTGGCGGTAAGAAAGCTTTACTTCTGGGTGATAGAAAAAAGTATCTTCTCAGCTATGTAAAAAGCGATTCTTCCTGGGGCAAATAATTTAGTTCTACCTTGAGTTAAGAATATTCTGAAAATATATACATTCATATATTTAACTCTAAACTTACTGTGCTGTGTTCAACTCGGGGCCTTTTGAGTGATCAAATGTCGTCTTAACTAGTTGCGCCATCGCACACGCTGGTTATTGCAGGTCAAGATACTACTTACATTAAATTGAATCTACCATCTGTCTTAAAGTAGGCACCAACATATCTCTTGCGGGTAGTATGTGTGGCTGCTGTGCCAGAAGTCGTGGGTACACGCCTCGGTACATCAAATGAAAAGGATTTTTCTTCAAAAACTTACACACCCGGTCACCTTCTTAAGCTATTGGCGCCAGCTTAGAAGTAACTAGCCATGAAAAAGCAGCTCAAACATTGCCGTTCGGATTCGGCGTTAAACTGTAGGTCCCTTTCTCTTGTGCGAATATTGAAAGCACACAAGTTAAGAGATTGAGAGAAGCTCGGCTTGGCCCTTTGGACTGTGTAAAGCCAAGTATAGTACTTGTAATTCTCAAGTTGGAATTCCCTGCAATAGGAATATAAAAGGGGTAACTGAAACTTGGTGATTTAATATGTTTTATGTCAAGTCAAAGGGCTTTTTAATTAAATTCAAAACAAAAGAGGCAAAGTACATAGAATCCAATATAATAGTTTCAGTTTATAATATGCATTATTTCCTTGAGATAGAAGTCAAATTTTGGATATAGAACATGCATCCAAAGGGTCACAGAAGCTTTCAGTCTCTTTCTTCAAATAGTTACTCTTTGAGATATGATTTTCTTTGTAAGCTAAGTTTCAAAAAACTTTGTTGACTCAAACTTCTAAAAAAAAGCTGACAAATAAATCATTCCACTTACTAATTTGACTAATTTAGCCCCAACATTCTACCTTCCTTCACTGGCAACTGCTGTGTTCCGTTGAACTTTTGACCACCAATTAATCAAAGTACACCAAAAATGTTTGAACAAATTCATTTGTGCAACATATGGCCCCATGCAACAAAAACAACAACAACATTCAGCTCAGCTCAGACTGCTTTTTGTATGGTTGTTTCGTGAGTGTTACAAATCCAACAACCTCCCCCATTAACCATTCCACAGATTTCAACATGAATAATTTGCTTTTAATTAGGTTTTTGCACACAATTTCCACAAAAGGGGTGACGGGGGCGGGCGGGCAAGCGGGAGAGAGAGAATGTGTAGGCATTATAAATAATTTTGTATAATTAGACACACTTGCCGTCCAGCTCGGATTTGACATATGAGCTTCGACGACAGGCAGCTCCATGGCAAATCGAAAGTCCTAAAAACGCCCGCAGCTCTGGCCCTTCTAACTTGTCGGCTATCTTGTTGGGCCAAATCCTTCGTTCTGCCTGCTGGGCTTAAGCGACGCACACAAAAGCCTTTATCTGGTAAATTAGCCACAGAGTCTCATAAATTTGCCAATGACAACACCAAGGCCATTGTTTTTGGTCTAGGCGAAAGAGCTTGGCCACAAAACTATTGGCCAAGTTATGTTAATGCACTAAGCCAATTAGTGGTCGACGCCTTTTGGTTCATTTGTGGGTCCTTGGTTTTTGCTGGGGCATCTTTCACTCGGCGCTGAGGCTGTGCCATCAGGAACACGTGCGGCTCGAACCAAAACAACAAGAAAAATGTTCATCAAGCTAAACTAAACACTAAACGTGCGAAAAACTTTTATAATATAGTCTCGCTTGTATAAATATATCGTATATCATATATATATCATAAATCCTTCAGAGAAAACCAAAAAAAAAGACAACGGGGAGAAACTTTAAATTACTGCACAGGCTGTGACACAAACCCGGGATCATACAAGAAAGGGAAAGGACAACATATGCAAGAGATGAGATGAGTTTCTATCGCAAGTTTGTGAAAGCGGAATTAAGATGATGCATGGTGGTGGTAAGTAGGCTTTTTTGTTTTAGAGATGGCAGCTGATTCACAAAAGCAAGAGCTTAACATAAGTAAATAATAGTCTTAATAATCGTTTGTGTTCCGTTCCACAAACGGTTTGCGACCCAAAACTTATCCGATTCCTATACGATTTGAGTAGGTTCGAACCAAAACCTTCGCCCAGAAACCTCGAAGCTGAACCTTTGGTAAATTATGGTTCAAACCAGCGAGCCGGGGGTTCGAAATTGGGTTTACAGCCCTGTATTGCTCGCAGCTCACGAGAGCCAACTCTTGCTCTCAGCTCATAGCACTCGGCTCTTGGCTCTTAGCTGAGAGCCACTGCTCGGGAGCCATGTGCCATCAACTAGCTCTCGGCTCGTGAGCCACAGTTCTCGGCTCGTGAGCCATTGCTTGGTTGATGGCTCACGGCTCCCGAGTTGCAGCTCTCAGCTCTGAGCCAAAAGCTGTGGCTCACGTGCTGTGAGACGTTTAGTGCTCTCGGCTCTCGAACAGCGACTTTCGGCTCTGAGTGAGAACCGAAAAGAAGCAAAGCGCGCGGCTCGCTCGTGAGCAATTCCGAACCCTGTCTTTGTTTACCCTTCTCTGACTGGAGACCGAACTCAGGATCTCTTGAATTAACAAGAATGGAATGACGTTTTATCGAACTCCAACATTAGACATACTTAAATATTTCGGTATTTTGCTTGAAGTTTCGAAATGTAACTCTAGTTGCTCTTTCCATCTTTACATTTTCTATATGTTCTTTTCTCTTTAGGCACAAAAAAAGGGAACATTGGATGATTTCCCGTTTTCTTTTTGAATGGAAATGTCTTTGATATCCTTTTAATCATTCAACGGAACTGAGAATCATCCAAAGGATATGAAAAATTATCATCATTTGAATGATTTTCAGCTCCGTTGGATGATTCTCCTTATTCCTTCAATTCCTTATTACCAATGTTTCACATTCACGCTGCCATCTCCAAAAAACCAGGGTCTAATACAACTTTAATGGTTGTCACATGTACTTGCACACACACACACACTCGCACACCCAATAAGTATGCAACACTCTTTTACGAGTACAACAGAAAATTGGTCCCCCACATTGGGACATTTTCCTTGTGTCTCATATGTATCCTGTGAAGTGACCACAACAAATTGAGCTTATCATTGACGGATTAACACTAAACACACACACAGACGCATTGTGCGAAGGGACTGTTGGGTTCTTGTCCACTTGTTTTTCCACATAAATCTCGACCCACACGTAGAGGCAGGCAAAGTGAGGTTGACTAAAGTTGGGTAAAATTAGCGAGCGAAAAGCATATTGATGAAGCGTTAAGTCCGAACTTGGCCACTGGAATGGGCCAGTTGCGAGTGGTGGAAAATCAATGCCCGTCGACGACGACACAAACATGACAAGTTGAGCCCTTTAAGCCGCAAGTTATGCCAGCCACGCACACCAGGGAGGGGGTGAGGGTTGACTTTTTTGCCGCTGCGTTTTTCTGTCACTTTCTGTGTGTGTGTGTGTGTGTGTGTGTTTGCAAATCCTGTTAAAATTGCATTTGGAACATGTCAACATTTCGACTGGGCGACAACCAAAAACCACAAAAAATCCCAATTCCGACGCGTCTCTCCCACCCGCTCACTCTCACTCACACTGCTCCTGTTCCTGTTTTTTTGTACGATTTTCGCTTTGTTTCAGTGCAGAACATTTCCCGTTTGTACATTTATTTCGCTTGTAATTCATTTCCATTCATATTTACATGGTTTTTGGGCATTGGATTTTGATTTTCCTGGGTTGCACATTTTTCTGGGATTTGTGGGGGATCACTTGGCTCACTTTGTTCCTTGTGTGTGCTGTTTTCTCGCTTTTTTTTATTTGAGTCGCATCTGTTGGCAGTTTCGAGTTTTTGGTTGTGGCAGCTTTTTGACAGCAAACGCTTTTGGCACTGGTAGGATGCGGTTTCAATTAATTTGGGGGCGTGGCCAGGGGATGAGCAGCAAGAAAATGTGTGTGAGCAGGTGCAGGAAAAACTAGTTGGGGGGGTCCATGGTGTGTGGATTGAGAGAGGATTAGAAACGATGATTGATCTGCATAAAAGAAAGGAATAAAAATATAGAATTTTTCTTAGCTTTTTGTTTATATTGTGTGGTCTTAGGCTCTCATTCAGATTCATTATATTACTGCTAAAATAATTATTGATTATAAATTAGCTGTGGTGCCCGCAAGCTATACGCATCGGGCGCATTTGTTGTCAGCACCATTCCCATGCGAAAAGCAACTTGCGCATAGCAAACTTGCAACAACAACTTTGTATGTGTCTCTCTTCTCTTTCTCGCATATTTGTATGTGTATGTTAAGTATGTGAAAGGAGCATATTTGATCTTAAACCAATATATCTTAGCTTAAAAATTTCAGTAGAAAGTTTCCCCACGAAAAGTATCCTAAAATGGTTATAAATTGCCATTAAGAGCAACCTTAGGCTAAAAATACCGAAAAATGCAGAAATTTTACGTAGAATCGTCACCTCCCCTTCTATAATATCATTGCTACTTTTTATTTAACTGTATAGCTTTGGTCTGAGTATCATTTGCAAGGCCAGAAGGTTTCATTTAACATCGCAGGGCTCTCTACTTTGTTCATTTTAAACCAGAAGTGCCCGCTAGCTATACGCGTCGGAGTATATAGCAATGCGTACAAGGACTTGCGCATAGCCAAATTTCAATAAGAACTTTGTATGTGTTTTCTTCTTTTTCTACGACTCTAGGGCTAGTGAGCACAACTACAAATTATCATATTTTTGTAAAAGATGTAACGTTTGTTGTTATGCGTCGAATGATTGCGTTTGCCTTTTTTCTTGGGGAACACTGACATGGACATAAAGTTAATAATCGGTTTTCTTGTTCGTTTTCTTGTGGCTGTTGCTGCTTCAGACTGTTATATATAATCCCCATAGGAGCTAGTATTCCCGTTTCCAAATAAGTGTAAATAATTCGATTTACTCAACAATAATCTTCCAGTTTCTTGATAAAAACCCATGAAAAATGATTTCAAATTCTAAAATCTTTGAAATTGAATGGAAACAAAGAGTTCTGAGCTTATAACAAGATTCGCCACTGACATCAGCCATTTGGCCATCTAAATTAATATATATCCATTCATTCAACTCACATTATGGCACAATCATATTTTTAGTAATACGAAAAGCGAACAAAGAACCGCATCAACAACAACAACAACAGCAGCATCAAACAAACAAACAAACAAAAGTGCGGACGTGTGGCCAACCACATGAATACTTTACCCACTCGCAAACCATAAACAAATCGGAAATCAATTTCAACATTGAAAATTATAACTCACCAAAAACTAAACGAGCAACGAGGCGCGCAGCCAGACCGCTTGTGGCCATATGGTGCCACCTTTTTGTTAAACCGCACCAGGGTGAGGGTTAGGGTGAGGGCAAGGGTAAGGGGTTAGGCCAACTTGGGGGAACTTAAGACTGCAGCACGCGTGGCCTGTCGCTCCACCATGTTCCCCCTTTCTGGCAGGGGGACTTGTCTTAACCCCATCTAAACAAACCAAATTGGCCCGGCGATGTCTTGGAAAATATTTCAGATATTTAACAATAAAACGACAATTTAATTTGTGTGGCGTCTCTTCTACCCTCTCCCGATTAGCGTAAATTTAATTTTCAGTGACACACATTAAGCTGTTACCTCCTCCCCAACATACCAACTCCAACTCCAAATCCGAGTCCGAGTCCGGCTCCTGCTTCTGCTTAATTGCGCTCATTATTATCGGTGTAGTATCATTTTCCAACCCTTTTTTTGGGGCAATCGCCAGGAGTTGCCAAGTCCGGAGTCGACAGCGTCATCGTCGTCATCATCATCATCATCGTTTACGTCTGCCGGCTGTTTGCATTTGGTTTTTATGCTTTGCTGTTGTCGAATGCCTTTCAAATTGTTTTTGTTTAACTTTAATGTTTGACGCCACATAAAATTTGTGAGACGGTTGATGGTGCAAAACAATTTGGCGTGAAAGTGGTGCTATTTGAGTCAATTGACTCGTAGAACTTAAAACCACTGATCAGGGATAGCAACGGGTGCAGTTTAAATTTATATAGAAATATGTCATTTGGTTCAAAGAATTAACTAGAACTTCCGTGTCATTTCGACAGGATTGCAAACCGGTTTAACTCCAGTTAATAAACCGAACGGCAAACCAAACTGGCTTCATTTTAGAAATGCAGAACCGAACCGACAACCACTAAGCTAAACGGTTCGGTTCGGTTCAGTTCCTTGAGACAACGATGCTTTTCCATTTAAATCGTTTATCTAAGATAATTCTTTTTCGACTTTGGTATAAATTATGAATACCCATTCGATTGTCTAGAAGAGAGACCACTGATTTATTCCTTAGCGATGTCGGATCGATTTTGGTTTTTAGAAACAATTTTACAACATCTACGCAATTCCACTCCGACCTCTTAATGTAGATATATTATGACAGATGTCTGCATACTTTTCTTTAAAGTTAAAAGTTTTGTCATCCTTTACAATCCTAGAATTTACAGACGAAGCCTTTACTCCAATAATTTGGGACTTTCAAATAAGGTTTTGTAAGCTACTCTACTGTTTTCTAGGAATTCAAATTCCGAAGCTTGCGAAGAGTCACATATTCAGGTTCTCGTAAAGTATATAAAAAGAAGAAAGCGAACCATTAAACCGAACCGAAACCGCGCTTTAGCTATCTCCAAATACAATGTAAGTAATAAACGGAACCAGTGGGTCAGGGACTGAGGGAAAATGCCTTCTCAAATTGACACATTTCTAGAAATCATTATTAATTTTCTTTAGATTTTCGAAAGGAAATAATATTTTTATATTATAAGAGAGGGAAGGGAGTAAGAGGAGAGATAAGAAATAAGACACCAAGACTCACTGCACCAGACACCAGCTTCTCTGATGTTTTCTTTATGAAATTCTCATAAAAATTAGTATATTTTATTGTTTAACTTTACCATTGTCTGAGACTAGAACTTTAAACCACGGGGAAACTTCAACAAGTAAGGCATATTAGCGCATTTGACTATCAACCACACGCGTGAGTCACAGTTAAGAGCGCAGTCAAATGTTAAGCATTCAGCAATCCGAATATCAGTTGCTCTTTTTATGCAAGGATTGCAGGGAATGCGAACTTAAGCATTACAAGAGGTTTTTTACATATTTTTATACCCTTGCAAAGATTGCAACGCTTGGAAATATTTATTTCCGACCGCATAAACTATATATATTCTTGATCAGGGTGACGAGCTGAGTCGATTGAGCTTTGTCCGTCCGTCTGTCCCTCTGTTTCTACGCGAACTAGTCTCTCAGTTTTAAAGCTATCGAGCTGAAATTTTGCACAGAGTCTTCTTTTTGCTGCACACTACTAATATGTCGGAGCTTACCGGATCGAATGACTATATCTCATAGCTCCCATAGGAACAATCGGTCGGAAAACTAGTTTTACTATGAAAAACTTTTTTCTTTTCAATGCAAACGTCTCCAAACTTTGTAATCGTAGGTTTTCTATGGTTTTTTATAATTCTACCAAGTTTTATTAAAATCGGACAACTATTTGGTATAGCTGGCATACAAAAGATTGGTCTGAAAAACAGTCTTAGTTAGAAAAACTTTTTTGTTTTTAATGGTAGCATCCTGCAATTTTGTATAAGTTTGGTTCACATGCTTTTACATAATTTTACAAATTTTTGTCCAAATCGAATGACTATATCATGTAGCTCCCATACGAACGATCGGTCGGAAAATGGGAAAAAGAGTATTTTTTGAAAATATTTAAGCGAGCACTTGCAAGGGTATAAAAACTTCGGCACAGACGAAGTTAGCTTGGCTTTCTCGTTTTTTTAAATTTTTGGGCGAGTATAAGAAGTTAATGTTAATAAACGCCGAAACACTTTCTTTTACCATCTTTAAGATCTGCTTGTTCTTAGGGTCAGATAGACAGACTCACATGGCTATATCAACTCGACTGTTGATGCACTTTATAAGGTCGGAGATTCTTCCTTTTGACTGTTAAAAGTTTTGCACAAACTTAACCTACTCTGGTACCGAGTATACAAATTTGTTAAAACCATGAAAGGTTTCAGGAACTCACGCTTTGTTATTACAAAGAAGTAGTGAATTTACTTGGATCAAGAATTTTCTTTGTACCAAAAGTGACGTAAGAATGAAAGAACTTGAATTGCTTATTGCAACAGATTTGAATGCTTTTCTTACTTTACAAGCTTTTTCCATTTAGTGCCTTTTAGACGTTCGCCTTGCCTTTTCAAGTCAAATCGATTTCACGAACCATATTCTTAATAATTCCTTACCAAATTCTTAAAATTCGTAACAAAAACAACAACAACATTTTGTGCTTATAATCAAATTATTCGCTCTTTAAGCTTTTAACTAATCGACAGTTGAGAACCAAATTATTGTGATAATCTATAATTCAGAGATTGGCATGCACGATTTGCAGTACAAATAAGCCTTGCTGATTTCCCTTTGCTAATTTGTTGAGAGACTTTTAGTTCTCAGTGGTTTATATTGAAATATGTTGGTCTTACTGTACTTCTTCGATATCAAATCTTCTTCGATATCAAATCTTGTATCTAAGGGCCGTTTTCTTCTATATAGAGCTATCTGAAACATAAACCAACATATAGCAGAGCAAAATCTAAGTTTATCTAACACATAGCAGCTTTTTAGATGATGAGAAATCGGCCCTAAAAGTCCTTAGTTTAGTTGAAATTCAGATAATAACATTGATGTTCTATTTTTGGTTGAGTCAAGTTACTTTAAAAGCAAATCGCACAGATGTTAAAGACAACTTTCAATTTGCAATTTCACTCACCTTCTATCATTACATTCTGTCACATATATATTTCTATCCTTCGCCATTTCCCAGACACGGAAACTATTTTCGCGGCTCATTTAACGGGTTCAGGTTTCAGGCGCAGACAAATTCACAACTGGAAGATGATGGCGAAAAAAAAATGAAACTGAAATCATAAAAAATACATAAAAAACATTTTTATGGCCGGCAGGCCAGGTTCATAACACTTAAGTGAGTAAAATGGGGAGGGTATGCGGTGAGGTTTGCAGTTAAACCAATTTGCAATTCCATTCCCACCCAAAGTAGATCAAATTTGGCGACGATTAGGGCCAGGCCTCAATGCACTCACGCCCACAGGCGAACGAAACTCATTTCCTGTCTTGGAAAAATTTATAAAGCCTGCAGCTTTGGGTCAGAAGGAAAGATGACGACAAAATGCTGACAAACTGTTGAGTTTTTGTGTGTGCGAGTGTGTGTGTTGCTTTTTCGGGAACTGTTATCATAAATAAACGCAACTAAATGTCATCCAGCGACCTCATATCATAAAGCAAATGCAAGTGGCGCAAAGAATCGAAAGCCATTCACGATTTATTGTTCGATATAGTCGATGCAGTTTTTTGCCAGCAGTCAAACTGAATTGTTTCCGGGAACTGGGGACAAAACAAAGCGCTGAAAAGCTTGTAAAACATTTGTTGCAACTGCGGCTGCTGCGGCTGCTGCTGCTGTTGCCACTGCTACTGTCTTGCTTGACCATGTTTGCCTGCCTCCTGGCCAATGCGCAGAAATGTTTTATTCATAAAGCCTCAAGCGACAAGATCGTCGCCCCAGCGCCCAGTTCCAGTTCCAGGTCCCCAAGTCCACACGAACCATGCTAATTTCATATGCAACTTATCAGCCGCCGCGCATCTTGTCAAGGCTTAGAAAATGGTCCTGCAACCGAAACGGAAAACCAACTCCAACAACTCACAAAGGGGTGCTAATCGCCAAATTTACAACATTTGATGCTGATCCGCAAATGGTCCAGAAAACAAAACGACCGCAACATGGAAATGGCTTGTTTTTTTTTGTGGTAGGATTGGGATGGGCATTGCCGGGTTAGGGGGAGGGGCAAAAACTATAAAAATCAACACAGCGCAGCGCCTGTAACCATGTCTAAACTTTCACTCGCCCCGCCAAGCAGGCAACGAAAAATGTTCCATTTGAAAAATGTACTTTTTCACACTCCTCTCGCTCAGCAGCATAAAATATTGAGAGAAATGGACAAAGATGTGAGTGCTGTACAGTGGCACAGAAGGGATGCGGAAAGGTAGGCAAATTGTAACTACTACAATTGAGATCCCTCAGAATGGTAGCTCAAATCAAGTATTGGTGTTTTCGGATTGGCCTTCTCCAATCTCATATACTGAGAGAGGACTCCAAATATAGGGAGAAGTTTGTAGGAGATTTTTATACTCTGTACCGTAGGTACATAGAGTATTATAAGTTTTTGCAAAAGTATGAAACATCCAGAAGGAAGCATCTCCGACCCCATAAAGTATATATATTCTTGATCAGCATCAACAGCCGAGTCGATATAGCCATGTCCGTCTGTCCGTCTGTCCGTATGAACGCACAGATCTCAGAGATGGTAAGAGATAGAGGTTTGACGTGTATGGGACATATGCTTCTTATGTCTGCAGGCGGATCAAGTTCTATTTTCAATTTTGGCCACGCCCCCTCCCGCCCCCGCAATTTAGAAAAAACGTCATATCTCCCACAGTTTTGAAGATAGATGGCTTGTTCCTTCTGGACATATTTAGTTATTAGAATAACTTATCGATCCGCCAAAGGAATGAAGAAGATCGGATGAACGGTTTTCGAGTTATGATCAAAAGACAAAATATCTTGGTACAGAGTATGTTATAGTCGGGCTTGACCGACTTTCTTTCTTGTTAAACAGAAGAATCCTCATGAGCTAGGCTGCAATGTTCTATCTTTAAGCAATTTTTTGGTGGACTGGTTTGATTCCTTCAAGTCTGTGTATATAATAAACATTGTGATGATAAGATAAAGGAGTAAAATTGCTCTAAATTTGTAAAAGTTTTCATATTTCAATTCTTTATGTGAAATAAGTTCAGAAAGAACACTTTGGTATGCCTTTTGATTTGCACTTGTTTTCGTTTTTGGGATAAGGAACCGATCATATTCACCCACCATACTTTGATACCAATATTCTTCTCATGGGATGTATAAGAGCTCAATTCCATGGACAATATGTTTTTGAAGACTTTAAATTACACTTTTTATCGTCGAAGTTCTTGTGATAACCACAAAAAATGTACAAAATTACAAGATGGATTCTTTTTGGAAGAAAGAAAGCAAGAAATAAGTCTCCAAATTCGGTGAATGTTCCGGATCGGAGAATACATTTTCAACTAACCGAACCAGAATAGCAGGTTATCTGTATATACCAGGACATAAATAGAGAATTTCATACTTGGATCAAGAATGTTCGATAAGAATGGAAATTCTTGATTCACGTATGAATTTTTAATCCTGGTTTTTTGATCCAAGATCTTTAATACTTGAACCAAGTACTTAACATTTCCAAATCAAGTATAAAAGTTCTTGAATCAAGTGCTAAACACACTTAAATTCAAGTTTGCTCATTCTTATATGAAGAGCATACTGCAAGCGCTCTTCAGGTTCAAGAGTAAGATCGTTTACTCTTGAATCAAGAGCTTCACACATTCCAATCATACAATAATTTAAAATCAGTTGTTTTTTTCGATATTGCTCAAAATTATTTCATAGAAAAATAAATTGTTAAACCATGTAGCAAGCTTTAGCCGGCTTGTGGAATACACAACACCACAAAGCAGCATCAGTCTTTGCCTGTCAACTGTCAGTCGAACAGTCGTCTCTCCATGCCAGCAAAGCCATTACTGCTTGGGAATTCCAAGGCGACTTGAGGGCAAAAATCCTCTGATAACCGAAACTGTGAGAGCAGACCCAACGCTATTCTCTCAAATGTGCTTGCTCTCCTCTCTCAGTTACTTTAATCCACTCCCTTTGCCTAAAAACACTAAACTAAGAACGAATTTAGCTCGATTTGAAGAGCGAAATTCTGGAAAATTCAAGAACGAATGTCTTTTTAAGAGCGTTCGTTCTTAAGTTATTCGATCTGCTTTTTTTTGTGTGTAGCTGTTAGCATATTTACTATGTATCGTGTTGGTTCTTGGCAGATTTTTGATTAATGATGAACCAGGTATGCCTTGTGCAAAATCTGGGACTCTGGGTAATTTCGAATTTGCCAGACTCATTTTTGAGAAATTGAAAGCCTAAATATGCGAATACAGTGCTGATTTGAACCAATAGGCAGCAATAAATTCTAAGCGAAATCAACTTACAATTAAGTGGTACGTTTTAGACCAAACATGAACCAATAAGTCCCCTGCCAATTTCTACTATTGATGTTACCATTTGTCCCATTTTTGCAATACTTTCACTCCACGGTGTTGCGCCTTCTGTGTGTGTCTGAGTGGGTTGGGGAGTTGCCATTTCATAAGGGTATATTTTTACAGCCGCTGCTGGAGTTGGAGGCAGTTGGGACATAGTGTTAGTTACATTGCCACATAACAGTTTGTTATGTGCGGTTGACAAACTTGCCGGGCATCGAGACAAAGTGGTAAGCGGTGCTTAGTGCCTTAGTTTAAAGCAATTCCTTCTTTTTTTTCCCCCCGTTTTTTGGGACAGATAAACGCACACGAGTCTCGAATTGGGTGCTAATGTGGTCAAAGCCAGGCGTATATTTTCCGTTTCTTTTTAAAATTTTTGAGATTTGCACATGCTGATAATGGCAATAAATAAATCTCGTATAAAGGAAACGGATAACGGATATTTTGTGGAATTTGTAGACACGTGTGTGTGTGTGTGTGTGTGTGGAGCGGAAGGCACATTACCCAGGGTGAATTTCCCGCATTTGTTTAGAAGCGGGGGGAGCGAAAAAATGGAGACTGGGCTCAAAGGGTAGGAGTGCTAAAATGCCAGGCGCGACAAAATCCAACACCTTTCTGGGATCCAACGAGCTGCTGCCTGAGTCAACACGATCATGATCCACTCGCGCCAGCACAAAAACTTGGCCAAACCTCGTTGGACGAAATGTCAACTTTATTAAAAGAAATTATAAATTGGTATGCCAGTCCCGGTGCTATGGATGCCCGAGTCCAAGTCCCAGTCCCACTTCACAGGCACCGCGCGCAAAATTCCAGGCTCACACATCATTAAATGAGCAAAAAGTTGAAAGATCCTCGAGTCGGGAGTCGGGTAGCTTAAGTGGTTCTTTGGCTGGGCTGAGGTTTGCTCTTTGAGCCATTACAATTACTGACAAAAAGCATCAAGCGAATAATAAAAACTAAACTGGGCAGCGAGGGTAGCTAGGGCAGTTGTGCCTGGTACAGAGAATAGGGAGAGCAACAGGTTCTGCCCACCCTCTGGCCAAACTCTTCAAGAAAGAATTCTTTACCAAAAAGCTCATGTCACCGCCTTTAGAATTATGATAGAGTTTTGATGTTGTCATAAAAAAATTTAATTGAAATACCAAAAATGGCCATGGATAAAAAAGCGTCTCCTTCTCGGACAGCGGCCGAGATGAAGATGTCAACAGCATTGAAGTTCGACTTTTAATGTGTATATTTTTGGTAGGCATTAAGTATTTATTGCAGACAACGTCCACATGTATCACTTCACTTCGATCCTCGGCAGCTGCCAGCCAGCCAGCCAGGCAGCCGCCTGTTGGTCTCAAAGGAAGATGTCAAAATGAGTCCACTTAGGCGAGAGCAAAATCAACTCCACACAAAAAAAGCGCAAAAAAAGATGATGCCAAAAGGGAGGCAGACCGCTTGCTGAGTCTGCCGACTGCTCAAGTTGGCCGGCGACTCTTGGGTTAAACTCTTTAAGGTGTTGCCCAGACAAACAAGCTGGGAGCAGCGGCGGGGCGAAGCCACATTTCAATTACCTATGTGGGCAAGCCATTTAAATGAAAATGCCACACAGGCCCAGGCCAGGACCGGGCACAGCAGGAGCACCACACAACACACATGCTTCTTATATGCTTGTGTGGCCCCGGCAAGTAATCATAATCTTAAGGTAATAACAGGCACATTACATGTCACATTAATAAACGACGCCCCAAACTCGGGAAATTAATATCATAATTCATATTAAAATAATTTAGCATGCGACCAAAAAGTGTTTTTCCTCTTGCTTATTAATTTTATGTGACTTTTTTTCTGCCCCCGCCTTGGGGGTAAGGGTGAGTTTCGGTGTGCAAAAAAGAGAGAAGAAAAAAATTTGTGTTTGCCATTTCGCCGGGAAGTCCTTTAAGCATGATAAATGAGTGAGGTAAAGTCTTGATACGGAGAAAGGAGAGAGAAGGAAAGAGAGTGGCGCATGCTTAATTTCTTTCCTGGGTTCATGAAGCAAAATCTTGGTACAATTTGGGGCAAAATAGTGCAAGTTGACATATCTAAGTGCGAAATTTCACTGGTCTAGTAACACCTCTATCTCTCGCCATCTCTGAGATCTTTTTGTTTATATGGAACGACAGATGGACACGCAGACATGGCTATATCAACTCGGCTGTTGTTACTGATCCAGAATATCTATACTTTATAGGGTCCGAGATGCTTGCTTCTAGCTGTTTCTTACATACGCACAAACTAAATCTACTCTGTGTACCTTTGGTATATTTTATATTAATATTCTTTTAATATTAATGAACGTTCGAACATTCGAAACAAATGAATATTTTTCCAACTTTTTTCTTCTTTTATTCGGTCACTTAGATCGTGGAACAACTTCCGTTTTTGCCCTTTTAAGCCCACGTTTAAGCCCTTTTTGACTTGTAAGCTGAAGTGGAGTCTTGTTGAAAGCTTCACGGGCTAGTTTGCTAGTAATGTCATGTCTCAAGGCTTCGTAACCTATTCCAAAACTTCGAATTAATACACTTTTGCCGAAGTTTTGACTACTTGTTCACCAAAATGAAGCTTGGTGAGCCCATCATAGGAAACTTCCCAGCAAACAATCAAATAAGCCAGTTGGTGACTCCTCTAAACTCTTGGAATGAGTTCGTACGCTTGATTTGATGACACAGCATACATACACTCTATTGTTCTGTTTCTTGTTGATTCGAGATGGGTTTCTAGCGCAAAGCACGAATCTGTTTTCAGAAATGGTTCATCACGACTAGATCTCTAGAAATTTGAACTTTAAATAGCTTACAATGCATATTTCGACCCTTTTTCGGCAATTTCTGTGTGGATCCTTTACACTCAAAGAAATGCAGAATGGAATCTGCTTCAATTTAGAGATTCTTTTTCTTGGTTTTTTTGTTACGACGAAATCTGCTCGAATACAAGCAGACAAACGAGCTTGACTTCGAACTTGTGTGCTAGGGAAGTGCGGGCAGGCTTATGCGGAGAGCGTAAGCTAAAGTCGGCTTTGCCCAACTTTAAAATACCCGTTACGCAGGTGTATTAATGTTTAATAGCCTCTCCTTACGTTAATTACCAGAGCTTTAACATTAATGCGAACATCTTAACATTATGTTAGCAAACAGCGCATATGGCTCAGATAAGTATGCAACGTTTTCTTGAAAATCCCTGCTTGATTTAAGTATTTTGTGCTTGGATCCATATCAAAACTACTTGATGGCAAGCATTATCGACTGGATTTTTTCGCTGATTTTATAGTAAAGTATCAGTTATTAGCTTAAAAGTAAACGATCCCAAACATTTCTACGATTTTTTCAATCGAAGATGTACTATTTTGAATACAAAGGTTCAAAATGGGCAAAAATATAAAATAGCTAGTAATTTGTATGGGATTCTTTGGAAAATGTAGTTTAAGTGCACCTTGACATAAATATTCTAGATGTCATATCTTTGTTTAATAAAATCGTAGAATTGCTTGGAAAAGTTTATTTTGAAATCAAGAAATAATACCTTAAGATGATACCAACGTGAGACAAATTACGATAAAAGAAAGCCCTCAATCGAGCATAAATAGAGTCAGTATATGCATTTTAAGCTCAAATGAATAAATTTCTAGACAAAAAAAAGGGTTTTAAAAAAATATCCAATGGATGATTTTGCTATCCATTTGGAATGGATATTTGTTAATATCCTCTTAAAGACAATAAAATATAAATTTAATGTTAAATGGATCTTAAATTTCCATCTAAAGGAGCTGAAAATCATCAAAAGGATATAAAAAATGGATTTCTTTCTTTCAATTGTATCATTTTGAATCTTTTCTTTTTACAGTATAACAAAGTATAGTTTTCTTCGACCGATGACTTACAAGCCGACCCACGTATATATAAATTAACTACTCACAAATTTGCGCCATTCAAGTTTTCAATTCAATATTAAGTTTATGATCATTGGGTTAGCTTAAATAACCGTTGACAATGCTAAACACACAGCCAACTACGTGTCGAACCTCGATGAGTATTGACTGCTTGCTGAATTTTCCTTTTCGTTTGGTGTCTTGTCTGTGTGTGTGTGTGTATGTGTGTGTAAGTGCATTTCATTTCATTGACAGCCTCTGTACAAACGTCAGAAACAATTTAAAATGCCATTTTTACATGACGATTTATTTGTTGACATGTTCGCCCGTTCGCCGGCGACTCCAAATCGGAAAGATTTTTACATGAGAGTCGCAGCTGCAGTAGGATACAAAAAATATGTCAAAGATGGACACAGACAGATTGCGTGTTTTGCATGGACTACAAACTTGGCCTGCCACTTGCTCCTGCTCAATAGCCTAGGACAAACAACCACATCCAACCGGCATCCCACTCCCAATTTGGTCAACGCCGCCAGCCAAAAAGCTGGCCAAAGCTTCTTTTAAAACTCAATTTGCGCTAATAAATCGCCCAAAAAAAAGAGAAGCATTTTGACAGCTTATGAGGCGCAATGGCGTGCGCATAAATCTTCGCATTGATTTCCAGCGAAAATCGCGCAAGCGGCTTTTTGGGCAGCACAAACAGGAGCCCGGACGAACACACACTCACAGTCCAGGGATTCGATGGCATTCGTCATTATTTGTTCATTTTTAGCATTTAACATTCCGCCAAAGTGCCGCAAAAGTCAAAAGCCAAAGTCAAGCAGTCTCAGTTTTGGAACGAAGCAACAGCACCAGCGGCAGTAGCAGCTGCAGGAGTAGGAGTGGAGCCAAAGGCTGGAACAGTGTGCTCGAAATGTTTGGGAAGTGTGGATTAATCTAGGGAATTGAAATGTTTAGGCCTTTATGGGTCTTTTCATGCAAAAATACGACTGGACTTGGATCATTTCTGAGAGTGTGAGTGAGCTACAGTCTAATGAGTTATCCCATCTACAGACTTAGTTTTCGATGTTCTTAAGGTACTCTTGGAGTGCATCTGTTGCAAAACAGTGTAGTCTGCGAATAGCTGTGCGCATGTCTGAGATAGCTTAAGGATCTCCTGCCCGAATGCAAGGCCATCCTGGTCCACACTGAAGGTTGTCTCAGTAAGCACAGACTTCACCATTAGAAGGATTTGAGGTCTGCACGTTCTCTCAGTCTTAGCCATAAGACCATAGTGCCAGACACGTTCAAAAGCCTGTTAAAAATCCAAGTAACCACGTATTCCTCGGCGTGGAATCCTTCCAAGACAAAGTTTACCACTCTGTGTAGCTGCTTAAGTATGCCATGTCCTAGATGAAAGAGAAACTAGAACTTCGGAATCTTCCGTTTAATACTGGAGTGCCCAATAGCTCCTAATGCTCGCGCATTCACTAACACAAGTAAAAACAAGAAAGAAAGTCGGTCAAGCCCGACTATAACATACTCTGTACCAAGAAATTTTGTCTTTTGATCATAACTCGAAAACCGTTCATCCGATCTTCTTCATTCCTTTGGCGGATCGATAAGTTATTCTAATAACTAAATATGTCCAGAAGGAACAAGCCATCTATCTTCAAAACTGTGGGAGATATGACGTTTTTTCTAAATTGCGGGGGCGGGAGGGGGCGTGGCCAAAATTTAAAATAAACTTGATCTGCCTGCAGACATAAGAAGCATATGTCCCATACACGTCAAACCTCTATCTCTTACCATCTCTGAGATCTGTGCGTTCATACGGACAGACAGACGGACGGACAGACGGACATGGCTATATCGACTCGGCTGTTCATGCTGATCAAGAATATATAAACTTTATGGGTCGGAAAATTTTCCTTCTCCCTGTTACATACATTCGCACAACTTCATGATCCCCCTTTTCCCATTTTCAATGGGAACAGGGTATAAAAATCAGCGCTGCTGCGCTGTCTGCAAGAGGCTTAGGATAGAAAGCAGAGAGACACATACGAAGTTGTTGCTGCAATTTCTTTATGCTCGATCCGAAAACGCTCGGCAATTGCTAAGCGCGAAACATCAACATATGCGCCTCAAGCGTATATAGCAAGGGGACCCCTGGCTTAATTGGTAGCCTTTCTACTTAGGATGCATCTTTACAGCAGATTATCAAAGTCTGGAAGTAGGCTTATTGGCCTATAATAGTCCGATTCGTCTGGAAGTTTCCCTGGCTTAAGCAACATGATAATATTAGCATTTTTCCATGAATTGGGAGCAGCATTTTTGTGCTGTTGTCCAGCTCGTCTTTGCAGCTTTTAAGCTAGTTTAAGTCACCTTTGGCGTCCTCAAAAGATATGGGAGTCAACACCATTTGTAATGAGACTCCCAGTGTCTCCTTTACCATCTAAACTCTTTAGGCCAAGGCAGTGTTAAAAGGCTGAAACCTCTGCTCCAGGTTGAGAGCAAAAACTTCATCTCGAGTTCTGGTTCCGATTCTTGACTGGAAACGTACGTAGTGTATGCCTTTTAATCCTCCTGGTGAGTCTCCAAAGCGCATTCGTTTGGATTGTATCTGCATCTGATTTCTTTCCTGATTATAGCTACTATTTTTTGTTACCCGTTTCGCCTCCTTTATGAGCAATCTTTGGCTGGATCATCTCCTCTAACTCCAATCCAGTGTGGGTCATAGGAAATCCACCAATCCTCTCTTTCATCGAACTCAGTTGTTTCGCTCGAGTTCTCCCCAACTTTTTGTTTCTCTGCCGACAGTGCTAATCCAAGTTTCTTTGGGTCTGCCAGTTGTACACCAAAGGGTTCCATTCCATTGCCTTTCTAGCGATGTTGTTCTCATCTTGTTGCAGAGTATGTTCCATCCAACTCCATTTCTTTCTGCGTATCCATATTCGCTCGTTTGAACAGACCAGAAATCACTTAATTTAGAGGCTAAGTTAATGTTTAAGGTAGCTGGGGTTTGCTTAAAGAACTAGGTCACCTATCCTGGGGATGGGGGTGTCATCTCAGAGTCCAGGCCCACTATTTATCAAGCATCAGTGAATTCTCAACCTATTTACGGCTACTTGATTTGAATTCTCACAATGACTTCACCACGAACAGGAGACCTTGGCTATCCAAGGGACACTTGACCCGTTTTATGGAGTCAGCAGATCCTTCAGAATCATAGGTACGGTTATATACGCTCCTTGCTGTGTTCAATCTAGTATGCTTCCAAGTTATTACTTGAATGAAAACTAAAATAAAAGTGGATTTCTACATTTCCTACATCGAATGCCGACTCCTTAACCACGGTAACCATCAGGCAGTCAACTGAGTTCGATTTGGATTGCTTGTTTGACCATTTGCTTGACTCGCTACCTCTGCCGGTATTGTATTCAATTTTTTTGTCAACAACTTGGTTACCTTCATACTCATCATCATCATCATGATGCAGATTGCCCGTTGTGTCGTCAGGCTGTCTACCTCGAAGATAACGTTTTTCTGTAGGTTTTGTATACTTCTGGCTGCTGTATTCTCCCCTTGGACTAATTAATTCCCCCTGGGCAACACTATTTTGTTTCGGCTAGTTTTTTGTTTTGGTTTTTTGACCACGATTTACATACATACATCACTTCGCATAGTCTTCAGGTGTTCGATAATAATTTTTCAACTGGGCGCAAACAACTTTTACCCCAACGAGGCATAGTTTGTTGCCTCTCTGTCTGCTCCAGTTGTATGTTGTGTCCACTTCGGCAATCTCCTGGAATTCCATTTGTTGGTCCGTCGCAAAGCTCAAAGATTCTTTATAAGCGCGCACAAAGTCAAAGACAATCAAAATATTTGCATATTACCAATTTTATATGCAAATATCTCGATGTCAGTCGTGAGGCTGTTGGCTGGGGCTGAAGTTTCCACTGTTTTGGGGCCGCTTTGGCGGCTTTGGGAGTTTACATTTTTACTTTACACAAGACACAAAAGCCTGGGGATGGCTTGCGCTGGATGGGCGCGGGGAGCAGGCGGGTTGGTGGGGCGGGGGGTTGGGTATGTACTTACTCGTACTTTGCCAGCAAGTGGTGTGACAATCGCACGTTAAAGTCCAATGTTCTTTTTTTTGGCTTGTCGACGACGCACGACCATGACAATTGAAGGGGGACGGACTGGGGACTGTGGACTGGAGTGGGTGTGCAGGGGGGCAGGGTTAAGCGCTTAGGGTTAGAGAGCAGAATGTAGAGGAGTGATGTATGTATACATAGACCATATGGAACAATTAAAGTAGCATTCCTTAAGATCGCTTAACACATCTCATTCCCCTTCCCCACGCAAGTATCAATGTCAATGGTTTATTGTAGGGGGGATATAAATAAGTGTAGGGGGAGAAGGTCTGAAGAATGGCTATACCATTATGGAATGAATTATTTGGAAGATCAAGAATGCCATTCTTTAACTCTTACCACTAGACCTGATATCAAGTCAACTAGCTCTGACAACAGCCCACAGACTAAGAATATCCGATGCCTGTTTAGAGGTTAATTCGGCATACTTAACCGTTAAGCACAGACTACAGGGACTGGGCACAGCAAAGCTTATGCCATCAACATCTACACGGATGGCTCTATACTCTTTACTTATACTTACTAAAAACTTTTTTGCTTGTTTCAGATCAATACTCGATCGGATTCCTCTTTCCTTATAAAGGAGTACATCAATTGGTGGAATAACGAAAGGTGAGGACACCCCCTCTCTAACCTTACCTTATGTCTAGTGATTAGTCTGAGCGGCTTGAAATTGCATATTCAAATTCTGTGTGTTTATGAGCCATGAAGGCACTTCAAATCTACAGGCCAGTTGCAATCAGCAATCCCAACCATCAACCACAACAGCAGCAGGAACAACATTAGCGATATGTGTCTCCTGTCTCTAGGCCGTCATATTGTTGCAATGATGCTGCTGCTGTTGCTGTTCCCGCTGTCGTTATTGTTATATTGTCATTAGCATTGAGTTTGAGGCGGGGGTTGGTGGTGGGCGAGGAGTAGCGCTATGACAATGATGCCTCGTTGACTGTTGCCCCCCTCAAAGTTGCATGTTGCGCCAGCTTTGCCTGATTGCAACTCCTCCCTTTTGCCTCACCCAACACCCCATTCCACATTCAAGCTTATTTCCAAGTGTCAATTTTCAACACCAAACCCCCTCCCTCCTCCCACCCACCAACAAAAAAGTTTACAATAAAAAAAACCCTCAAAAAATCCCTTAAATTTCACGCGCTTTGACCTTTTTTTCCTCTGGTATTTACAAGTATCTTTTCATAGAGATTTTCTTCTTTTTTTTCGTTTTTTTTTCTGGTGCCCGAACAATTTTTATCTGTAATGCTTAACACATTTAATTTGATTTCTTTTTGAAGTTTGATGCAAGCTCACACTTTATACAGCCGAGCGGTTGGTAGTCCAACAGAGTGAAGCGCCAACAAAAGGGGGTGAAAAGGTGCAATTGGAAAGCACAAAAGTAGCTACCAAAATTTATCAGAAATTTGTATTTGACTTTAGAAAATTTGTAAATATCTCCCACATATTTTTGTATCTGCAAGGTAGTGTGTAGGCCCAATATCAATAATCTCTCAAGGTTTATGAAAGATCGGATAGTTGAGCTATAAAGGTTTTAAAAAACGTTGCATACTTTTTAGAGCAGTTTGCACTGCTTGTTAAAATAATGGTGACATGTTTACTATAATGCTAATGCTCTGTTAATTAACATAATGGAGATACATTTACATGAATGTTAATGCTCTGCTAATAAACATAAGATAAGGCTATTAAACATTAATTCCACTGAGTAGCGGGTATATCGAAGTGGAGCAGGGCCGATTTTAACTTATTTTTTTAAACTGTATTTTGCGACTCTATACAACAGGGGTGCCCGTAAGCAAGACACCCTTACAAAGCATAAAGCGGCTTGCGCATAGAGAAACTGCAACAATAACTTAGTGTCTGTCTCTCTTCTCTTTCTCTTCTATGCCTCCTGCAGAGTTGAACTCAATTACAAATTATCATGCTTTTGTAATTGTAACATTTGTTGCTGTGCGTCGAATGATTGCTTTGCATCAGACAGCCACAAATACACACATATCAAAAGGTTATTCGGTTTCTGTTGGTTATTGTTGCTTCAAAATTTGTTTGATCATTTGTGTTGTTACGAGAGCATTAGGGCACTTTTTGGCAGCTTTGCTGTACAGTTTACTTAGAGGTGGCGACCCTAAAGCTTACTGGTAGGGAACCGAATCTGTTTTTTACAGATTAAAGTTATATCCAGAACCGCATCCAAACATTTCATTGTTTTGAATGACAGAGGTGACATTTTCCATAGGTTACAAAAGCTGGTACCTAGGTAATCATAATACCCTCTATAAAAATATAAAGATAGCTTCTGAAAACGTTGTTAGAATTCTTTTTGTCAAAGAATATGCAATTTCAAGGTGAAAATAGGGTAAATTTAGAACTTAATATATACAAGTATACCTCACAATTTCCTTTACAACACACAAAGTGTGATCAGGTGTGTGTAAAGTGCTGCCCACCGCTGCCGGTGCTGCCAAGCATAAATGTTACGATCTTCACCATTCATTCGGCGGATTGATAAGAAGAACTGATAACTGAATATGTCCAGAAGGTGCTAAGCTTTTATCTATAAAGTTGTGGGCAAAATTGGGGTCTCTTAAAAATAAATTTGATCCTCCTTTACATATCGAATATTATCTATCTCCTACCATCTCTGAGATCTGTGCCTTATGAACAGACAGAGAGAAGTCTATAGACATGGCTATATCGAATCAGCTGTTGATTCTGATCAAGAATATACCTACTTTATGGGGTCGAAGATGCTTGCTTCCGGCTGTTACATACTTTTGCACACACTTTGATACAGAGTGAAATTACAAAACCAGTTGGGAATTTGTGAGCCTCATTTCGCGATTTAACGGTAGTCTTAAACTTTTAAGGTTTATTATTGGAAAATTTTTACTCAACTTTCTGGTCTTCTTTATTTATCCAGAACAAAAGTGTCTACGGTGCAAAGCACGAGGCAATTACCGATGTTGCTCCATCTCCCTCTTTTGTTTTTTGCTGTTGTTAAACAATCAATTTTTTTCCTAAACCCCCCATTGCAAACCCACCCACTGCGCCCATGGCCATGCCTACAGTTTTCACAGTGTTCAAAAAAAAAATGCCACAGGTGTTGCCACTTTACCGCTTAGCTGCTCATTTAGACGAGAGACCAGCCCCCCCAGCTAATTGTCCAAGACGCCTCAAATTCTTCTACTTAACATTATTTAATTAAATTTTGGCCGTTAAGACGCACATTTTGATGCTGATTAAGTGGACGAAAGGCAGTCCACCGGAAGCCCAGAAAGGAGAGAAAAAATCTTTGAAGATTTTTTCCAAATACCCAACATTTTTCTGTTGTTGAAAGGAAATTAAAAATTGTGCAATGAAAGGCACAGACACAGACCGGTCTCCCTTTTTGTTGGACACTTGCAAATTAAGTAAGTCAACAGAAGCACTTTGCGGATTTTGGATTTACCATCGTCGTCGCGGACTTATCTGCATAAAGAAGAAAAAAACAACACACAGCCAGGCAGCGGCAGCGGCAGCAGTGCGAAATGTTACCGATACTCCTCGTACATCCGGCCAAGTGGACGGGGGAGGCAAAGAGCTGTCTTTCTATTTGCATTGCGGCTAACACAGACAGCGAAGCTAACGAACTCGAAATAATGCGTTTGAAATTTAAAAATCGTGCAATTTATGTTAAAAATTTGTGCAAACAAAAGCAAAAAATTGCAAGAAAATTGCATAATTAATCAATTGTCATTTGTGAACTCTTCCCATCTCCTCCGCCGCCTGCTACATGTAAGTTGTCCATGAAATTGGCATTAAAAATCAACATGATTCGGTCTACTTTATTTTCTTGACTGCGGCCAGCCGACCAATTAAGGGTACCCCAAACACAGTACAGCACCCAAATAGCAGCCGATCAAACAGTTCGTATAAATCGCATTAAGCTCGGAGGAAGGAAACCGCCGCCCCCCCTCCGGACAGCTGTTCGATTTGTTTCGATTCGGTTTTTCTTAATTGCTTGCTTGCAACGCTCACATCGCTTAACAGAGAGAAGCAACAAAAAAATGGTTGACCAAACCAAAAATGGTGTTTATTAAATGAATGACGAGCCAACAAAATGCAAAAAAAAAACAAAATACGCACTCATAATGGCAGTCCAGCCAGCAGCAGTCGACGTAGTCTGATTTATGTTGTTTGCAATTTATTAAAAAAATGGAAATTAAGCAGAGGAAATATGGCAAAAAGTTAAAACGATTTATAAACAACATTTTTCGCAAAAGATGAATGAATAAGTTGAAATTAATGAGGATACTTACTGTACAGTGAACGCAACTTAAAAACACAGACGTGCTTCCATTTTCATTTTGGTAATTGAAGATCAAATTTGGTGTAATTTTTGATAATGGAAGCTTGGTTGTTAGACGAAGTATCCAAGGTACTAACCGGCTCTGAATCAAACTGATACCAACCCGTTAACGTCCCGCTAGTTCCAACTGATTAGCCTTCAAGCATGCTGAGCCAAACCGAGATTTACACATCATAACGGTTCGGTTCAGTTCACTGAGGTTAATTTCCAAGGCCTAAGTATTTTTTTTTTAATTTAAAATATTTGTTACATAGAACTTAATCTATTTACAAATAGTTAACAAGGAGTACAAATTTAATACAGGACTAGAACAGCACGGCAAACGCCTGGGGTTTAGGCAAAACACGCATCACAGATCCTGTGGGGTGCTGGGAACCAGCAGCGAGCAACCATTTGTAGGAGAGGGGTGGCAAGATAACACTAAAGCTAAGTTGAGGAGGCGACCCGAGGGACGGCATCCATGGATCCAAAGATCGGAGGGATGTCGTCGGTTCAGTCTTCTTTTGAGCCTGTTTGTCGCCAGATCAGAGGCAAGTCTATTGGAGTGGGCCAACAGACGTTCATGGTATCTGCAGATATGCTTATTTTTTCAATGACGAATTTACATAACTGCCATCCATGTTAAAACCATTTGCTTCCGTACATATCCTGCAAATCTTAATATGCCTGATATCAATTCAAAGAAGAATTGTTAACCGATTTGCGTGCGGAACCATATTCTCGTTATTCTGTTATGCTTCTTCACCTCAATCCAACATTAGGCAGGAACGCAGCTTTTGAAGTAAATCACTATGGTCCTAGCCTGCATATCCGACTACTGAAATGTTCTCTACACAGAAAAAAAAATGGGGAGATAAAGTCAATCCCAAAAAAACATGATTTTATCTCGACATTCGGATTGAAATTTCAAGCAAAGGTCGTTCTGGAACCGAGATATCCGAAATCAAGTCAATCCAATCCGGGATTGACCGACTTCTGACATCGTTTGGGATTGATTTACTCCCGGATGGCTTGATTTTTTTTTTCTGTAAACGAATTCAATTTTGAAATTGTTGACATGCCACATATTCGCTTAATCTTAATATATAAAATTCTTCCGTACATGGCTTTGATACCTCAATCCTACCAAACGGCTGAACCGATTTCGATGAAATTTCGTGTGAGTGTAGTAGTAACAGCGTAGGTGGTTTATATCTATAGCTGATTCTGGTAGGTCACACAGGGATCGCGTAATTTGCCATCCACGGCTTTTTTGCACCTTAACTTGACCTAAACTTAACCGATTTGGATGAAACTTTATAAAGACATTCGTCATGAATAGAGGAAGGCTGATAACAAATATGGTCCGAATCGGTCAACTCTTTCGGGTACCTCTCGAACACATATATGTTTTTTTTTGGTAATTTTGTATGAGAGCTATGCTCAGTACTAAACAGATTTGAATGAAAGTTGGCATCAGAATAGTAGAATAATACACAAAATTATATTAACGCAGGACAACGTCTGACGGGGTCAGGTAGTAAATTATATTATTTTAAAACTTGAGGTAAAGGTGCGAGGAAGAGCGCATCTCACTAGAGCGCATTCTTGTATTCCTGCAGTCTTGTGTTGAACACACAAAAGACATAGGGGCTAATAAGGTTGCATCCAAATTGAATGTACCTGCATCCGTGACTTTTCGAGTAGTGACCAGACAGGGTAGTCTAGTTTAGAATTATGAAAAAATAATTATTTTTCTGGTACAGCGTGTAAAAAAGTCACAGTAGGTAACACATTTAGGGCAATTTGAATCTGAAGAACACATTTGCAGGCTCTACAAAAGGCAGCAGTCGACTAAGCTTGTACATGTCCAGGGAACAATAGGCAATATAATGGTACATCTCACAGACAAAAAGTGATCGATGCAATTGGATTCGCTAAACTAATATTTGTTGTTAAACATTATTCGGAGATGGTTAAGCTTGGTCCAGAAGTCGGGAAAGACTTAGAAGTAAATATTTATTTTCTTTTTAAGTATTTGATAAGAACGTTTTAACAAAACATGGCATACTTTTGGGGGCACATATGTTAAAGCACACGCACTAGGGGGTTTCCTGCAAGTGATTTTGATACTGATTCTGATTTTAATTTTGGTGCAACCAGATAAGCTGCAGAAAATGTAGCCACACATAAAAAATATATACTGAATTGTTGATGTGTACTTAGAAATACGTGCATAACTTTGACAGAAGGTAACCAAATTCATAGACTCAACATCTGTTAAACAGAGAATTAAATGGGCTATTATAATAAAACTTTAACGAAAATATCATAGAATAAAATATTAAAACCAGTGGAGGCCAAAGTATTAAATTACAAAACAAAATATGAGATAATGCTTGATCTGTAGTCAGCATTTCTCAGCCATCGAGTTAAGTGTGTCCTGTCATTAAATATAGTCGTTATAATCCTTTCCTTGCTATCCGAAACTCCAAGGGTTTACACAATCAGACGAGAGTTATTTCAATTTAAATGGGTAAAAAAAAAGGGTAAAGCTGTTTTTGAGCCGTAACTTCCGATTTTTTCCCTGAGTGTAGCCGGAATCAAACATTTTTGATTGGTATTCACCATTAATGTAAACATTTTAAGGCTCGAAAAACACAACTGAAAACTTTCCGGGTAACCACCCAAACTAAAAAAATGCCAATTAAAATTCGCGCTCACTCAACCATTCCGGGAACAGCAAGAAAATGCAACCCATCAATTGCAAATTGCAATTGTTCATATGGAAACTAAAACAGCAAACCGCCAAAAATCAATCAAGCGTTGTTTTTTCTTTTTTTGCTCCGTCTGATTAGGCCAGAACATCCGCTCGAAAATGAAAATGTTTATTCAAAAAATTTTCACTTTTACATAAAGTTCAGGGCAGGCGGCAACAGCAGCAGCAGCAGCAGCTGGTGCCAGCTAACACAGGCCACACCCAGAAAATGTGGGAACGCCCCCGCTTGTGTCTTATATACCCAACAATGGGGTTGTCTCGCTTTCACTCGCACAGAGTTGGCCCATTGGATGGGCCAGACAAACCGGTTTCATGGCCTGGACCAATGCCAAAGGGCGGCCATCAAAGGCAAAATCTTACACATATTTATATATATATAGTCAGGCTATATGCCACACGGAGGGGGAAATGATGTTATAGGCGGGGTTGGGTATGGCCGGCCAAGTGTGCGCCACTTGAAGACAGGCAGCTGCTCCTCCACTTTGTCGTTTGTCTAAATGTTTGTGTAGAGATGTGGAATGAATGGGAATTGGACTGTGGTGGGGAGATTGGGGTGTGAGCTCGGGTGGCAGAAGCTATATCAACTGAGAGTACTGACTACTACTGCTGCTGCTGCTGTTGCTGTTGCTGGTGACTGTTGGCTACATTGATTTCTTTACCCTGGAGTAGATGGATTTGGGGTATATAGAGATAGAGCAGTTTAAGATTGACAAGCGGTACGAGTACTTAAGTACTATAATGATCTCTAATGATGAAGGCTATTGCCATTGATAATGGTGATGCAGTTGGGGCCGATTTCTAAGCTTCTACATAGAGCTATCTGTCACTTAAACCTACAAATAGCAGAGCAAAATCTAGGTTTATCTGACACATAGCAGCCATTTAGAAGATGAGAAATCGGCCCTTAATCTGCTTATTAAATGTTAGAATAAAGCATTAAAGAGTTGCAGTAAAACAGTCATGGCATAAGGCTCTGTTCCGGATTCCGATAAGATTTCCATGTAAACGGAAGTATTTCGAACTTATGATGCAATGGCCGCCTTCAGCAGTATAACTGGCTCCCTCGATCAATCATGCGTTCTCCTGATCTTTCTGCTGATACGGTGTCATGATAGACAGTTTGACATAACATGCTAGAAGATCATGTATCGAGGAATGCGAAGATGTCGGTTCTTTATATCGAAATACACATTTGAATCATCGAACCAAGGTAGACTGAGAATATCGTTACGTTATCGTACCGTAAGTTTCGCTTGAATTAAATCTACTTAGTTTGATCTGCTCAATTTCAAGATTTAGGCATATTTTTCATCTTCTATCGGTGATGACCCAGAAATCTCTAGAGATTTTCGTATAATCGTTTTGATTTCGAACTTAAACTACCTGCCTTAGTATGTGAAGTGTCTTCAAAATGTTAGGCTTCCAGATTATAAGCCAAAAGTGTACAGATTTTAAACCAACTATGTAAGGCCAAGTAAATTTGCTGCGTACGGTTTTTCTTCTTTAAAATCTAGTAGCCAACATTACTATAATAATGTAAGCTTGCACATAAAGTCCTTACAGCTATCAAAGTCTGAACGTTGATACGCAAATCTCTAGAGATTTGTGTGACCCTCCCCTAAAAAAACGTTATTCAATAGAAAATCGTGTCGAAATTGGGAGCAGGGCAGATCCCAGCAAACATTTTCTGCAATTTTTGATCGAATTCGAGTCTTTTGCGAGTCCTCGGCCTGATTTAAATAGTCTGAAAAGTTCTTCTAAACATTTTCGACTCATTTTTAATAAATCTCATTTTAATGAATCAGTTTCAAGTATTCTTAAATCCCACAAATTACTTTTTAATCATCACAAGTGCTTAAAAAAGACTAAGCCAGGTGATTTTTGACAGAATGATCTTTCCCATTTTGGGTGGGTTAGACTTTCGTGCTAACAGTCCAAAATTACATTTTACCTTTTGGATCAGAGCAATAGAGAGAACGGTTGCTGGATTTTGATTGAGAAGCAACTTGGACCTGTATATCAATAGTCCATAAATCTGTAGTACCTTCCTAATGCTTTTATACTATAATTAAATCTACTAAGGAATATCTTTCTTTTTTCCTATTTCCCCGAGTTTTTAAGGTAGAAATTCCCAAAAAAAAAACATCGAAATACTTTTACACTAAATATTTTAAGAAAAAGAAGGGTTTGAAAACCTTTTTCGTACCGCCAAATCTAGCCGTTTAATAGGTATAACTTCAAACATGCTACACCAAATAAGAAACTGCAATATAAAACGGTTCGGTTGCTTTCATCAGGTCTATCAAATGTGTGCTTATGCGAAGGATCATCAGTATCATCTCACCCGAAACTTTGTGTATCGTACAGTGACCTTGTTTGAGGATACTGATGGAATAAAAGTCCTTTGGAAATCTGTAAGTACGCCCTGAGCTATCAAATACCGAATTCGTCGAAATCCACTGCGCAAGCAGAAAATGATGTGGCCAGTGCGCGAACAATGACTACAGACGAATTTTGTTTACTAGAAAGAAAATGTTTTGCATAGAGGAATGGTTCAAAAAACAGAACGATAGAGTCATAGTCATCAAAATAGGCGATTGAACTCATTCCGAGAGTTCACCGATCAGGCTTATGTGTTAGTAAGGTGGGTAGTCGCCTATGATGGGTTCAGCAAGCTCCATTTTTGTAGAAAAGAAGTAAAAACTATACTATATAGATGCGCAAACTGCAAAAAGGCCCAATCTTCATCAGATTTCACAGTTTGTTCGTTCATTAACTTTGTTTCCAGTCTGGAAGTCCGTTCGAAGTAGATTAATAAGATTAAAACTAGTTGATTCAATTTTGGTAGCTTCTAAAAAATATATATATATATATTTCACTTTCTGCTTAATCGGAAAACTGCGTCCAGTCTACTAAACACAATTTTCTGGTTAACATTTTAAAATCAAAACTCACAAATAATATTAATAACTCAAAAACTCAACTACAAAAATAAAAAAATTCAAATAACACTTATTAACTAAGCGAATCGCCTCAATGATTCCTCAATGCCTCGTTGATCACACGCAGTATATCAATTTGTAGATCCGTAAAAGCCACCGGCTCAAGCTGGGCACTACGGATTTTCATGGCCACCGCCTTGAAGAAGGCACCAATTTCATCGTCTTCGCCGCTGCTCGCTGTTGGAGGAAGAACTGTGGGGGGAGTGGGCAGAGGAAACTCTGCCTTGTTGTGTGGTGTGTGATAACGTGAGGTGGTTGGAGTGTTTCCGGCAAAACGTGAGGTATGATTACTGTTTGTTGATGGTGTATTAACCTCCAGTTTATGGGCATAATCCACACCACTGGATGGTATTGTGGACGGCTCCTGTTTGGTCAGAGTCATGTAAATGGCATCTTCTGCAGCTGAATTATAGCTAATCACCTCCGATTCTTGCGGCAGTTGTGCGTCATTAACCTCCATTTCTTGGTCCTCCTCGCCATCGTTTTCATCGCCATCGTCGTCTTCCTCCTCCTCTTCGTCTGCCTCCTCGTCCTGCTCATCATGCACATCTCCATTGATATAGTTTTCTATGTCCATTTCATCATAGCTGGCCACACAGAGATCACTGGGCGTCTGCTGCTGCTGCTGCTGTTGTTGTTGTTGGTCCTCCATTTCTGCTTTGTGTGGGCCAGTCAAAGGCGGCAACAGTGGCATGCTAGACTGGACTTGGCTGGGATCGCTGGCGGCTACAGGTGAATGGGAGTGTGCCAAGTGCTCTTCTAGCTGTGGAACTGGAACATCTGCTTTGGGCATAAGCAAACTCAATTGAGCATCGTTATCTCTGCAAAAAAATTAAGATTTAATAAGCTTACAAGGACAGGGGAATCGAATGCTTACAGCGTCTTTTGTTGTATGTACTTTTGTAGAAAATTGAGCGAATCATAGTGCTTCCAACGTGATATGGCATCCATGTGCATCAGTGTACGCAGGCGTTTGTGCTCTCGAGCATATTGATCCCTCAAAGCCTTCCATTTTTGACGACATTGTTTGACTATTAAAGAATGGTTATTTTTCGAAATATCCGTTTTCTAAGCCTTACCCGTCTTTTTGAGTTTCCGGGCAATCTCCTCCCACACTTCCATTTTCAATTTGGCATTCCGATAGTTCTCGTTTCCATAATTATAGATCATATCCTCATTCTGTATCAACGAAATGAGTTCTTTCTCAAAATAACTCTCCATATTGAGAAAAGTATGCAAGGGATCATCATCCTCTTCATCTGCGGCTGCTGCTGCCACCCCTGGAGTGTGCGTGATGCTGTTGACTGTGCCCGAGGCAGTTGCAGTAGGAGCAGGTGGTGGTAGTGGTGGCGGCACAGGGACAGGATTGTGGGCATTCACACAATCTACAAATTCATTATAGAGTCTATCCACCACTGTGGTGGCACTGGCAGCTGTCTCGCAGGGGCTGGCCGAGTTGGCGGACGCCTCGCTGGTCAAATAACTCCAATTGTTATCCTGCTGGCTGGATTGTTGGACCATAAAAGAGCTTTTATCAGCTGCCGCAAAGCCACAATGTTCTATTAACGACGAGGGTGTGGAATCTTCAAGTTTGATTAGATGTTGACTGCTGCTGCTGTTGCTGCTGTTGAAAGATTGATGCGAGGGCAGTGTTAACGAGCTGGGCACCTGGTTCAACACCTGTACACCAGTACGGCCGCGATAGCTGTTGGGTAAACAGCAAAAACAATCAGGATATATGCCTCCAACCTCCTCCCTGGGCGGCTACTTACTTCCTGGCCAAGGCAAAGGGACGCAGAAAGTCCAGTTCCTTGAAGTATTTCCATTTGACCGCCTTGGCACAGGCCTTGGCTCGCTTCAGCTCGCGACAATATTGATCCCGCATAGCCTTCCACTTGGCCTTGCATTGGGTTGCTACACCAAAAAAAGAGAGAAAACTTGCATCAAGACTCTTTTGTTTAATAGCACACCAGCACTTACCAGTCCACCCCACCTGGCAGCCTATGTCATGCCATTTCTCGTCTTTACTCTTGGTACTTCTATAGTTTTGATGCTTTGGATTATATAGACATTGTTCCTGAGCCACCAGCGAAATGAGTATCAATTCTTTGGGCAGGACCACATTACTTTGACCGTTGCTCTCGAGGTTCACCAGCTCTAAATGATGCTGCTGCTGCTGTGGTTGTTGATGTTGGTCCTGCAGCGCCTCCATTATTGTGCATAGTTTCCAAAAATTTGTTATAAATAAAAAAAAGAGGCAAATGAGGTGACCAAACAGCTGATGGCAAGCAATAGAGAAGAGCACAAATGTGTTCACTGCAACTGTGATTGATTCACGCATCATGTGAATTATTGTTAGTAGGTAACCCTGACTAAATGCATTATAGTGAACTGTTTCTGTTCTATTAATATATTATGCAAAACGAAATATACATATGCATATATATATATTGATAATTGTTTTTGGTTACCACAGATTGCTCATCTCTAACTGTGATTAGGATGACCATGCTAGATTCTGAAAATCTCTGCTGCTAGAGATGAGCGATACTGTAGAAAATTGCAGTCAGTGGTCATTGTCGTTCAATGACATCTGCAAAACAACAAAATATTAAAACAACTGGAAATGGGTATGGATAAATGAATGAAACTAATTGAACAGAACACTTTTCAAATTCTTATGAAATTAAATTGATTCAATAATTATTATAATATATTGTCATTGTCAGAGATCTTAAAGCTAGTTTATTAGCCCTGTTCTCAATTCCACTTTCTCATATATAAACAACCATACAGATTCCCTTTATTTATAAATGTGTAGAAAATTACTTTCATAATTTCCCATATACGCTCACGACTATGTTAGTCGTGACAAGACGCTTGCACTCTAATATTGCGCATCTCTAGCTTTCATCTCGGCTGGTCACACTGGCGACGCACGCCGCTCAGTTGGCAGCACCGCTTGCGTTTGTTAAAATGGCGCCAGCTTTTTCAACGATTTTCTTCACTTTTACTTTCCCAGCTACCAATCCAATTAGCTAATTGCATTAAGGGCGAAAAACAACAATCATAATATTGCGAGTGTACAATGTGGCAGCTGTGTTTAGTTTATTTCAAGACTTGGTGTAGAGCGCAACACAACTGTAAAAATGCCAAAAATTGATGCCGAGACTCAAAAACTGTACGATGAGATCAATGGCCTTATTACCAAGTTCAAGGTAGGCTGATCCATTGCCAAATCTGTGTCATACGCAAATACTAATTATTCGTCTACACAGGAGGACCAAAAAGCCAAGGCGGATTGTACACTTGCGGAAAAATGCGGTGATATGAGCGATGTCACCAAAATACGCTTCTCCTCGAAGAAGATTCTAAAAGGGCACATAAACAAAGTCAATTCGGTGCATTTCGCTGGCGATTCCCGTCACTGTGGGTTTCCTTTTGTTTAAAATTGATCCTTAATTTAATCAAATCTTCTACTTTATCAGGTGTCACCGGCTCTTTGGATGGCAAACTGATAATATGGGACACCTGGACGGCAAATAAAGTACAGATTATACCCTTACGATCGGCATGGGTTATGACGGTGGCTTTCTCGCCATCTGGAAATTTTGTGGCATGCGGTGGCATGGACAATGCTTGCACCGTGTACGATGTGAATAACCGGGATGCTAGCGGTGTGGCCAAAATGGTGCGTGAACTTGTGGGCTATGAGGGTTTCCTTAGTTCTTGCCGGTTTCTGGATGATGGACACTTGATAACGGGCTCTGGTGATATGAAAATGTAAGTGTAAGGAAAGCAAGAGATTGCAGAGAATAATACAAATGGCTTCTATTTTACAGCTGCCATTGGGATCTGGAAAAGGGCGTTAAGACAATGGATTTCAATGGACATGCTGGCGATATAGCTGGTCTTTCTCTGTCGCCCGATATGAATACCTATATAACTGGTTCTGTGGACAAAACTGCCAAATTGTGGGATGTACGAGAACAGGGACACAAGCAAATGTTCTTTGGCCACGATATGGATGTGTCGTCCGTTTGTGTAAGTGTTTGAAACCATAGAACTGCTATCGGAAAATGGAGATTTAGGTTAAACTTTCTTTCAATCATTCTCAAGGCTACCTATATAGCCATCTGCGTCTGTCCGTTTGTCTGTCTGTCTTTCTGTCTGTATGAAGAAACAGATCTTAGGTAAAGAGATTTTTGCTGATTACCATTGCTGGTAATGGGCAGCACTTCAGACATAGTCGGGCTTGCCCCACTTGGCAGTTCGGCAGCTATCTCAAAACTTTAATATACAATGCGCACCCTCTTGATCTAATTCATTTTCAGTACCATCCCAGTGGATTTGGTTTTGCCTCTTGTTCGGAGGATCAAACAGCACGCATGTACGATTTGCGTTCGGATCAACAAATTGGACTGTATGAGCCACCACAAAAGAATACGGGCTTCACTTCGTGCGGTGCGTATTGCGTCTATCCCAACCTAAATATGCCTCTCGCCTTGACTTTTGACAATTTTTAATCTGATTTAAACAGCATTATCGACCAGTGGACGCTACATAATGTGCGCCGGCATTGAGGGTAATGTGCACTCATGGGATGCAATGAAGCAAAGGCACACGGGTAGGTGTTGTGTAAAGAGGAAGCGGCTTAGTCTAGCACTTGACTTATATCGATTTTATTTGAAAACTTTGTTTAGGCACACTCTCTGGACACGAGAATCGCATCACTTGCATTAGCCTGTGCCCGAATGGCATGTGCCTGGCCTCGACCAGTTGGGATCAGCATGTGCGCCTGTGGCTCTAAGCCAAGTAAGCTAATCGTTAGCACTTCAATTCTTTTAAAAATTAGAATTACTAACAACAAAAAAAAAAAAACCAAAACTGTAGCTTCGAGAGCAAGAATAAAATGCATGCTGTATGACAAAGAGAACTTACCAAACTAAATAGTTAGATATTTAAGTCAAAACTCTTAATTGTTGGTAAAATGATATATGGTGTGTTCTTTTTGCAGCTCATAAGATCACAGGGACATATCATCAATCAAATGGATAACTCATTATTCATCATCACATTTTAGACCAAACATTTTTACTTTGAAGCTTGAGAATGGATTTAAACTGGTACCCCTGGAGAAGCTTAACAGAGCTAATCTTTATCAAATACATCCCGAGTCAAGTAAGTTTTTATATGCTTTAATTATGAACATTATTTAAAGATCCTGAAACTTTTCGGGGAGCCCATTCGGGGTGGCTTCACATATAGTTTTCCCCAATTGTTCTTGTTTCCTCTAACCGAAAACTACAAAGAAAAACAGTTCGGTTCAGTTTTCTGACGAGTTTTCAGACAGGAACCTCTTTCCCCTAGCCAATGATACTTATTAATTTGTGAATTTGAATAGTTCTCCTTAAAGAGTTTCTAGTCCACATTCTCTGTTTTCGAAAGGCGTTTGTCTAGGAATTTATAGACGAATCCTGCAAATCCATCCTACATTTTGGACATTCTTCTAGGGATTTTAAGGATATTCAAATGGTTTATAGAAATTCAATTTCCAAAGTCACTTTACGACAGAAATCAAAATACTTCATAATGTGCTTTTATGAACCACTGAACCGAACCGAAACCGCGGATATTTTGCTTCAAAAACCCTGCAATGAATCGAACCGGTGGGTCAGAAACTGTGTGAACCACTAAACTGAACCAGTACTTATTTCCGAGTGGTTTGCATACCTGGTTTATATAGTAATCGACCTAATAATGAACTGAACTTAAAAAGGAATTACTTAACTTTGGGTTGGGATGGGATTATTTAAAATATAACTTACTGTTCAGGTCTGTATCCAGCATACCGGTATCTGTATTTCTTTACAATACTTTATATAAATAGAAATTCTTTCATACAGCTCATGAGCATCAAAGCAACGACAAAGTGTTTCTTTTTATATAAAGTATGGGGACGAAATAAAAATGTCGAAGTTTTACCTTAAAGTAAAATTCCATTTCGTAGTCTACATACGAAAGATGTTTCCACAGAAATATTCAGCTCTTATTTTGTGAATCATTCAACAAGCTTTGAAGTCGTGGATCTTAAAAAACAGAGGCTTATATGGATGGGGACTTATATTAAACTTTTCTGCCTATTGTTAGACTCAGTCTTTCAGAACCACCGCTAGGAGAAGAGGTCAAAATTGTTTGTCTATAATTTTTGTTGAATCGATTTGAATTTTTAGGTTTGGAGTAGGTTCAGCTATCATTCCTTAAGAGACTCGGTTTACAGTAATCTGAAAGTCGGAAATGCAGTCTCTCCACTGAATAGTGGTCTGAATCGGACGGTTTCTTTGGAAGTTTCTTTTGAATTGAGTTTTATAGCAAGATCAAAGTTCAACCTACAAAACCTAAGAGCGTTTTATGGGTTATATAAAAAATAACACGCCATGTATCAAGAAATCTTCATCATTCCCAAGGCAACTGAGGATCAAAAGTCCGAAGGTATTCTCTAAAAATTTCGTAACTCTAATCAGAGTGCCCTTCCGCAAAACAAGCTATAGTTTGATACCTTAAACCCAAACCGAATCAAATATGAAAATTATAATAATATTCTCCATTTAAGTTTTTGTAGATATTTTTTATATTTTTCTTATAAAAAATACTTATATAATTACAAAGATATTTTGTGCTGCTGCGATTTTTTGGCGCTTGTTTTTGTTGGTTTTTTTTTTTTTTTGTTGTGTGTTGTTTGAAGTGGAAAATATGCAGCAAAGTAAATTAAAACAAAACATTTATAACAAGAGAAACGGAAAACAGAAAGGAAACAGAAAATGTGAGAAAGCGAAAGTAAAGTTGAAAAAGTATAAATTAAAAGCGGAAGAACAAAACTCAGAGAAAGAACAAAAGTTGAGATTTGAGTTGTTTTTTGTTTGTTTTTTTTTAGTGTATCAGACTCTCGTTGGAACTACTGCTAGGAGTGGTTCTCTGGCTTAAACAGAGAAGCCATCGCCAGTGGGATCCAAAATCCAGGGATAGTTATTGGGGCACTCCATGCAGGTAAACAGACGCAGTGTCTCGCCGGGCAACTCCCGTGTGGTCAGCGGGCAGGCATTGGGCAGTGAGCAATAGGGTTGACCCTTGACATCGCACTTCTCCTTCCATTCCTGGAAGTCGCGCAGAGAGTTGAGCTCCGTGGGGTTTTGCATCCACTGGATGACCTGCAGGTTGGTCACAAAGAACACATCGTTGCGTCCCAGCATCTCTTCAATGAATTTGACCAACTCATCGCGATACTCCTTCTTGGACTTCAGCCACGAGGCATGGAAATGCAGACCCAGAGGGGCACGGTTGGTGTTGTAGTGACGATTGAAATTGTGACGCAGCAGACGAGCGAACTGATCGCCAGAGGCAACGTTCGAGCAGGAGTCCACCATATGACAACCAGGCAGCGATTCATCAAAGGTGGGATCATCACGACGATCCAGTTCGTTCATCACCATCTCCCACACCGGGTGGCTACGCGAGGGACAGTTATGGGCATTGCCGTTGCACTTGTGTGGCATGCGGAAGTACAGAGTATATGGCCAGATGGGCACACGTCCCAGCGAGGCAGTGATTGAGGCATCGTACACAAAGAACTGGTCGGCCATCATCTCGAATTGTTTGTTGCCACCCACTCGCAGGTAAGGAGCACGCATACCAATGATCGAGCCATCCGTAATGTTGGCAAAGCGTTCAGCAATCAAACGCGAACCGGCCATCTCGGCCAACCAATCATCATAGCTACCGCCGGACCAATAGTTGGGATCATCCTTGTGGGTCAGCGAGAAGACTGAGATCTCATGGCCACGACGATGCAGATCCTGTACAGCCGAATAGTTGGTGTACTTGTGCGAGACAAAGAAGGTACCCTTAATCGAGCAACCATTGGGATTCTGACGCTGACCATTAAAGATGTCATCATACAGATCAATATTGTCCACATTCACGGCACCGTTGAAGGTGATGGTGATCATCTGGGGCACCTGCTGGGGTTCGATACCACCGGGAATGCGAGTACCGTCCGCCGAGCAGAAGCAATCGGGCAGAGCGCACTGGGTGGGATCACATTCGGGAGCACGATTCGGATCCTCATCCACAGCTGGTGATTGAAAGAAGCAAATCAATTTGGACTTACTTCAAATCAAAGATGAACTACTCACAGCAGGCATTCTCATCGGATTCATCCTTGCAGTCGGGCTTGCCGTTGCAGAACAACTCCTTGTCCAGACATTCACCATCGCCGCAAGAGAGTTTACCCTCGGCACAGATGGGCTCGTCTGTCTTTAGAATGGGCTTAGCCTTGCGGGGTTCTAAGAGAAGTAGATAAGTTGTGTTTAGACATCAAGCATCGCTCGCATAGAGGAGGGAGGGAGGTTACATGGGGTCGGATTGTTTAACTGGGTTAGTGACAACAAATGTCTAAAATTTTGAAATGAGAAGTATTTACATGAGTGGAAAGGTTAAGTGGGGGTATGTAGAGGTTAGAATTCTCAGTTTGATCATGCTAAAAAGGTCGTTTTCATTCAGCTTTGACTTTTGCTTGCCTTTGTCTACTTTCTCGTGGTCTTGGCTTTCTCTTCTCGCAGCCAAAATCTTATCCTTTGTCGAGCTGAGGTTAGCATTTTATTGTTGTTTTCAACTTTATAAATTGTTTTAGCTTTCTTTGTCGTTTACGGACAATTGCTTGCAACAAGACGCTTTCTTTTGTGTCGTGCCTAGTTAGGCTGGGTCGTTTTCATTGTGAAGGCATATAAACTGGCTGTCGTTTTGGCTTGGTATGACTTTTTCTTCGTCACCTGTAGCAAAAAAAAGTCGTTTAAAACATTTATTTTTGATTTTTATCGTCAGATCTACCGCAAATTTTCTTATTTATTTGCAAGTTTCTGCAAAACGTGCAGTTTCACTAGGCTTGAAAAACGACGCTTTATTTAGTCTTTTACTTTATTGATTTTAGATCATGTTTGAAAAGAAAAAAACCAAACTTTGTGGTTATTTTGTCATAATTTGTTTAGCTTTTCGCCTTATTCTGCAAAAAAAATATCGTTTTTGCGCTAACCGAAACCATAAACTTGGTTTTCTGAGGCTTCTTGCCTACGTAGTGCTGAGTTTAGATTTAGATTTAGTTTTCATCGTGAGATTTAGTGCAAAAAGTCATATTTATTCGGAGTTTTCTGCAAAACTTTAGTTTTGAACTTTTTTTGTTAGGTTAGGTGTTTGTCGAAAAATTATTTAAATTTCGTTTGGTTTTTCGTCAATATATAAAGCTTAGATGAGCTTTCTTTGGTGTTTTCTCCATAAAATGTTTCATTTGCTGGGTTAAGTTTACCCTAGAAAACATATTTCTGATGTATTTGAATAACTTTCGAGTCCAATTTCATATATTTAAGCTCTGTATACTTTTAAGTATTAGAAATGATTGAGATTAGATCGTTTTTGAAATGCGTTCTGAGTTAAGTTTGTCAGTTTGATGTTTGTTCCAATTAATTTTTGCTTAGATTAGATTTTGAAATAGATATCTATATAATTTCTTATCGTTTTCTTTCGATTTCTTCTTGAAAACGACCTTTTTTTGTGTGGGTTTGTGTTAGATTTTTCCGACCAAAGTTCCAAATCTAACAATTTTCTTTCTACTTCATGTACTTAATCTTTCAGTATTCAGTTTGTTGTTGTTGTTTTTTTTTTTGTGTTTTTGTTTTTACATCCGAAAACTTACTCTCTTTCTCATCGCAATTGGTCACCTTGGCCTTCCAGTCGCAGGTCTGTTTAATCACATCAAAGGCCAAACCAGAGGGACATTGAATTTCTTTCAAACCCGATTTAGTACATCTAAAAAATAAAGTTTTTCAAGATTGATGATCGATCTGTTCTCACTTGCTTTCTAAAATCGTTTTTGTCTTTACTATCTAAAAGAACTTTGGCACTGTGAGGAGGGTGGGGGGTGGTGGTTTGGTTGTGGTTTCGGTTTTTGTAGGCGATTTTGGTTTAGTGACAAAGATGCGCACACACACACACACACACATATGTACATAGGCAGAGGTAGACAGATAGAGATAGATATAGGGATAGAGTTTTAGCTCGTTTTCATATTGGGAGTACTTGGAGCTGAAAAATTTTAGGAAGGGGGGCGCTTACTTTCATTGACATCACAATTCTTGACATTCGATTTCCAATCGCATAATTGACGCAATACATCGAAGGCCAAACCGCCGGCACATTTGATGGGTGCCAAACGATTGCTGCCATCCTCACCGGCACTGTCACATCTTACAAGGGGGAGAGGTGCAAGTTTAAATATATAGTGTTTTTTTTTTGTGTTTTGTGGGGAATTTCGCTTAACAGGATTATGGACAAACGGACGTGCTGGGTGTTTTACGATATTGGGGGAAAGTCGGCTTACCTGTACACTTCACGGCAATCGCCATCGGATTCCAAACGGAAGTACTCATCGGCTGGTCGATCCTGACACACTTCTTCGACATCAACGCCCTCCAATTTGTCCTGAGCTGATGCTAAAAGATTGAAGAAAGATAGGGAAAATGTAGAAATTGTTGAGTGAAATCAAGAAAGAAAATATTCAGCCTTGCTACCGCTTACACTTTCGCATTCAAAACTTAAATCAAAAAGTATTGGCATAAACTTCTTGAAAAACTTAAGCTTCAATATTTCAAACTAAATTCCTTGACTTGACAGTCGAAATGGATCTGAGTAAAGTTTTTCCCCTTTTACAAGAACAGATCTGTTAGCTGAGTTTTCGTTTTAGAGGCCATTTGATCTACTCAGCTGAGTGATCAGTTAAAAAAGAACCGTTTCTAATTGACCTAACTGCTCAGTTGAGCGTTCATAGGGTTGCCTGTTTGAAGTTTGCTAGCGTTGCCACTTCCTGACTGTTTATACAATCGATATACGTTTGTAATCGATTTTTCAGCTATTGGTTTGTTTTTTTGTTAATGTTTTTTCAGTTTCACAGTTATTTTCTCCTATATATACTTGTCAGGACGGCAACTATCTAATTTTTCTTCTTTAAATGATTATAATGAACCAAGGATTCTATGACTGACTCAACTTAGCTTCTCAGACATGTGTAAATGTTGAATTGAGTTGCTCAGCTGAGCTTTTCAACACTAATCACTAATTCAAGTTCTTATCGCGTAAATAGAGCTGATATACTTTGCCTTAGAGACACCTTAGCTCACATATCAATGCATTAGAAGTCAAATTCACTTTGAAAGGAAAATATAATATTTTCTAAATTTAAATAAGGCTGCCTTCTCAATGTTTAACGCACGCTGTCATGTTTTCAATGTAAATAGCTTATCAATTGACATGTTAACAGCCTGAACTCAAATGACAGCTCCGTCTAGCTTGAGTTTAAGTGTTTTGACTGATTTGAATTATCTATTCGTTTCCACAAACTTGTACAGTTGCACAAAACTATAAGCTGAAGCATGAAATCTGAAATTCTCAAGTCACTGTTCTGCATAAACTTTACTTAAAAGACTATTACTGTGAACTTGGAGTGGATATTGAAGTCTGTTGATAAAATAGCTATATAGAAAAGCTTATTTCTATGAAATGTTAAATCTTTTGAATTTCTGTTGATAATTATTGAATATCTCGATGCCTAATGACATTTAAGGCGTATTCCGAAACGATTTTCGACAGAAAACATCGGCTATCTTTTAAATAACATAAGATTTACAGCAGCTGTTACTAGTATGCGAAATAACAACCTATTCAGCTGCTTATTTTCAAGCCGAGTGAACTAAAGCCTTTATTTTTTAATAACACAGCTTTTTTTTTAGTATATTAAGGTATTAATTGCCTTATAAAAAGTGTGCGATATTTATTCAAACGTTCGACAATCGATTTACTTTGTACTATCGAAATAATTAAGCTTCGATAAACTATCGGTATGCAACGGGTGGCAACGCTGGGACATTGTTAAGCATTTACCGCTACTTAAGTCTAGAAAAACTATTGAAACAGCTTTAAGCTTTCAGTAATTCGATCTGAATTCGATAAATTGAAATTCAAATATAGCGTTGCATAGCCATTTCCAAAAAAAAGACACTGACTCAACTATTTTTTACAGGGTATTTGCTGTTTTTTTACAATATGCACATTTCTATTGAATTTTTAATTACATCATTAGCTCTAAATGGCACGGCCCGATCCATCAGCTTTCAACCGGTTTGTGTCTGTGATACAAAAACAACTTCTAGTAAATCAAAACAACTCTCGTTTTTAATTGATCTCCGCGGCGACCAAATTGAAAACATGAAAACGAAAGGGCAAACGAAAGCTTTGCTCTTAATATAGAGCTGTTGGCTAGGTGCGGAACAAGTCTCTGCACACACATGGACTAAGGTAGTCTCTGGCCGTAAAACGGGTTTATGTATTGGCTAACTGTTGTTGGGGGCCGAAACCAGTTTACAATGAATTTATTGCATAAAACGTAACCAAAAACTGAACAAAACGGAACTGTTTTTTAAGCCGGATTATGGCTATGCAAATTTCCAAGATGATCCGGCATAGTTTTTCGGTTGTACGTTGGCGAAGGCTTTTCAATTGAATTTACCTTGGCCATTGTTTCGTTTTGTTTTTTGATTGAAGTTTTTTCTTTTTTTATTTTTGCAACCTTGCAAAACTGAAGTTTCCACTTGAGTCTACAAAGGTCAACGTGGCAGGCTAAAGACTTTGTTTATTGTACTCACCCGCTAAAGAAACGAGCAGCAATACGCTCCATAGGGTCCACCAATGCGCCATGCTATAAAGTTATGTAAAGAAATTAAACAGTTTGTTAATGATTAACTTTTGAAGTCGCACAACACACTCGTTTGGTTTATTAACAAAAACTTTACTTTGCGCTTTGGCTTTTCTCTTTTTTTTGTCGTTAGGTAGAGCGGAAGAAACGCCTGTGGTGGTGCCTTGGGTTTGAGTGATGCCACTCTTCCTATACACAGCCACGCTTACACTAGGTGTTGGCCACTGGCAACGAGTTCTATTTATTAAGCCAAGTGGTGAGTTTTGGAGCGCGTAACTCAACACGATGCAGACCTGAAGCCGGCCTCGCAGCTTTTTTGTTAGCTGGTCGGTCGGCGGGGGGAAAGCTCATGTTGTGGAACGTATTCGAAAAAGGCCAGAAGGCGTTGTGCGACGCGACGACGCTTTGTCAAAGAAAGGTTAATTAGCATCTACATATGCAGGCAGGTTGGCTCGGCTCGCGGCTGCTGCACCTTTTTCATAGATTTGTCTCTCTAGGGGTTAGTCATAAATCTTCCGTCCATCAATCTTCTACCACACACTGACCCTGAATTTCCAAAGACTTTTGTCTGCAGCAATCAGCTTTATCTCTCTCTCGATTTCGTAACTGTTGTTTTTTCCCTGTGTTTTCTTCTGTCGGTTTTTTTTATTGTCTAGTTACTTTTTATTTTCACCCACACCTGCCCAGAATTCCCAATTAGGCGGCTACACTTGATGCATATCAAGAAATGCTTCAAACTGTTTAAAATTCCCCTCAGCGAATCCCATTCTTGTTAACGTGGCTAAAACCTTTATCAAAAGGTTATTAAACCTCCCACCGAGGACTGAGGAGCGTCTCTCTCTCCTCGTCTGAGTCATTGTCTTAAATATAACTTTACGAATTTCTTTAATTAATGGGTAATTGATGATGTCGTTGTTGGTTTTATGTTTTTCTGTATTTTTTTTTGGCACTCCACAACACTCCTTCTTCTTCTGCTACTTCGTCATACTGTTATGTAAAGCTGCCGCTGCTGCTGCAGAGCGAAAAAAGGGCTACCTACCTGGGCCAAGCCTGCCCTGGCCTGTTATTCAATCAGCAAGTTAAGAGTGTTGTGTACACATCTGAGGCAAAAAAAAAAGAAGAAAAAAACAAATTAAAACGGAGCATGTTTGCGGATATAAAACTGAAGGCAAAGTTACTGCAATGCTGGGCATGCTTAAATTAACCTGACTTTGGTCAATATTTGTGCCAAAGAATATGCAGGATCAACAAAGAGTTGAGGGACCTTTCCGTAAACGGTAAACAAATGCTTGAGAGAAGAAGATTGAAGATTCGTAAGAAGCTAAATGGGACAACACAGTGTCGAATGAAGTGGTTGTTGAACTTTGACAGAAGTAGTGAGATGCCAGGTTCAATAGTTAGGGTGCATGCCTTAGTTATGTGGAATGTTTTGTTGTGATACCCTTTATTCTTCTTTTTTGATCCAAAAAGAATCCATTTGGACTGGTTGTGTCTTAAATATCCTTTCCATCATCCAACGCAGCTGAAAATCATCCAAATTATGATTATTTTTCATACCCTCTGGATGATTTTGCGCTTTGATGGATGATTAATAGGATATGTAAGACATATCCAGTCCAAATCGATATGGTAAATCATCTAATGCATATTTTTTATTATCTCTTTTGTTTCACTCTTTTCACCCCACTACTCGCCTCTGTCTTGTGCGAGCTGGCACCAGTTGGTCACATCAATATCTTTCAGCTCCTAGTCTTTCCATACCAGTGCAGTGGCCTCTTCAGTTTTTTCGCCCCAGCGCTTCGCTCCTTAGCTAGGCAACAGTTTCCCTCCTATTGAATACATTGTTAGAGGCCAATGGCATCCATATCTCCGTAGGCTGCTGGACAGCTACCCTGTCTAGCTAGTTTACTGCTGCTCAGAACCAGTAAACTTCTTCAGGCACCCAGACATAATGGATTCGAAGATGCCGAGCGATTTCATTAACAAATTCTTCGGTGTATTTCTAGAGCGTCTTGGCGTAAGAATTAAGTGTATTTGTTTCCTTCTACGAGCCTTCATTCTGCTTAAAATAAGATTTCCAGACTTAGTTCTGAAAAAAATACTCTTCCTCCTACTTTGTCAACGAGCTTAGATTGTACAACTTGATGTCATCAACTCTACCAGGTAGCGTCTCATGTTCCTGGTTGTAGCTGGACCTAATGTCGAGCGGGTGCTTCTGCCCTTCAGCAAGCCATGCTGATGGTCTTTGAGTGGAAGGCTCTCTCGAAGCTTAAATAAGATCACAGCCTCAGAGAATTAAACTCTTGGAGCTACTAGAGAATAGAGCTTTGGGCCAGATGTTTTGCCAGGCTTAAGCACAGAGATTATTTGGTCTTTTTTCCAAATGTGTGGAATAAAAAGTTATGGAGAGGCAGTTTAAGAGGGTTTTTAGGTAGCTCGATCAAGTTTACCCTTTTACCCTTAGTGTGGCAATGACATCCGGTCCCAATTCTTTGGCCTTGATGATGACCTTACCTTCTCAAGTCATAGTCGCCGAAGCACACATCTGTGGCAAACTGTGTGTTGAAATACTTGCAGGTAATTTAGTCTGAAGTTTAATTATGGTTAAGTGTCCCGAGTTGTCCTCAGATTCGCGTAATATTATCTGTCTATAAAGGTTGCCAACACTGTTTATGGCAGCTCAGCTGTTTTTGCGTCACGTGCTACTGTCAAACATGTTCAGTTTGGTCGACTTACAAACGAACACCACTTGTAGTTTTGTGAATTGTATTATCCAAATCCACTTTTTATCCATTTTCCAAAATTGGATTCAGCGTATTTACATGAAATTATGTATATCTTTTTTGAATCAAAAATCCGAAAGCTGCTAAAGAATCACCATTTATTTTGTTGAATGTGGTTCTAGGTGGCTTTTGTTCATTACCATGGAATCGACGTTCCAAAAACGAAAGTTCCTACTCTACCTTTTGCTTTCCTGTGCGGAATTTACTCATATTTATTAGTTTTTCGACTTATAGCTGTACTGCGCGACGCTTCTTTTAGCTTTCTTAAGCCTTTGTCAATTGAAATGCTTGGAATTTCTAACATTTCCCATACTTTCAATTAAATTCCATTGGTTTTGGGTTAATGGAAGCTGATTATATACGTTAGTGTATCAAATTGAATCACCTCACTGCCATTCAAGTACATTCGAGTATTTCCTGCTACAGTTTTATACTTTTGTTTTTTTTATATTTCTCAACCGGCTTGGCTGAACAACAATCGACTTTACATTTCTTGACCACTTCTGACATAGCCAAGTCAATTAAATTGATTCGTGTCCGATCTAGAAGGAATGAGTGTGTGTTAATGCAATTTAGTCGAGTATTTCGAGTATATGCCTGCCATTGCATAGTTATTTCCTGAACTTGAAAACTAGTTTTGTGCCGCAGAACATGCAAAAGTGAAGAAAAAAATGCAAGAAAAGTATACCAGAAAGCCAACATGGCGTATGCGTGATTTATTTTCAATTAAATTCTTGGAATTGCAACAGATTAATTGCTGGCCGGCCTGCAATTAAAGAGAGTCGAGTGCTGCCACCTGAAGGTCTTGTATCGGGGAAGATGGTGCAAAAAAAAGTGGTTTACCTTCTTTTGTGGATAGTTACAATTAATTTTGTATGCAGTGATATAATCCCCCTCCAATAAAAAATCGAAAAAAAAACAGATTATTACTGTTAAACTGGTTTTTCAATTAGAGTGAAAATGTTGGTGATGATGCTGTCGCTGCTGCCGATGCTGCTGCGGCTGCTGATGATGATAATGATGATTGGGGCGCCCGAAAGAGTGAAAACCTTTTTTTAATTTTTATTTTAACGGATTTACATAATTTTTTGAGTTGCCCTCGTTCGATTTGATTTGAATTTGTAAGCGCTTTAACCTTTTTTCGGCCCTCACAAAAGGTCGCCAAAACAAGTTGGAGTGACACACTTTCAGCTAGGCACACCCCGACGTCGGGCTTTTCCCCAAATCCTTCGTTCAATTAACGCGAATTATCTTTAGTTGTTTCTCGATTTGGTTGTATATTTTTTTGCAAAAGAGAAAACTGGGCACAAAAGCGAAACGGTTAATGAAGGAAATGTGGGGCCCCGGTTGCAGATGAGCCTTGCCCGTAAACTCTGTAAAACTGTAAAAGAAATGCATAACCAAAAACCAAAACCAAAAAAAAAGCACACACACAGCTCCAGTTGCATAAGTCAACGCTGCTGCGGATTCGATCTGCTTAATTTATGGCATCGAGCGCCTGCAGACGCATAACGGTGGACTTTCTTTTTAGTTTAGCTTAACCAATATTTAACTTTGACTTTCAATTTTTCATTTCCATTTGAAAAACTCATCTTTTGGACCCATCAACATTAACCCGAACTTCATTTATTATTCAATTTGAATGTGCTTAACATTTGCTGCTCATCTTTAGACACCTGGCGGCAGCTGTGGCTGTTGCGGCTGGTTTGCGCTTTAGTGGTCCACCACATTGACTGACGTCAATTTGAGCAGCATTCTTTATGGCCTGTCACAGAACAAGGAAGCATGTTCGAGAACATTGTCGCTAAGACCAGTGCCTGTCTAGTTGATCAAGTCACTGTGGGTCGAGGTGCTCTAAAATGAAGGTGTAAAGTAAAGGTTCGATGATTTTCAGCACCGTTGGTTGATTAAAGGGAAATTAAAGTCATATCTAGTCCAAAAGCACCCCTTTTTCTTCCTGTGTACTTACTTCGATACTTAAATAATCCATTTCTTTGCCGTGCTTTGCCAAATTTCCCCTTCATACATTTCCAGACAAGCTCTCTTAGTTGATTTGTCGGTAATTCCATAAGAAATGAGTCCTGAATAAAGTAAAAAGAATGAATATACGAATTTGAATCAAAGTTCTTAGATATCCATCAACAAAAAATTTTCGCTCAGCTCAGCACACATAAAAGACAAGAACAAAAACGGGAGCGTAAATTAAAGTCGGCCCTGCCCGACTTCGAATTTCCCGTTACTCAGTTCAATTAGTGTTTAATAACTTCATGCGGCTCGGATAAGTATGCAACATTTTTTTAGCTCGGCCATTTATTATCCGATCCTTTTGAAAATTTGTAGATATTGGCCACACTGCAAAATCTGAGCTCGATCTCTTAAAAATTGTGGGAGTTATTCAACATTTTTTATTGCGGGGGCGAGTGGGGGCGTTGCCAAAATTTGAAACAAACTTGATCTGCTTGCAGACAATACTAGCTTACATCTAAAATTTGGTTTGGCTAGTCTTTGCTCTTCTAGTCTCTGAGATCTAGGTGTTCATACAGACGGACGGACAGACGGACATGCCTATATCGACTCGGCTGTTGATGCTGATGAAGAATATATATACTTTATGAAATCGAAGATTCTTCCTTCTGCGGGTTACATACATTTGCACGACTTTAGTATACCCTTTTTACTCTACGAGTAACGGGTATAAATGAACCACTTACGGTTTTGATCTTCGCAAAAGTTATTGCTACCATCGAGCTCTCTGGCTACACTCTTGAAGTCACGATTGTTTTCTATTTATTGCTGTGGTGAAGCGTGAGCGGTTTAAGGAGATTTTAAAGTGATTATATACCACAACGGCAAAGGATTGAGCAATTGTTAAGACCTCTTACTCTTTCATATAAAAATGTAGTGGAATGTAGGGATTTTATTAAGAAGAGCCAGGGCAATAAGTGAGAGTGTGTTGGTAAAGCGTCGCAAATTAGCTCTGACCTGCCCTCACCGACAGCTCATCTCGTCTCGGGTACGATATGAATAGCGAAATGCTATCAATCCCTGCGGGCCAAGCGTGATCATCGGCTTAGATATCCTTTGCAAGTGTAAACAATTTAATTAGTTCCGTTTTCTCATGTTTCGTCAAATATAGGTGGATTTGGTCAACTTGCACTGCTCACTTTAAGCATCAGCTATGCAAATGCTTAAAATTCACCTGGAATTGCAATAACAGCAACATGAGAAAATGGCCCCTAGTCTTTTGTACTTTATTATGAGTTGACATTTGAAGTAGAAACACTTAGGGTACTCACAACCTGCAATTGAGCTGTAGAGTTCTTGAGTTGAGGATATTTTGAATTCGTTTCAAGTATATCTTAGCATAAAGCTCCCTAAATTTTGCTCTTATGCCAAAGCTTCTCATTTTGTTCATGTTAGTTATTAATCTAACTTTGAAGTTCAAAAAGAAGTGTGTACAAAAAGTGCATCAAGCTTCAAAAACATCCGATTAAATGGAAGTCCAGACAAGATATGCTCTCTTATCTAATTTGTATACTACTTATATAAAGATTGGTTATGTCTGACTTTAACTTGTTACTTTTCTGGGCACACAGTGACCCTTTGTGCCTTAGCAACCCAACCCTTTATGCCACTAGTAACAAAATAATATGCATTTTGTGGTTACTGCTGCCCATTGAGCATTGATGTCTCCTATGGATACTCTTGCACCACTGTGCCCGCCAGCTGCTACTGCTGCCGCTGCTGCTGTTGTTGTGGTGTATGCAATTTTATGCAAATCGCCCACTTTGCAACTAGTTCACTTACCTCAGCTGAGCTTAGCTCTGTTCAGAGATCTGGGCAAAAGTAAAAGTTGGCTCAAGTTGCGGCGGGCCTAGCAGCGGCGAACTTGTTTTTTGGGCCACTTTTGGAGCCGCGCTTTGGAGCCCGCTTACCTTGATGGGTGATAAAACTTATTTATGCGTCGAACTCGTAAGGCAACAAAACGGCAAAGAAAAAAATAAAATTATAAAATATCACTCACACACTCGCACAAATCCGTATTTATTCATTTGTTGTGCAGGCAAATTTGTAAGCCACATAAACATCAGGTGTGATAGATATTATTTTTTGGTATTTCCATCACAGATTTGCAAGGCTTGGAAATTAATTAGCAACTTGTGCCATTTGCTGTGATTTCGAAAGAGCAGCGCTCGCTCGAACCTGTTTGCCTGGTCGCGTCTCATTTTCGGCTGCCCATCCTCCGGCGCTGGCTGGGAATTTGATTCGACGATGTCTAATTCTAGACCTCAGCAACGAACGACTTTGGTGGCGATCGGTGCTAGACCCAGAAACCTGTCTCCCTTCCGAATTTGCATACGAAATGCTGAAATGCACATGGCTGAAACCGAAAACGCGTTTTGGGTGTTCAATGGGAAACTGGTTAGTAAGTCAGTGGGTAGACCAGCTAAATTATGCCACATTTGTTTCTTTTTTCATTTTTATTTTCTTTTTCTTTTTTAATTTTATTTAAATATACACATACAAATTAACGTACAACTACAAAAATCGGAGAAGAAACACACACACACAGATGTGTCTGCAGTTTTCTTGCTGAAAATAGTTTTTGTTTGTGTGAGGGGGGAGGGAGGATAACACAGCAAAGAGACTTGCCAGGAGGGGGAAAGGGCGGCTTGAAACGCCCTAGCGTTTATTTTTGAAGCGTTTTTAAACGCGCCTAACAGAGTCAGTCAAAAAATTGTAAGAAAAATTGTGTGTAAAACGTTTACTGCTGCTGCCGCCGCCGCGTCTGACTTAGAAGAAACCATCGCCGGTGGGATCGTTGAGCCAAGGATAATTGTTCGGGCACCTCACGCAGGTCTGCAGATTGATGGTCTCGCCGGGCACCTCCTTGGAGGTCAGCTTGCAGGTGTTGGGCACCCAACAGACGGGCCTGCCCTCCACCGTGCACTTCTCCTTCCAGGGCTCGAAGTTCTTGGCCTCGCTAATTGTGCGTGGATTCTGCATCCATTGTATCACCTGGGTCATGGTCACAAAGTAGACATCATTATGATTGGCCAGAATCTCATCGATCCAGTAGAGGAAGGCGTCCAAGAACTCGGGATTGTTCTTCAACCAGGCCGCATGGAAATACAGACCCAGGGGAGCGCGATTCTGGTCATAATGGCGATCAAAGTTGTGGTTCAGGAAGTTATAGAACTGATCGCCCGTCAGGATGTTCGAGCAGGAGTCCACCATGGCACAGCCGGGCAAGTACTCATCATTTGCCGGATCCTCACGACGATCCAACTCATTCATCACCATCTCCCAGACGGCGTGGGAACGGGTGGGACAACTCTGCAGATTGCCGTGACAACGGTGAGGCATACGGAAATACATGGTGTATGGCCACAATGGGGGATTCGAGAGCGGAGCCGTTATGGTGGAGTCATACAGGAAAGCCTGCTCTTCCATCATGGTAAACTGATTGTTGCCACCCACTCGCAGATAAGGAGCACGCACACCCACCACCGAATTGTCGGTGATGTTCGCATACTTCTCAACAATAATCCTCATGCCGGCCATTTCCTTTGCCCAATCATCGACAGTGGCGTTCGACCAGAAACGTTCCTCATCATTGTGCGTGATCGAGTGCACAGCTATCTCATGACCCTTGCGGGATGTCTCCTGCACAGCCGAATAGTTGGTATACTTGTGGGAAACGAAATATGTGGCCTTAATATCACAGCCATTGGGATTTTTGCGTCCCTTGAACATCTCCTTGTACAGTTCAATGTTATTATTGTTGATGGCATCATCAAAAGTGATGGTAATCATCATGGGCACATCCTTGGCGGGCAGATCTCCGGGTATGGAGGTGCCATCCTCAGAGCAGAAACAATCGGGCAACACACAGACGGCCGGATCACAGGGTGGGGCACGATTGGGATCGTTGTCGATGTCTGAAATTAGTGAGAAGATACAAAAACAGGGTTTAGGCAGGAAGAAGGATAAGGTTTTTGATCCAATTATGAAGAAAATTGTATTAAACATAAGCAGAGAATGTTATGCTTGGGAGAAAACCCTTCATATATGGAGAAATTATCCATATTTTACATATAGCGAGAGTAAGTTTCTATTAATCCCGGATTTTTAGACCAGTACCGAACTTTACTAGATGAACTTATACTTCTGCGATACTTTCTAAGCGATAACAAACATTAGGGACCATTTTCTCCTAGATTTGCAAAAACAGTAACATGAGAAAACGGCCCTTAAAGTAAGAATAGCGCTGCTGCATCGAACATTCTTTTGCTCATAACTCGACTATCGATCATTCCATCAAATGTCCCTTATATGTGAAACCTCTATCTCTTATCAACTCTGAAATCTGTTTGTTCATACGGATGGACAAACTATATATTGACTTAGCTGTTTATATGGTTCAAGAATATATATGCCTTATAGAGTCGTAGATACTTCCTCCTGCCGTTTACATACTTTAGCACAAACTTTATAGACTTTGTATGCCTTGTACCTTTACCATACTGATGGACAAACTATATAACGACTCTGCTGGTGATGCTGATTAAGAATATATATGCCTTATAGGATGGGAGATGCTTTCTTCTGGCTGTCACATACTTTTGCACCAACTTTATGTACTTTGTGTACTTTTGAAACAGACTAAAGACCCGATTTTATAAGTTTTCGTCTTACAATTTCCAAGCTGTTTTGGCTGAACCGACGGTTCTATGCTTCGCTTGAGCCAATGGGCCCAGCTTGGTAATATCATGCAATCAATTATCTAAAATTTTAAATAGGCCACTCGCTATTTTGCATTGGTTACGCCTTTTTCGTCTCTTCAACAACTTCGACCCATCATTTCACCAACCACTTGAGACTAACTGAGTTTTCACCCAACAGTTCACTAAACTTGTCGCCACATAAACAAAAATTATGAAAACAATTAGTCAACTGCACCACAGTACATCACTTGGACGAGTTCACTGAACCCACTCGGTGGTCTCTGGAAAAGCAATCAAGTGTTGAGGTGGGAAAACCGAAAAACTTAAAGTGAATGGGAAAATGTGTCTACACAATTATTATTATCATTATTTTCGATGTTTTTTTTTGTAAGCAATTTACAAATGTTGTTAATCAAGCGAAGACGATTGATGTGTTTAAAATGCAGCAAACGTTATGAGGTTGTACCTCCGCCTCCGCCTCGTGGTGTCCACTCCCAACCACGTGTTGGCCATCCATATGCAAATTGGTTTATGATTTGTAAGCCTTGCACTTGCCTGCCTGCCTGCTGGCTACTTGTCAATCAATTGCGAAAGTTTTGCAAACGTTTTTTTTCTCTCTCTCTCCCAATTTTGCAGTAATTATTCAGCTAAGTGGCGGCGGTGAAGTGAAATGCCAATGTTTTTGAGACATGCAAAGGCCAAAAAAAAAGCTATTGTCTCTTTGTTGACCTTTTTGTATGTCCGCTTGTCGTGATCGTTTCCTTTCCCTCTTCTTGTTGTGGCTGTTGCTTGTTTTTATGCCACATTTGCCAATAATCTGACGGTGAAGCCAGGTGTTATGTCATCCTGAACCGGTTTCGAGATGTGGGAAGAAGTGCCCTCCTGACTTGCTAAAGACCTTTTTGTTTTTTTTGCTTGTATGGAAATTACTTTTGAAGAGGATGAAGCAGGGAAATTAAATTATATGTGATTTTGAGATTGGTGTGGGGGGGGGATTAGTTTAATGGCTTTGAATAAGTTGTAAGAGGTAACAACTTAAGCTTAAGGAAGAAAGCCATTGATTGTAAAAACTTTGACATAACTCAAGCTATGCTGTTGTACCTCATTTTATAAGATATGTTATTTTATTTGCTTTATTCTCCACTATGATTGTACTTTCACTCGGATTGTCAGACCAGTTAAATGTATGCTACATAAATCAATAGTAAGCCAATTACAAAATTGATACTAAATCATTAAGATTCCTAAGCATAGCATAAGCAGCATAGCATACTTTCCAGGGCATTTATCATGCTTGTAGGTTTCTGTATAAACAGGGTATGTATCCTATGTTACCTAATTTGTTATAGTGGTTCGTAGTAGTTGAAATGAGCACAAATTGACTCAAGCCAGGGCAGTCTTTGCTAAGCAGGACATCTTCAGTGCTTGTAAATAATATTAATAACCGATCCGATCAAATGAGATATCCCAATCACCAATCTCTATCAAATTTTTGACCAAGTTGAGTTTAAAATGTTCTCTAAAACGAAACATTTCAACTTAAATCAAGTTTTAACGTTCTCAAAAAATGTTCTTGAGAAGTAAGAAATCCATTTGGTAACAATTGTGCTCATTTTAAATCCAAAATACAGTTGAATCGGGGGTGACACAGTAACTTCTATAGCAACAGTGCACAATAGTACCTAATGCTCGATTAGTCACAATTAAAGCAGAACATAAAGTAGCTCTGAAGCAACAAAAACCACAAGTACACGAAAATGAAACCCGGTTATTGTCTATGGCTATGAGTATGTGCTTGTGGCGGTCCAAAGCAAACTCAATCATTCGATGCACAACAACAAATGTTGCATATACAAACGCATGAGCATTTCATTACTGCAAGAGGCATTGGAGAGAAAGAGTAGAGAGAAAAGATAAAAGAAGTTGTTGATAGAATTTCCTTAAGAGCAAGCCGCTTTGCGCATTGAAATGACTATGTAAAAAGCAACAACAAATGCGTCCGATGCGCATAGCTTGCGGGCAAACCTGCTCTACAGAACTGTACATCTTTGGTAAACTCAGAGGGCGACACTGAACTTTAAGGTACTTAACTTTCTTGTTTGAAAGCCCAGTTAAAGGAGATTGTTAAGAATTCTGTGTGTATGAAATTTCAGTAAAAAGAGTTGTAAGCCTTATAGAAGTATTCAAAGAAGCCTAGATATATATCTTATTTGAAAAGATGCAATCATTCCCCAGGAAATTTAGTGCCCTACTCTTGAGAAGTTATAAAACTAGCTTAAAGTTCAGTAAACCATGTCTGAGTCGGCTATTTTGAAATAATTACCGCTCCTAGTTATAGTTTAACCGGTTGAGCTAACAACTTGGCTCTTAAAGTATAACTGCTATGCATAAGTACCAAAATTTAAAACGGAATTAAATGAATTGACTAAGCTAGCTACCTGCAACACCCAACGATGCACTTTAGAGGGGAATATCGAGGCCGACTTCAAACATACATTTGGTGTACCCTTCGCTGGATGACTTGTACAAGTCTTTTACTTCAAAACAATGGAGTGATGAATGCATTTTTAATTGCTCCTGTTAACTTGTTTGCCATTTATTGTGGTTGTTCGCCTTCCTTATTACCCGCTCTAGGGTAAAATTGCTTAAGTTTTGGTATTTTATTATTCAATTGTTTATAATGTTAATGCTTCGTTGAGCATTTCAAAAGTGTGAATTTAGCGCAAACACGAAAGGCCTGAGAATGGGTGAAGAGGGCTGTGGCCGGGACTCGAGCGTCTCTTGAGAAATGTTCGAGTCATCAAATCACAAAGTGTTATTTATTATTATTGTTATTATAAATTAGCTGTGGTTTTTACGCGCGGGCTGCTGCTGGTGCGATCTTTTGTTTGGTTTTCATTTTTTTGCGGTGTTTTTATTATTTTTCCTTTTTGCAATTGCTAAAAATACCAACAACAGCAGCAACAACACATGGTAAGCGGCTTATGTAAGGCTAATTTACACATGAATCGAGCCAGCAGCCACCTATGGAGAGGCTTTTAGTGTTTTTGCTTTGCTTTGATTTGATTTCCATTAAGTCCAAGGTTAAAGCTGTTGCGATAAATGTTAATTAACGACTTATTTTTTAATATATAGATATCAATGTTGTTATTATTGCTGTTTGTATTTTGGCTTGAGCTGTGATGATGAAAACGGTCGGTCGTGCCATTGTATCTGGATTTGACATTTTGTCTTGCATTTCACACTTGACATTTCCAGACAGCAGAAGAAATAGAGACAAGTCGATTTCTATAACTCTTTAAGGGCTCTTTTCGAAACCGGTCGACCCAAAAGTAGCCTAAGAGACAATGCACAAATACTCTTTCTTGGCATGTGGGCGTCCCACCGCCTCCCAGCCGAGACAGACACTTGTATGCTGAAATAATAATATGTTTAAATGCCGCCATCGACCGGTTTTAAGGTGCGACTGACTGACTCTTTGACTGGAATTTGGAATAACTGAAAGAAATTGTCCACGAGTCACCGAATGGCTTAAGCCACTTGAAGAATTACTTTGTTGGAAGTTGAGTGTGGTGTAATGTCAGCTTTTTGTACAGACAATCCCCAAATACCCAGTACCCTCCCTCTACTGGGTTGGTTGGCGGCTTACTTCTATAAGTCTGCTGAATCATTGTAAATCATTGTTGTTAAATGTTGAACAACATTTTTGTTATGATTATCTAAAGTGGGGACCAGGTGTTTTTGGAAAAGCATGTACTAATGGGTACCACAAAAAAGGTATATGAAATTCTATTCTGATAGGACTTAATGAGACTAAACTGTTGAAAAACACTAAAAATACCCCTTTAATTTCAGATAATCCAGTTACTCTGTACCTTTTAGCTAATGTTAGGGGGCACATGATAGATATTTCCACTAGAAAGACATATATTATCATTTTTTCGAATGGGTATTGCATATTCTTAGTACAGAGAGTCAGTGACGTACGCAGGAGGGGGTTCTGGGGGTTAAACCCTAGTACCCCCAGTACTTAGACTAAGGAAGAACGACTAAAGAAAGTTTTTCTAAGATCCCCCTTTGGAAAAATCCTGCTTACGCCACTGCAGAGTGTGTAAAAGCCTGCTTGGGATGTGGTTTCAATGAGAATGTACTTTAAATACATGATTAATGGTGAGATTGCTAAACACAAATATATACACTATATGAAGAGAGTATTAAAGTAAAATTTATAAAGCAAATATCCCTTGGATATAGACATTAAATCACCTATAGCCTTAGAAACCTATTGAATTGAGTGAACGTAAGACAATATTGTGTCATCGTCAGATGAATCTATGGAGAAACCATTTTATCAGACGTAGATATCTACCATCAGCATATTAGGTAGAGCAAACTGAGTTCGTTTCTTAAAGAAAATTAATTAACCTACTCAAAACCTTAATCAAAAAGATCCAGAAAATTCTTAAAATAAAGTGTGACCATAATAATATTGCAAACAATAAAAAAAAAATTCAAAAAAATTGCCATTAGAACTGTGGCATTCACTTAAAATGATCAACAACTTAAGCAGGAGAATCTTAAAGGTGGAATATGTAAAGGTTAAAAGGTGGAATATGTAAGAGAGATCCGGTACGAAGTCGGTCAACGAAAGTGTATGCTCTTTATGTATTTAGATGCTATAGTTGCAGCTGAAAGCAGTGCTGCAGTGAACATTTTTTTGCTCATAACATAGCTTAGAGATCCAAAGTTTCATGTACTTCTGTATTCCTAATCTTTTCAAACATACTAGAGGATCTTTAGAATTCCTCCACTTTTTAATAAACCCTTGCAATGGGTATTATGTATCGGCTATTTAGATAAAGTTTCCATAGCTTTGTAAATGATTTTCATATAATAAATTTACTCACCGCAAGTGTTCTCATCGGAACCATCCGAGCAATCTTTTTCGCCATTGCAGAAGAGGCCACGCTCAATGCAATTGCCATCGCCGCAGGCCAAGAAACCATCTTGACACAGTGGCTCGTCGGTGTGCAGCAAAGGCTTCACACGACGCTCTTTGTTTTTGGATTTGCAATTCTTCACCGACTCTTTCCAGTCGCAGGTTTGCTTCTCAATATCGAAATACAAACCGGCGGGGCAGCGAATCGCTTGCAGACCCTTTAATAGAAAAGCAGAGAAAAACAAACCCAAATTGTTGATCAATTTGCAAAATAAGAAAACTCCCTAAAGCTTTCGACATTCAAAGTGAAAATAAATCGTAAAAAACCCACCGATGAGGTACACTGTATGACATCACGGCAATTATCTCCCTCGCCGGCCACCAAACGGAACCATTCGCCGGCATCTTTGTCCTTGCACAGTTCCTTCTCGAACGACTCCTCCTTTTTGGCTTCCTCGGTGGTGGCTTGACGCTTGAAACGTAGCAAATCTTCGGCTTGGACTAAAAACAAAAAAAAAGGAAACGAAATTTGTGGTTGAGAAAACCGGAAGAATTTCTTTTTGGACAAATGTGGGTTGACTCGGCCACTTCCTGTTACAAAGACTTAGATATAAAGGCATGTGGTTTCCAACTGGTTGGTTGGTTAAAAAACAAAACAAGTTTCCATATTATGAAATATATACGATGTCAGACCACCCTCCGCCCGCCCCAAAATTAAGTGGGGAAAGAGCGAGCGAGAGAACTGCAAAAACTTGTTATAACTTTGACATTTTGCTCAACTTTATTTTTGCAGTTGGCAACAGCGGAAAACGTACCAATTTGTGCAATGGTTCAAAAAAATCGCAGTTTTCGAAAAATAAATTGAAAGTAGCTTGAAACTTGTTTCTTGTCCTTTTCTCAAGGTTTTGCGCTGAAGGCCACTTTGTAAATCTTCGTGGGTCTTACCTCCATTTAAGGCCGCCAAAGCCACTACGGCAAAAACTATAAAAAGTTTTGCCATTTTCTCTTAAAAACACTTCAGTCTTGTATGTTTTTTCTTTCTACCACTTGGTTTCACTTTAGAGTTTGTCCTTCCGATCGCTATCAAAGCTCCATTTACACTGACGCGCACAATTTCTCGAACCCCTCTCCAAGACACCAAAGCCCCAGACGAAGACAAATTTGCTTCTTTTATTACACGGCCGCAACGCAATGCCGTGTGGTGAGTTTGGCCTGAAGCTTTTTTACAGTTAAACCACCGAAACGCGTTCCACAAAAACGGAAAGCTCTGCCGCTACGACGCTACTTCGTTTTATAATTCGTTTGAAGCGCGACTTTCGATCCGATCGTGACTTGATCTGATCGTTGCCCCAAAAGAAGAGAGAAGTGCGGCACGTATGCGAGACTCTTTTATATGCAAAATGTTTGGAAAGAGGGGAACAGCTTCGCGGGTGTGTGTGTGTGCGTGTCCGTGCATGTGTGTGGTGGGTTGGAGCCAAAGCTGCTGTTGTGGATTGCAAGTGCATTATGCTAATGCTATTCTGAGTTAAGCAGACGCATTTGGTAGTGCTGGCAAATTCCAGAAGGTCTCTCGTAGTGCCTAGCCTCTGGGGCCAGGCCCGAGGCGGCGTGCCCACGCTTCACACATAATCAAAACTGCATATTTAATTCCTACATGTCGGTTCATTTTATATGGGTTTACCCTACCCAAGTCAAGGGGATACTTGGGTTCCTTTGTTCCGGTTGTTAAAGTCAACCAATTATTCGGCAATTGAAAAGGCACAACTGTTCAATCAGACCGCTTAAGCTTGCTGTCAGTTTTCTGGTCCTTACCTTGAACATATAACCTACCAGGCCTGACCTCAACAAGCTGTCAACTATGCCAACGCTGACAAGTGGGACTGGCTCCTGAGAATGAAACCCGACTGAGTTGTGGGACTGCCACAACTGCTGCTCCGGCACTTCCGGTTACACTTTCGGAAACTTTCGACATGATGCAAAGCCAAAGAGTCGATGCAAATGTTAAGGCCCATTTCCATTTGCTACATTTTGAGCATTTTCGTCTTAAAACATAATGATTTTGCAGTTTCCATTAACCAACGGTTGGTAATCTGTAATTCCTCGCAAGATAAAAAAGAATTTTATAAACAGAAAGAATTGTTGAATATCTCCTTTGAATTTTAATATATCTTATTTTGCATTCGAGCATATGTGCGCCATAGCTATATCTCTGAAATTTTCATAAAAACCTGATAATAATTAGCAGAGTCGTTAAGGCTATAAAAAGTGTTGCATACTTTTCTGCTAACGCAATGCTAATATATTTACTTTAATGTTAATGCTCTGTTAATTAACATAAGGAAAGGCTATTCAGCTTTAAATTAACTGAGTAAGGGGTATATCGAAATCGGACAGATGATCTCTAAAACTTGCCTTATAAATAAATAATTGACTTCTTAAGGGATTAATATTAACAAATATTTAAAATATTCTTAAAAAACCTTAATATGTATTATTTGAAGTCATAAGATCGATATTATCAATCGTCGATTGGTCCAAAAAATTGTTAAAAATTAAAACTTAGTACCATTGCCATTGCCCCGAAAGTTATTTTACGGAAATTGGTGCCACGCAGACGCATTTTAGATTGCCTTTTAGCGACAGAAGTTCTGTGGTTGTTGTTAGCTTTCCATTCTCGAATTTGCTGCCCACCACAGATTTAGACTAGGTTTATCTCTCCTAAATTTAACTCCGATACCTCAGTATTTGGACATTACACGTTCTTTTCGGACATTCTGACCAATGTGCAAGGTGTTTTTAATAATAACATAACCCTTTTAACACATTCCACCATTATTATTCACTTATCTAAAATGAAAGTAGAAGGAGGACTTTCAAAATGTAACATCGTTACTTCAAAGTAAAAACAATACATTTGTTTTTCATTCATTTCAGCTGCAGCACCTTCTGAAGCTTTTACACATTTTTGCGGAATTTAATGGGAGAATACACCTTTGTTAAGGATTTCGTCTACCAATGAACAACGAAATCCATCCAGCGGCAGACTCAAAATCCGAATTAGAACTGCAATTATGGAACAAGTATTAATTTCAAGACCTGGGCCCTTTCTAAAAACGAGCTTAGCGCTACAAGCGTCGTCTAGTCCTGCTGTAAGGTAAGTGATGCACATTTCCTAAATTTCAAGACCTTGCTGAAGAGATTCAATATCTGTTGGCAATAGTGGAATACTGCAAGGGGACTATTTGGCAAAATTACTGTAAACCAAGATTTTGTAGACTAAGGATCCAAACGAGAGCTTAAGTGAACGACTTTGTTATACCCTTTACTCATGGGAAATTATTAATGAATAGCTTTCCCTATGTCAATGAAGAGAGCATTAACATTAATGTTAAAGGTATTAACACTATGTAAGCAATCACGCGCTTTTAGTTCAATAGCTTCAAAAGCTCAATCCACTCAGCTCCACATGATGATCAAGAATGCATATGTATATGGTCAGGGATAATACCTTCTAGGTGTGGCAAGCTTCTGGGGTAAAATTATACAACGCTTTTCAATTGTATTATTATGTATTTCTTAGTTCTCCACTTGGAAAAGTGAATGTAGACTGATCTGCTTATGCAACTACCATTTCCTCACCTTGTAATGCCTGCCGTATCGTTGCAGCTCCCTCGCCGTAGAACCTGGATTAATGAAAACTAGCTTCACTTCTCCACAAAACGAACCTTTCTTTTCATGATATTTAAGTAGCGTTTCTCTGTCTTTTTCGTTCCAATTAAAAAAGCTGCATTATTTTTCTTACTTGGCTCGCAACGACCTTGATCAGCTTTTTGTTTTTTGGTGTTTTTTTTTTGTGGATCCAAATTTAAAAACATTTATGGCCCCTGGAGTGAGACGAGTATGTCGTGTGGTTATTCCGCTCTGCGGCTGATGAGAGGCGTCTTAAAGGCGTGACGAACTGCTGCCAACTCGTTGTCGTTGTCGTCGCCAACGGTGGCGATCGCTTCAGCCAACTTTAAAGTGTGCCAAAGTGTTTTTTGCCATTTGGCTTTTTGGAATTGTCATTGTCTATTTTAGCCACACTTGACATTTGCATAGAAGAGTTTAGTTAACTTGGCCAGCTGATTTTTTTTTTCCAGCTAAATTTAAATAAAATACGTTTTGCATTTTTTTTGGCTTCGCCGGTTTCCGCTTCATGAAGCTTTGCGTCAATTGATGAAACCAGTTTGCATATAATTTAAATCATCCGATCATCTGTTGCAAAATCTGAATTGTGTTTCATGTTAAAAAATAAAACTAATGTGAAGCAAATGGCAATAGTCAAGTTAGCTGTTCTCAATAATAGATTTTTAAATTTCAGAGAACTCAGTTTTATATTTTTTTCTTATGCACGATGATCGATTTAGAGAATTTTGTTTTACAGACTTTGATATTCCCTCTTCATGTAACCTTGTTCGTCTTTATTAATTGCAGAGCTACGGTTTACCGGCTTGAACCAAAATTGATTCGAGGTTCTTGGGTGATTTAAGTAGAAAACCAATTAATTAAATGTGTAATATTAGAAAAACCGGTTCAACTTACTTGGTAAACTTGTTCAAGAAATCCTGAAGTTAGAGCGAGAATCAGTTGGTGAAAGGACCTCCAGGCCCTTTAAAAACCTCTTACACAGATATTTAAAACACATTTCAAAAGTCCTTATTCAACATAACCAGAAGTAGAATCATGCAAATCTTAGGTCATTCACTTGATTACTTCTTTAAAAGGATATTTAAAACGAAAAAACAAGTTAATTTATAAGAAAACTAGTCTAAATGTTGTTTCAGGAAGCAAGAAACGACTTAAGAACCCTTCGCAGTCTTATGAAAAGTCTGCTTAAAGGGACCTTCTAATGAGGATGATAGATAATGAGATATCAAAGACTTTGTTTGTTTCTTCTCAACCACAAGATCCAAGATAATTTAGATGTGCTTTGCCATATAGGGAACTCCTCAATAAGATGGTGAAAAAGACAAGTCTTAAAAATGCCAGGGTAAGCCCACCCAGAATGGAAAACTGACCGAAAGAAATTCCCAAAATCGAGGTTGTAAACCAGGAGCATTAAGTTAATCCCCAAGATCGGAAATGTACAGTCTTGAACATACCACGAAAGGTAGAAAGGCAGAAAAGGAACCCAAAGTGGAGCAATGTTGTGATACCTGTACAATGTACATAGGCCAAACTACAAGGACTTTTGTCTAAAACTATCTTACTATCTCATCATATCTTAGCCAGCAGTTCAGTATACTTCTCATCGAACTCGCCCAAGAGCTCTGCGCTAAAGTCCTCTTGAATTATGACGTTATGGAACCTGTCTTTGTTCAATTCCCGACTAAAACTTATATAATGAATGAAGCCAACCCTTTCATTTCAGAGATGAGATTCAATTTCTATGTCCTGCGGCAAGATTTAGATAAGTAAGAACCAGGAAGGTTTCAGTTTTAGCACAGACAACAACCAAATGGCACCGGCAACTGAATAGTGTAGACAGAAACCCTCGTACAAATTTAAGTGGCATAGCCTAGACTTGAACCAATGCAGCATATCAATAATTTGAAAGTTGGTTAAATCAAAGAACGAACTGGCACGCCACAAACGTGAAAACTAATTAACTGTTTCCTATAATTCCAGGAAAGTATTGATTTTCACTTCTTTTGTACAACTTCAATATAAATTTTATTGTTTTTTTTTTGGGGGGGGTAATTTACAAGCGTTTTTCGTTGTAAGCATAAAAATAGTATTAACTTAAGGACACTTACCTCATACATAGACAATTTTGCTCTGTTAAAGTTTAATTGTTTACTTATTGCATTTGCATTGACTGGACTTGCTTATTTGTACGTAATTTCGTTTCGGTTTTGCTTAACGCTATTGTTCTTATGGAAGATCTCTCTCGATCCCTTACTATTGTTCTCTTGTTTAGGTTGTGGTTACTTTCTCGGCATTTCCGGCATCATATCACATTTACAGTAAACAGAATAATAATATCAAATTTGTGATACGTTCTCGCTCGCGGAGGGGTGGGGAAACGACTTTGGCAAAATTAACAAAATAATTAAAATTAATCATAATAAAAGCGCAAACACTTTCCGAACAAACAAACAAGTTAACAACAACAACACGACTACTTCATAATACTCGACAGGCTGGTGTAGCCACTATTGTTAGTCTGGTGGACTATGGGCTGCCCACGGCGACAGCAGCTGCAACAGCACACGCTTCTCACCACATCCATAAAGCTGGTCTGGTCAAAATCATCCAGATCGTTCATAAAAACACCCGAGCTAATATCCTCGGCAGTGCGTGTGCCCACAAAGGTCTTGAGATCAGAGACGGGGAAGCCGTCCTTATAATATTTCTTAATCGTATCATAGGCATCCATTATGACGGCAATAAACAGGGACAGCACCACATAAATGTACAAAGAGATAAAGGAGTATAAATATATCTGACAGAACCACCACAGCCAGGTGGCTTTGGTCGAGAGAGTGGCAAATGTGGCAAACATGTCGTCACCGTTGATCAGCGAGAACAGACACTCCGAGGTGGTGGCCAGGGAACGGAATTTCATATGATACGGTCCCAGTATAAGCCAGCCGCAGAAAGCAAATCCCGCATAGATCAGTAAGGCAGCAATCAGAAATCGTAAAATCTTGGGAGCCGCTTTTTTCAGGGTCAAAATAACCACATTGTAGGTCTTGAAGAAGCCCAGGTAGCGTAGCACACCAAACCACACCAACAGATTGCCAATGCCCAGAAACAGAGAGCAGGTATCCCATTGATCCACCACCAAATAACGTCCTTCGATTTGTTCCTTCAAGGCCGAGCCAATGATTAGCAAGACATCATTGAAGATGATCATGATGTACCTGAAAATGTAACAGATTAGAGCTGATGGCTTAGCTTCACTCTTATTACACCACTTACCAAAAGTTGACAAACTCCCAGCGGCCATCAAAGCTTAGCTCCTTGCCAAACTGCGTACGGAAGAAGCTCACGGTGGTACATCTCAACAAATAGGCCCGCCACAGCGCACGCGTACACAAGGCAAAGGATAGAGCGCAGGTCAGCAAAACGAATATATTCAATATACTCCTCAGTATGGAATCGAAATTGGCCTCCGTTATGAAATCGGTGGCTCCATGGCACTTTAAACGTGTGGCCTCCGCATCCAATGACAACAACATTTGCCCATCATGATCGCGATTGTTGAACAAAATGGAAATGTCAAATCTAAAGCAATCTGGCGCCGATAAAGGTCCTCCATTGGCCTTGAAGTTCACCGTCTTGATCTTAAACGTCAACTCGGCACTCACCAAGGAGGCAAAGTTAACCTCCACTCCGCGATCCGTTAGATACTTCTCCACTCCAATGCTTGAGACATTCGGTGGCAAGGATTCGCATACCACATCGATGTGTGGATCAAATATGTACGACTCGTTGTAGCCAAAGATGGTGCCCTCGCGATAATTCTGCATGCAAAGCTTTAGCGGTGGCATCGTATTGTTCGGCGTGGGATAATCATATGGACCAATCGAACGACTCACATTCCCATAACCATCCACGGCATATTGAACCGTATCATAGAATTCCGATTTCATGTACAGGGCAAAGGGACCCACTGCAGGCGGATAGCTTTCCACCTCACGCGATGAATCCCAGCCGCGGAGAAAGAGATGCGAAAATGCAAATCGATTGTCGCCCGTATAGTTGATGTGGTTATAGCGAGCGTGGGCAAAAAGGCACAATTGTACAGTCACCAGAAAGATTTTCACAATCTGCGGAGAGAAAGGGCAAGTTTAGGTTTCATGAGAATGAGTTGATAAGCTTCAGGCTTCTAAACTGCATAATAGGCTACACATATAAGCAGAAATTGATATGAGTGGTACAACCTGCCGACTTTAAGAAATGCTGGGATAACGTTTCGTTTTTTGTCTCCTGGCTTCCGATTTGACGGGTCTACACAGAGAGTTGGCAGTCACCAATACTAATCAATTTAAAATAATTCTGAAGCCACAGCAACAAACAACCAATTCTACACAAATTAGTCTCTCAGTTTTTAAAGCTATCAGAACCGCAAGCATTGAATCAGTCTGAGAATGGATTTTATTAAGAGAACATTCGCAATTTCCATATATGCATTCGGGTATTATTAATGTTATAGGCTTTAAGAAGAGCTCTCCACCAAATTTGTTCAAAATCGGATGATTATATTCGATTGTTTGTACAACATTAGACCGATCAGTTGAACATTACGTTGTTATCTCTCATTTATTCATGTGATACTCTCTTAATATTGAATTGGTTACAAGTAAATGAGCCAGGTCTTCTCTGTATTGGTATTGGTCTTGGTAGTAATTGCTTTTCTTCAAGTTGTGATTTAGTTGGCTATGAGAGCTGCGAGTTTCACTACTTAGGGCAGTTAGCTTCAAAGCAATCTCGAGTTCGTTCATCGATTGCTTGCACCAGGACTCTTTGGGCGATGCTTCAGGTATCGGGGTGCGACTGGTCCAGAGTTCTGAGCAAGACCTTCCCAAGTTTTGAAGAATTGTGTTCTTTACTCGAAATGTGTGTTGTTACCAGGGCAGAAAACACGGTTAAAACCAAACCGGTTCGAGTCAGGAATTCCCAGAAATTTTATTTAACTGTGAACCGAACCGCTTTAGAATGAAAATCTAAACACGAACCTACAACTACGGTTCGGTTTACCAAAAATGAAAGGCATCAAAAATCTTGATCTTGGTTGGTTTGGTGGTACTGATTTCGAATATAGGCAGGAAAGTGTAATAAAAATCTAGAAAACATCTACTTATTAAATCCCCACCCATAATAGCCTCTGGTTTTTAAATTCCTGGACTCTAAGCCTTTTTAATACTTCACAAAAACAAAGAGTCTTGCATTTCCTTGTTAATAGTTTTCTACAAAAACTAATTCTACTTTTAATTGAAACAGTAAATTATATTTTTTTTGGATATTTTCAAGTGTTCTACAAACCATTTCCAAACCAAAATCCACGAGATTTGTGTAGTTTTTGGAACGAAAGCAATTCGAACCAAAATCTTCAGATTGATGATTAATAGTTTCCAAGCCAAATTGAAGAAGGATGGTCATGAATTTGGAACAACTACCATCAACAGGAGAGGTTCTTGCAGTGCTATTTTATAATCAATTTCTGTTAGGGCCAAAATCATTTAAAAGGTCTACCAAAAGGTTCCTTGAAAGACAGAAATAAATTGAAAACCCTAGTCAAAGTATCATTCTAACAAAGTGGTAGCCATAGAGGGAAAGCTCGGTTCTAAGTCGGTGCTCTCAGTCGAAGGCAAAATCAACTAATGATCCGCATACTTTGGTGTAAGTTAATGTCTTTTTTACTTAGAGATATGACCACATTAGTTGCAAAACACCCAGCCGGTCGAAAACCTATGAATTTCCATCCTCGAAATTCCACAAAAATAAGTTCTCTGACGTAGAACGTTAGACACTAAGGAAGTGTGGTCTATAAATACAAAATCAATCTACATCTACATCTGAATGCGTCACAACTAGCTTTGATTTTGGCCCTAATCATATGGTTAACAACTAAGGTTACTCTGCTCCCTCTTCAAGTTCAATGGAATTGAAAAATTAATCATTAAAAAAAGCCCCCAAATTAACCAATATTTATCAGAGAGTTAACCAAATTTATTATTTTTTGGTGGCCAGCCTTTAGTAGACCAAACAATTTCGTAGATGTTACGTAGTCAGGTATTGTTAGACCAAAAGCAGAGATAAGGCCGCAATGATAAGCATAATAAGAGGGCCACAGAACTTGAGCCAGATTCCAAAGCTAACAAACTAAACAAATATTGACTATGAGCAAAAAACCAAAATGTGTCACCTCACATAATGGTACGCCCCTGTTGACGGGGGCAGAATCCATAGAATGAGAATCACACGACTGACAAGTGGCAATTAAGTGAGCAGCTCAGCTTCATGGCTGAGTGAGCCGCTACTGCTGCTGCTGTGGGATAAAGTTAAGACAAGACGTCTATCTGCTTACCTGGACCACAAACTTGTAGGGAAACTTGCGTCTGGCCTGCCATTTCTCTATGGGATTCATAAAGTAGAATTGTAGTTTACGACGCATGCGTTCCTCGTTGTAGGCAGCCGCCGAGGAGGTGGGATTGGGGAATTCGGGCTGCTCCACATGACCCTCTACTGATGTGGCTTCCGCAGCGCTGGAAGCAGTCAGATGTGGTGGAAGCGGTGCCGCTCTTATCGGCACTACTGGAGCCACTGGTGTGGACTGCAGCTGAGCCTGACGCCGCAAGATCCGGGTGTTCACGTACTCATCCTACAAATGTGGAGCCATATCAATTAAATGCTGCTATCTCTATGCCAGATTTTACAATCGAATTTCGTTGTTGTTAGTCTGGGCTTAATATGTGTGTGTCTCCCCCCCTTCTTCCTACCTCGTCAGCGCTCTCCGGCGTATGCGGATGATTCTGGGCGGCCTCGTAGCTGTCCGTGCGACGTTTAACGGCTGGAGAGGGGGTTGCCCCTGCCCCCTGACCATTACCGTAGTTCTGCATTTCAATGTACACTGGCTGCGTCGCGAATTAGCGACTGCGCTGCTTTGTTGTTGCTGTTGTAGAAATTTTCTTTTGGTCACCATGCAAAAGAAAAGATCTACACAAGCTCAAACAAGCGAACGAAATTTGGGAGATATATATAGTATATATATTTTGGGAGTAAATGCGTTGTTTCGCGACGAATTAATAGTTAAATACTGTCCAAAATTGGCGAGCAACAAACAATTGCTTTGTTTTCTTGGACCAGGGCTGCCATACTAATTGCAAGATGTTATCGATTAGAGATGAGCCAAATGTCGCGGTAACTGTGACTGGAGAGTTAATGGGACAGGCCCATATCGTGACTCACAGATGTGATGGAAAATAATGTTAATTCTCGATTCTGATACAGTCGAATTTCTATATAGCGAATCTCAAGGGGACAAAAAAAAACTTAGTTAAATAGGGAATTCGAAATATAGAATTGTTTTAATATTGAACGAAATTGCAGTGTTCTGGAAATTAATTCACTATAAAGCATACTTCGTCGTACAGAAAGGATATGTTCGATTGTAGTAGCTTCCTTAATAGACTTACAGCGAAAGATGTGGTTCTAACATATTTACTAGTAATAATACATTGATAAGTACAGTTAATACTGCTTCATCAGTCACTGCAGCTGTTAAAGCAACGGCGAAATGAATTTGGAGCACCCTTAAACCTATTAAACAATGTCCCATTTGATATTTTGTAAATTTTACACCCTTTCCCCCTCCATTAGTCAGCCCCCTGCTACCCGATCGGAAACATATGGCCTGAAATGAAATCAGAACACCCAAAAACCTATATATCAATACCCCATTTTATTATTTGTTAAATTTTATCCACTCCTTTCTCCATAAGCGAGTCTTCCATACCTCGATCGGAAAAGTATAAACAGAACTACATTCTGTTCTGCAAAAACCCATATCCCACATATAAATAAATATGACCAAAAATTAAGTCGGACCACCTTAAGCCTAAGACAACGACGTTAATTATATCTGCCTTTTAGTTTTCCATTCAGTCCCAGTGTGCACTGCATATTTCACAGTCACCGTGTAAAATTCCGCTCATCTCCAGTGGCCAACTAACCGTTAATGCAGTACCCGCATTTATTGTTCAACACTGCAGAGCGCCTACTTTCAAAATTGTACAATTTGTTGTTTGTTTTGTATTTATATATGGCAAATTTAACAAATTTTATTTTTTTTAAATATACATACATATACAGACATATACAGCTTAAAACATTTCTTCAAGTGCATTACAGCAACGCTCACATTTTTAAAATTATGTTTTGTTTAGTTTTAGTTTCTCTTGATTTTTAATGGGGGGGGGGGCGGGCCTTAAAAATTACGTACAATCACACGCACTTAATTAAATACTAGCAAAAACACATTGATACATAGTTTGATTTGATTTAAATTAAATTTGTTTTGATTTGTTTTTGTTGTAGTTAAGCATAATTTGTTTGAAAAGCCAAAAAATATATATATAATATTAGGTATATCTTTTGATTCATTCATATATTAATATGTGTGTGTGTGTATGCATTACATTTAGATGTGTGTGTGTGTGTGTGTATTTTATATAAAACAATAACTAGTCTGAAGACCTTGTGACTAGACGGGTTTTTCTCTTCTTTCTTTCTCCTTTGTTTTGGCTACTCTCGCCAAACAAAAACTTGTTGCATGTATTTATCGGCTCCTGCTCCTGGATAGGATATACAACATCTAAAGTACAGTTATCCTAGACAGATGACACACAACAACAAGGGATCTCAAGGGAGACGACTACAAAACACATAACAAAAAGAAATAAGCCAAAAAATGACCTTCGTTTCCTGCTCGACACGGTTCCTGAGTAACTATTCCTGCTGCCAAATCCAATTCCAGCCGGTTCCAGCTCTACACAATACTCTCACGATCTCGGGCTCCGGCGGCCGTCATTGCCTGGCCACCACTGCTGGGCAGTAAGCCAGCTCGCTTGGCATCCGGTCCATTCCGTACGCCGTTTCCCTTAAAGAAATTGGCCACCCAGTTGCCCAGCTTGGTGCCGCCTGCTCCTACACCGCCGCCGCCGCCACCACCACCAACCCGTGGACGTTGTTGTTGATAGCTGGCACTGGCAGGTTGCATTTCTGGAGCATAGCTGACACTGTTCCCATGCCCGCCGCCGCCCGGGTCCATGTGCTCCAGCGAGTGCCAACGTTTGGAGTGAGCCATGAGCTCTTCGCTGGGTCCCGATAACGAGGCTTGCCTCTGTAACAGAGGTGATTCCAGGTCCTCTTCAATGCTCGTCCGGCCATTGCAATTGTTATTCAAATGCTTGGCACAGCTGGGCACCAGCCGGATGTGAGCATGTGGAAAGCTGTCCCGACGCATGAGCAAGCCCATCTCATCATCATAGCTCTCATTGGCCTCGACCGGATTGACGGCATCCAGGACGTCCACTGCACCGTTTGCCTGCGGCAACGGCTGCTGCTGGGCGGGATTGCCGCTGATCAGGGACACTCCAAAGTCCAGAGATCTTGAATTGTTCTTGGACAGCTGCGAGGGAGGCAATTTGGTGCGTTCGTGGTGCCGTTTGCGCACATGCTGCCACGGCATGGGATCCAGGGAGCGAGATTCCCGCAACAAGTCCGTGGACTCCTCATCCTCGGCCAGGGGCAAATGGGCGGCACTTATAATGCGGTGAGGACGCACCATGGCCAAGGGCTTCTGCAAAGCATTGGGCTGACGCACCAGCATCGCAGCGCTCGCCGCTCCTCCAGTTCCTCCTCCTCCTCCATCCATATCACAGTTCGTTTCATTTGTTTCGGAATGATTCAGCGTACTGAGCGAGGCCGGCTGCGACTCCAGCAAAGCCCCACCCAGTCCATTGACGGAGGGTCGGTCCCGCTTGTTGACCAGGCGAGGTGACTCCCTGGCCACCTGATAGACGGAACCCTGCAGACTGTATGTGGACTCCACATCCGCCTGTCGGGGCACACTACTGTGCCGTCTCGATCCAGTTCCACAAAAGTGCATGGCCTGTATGCTGGGCTGGCGCGAGTCGGGATTCAGTTTGGGGCTCTTGCGGGGCCGACTGAACAGTGGCGGCGGCATGTCCGTCATATCGATCAGTTTCTTTTGAATGGCCTTCTCATTGGCCCCCGTCAGCCACCAGGTGATGACCTCACCCTTGCCCTTCATGTTGACAAGCCCACGCTTCTCGGTGATGTAGCCACCACCCAGCTTATCCAGGGCCAGTTTACATTTGTTGGATATGTGTATTTTAAGGGCCTCGCCATTGCTCTCCATGCGGGAGGCTGTGTTGACGGTGTCACCAAATAGACAGTACCTGGGCATGGTTAGACCCACCACGCCGGCTACCACCGGACCCGTGTGCATGCCAATTCTTAGCTTCAGCGTCTCATTGGGACGATGGGCAATGCGATGTTGTTTCACTGCATGCAACAGCTCGAGAGCCATGGAGGCTATTTCACCGGCATGGCGATCGCCGTTCTTGATGGGCAGACCAGAGACCTGTAGACAAAGAAGGGGGGGTAGGGATGATGAGAAAAGGATCACCTGGGAACCCAAACTGAACTCTCAAAACTTACCACCATATAGGCATCGCCTATGGTCTCCACCTTGTACACATCATAGCCGCGTATGATGCGATCAAACACCGTGTAGAGATCATTCAAGAAGTTGACCACCTGCAGTGGAGTGCTCTCCGCTGACATGGCCGTAAAGCCCACAATGTCACTGAAATAGATGGTGACCTACGGAAAGGAAAACGGAAATGTTGAGAACCCTAACCACACCACTGAGTCCAATTGGACCTACCAAGTCATAGGACACCGGTTCCACGCCCTGACCCATTGTTAGTTTCTCGGCCACCGACTGCGGCAGCATGCGATGCAACAAGTCCTCCGTCTTTAGCTTCTCCTCGCACAACAGCCGGGTGCGCTCAGTGACTATATCCTCCAAATTGTTGGCATACTTCTCCATCATTTCCATCATTTGGTCCATGATGTTTTTGGTCTTGCCGCCGCGCATCTTCTTCAGTCGATTGCTTTTCAAGGGAGAAGAAGAAGTTCATTTTCCCTTAGCTTGGAACAGGATTCGGGTGAGGATGTCTTACCGTATGGCACTAAACTCCGGCCGCTCCTCGGGCTCCTCGGCCCAGCAATCTTTAATGCAGGCCAGCACATAGTCTGGACATGACTCGGCCTCAATGATGGACTCGACCTCGGGTCGAAACGGCTCCTGGCCCTTGAGCGGCAGCTTCTTAACGAAGTCCACAATTTCCTTTGGTTCAAAATTGGTCTGTCCGAAAGGACCCTTACGACTAAATATCTCGTACATGATGATGGCAAAGGCATAGACATCGCCCTTCTGGCTGCCCGGGGTGTGATGATTGCGCAACAGTTCGGGAGCGCGCCACAATTGATCTGGGGTTGGTGGGAAGTGGTGGGTTAGTCTTGGCTACACTAGGGGAAGAGTTGAAGACTCACTTCTGTAATGCTGATGCTCGCCAATGGATTCACTTTCCGCACACTGACGCAACTCGTGCAAACCGAAATCGGTGACCTGCAGCATCCAGCGTGAGGTGACCACACAATTCGAGGATTTGAGATTGCCATGATAAATCAGCGAGGAATTGTGTATGTACATCATGCCCTGCAAGAGTCATTGGATTAGCCGCCATCCGATCACTCTCTCAATGCCCCGCACTTACCTTAATGAGGTCATGTATGAGCGAGGCTATAAACAGATCATCCAGTTTGATATCCTCGTTCTCTATGATATCATAGAGACTGCCCTTGGCACAATAATCGGTGACTAGCAAAATGCGTGTGGGTTCCACACAGGCGCCAATGAAGGAATTGATATTATCATGGCGCAGCTCACGCAACAGGCGCATCTCCTTCATGATCTCCCTGGAGATGTCACGTTTGCGTGGGAATTTCAGCTCCTTGATGCGTACCACAGCGCCGCGTAGACGTGCGGTGGAGGTAACAAACTGATTGGACCAACGCGACCCATAGCTCTGGGCACTCATCAAACTGACCTGCAATAACAAATATCTCTCAATCTCAATAGGGTGTTGCCATACCACATCCACTTACCTTGCTGGGCGAGGAGACAATCTCATTACCCGAATATCCCTTGATCTCACTTGTCTCTATCTTCCACAATAAACCCTCAATTTCCAACTCAATCTTCCATTTGCGATAGATACTCATGGTGATGACACCCGAACAGAAGAGCAACACACCCAGGACCACCGCTGCCACCGTGGACGTGTAATGGGTGTCATCCTTCTTGCACAGCTCATTGGCAAAGCCGCACATGGGCTCATCGGTGGGCTTGTCACCGCCCGAGGGCCAATCGATGGAGCCATTGATCAGTTTATATTCCTGCAAAAGACAGCATCAGTGTGAATCCCTTGGCGGTGCTCTACTTGTCACATATTGTCATTAAACGCAAACTGAAATCAGAACTAAAAAATAGAAGACGACTCACTCACTGGAAGTTCTTCGCCTTGATGGAAATATGCCACCGGAACCATATGATAGTTGCAATGGATGTTGTCCTGAATGTTCCATTTATGCGGCTTGTAGGCCAACACCGAGAAGTTGCCCTCAGAGTCGCCATGTTGATCGATTTTAATGGTGGAGCCGGTGACACCTACGGGATTGAGGGTTGGTTACAGGGGATTATGTCTCCATACGCATTCCAAGTAAACTCACTCATATAAGTACGATTTTTGATGATGGTATCAATCACACGGGTACCATTGCTGGCCACTTCAAAGATCACCTCATCGGTTAGAACACGCTCCTCCATGCGCAACAGTTTATCCAGTGCCCAGGCATACAGTTTAACCGAATCATACAGATAGGCCGCATAGATGGAGATAAACTGCAACAAATTTACAAGTGATTTATTAGAAAAGTCGTTTTTAAAGTGAAGGATAGGTTTGCCCGATGCCTAACTAGCGTTCGGTCAAACTATTGGTTCGACATTTGTTTTAAAATAGCCAAAATTACTGGCAGTGACCAGGACAGGGTTTGTTAAGAAGAGCAAGGCCTAAAAGCCTCAGCATCCAAACGTTTCAAGTCCGTTCTCGGGCCCTGCGGGCCAGGCATGACCTTCGCTGTCAACCGTCGACTGCTATAAACGATGAAAGACTTAAGTTCACACACGAAATATGCACGTATATGTCTGTATCTGCTCACGAATCCACCAAGACATTTCGTGACACGTTCTAAGTCGCTTCAAGGCCCCCATCTCTAGTCCAGCGATCGAATAGAATTGATATTCGTGAAAAGATACACGGCATACCATGCATGTTTTGTGTATAAAAATACAAAACTCCATTTTTCCCACACTTCTCATTCAATCCCGCACAACTCACCTTACTAAATTGACTTTGCACAAACAATTCGGGCACTTCAAATTTAAACGGTGGCTTTGTACTATAATGCCGCACTCGTTCCGTAAACGTTTCATAGCCCTTTGTGGGTGGTGTAGAGGCCACTACCAATAAACTTCTGGCCAACTGATTGAATTTTTCAGTACTATGACAATTGGACATGCCATTAATCTGATCCACTTTGCGCAAATATTTGGCTGCCTCACTGAAAACGAAACCATGAAAAAGTCGCCAATTGAAAATGTATGAAAACAATAATAAATTTGAATAGTTTGCTTACCGTTCCGAGTAGACCATCATGTCAACAAAGATTACCATATATTCGCCACGAGCAAATAGACCAGCAGTTTCCATGGAACTCATAAAATCCACCAAACTATTGGATGAACCCAGGAATACATAGATTCGAGTGCGGTTCATGGTGTTTTGGACCACCTGTGGGGAGGAAAAGTATTGCGGTTTTTAAAGGAATTCATTTAGGATTATATTTATTATTATATTTGAGATGTATAATTTATTTTTACCTAGTTTAAGTGCTTATTGGAACTAGTTTGTAATACCTAAACCTGTTCGGTCGAATCTGGCGAACGCACACTCACACAAAGGCGTCGGTCTTTCCATTTTTGAGCGCATGCTGCTTTGTAATTCCCACACAGTTATGGCATCGCAGGCATGGAGAGAGCTGCCTGCTAAATGATGACATAATGAGCTATTTCATAACCCAGCCGAAAATTCGAGCGACTTAGTACCATTTAAAGATTCATCCACAAAACCACACTTTATGGACCTTAAAATAGACCGAACTGCACAACGCATTAGTTCGCTGAATATGGTAATTTTTGCACCATCATCTGACTTGGAGCAACATTGACCATTTGGGGTACGTTAACTAATTGTAAGACTAAAGCGAATTCTTTTACAGTTGATAAACTGGTTAAAAAATCGAACCGGTTCAGCAGTGGCTCGGAGGTACATCTCAGAAATCTATCGGAGCTAAGAGTTTGAAATTCAGATCTGGATCATAACGGTTCAACAGTGATTCAGAGCCATATCTCAAAAATTATTTAAGCTACGAACTAGAAAATTGGTTAGGAGATTGATAAAATGGAGTTGGATATTTTGTGGTTTCAGAACCAGTTTCGAACTGGTTTCAAAGTGGAACCGGTTCAAGAGTGATTCGGGGTCAAATAATACAAGTTTTGAGAGTGGAATATTTGACTGGTTCAGAACCGGTTCTTCAGTGGTTCAGAGCAATAGTTCAGAAGTTATTTGAGCCATGAGCCCGAAATTAGATGTAAAGGTTAGTAACAAGGAACTAATTGTTTTAAACTGATTCGGGACCGGTTTCAAACTGATTCAAAGGAGCTATAGAGATTGCTCTATCTAAGACATAGTTGAAGACAAATTTTTTGAATTGTTGTTTCTTAGATCTCAAATTCTAAAATACTCAATAAATTCAGAAAAATTCTATAAAAGTTGTTGATAGTTCTATTAAAATGTAGAATATACTGGAGAGATTTTGAATTTTATAGAAACTTATATAAGGTTATGGAATAGTTATTAGACCATATTGAATTTCTTAAAAGAAATTAGATGTTATATAAAGTTTTAGAATGTCCTAGAAGTTTTCAGAAAGTTCTGGAATGTTAAGGAAATTACTAAAACTTGAGAATAGTTTTAGAACTATCTTAAAGGAAGTTTCCACAAAGTTCTGGAATGTTAAGGCAATTTCAAAACTTTAGGATAGTTATAGAACTTTCTAAAGGGAAGTTTCCAGAAAGTTCTGAAATGTTAGGGAAATTTTTTAAAACTTTAAGATACTTATAGAACTGTCTTAAAGATGTTTCCAAAAAGTTCTTAAATATTTAAGAAATTTTTCCAACGTTATAGAGCCAGAAATTCTTTAAAAATGGAGAATAATCTAGAAAGCTTTATAATGTTCTTTAGGCTTATATAAATTTCAAAGAATCGAAGTTAAAAAAATGTATATATATATATATATTTCTAGGACCCGGGGAATGCCGGGTATTCGGTTAGTAATTAATACAAGTAAATCAAGAAATCATGAAATCAAGAATTAAGACTAAATTAAAACCAACTGGAGGATTTAATTTCGCAAAAGTTTGGCGGAATTGAAGGTGTGTTAAGCTAAACTCTTGCAGAAAATGTAGTATATACAAAAGTGAAACTAAAAACTTAAATTCGGTAGCAAACTGAGCTACATTCCAATCAAATTTGCGGATTCAATTTCGCAAAAGCTTACCGAAAGTGAGAATATTCAGCAAGTACTCTCATATAAATTTGCAAATGCAATACCGAACGTGAAAACACAAATTGCAGCAAGGTAAATATAAACAAATTGCCGAATTTAAAGATTGGTTCAAAATAAAAAAGTGCTTGCCTATCTTAAAATCATTTCTCTTTACAATATACTCACATTATACCAATAGCTGGAACGGCAGCAGGACAGCATCATGTCACAGCATTTGATCTTATTATCAATGAACAAGTCTTTATGATTGATGGTCATATTCTTCTTCATGGCCTGATCCTTAAGTAGATCGGCAACAGTGCCCCAAACTTCTTCGTACAGGATGGAGAACTTATTCCAGGCATAATAGCGCAGCAATGCAATCACCGATTTAACGACCTGGCAAACATGACAAAGGAATAGCGTAAGAGATTAAGAGCCAAAGGTAAATACTCATACTTCGAGTAGGTAGGTGGACGGACGACACAACAATGCTATCATATATCATTTTATTTTCCATTTTACTCAAGGCTGGGGATAATCCAAGGCTAAATAGCTGGCTTGTTGCATGCCAACCTGCCAGCCACCCACCCACCTGTTGCTGCCTCTGCCCCTCCCCACCCCACCCCACCCCACTCACCTGCGTGTCTGGCGGTTCCGTGCGAGCAAATGTCGGTATGGCGGATGCACGGTTCTCTGCGCATTTCTGTTTGCGAGTCCAGGAAGAAGCGGAGCAATAAAGAAGAATTTTGTAAACATGTTCGGAGAAAGGCGTGAAATTAACTTACATAGGAAATCATTGGAATGTTTCGACTCTGCGATACAATGGCCTCCACATAGCAGTGACCCTCTGGACCAAATATTGTGGCAATGCCATCGCATATCATTTCGGTAATGGCCTTGGTGGCCAATACCGTATCACCCTTGGTGTCATACCAGCGAAGTGCTAGTTTAACATTTGGCAGCAAATATGGATCATCGTTGACCTGGGTGGGAGAGTGCGAAAACAAGCAGCAATCAAACCAAATGGCCGCCCCCTGCTCCCCGCTGCCCCTTCTGGACTTACCTCTTCCAGGGCCATGGTCAGGGCACCGGATATGGACAATCCCTGACGATCCTTAAGTTCGCCAGTTAGGGCCGTCAGGTAGCCAACAGTGAGAACGGTGTGCTGATTGCTACAGTCGCGTACTGCCACCGAGAGCAATAGTAATAAATTAAAGGGCCAACGCGTCATGGCCCCTTAGGACGGGGCCGTTCAGCGCGACGCCTATGGGTCCGGACAGATTTACAAGCTGCAAATAGAGTGGAGAGTGGTGAGTGTGGGGGGTTAAACTGGGAAGTGCAATATGCCAAAGCTTAAACGGACAAGGACGGCACAAGTCGTTGGCCATGTAATAAAAATGCATGTTTGACAAAGGCAAACACCAAACAGGATACTCAAATGGTTGCTTTTCAATTGCAAAGCAGTGCCAAATGTCAGAGAGATGCAAGCACAAAGCTCAGAGAGCTTCCTTCCTTCCTAGTTGTTGCCTTCCTGCCATTTCCATGCTGGTCAAATTTCTGCACGTGTCTCTTTTGAGCTATTTTTGTTGCGATTATTAATTATGAGTGCGTTTGTTTTGTCATTATACAATTTCGTTTGAGGCATTACCCCGGTGTCCCTGTTCCTGTTCCTGTCCCTGTCCCATCCCATCCCCCGTGGCGGCTATTGGTACAACTGCTCCACGTGGCATTTGTTTGTATGATTATGTTGCTGTGTACAACAATGCAGTGGGCGTAACATGTCCTTGTGGCATGGGTGTTGATTGTGTGTTAATTGGCTTAGGATTTAAAGCTTAATTAGGTAAACAAACAAACATTTATAATTCTATTAAAAATTCCCACAATTTAAGGGCAAACTTTTGAATCTAAATTAGAAAGAAGAAATCAAAGTGTACAAAATGTAGCTAATGTGACTGTTTTAGTAATCATTTTGAATAGCAATCATAGAACGTTGTAGCAGGTTTCAGCTCATAACTTTTAAAACAAGACTCACAACACAAAGGAGGGCTGGTCCACTTCAAGACCCACCAGCATTTTATTGCTTAAACGTTCTATGATTGATTTTTCTGTAAATTAGTTCGCTAGAAATCAAACTTCGTTGTACAGTAGTTCATAATAGAGAAGTTAGACTGAATTTGGGTCTTTGGGTCTTAAAAGGGCAGACACTTTCAGCTTTAAAATGTTTGACATTTCAAAATAATTATCTTCTTGGACAGAATTTTGGGTAAATGTTAGGCAAATGGCAAGCTACAATTCAATATAATTACAAAGAAAAGAGCATTGGACACAAATTGAGCACAATTGTTACCAAAAATAGGCCATGAATCGTTTTTTTCACTTGTTGTGCAATGTTCTCACTTCAAGGACCTTTTTTTTGTGAGATTTTAAAACAAGATAGAAAGTCGGTCAAGCCCGACTATAACATACTCTGTACCAATGAAATTCTTCGCTCAGCATAAATTTTGAGAGCTGCTATTGCACTGCAGCAGCGAACAGTCTTTTGATCATAACCCGACAACCGTTCATCCGATCTTCAGCATTCCTTTGGCGGATCGATAAGTTATACTGATTACTAAATATGTCAAGAAGGAACGAGCCATCTATTTTTAAAACTGTGGGCGATATGACGTTTTTTCTAAATTGCGGGGGCTGGAAGGGGCGTGGCCAAAATTGAAAATAAACTTGATCTGCCTGCAGACATAAGAAGCATATGTCCCATACATGTCAAACCTCTATCTCTTACCATTTTTTAGATCTGTGCGTTCAAACGGACAGACGGACATGGTTATATTCACTCAGCTGTTGATGCTGATCAAGAATATATATACTTTATAGGGTCGGAGATGCTTCTTTCTGGCTGATACATACTTTTGCACAAACTTAATAAACTCTATGTACAGAGTATAAACAATATTTGATCAACAATAGTTGAGTTTTTACATGGATCTCACATTTTGGTAGATTTTCAATTGATCGGAATGAGAGTCAAAACTATTTGCCCAAGCTGTGCGCCTTGACCTGAGAGTGGAGCACAACAGGGAACAGAATTCCCTCCTGACATTGACTCATCTGGATATAGTTCGGGCAGATGCTAGCTACTATACAATTTTACCTGGCTAGCATTAACCCTGAAGTGTTGGACAAATGTGAAAATGCAGCCCACAAAACACTACACACCCAAAGATCTCAATATCTCTTCTCCAAACCGAGGTGGCCTTCTTCTGTCTGAATGGTACCATTTGCTTCTACCAAAGAGATGTGTCTTACCCTCTTCTTTCTTCTCTTTTCATTTCATTACAGTCGCTACAACAACAACAAATCCCAACCCAACTGCCTTGGTTCACACTTAAGAATGAATGAATCATCCCCAGGCAATTCACGCTCAAAGACGGCGACGTGTTAGCTCACTGTACCATTGCATACATTTTGTAAACGCTTGTCTTAATTGCTACTTATACTTTTCTGTGCTGTGACTAAGTTAAGTTGAATTGTGCTCATTTCAAGAATATTTGAAATCTTTTTTCTCAAAAAGAGAGAACATATTGATCTTATTTTGAGTTTAAGGCAACTTTTTTTTAGGCATATTCCCTCTGTGAAGTATCTTAGGCGCACAGCAACAGTCATGTGCGGTGCTTTAAGGTGGCATTCCAATTGGGTACAGTTCAAGTGCTCCGAATTGCAATCCAGATCAGAGTAAGTAAAAATTGTAGAATATAAATTTACAAAAATTTGTGGCTTTTCAGAAGTAAATTGATGGATGGGGGGATTGTGCTCTGGATTCATAGTATAACCAAGTATATACTCTGTACCAACAAAAGTGTATGCACAGTATACATTTTGCAGCTGAAAGAAGCGATGCTTCAACCAACATTCTTCCAATCCGTTGGTCACTTTGGTACAAAATATACAAATTGAAATTGTAATAAGCAAACATATTGCTGAATTAGGAATAGAGTAAAAGAGCATCTTTACCCTCTTATAATGATGGCTGATGTGGTTCTCATGCTCAATGGTGTTGGGGGGTGCGAAATCATAAGCCAATCCCAACACCTTTAGTAAAATTCATACTACCCTTTCCCTTTTCACTCGACCACATTCCATACTCGATCATTTGACTCTCCTGTTATCATAAATCTCACATCATGTTCGTTATTTGTCAGTTGTTGGTCTAGAAAATTTTTGTTTCCGACTGAAACTTTTCTTTTTTAACCTCTTTTTAATCCCGTTTGAACACTCCTCCGGCAAAAGACACTCAAAATTCAATGTTCGGTTAAGGATAGGAGCCCGCCTTTAGAGTGTACTGAAAGGTCGACGGTACGTGGTTGCAGCAGTCATTGTGAATTATGTGAGAGCAGCACTGGGAGAGGAGTGCTACCGCCGTTGGGCCACGATCACAGGAGTATTAGGACTAGCCGGAGCAGTTATTGCCGCCGTTTACGAAGACACCGCCGCCAGCGCCGACGCCATTTCCACTACAAATACCGCAACATGGCCATTCACGAGCAGATCGATAATCTTAACATCTGGTGGTTTCCCCGTGACTTTTGTCAGTCCAGATTCGGTGAGTTCCAGCGGAGTGGCACCAATTCCTGTACTCTGATCTCCCTGATTCTGGCGGACAAGGTCGCCAAGGCGGAGCGGTTCTATCATAGGGTGGCCGAGTTGCCGCCGCGGGGCTGGGAGCTGTTCGGGAATGCCATGAACGATGGCAACAACGTGTATCACAATGTGATCACGACCAACACACCGCAGGCGCGTAATCTGAATCTCAATATACCGGATGCCATATCGGCCATACGATCACAGCAGAAGATGAATTTCCGGCTGGAGGAGTGGTTCTACACGCACATGGAAGCAGATCCCTCCAATGCGATGTACAATCGGAATGTGGCCGTGCAATTGTCCCGCATCTTTCAGATCACGCTCCAGGTATTCCAGCAGGCGGCCGGTCGTGAGTTGCCCTCGAATCTGTTCGCCGCCATCATAGCGGACAGTCGAACGGTGATGGTCACCTTTGATTTTCGTGCGGGGATTGTGGCATTGTTTGACTCGCATCAACATGGTCGCGACGCTGGGGCGGTGTTCGCTCAATGCACAATTGAGAATATGGACGATCTGCTCTTCTGGTTCATCAGCATGCTGCACAATGTCTACTCCAGTCGCCCCTCGCTCTTTGAGATCTCATTTCTGAGCTCACAGCCGGGCGTGGCCAAGCGTATACCGCCGGCTATTAGGAAAATTGCGGGGGAGATCAAGAAGCCGGCGAAGACTTTGAACAGGCCGTAAACCAATGCTGTTTGCCACAAATCCATCCATTCAGTACACACACCCACGGGCAATATTTTAAGAATGATGAGAAGATGAGGCAAATGTTTAACAATTCCAACCACTCCTCTCCGGAATAGTTCAAATTGAAGAATCAAATTCCAAATTTTCAGTGATACGAAAATTTGCTGACCATCAAATTCAAAAATCTGCTTAGACCAGCAATTTAATAAATAACGAACAACAATTTTTGTAGGAGGGTATTCTCTGAACTGGGGGGGGGGGGGGCTTACAAATCAATCGGTGTTTCAGAAAATGTGTTGTGTTCCGTAACGAGGCGGCGAAAAGTATGCAACGTTTTGGTTTATTAGCCATAAAAGGTCCCAACAAACATTTTTTTATTGATTCTTCTCGCTACACTCTAGAAAAATCGCATTCTAAGCTTGCTTCGGAAAGAAGTGTGCTAAACTGCGACCATTCTGGGCGATTCTTCTGAGAGATAAGAAAGCCATACTTCTGGCAGATGGGAAAAGTATATTCTGAGAGCTAAGAATCCGTTAGGTCTTTAGTGGGAAAAAGAAAGGGTTTCTTTTAAGAGTCAAGCAAGCAATTCTCCCTGGAGATAGGTAAAAGTCTCTACCGGTATACGAAACAATATGTCTTATGTGGGACTAAAAGACGTTTCTTCCTGTAGATGTAAGATATCTATTATTCCCTAAGTTAAGAATGTTGTGGAAATTAACGAATTATAAACAGTGAAAATGGGTAAAAGGGAAAGGGAAACATTACCGACCCTACAAAGTATATATTTTCTTGATCAGCATGAAGAGCCGAGTGTCTATAGCCCTGCCCATCTGTCTGTCCGTATGAACGCATCGAAAGCAGTGTTTTTCAAGTCGAAGTACACGATTTTATCGAAAACACCATCTTCTAAAATGTATTGTTAACAAATTAATCGAAGGTTTTTCCTCATCGATAATTGTTTTTTAGGCAATTTAAGACCGAATTTCGGAGAAAAATCTATTTTATTACCCTATTTTCTTGAACCCACCGATTAATTTGCAGTTTTTACAATTTTTAACGAAATCCGTTTGGTTTTCAGTCATTTGTTTGTTTGTTTGGTTTTTATCTGCCTTAAAGTATTCAACAATATATTTCTTATAGATTTGACCACTTGTAATTCTCAAGTACAAATTCCGTGCACTCTCAATATAAAAGGAGCAACTAAAATTCGATTCTGCTTAATGTTTGTTAAGCAATGTATCACCAATTCAAAGATTCAAGAAGGAAAAGCGATACCAATATTTAAAAAATCGCATTATTTCTTGGGATATTTTACCAATTTAGCAAAAGCGATACCAAATATCAAAAATGTATCCCTTTTATGGTACCTAAACTATATTGTTGGTATAAATCGCTTAACTATCTCCAAACGCTCCCTTTAAAACTATCCCAAAAATCCATATTTGACGTGAGAGATAAGTAATTCTACAAAATGCTTATAGATTATATGTCAGAAGGTGATATATTATATATTTCTAGCTCCTTCATTTTTAAGTCGATCTATATAACAATAGCAAATATTTTAGATAATTATACTCTGTACCGTAGGCACATAGAGTATTATAAGTTTGTGCAAAAGTATGTAACATCCAGAAGGAAGCATCTCCGACCCCATAAAGTATATATATTCTTGATCAGCATCAACAGCCGAGTCGATATAGCCATGTCCGTCTGTCCGTCTGTCCGTATGAACGCACAGATCTCAGAGATGGTAAGAGATAGAGGTTTGACATGTATGGGACATATGCTTCTTATGTCTGCAGGCAGATCAAGTTTATTTTCAATTTTGGCAACGCCCCCTCCCGCCCCCGCAATTTAGAAAAAACGTCATATCTCTCACAGTTTTGAAGATAGATGGCTTGTTCCTTCTGGACATATTTAGTTATTAGAATAACTTATCGATCCGCCAAAGGAATGAAGAAGATCGGATGAACGGTTTTCGAGTTATGATCAAAAGACAAAATTTCTTGGTACAGAGTATGTTATAGTCGGGCTTGACCGACTTTCTTTCTTGTTTTCATCTAGATTATATTTAATTTTTAGGCTTTATCTGTTGAAAATTGAACAGATATTCATTTGAATCTCTCATAAATCTCGATTATCTCATAGCCAATTAGTTAACCTTGCCCCTTGGGGAGTATACACAAAATCAATACAGTCACAAACAAACAACGACAAACCCGGCAGTCAAAGCGAAACAACTTGCTGATGAGATTCACGCACGTTTTTATATTTTTTATTATTTGTTTCCAACCATCATCACCCCAGCACGCCCCACACCCCACCCCCTCTCCTGCCGCTGGGTCCGATCGTATGTTTGTTTGTTAAAATAGTTTGTAATGTTGTGTCTGGTTTCTATTTTTAGATGACCAGGTTTATTTTTAGACAGCTGGCAGCAACTTCAACTTTAACTAAACAAACGGCCATTGCAAGCTGCAACTTGTTGCACTCAGAGAGAGAGAGAGAGCGAGGCGGAGAGTGAGCGAGAGGCAGGGAGAGAGACGAGTTTATCAAAGAGCGACACAGCCCACATGGCGGCTACACGATATTTATGTTACACAACTTGAGGCTGATTGTTTGTTTGTTTCTTGTTTACAACTCAAATGCATTCGCTCTCCCCCGTCTCTCACTCGGATTCTCTCCTCTCCACTCCTCTCCTCCGTGCTCCCCCTCTCTTCGTGTGTATTTTTGCTAAACGTTTTATCACGTCTTTTAGTTTAGTTTCTTCTTTTGAAATGGGATTCTATTTTTAGCCTCTCTCTCTCCCTCTCTGTGGCTTTTTCTTTCCGCCTGCTCTCTGTTTACTTTATAAATATTTAAATTGTTGTCACGTACTAAGTTCTTAATAGGTTACGTTATGTGTTTATTTAACTCATTTTGATTAGAAGTCGAGAAAATTTTTATACAAAGAAAAACACGCGCGGTGCGAGTCGAGTATTGCGTTATCCTCAGCCCCGTTTCAAAGTTCACCCCTCCGGCTCTGTTCTCTCCAAAGGCCAAAAAAAAAAACCCACGCAGATGTTCACAAACTGCCAGTTTGAGTTTGTTTTCAAATTTGTTTACCCAACTGTATTTAAGCTAAATAATGGAAGCCAAAACAAATAATAAGCACATAATTAAATTATTCCAACTATTTTAGAATCGAGCGAGCAGCATTCGCATTCGGCTATGGTTAGTTAGAAGGCAAATTCACTTTGGCTGCTGCTGCTGGTGTCATTCTTGGAAATCCAAGTGTCAAAATGCTGCGCAAATAGCGTGAGGCGCCCAAAATTAGCCCCTGGCCGATTTGGTCCAATTGATTCTAATTTTAAATTGCAACATTGGCAAAATAAATAACCGAGAAAATGGCAAGCGAAACGATTGTAAAAAAAATAAAGAACGTGAAGTGTGTCGGAAATGCTAATTTATGGTTTCTCGTTGGGTGGGGCCAGCATTCTTACTGTCTGGGAGATTGGGCAGGTGAAGAGGATAAGCTTTCTAGAATTCAATTAACTTGAGATGTATTCCTTTAGTGCGAAAATTATGCGGGTAATGTGAATTGAGTAAATGAACACCTCTTGTGTTACAATAAATGTGCTTAAAATAAATAATACTTGAACTATCAACCTTCGGCAGGGATTGCCTATGTATGCTTGTTTGACATTTTCCTTATGAACCGATCTTCGATAACGGTCCCAAAACCGGTTCAAAAGTGGTTCAGACTTGAACTTGCTTTAACTTGCTGCAAAAACGGTGAGGAATCTAACTGAATCAGATTGTTTGTTGATATGGAAATAGGATAACTAAGTACGTGTTTACTTGGTGGAGTTTGTTTCATGCTTGTAGGGCCGTTTTCACATCTTCTACATCTATCTGTCACGTAAACTAACAAATAACAGAGATGTGAGATTAATCTGACACATAGCAGCTATCTAGAAGATGAGAAATCGACCCATAGAGTTAGTTCATTTAGTTTTTCGTTTTGTTCTTTCATTCTGATTATAAAGCAATCCTGTTTGATTTGTGACGAGCTATCGATAGACCGCAATCGCCAGCAGATTAAGGAAAAATAGAGAAAATCTAAGTTCCTAGACTATTTTTCAAACCGATTTCTATTGTAGCTATACTATAGAGCAGCGATGTTCAAGAAGAGAGGCTCTCTGACGCTCTCTGTCTCTCCGACACTCACTGAAGCATTACTTCGGCAAGCATTCGGCGTGAATTACCGAAAGTGTTCGGCCCCTGGGGGCTATGAGTGAACATCGCTGCAATAGAGTCTATCTATTTTCACAGCCCTTTCTTTTCAATGACAGCTATACTATATAGTGCCCCGAATTTCATCAAAATTGGTAGAATAATACGAATTTTGATGAAGTTTCCACTAAAAAATGCAAAAGTTAAGACAAAATTTAAGACCGATTGTTCCTATGGCAGCTATATGCTATAGTCAAGGGCAGTGTATATATGATTAAAGACTTCGGAGGAGATAGCATAGAAAGAGGCGAGGCAGACGGACATACATGTCTTCATCAACTCAGCTCGTCATGTTGATGAAGAATTGATATACTTTATATGTGGTCGGAAGGAAGCACCCTTCTTTGCGTTACAAACATCTGGACAAAATTAATATAGCCCCTGCAAGGGTATAAAAAGGTCCATAACGAGAAAGCTAAGCTAACTTCGTCTGTGCCGAAGTTTTTATACCCTTGCAAGTGCTCGCTTAAATATTTTCAAAAAATACTCTTTTTTCCCATTTTCCGACCGATCGTTCGTATGGGAGCTATATGATATAGTCATACGATTTGGCCAAAAATTTTTAAAATTATGTGAAAGCATGTGAAACAAACAAATAGAAAATTGCAGGATGCTACCATTAAAAACTAAAAAGTTTTTCTAACTATGACTGTTTTTCAGACCTATCTTTTGTATGACAGCTATACCATATAGTTGTCCGATTTTAATAAAACTTGGTAGAATTATAAAAAAAAACATAGAAAACCTACGATTACAAAGTTTGGAGACGTTTCCATTGAAAAGAAAACAGTTTTTCATACTAAAACTAGTTTTCCGACCGATTGTTCCTATGGGAGCTATGAGATATAGTCATTCAGTCCGGTCGGTTCCGACATATTTAGTAGTGTGCAGCAAAAAGAAGACTCTGTGCAAAATTTCAGCTGGATAGCTTTAAAACTGAGAGACTAGTTCGCGTGGAAACAGACAAACAGACGGACAGACGGACGGACAAAGCTCAATTGACTCAGCTCGTCACCCTGATCCAGAATATATATAGTTTATGAAGTCGGAAATGAATATTTGTATGCGTTGCAAACTTCTGGGCAAAATTTTAATACCCTTTGCATGGGTATAAAAATCACGGTCTGCGTATGAAGTGCAAGTGGTTTTCAATTTATTAAATTGATGTGAGATAATTACAAAGTTGACCCTAACTAAAATCTTTCGAGAAACTTAGTTGTCAGCTGGTATATGAAGCTGTGCCTGCTTGGAATGGCCACCCTCTCACAACTCACAACAAAAACTTGAGTAACTATGTTCTAGGATATCAAAAACCTGACTCATTGGAAAAACATAGCCACGAATCAAACACCTCCTAGAGATAATCGGCGCTTTTTATTATCTTCGAAGCTAAAGGTCTCAAATATCAAAGGAGCTAAGCAGTGCGCTTTTCAATTATCTCCAAAGTGCCGCAGTGTCGCAATAAGCTACTCTTGATTCCAGGATCCTCTTTAGGCAGGCGCAAGATGCAAGTTTCATTCCACAAGACTTGTGTGTAATTTATATACTTCACAAAATTTGTCTTGTATTCTATTTCTGGTATTCGTAATTTCTCATTCATCATTTCTCCACCATTTGCTTAGTCATTTAACTGATTGAAAATTCCTTTCTAAAAATTGAAAATGTGCCTACACAAAATCCACTTGGCTCTCACTCTTTTTATATTTTTTAGCTGACAAACCGTTTCAAGGACACCCCTTTTTGTGTTATCAATCATCAATGAGTTAACACGCACCCTGCCTTTGATCCCTTGAAAAAAAAAACAAGAAAGTAAACAAACAACAACACCCACGCACATGGTAAGCACATTATAGAGGCTAAACCCCAGAAAAAAAGGGTCCGTATGGGGCAACAGTTTGTTGGTGTATTAGATGATAATACAGTGATTGTGACAGTGATTTACCCACATTTTAAAGGGTAAAGCAAACTTTTCTAAAAAAAATATGATGACAAATGAACTGCCAAGGACCACCGGCCATATGCTAGAAGCTTCTACCATTATTACATCTGTTGATTGCTTTTGCCTGGGTGTGTGTGCGTGTGTGACACAGGTTGAGGTTCTAATACATTTAATCTAATGTCTTTTCCCACACACTTTCCTCCATCAGCTTGAAATCAAATTACTAGGCAAACGAACTGTTGAACTGTTGCAAATGCCTTTACCATGATGCAATCCTGCTAGGAGCAATGAACTCCAGCCAACCATAACCTAAATGTGCCAGGCAGGCACAATCCGTTGATTGGAATATTGTCAAGTGGATGAAGTGACACCAATCAGAAAAGGAAATGAGGCATCCAGCCTGGAGATGAGCTAGAGCAAGTGAGACAACAAGTTTTACAATAAAAAAAAAAGAACCGTTTAGTTTATGCCAAAGATGTATAAAAATTCTAGATGAAACCAAAAACTTTTTTAAGCGTTGTCAAAGTCGGGATATCAGGAGTACTACGTGTCGTATGAGTAATTTTTTTATACATTTTTTCAAATAAAAATCGTTTTCAGATTTTTCTTTAATTGTCATCTTTCGGGGTCGAACCAACTACCGCTGAAATCTAGCATCAGTTGTTTTATCTACTAAATGTAGTATCTTTGCTTTCACACCAAACTCATCTACGACAAATTGATTCCAATGGATTTCCATGTCCGCGAGTTCAAGTCCGTTTGTCAGACAAACAATGTCAAGGCTTTGGCATATCTCCGGGAGCTCCGAGCAAAGTGTAGTAAGGATTGTGCCAAGCCACCGACATGTGTTACCAGCTAAAATTTCACTTTCAAAGCAACGGAACGTACGACGACGCGACCAAGTCGAAGCCGACAATGTTGATGTTGACGATGTTGATGATGATGCTGGCAGGGAGGAGAAGCTGGCGCCGTTTGTTTGGCCATAAAAGGAGATGCCAGCTTTGCCATTTAACCAGACTGCGAACGAGACTGGCCATATTTGGGGTCGTGTGAAAGTGAAGGGCCCCGTGTATTGACTTTTAAGGTCGCTCCACTAAATTGTGTTTTGAACTTTAAGCAAAAACATTTATGAGTGCAAAAAAATGATGAGGCAACTGCAACGCTCTTTCTTGTCCATGGCTCATGCAAAGCAGTTCAGCAGCCAAAAAAAACTGGATTTTCTAAAAATAGATCGTGGGGAAATATACTTGAATGCGCCTCGTCGTCAACACAACATGTGCAACAACGCAGCGGCGGCGGTCGCCTAAAATCCGTAAAATATATTGAGCTGGCACACAAAGCCCAACTCTGGCAGTCAGCTAGGCTCGTTAGGATGTCGCAAAAGGGTTGAGTGTGAGTGTACAAAGTCAGCAGGAAATACAATTTCCGCTTTGATTCTCTGGTCAGGAATTGGGGAAAGAATGTCAAAGGAATTCGCATAGCAAAACCACGGGGTTTCCGAAATGCATACCAGAAATTGTTTTGTAAAAGTAGCGAGGTATGGTAAAAGCGGGAATGCAAGCGGTTTCGCTTGAAACAAGAATTGGTTCAGTACCACCGGTTCGGTTCATTGCATGGTTTTGCGGAGCTTACTGTGGTTATTGGAGCCCCGTTTCAGTTTTAGAATTTTTGAATATTATGATTTCTAAAGGGGGAATATACTTATAAATGAAATCCCAAAAAACATTTGAGTAGCTTTAATATCCCTGTATAACTGTCGCGAATATATGATGTCGGATTCTCAAACCAATGCTAAAGCACAACAGATGTGGGATACTCACTCAAGTTGGTATATTAGGAGCTCGATGGTAGTTGTATGAGATCACATGTGATGCTTGAAAGCTACATCAACCCGTCATCGCTAAGTATAATTTCGGTTGAGTCGATCGATAATTATCGATCGCACATTTTTCAAGTTTTATTCCCTGAAGGAAAAAGCTTGTCTTAAAACTCGTCAGTGAATTGAACCGAACCGCCTTTAGGCTTTGTGGGTTTGGTGTGCGGCTGGGTTCGTTTCAGAACCGGTTTGCATCCCTGGTTTGCATTTAAAATGGAAAAAGGGGGATCATGAAGTTGTGCGAATGTATGTAACAGGGAGAAGGAAACATTTCCGCCCCCATAAAGTGTATATATTCTTGATCAGCATGAACAGCCGAGTATGTCCGTCTGTCTGTCTGTATGAACGCGTCGAGCTCAGAGACTATAAGAGATTGAGCCATCATTTTTTGCATGTAGGTAGGTGTATACCGTACGCAGATCAAGTTTATTTCAGATTTGGAAAATCGGATGAATGATAGTAAGACAAACATTTATGCTGGGCAGCACATTACAAACCTAAAACCTTTGAGTGATAATTACAAAGGTACAGAGTAGTTTATAGTCGGGCCTGACTGACTTTTTGCTATACAAGAAACGGGTATGATAAATATATTTTAAATTTCAAGGTTTAGACTTTGAAATGTTGGCTCTAAAATGAATTTTGCGGTTTATGTGAAAATTCGTCATATCAGAACTAAACTTGTTCTTCGTAAGGCCTGCCTAGAAGGAAAAATGTGTCGCGCTTACTTCTGCCTATGTCGTCGCTGCTATTGAAGCTACTTTTAAGGACTCATTCATTCATTTATTTTGAATTGTGGTTTATCTGCCATCTGGCTTTTGCCATCATCCAACATTTTATTAACAATTTAATGATTTCCTGCTTTTTAATTAAGTTCTTGCTCCATTTTCCATTAACACGTAATAAATGCTTGACATTTAATAAGTGAAAACAGTAAACTCAAACTAGCCAGAGTTTATCCATCAGTTTAATCAAAAGTCGTGTAAATAACAAGAACTGTCACCTTACATAATCACTTAACGGTAAACAAACGTATGACATTTGCACCACACACATTGCAGCTCAAAGAGAGAGAGGGGGAGAGTGGGAGCAGGCTAAAATATATGTTTTCAGAGTCTCGAGTTTGGAATGCTGTTGGCAGCAGGCCAACACAGAATCAACTTGACTTGGAATGAAACTCTCGTTTATAAGCTAAAGGAAAATATAACCGGGTACTAGCTGTTGGCGTCACTAATAATAATCATACATAATAATATTAATAAAAATAATAATAATGATAATACCAGTTAAACCACTTTGCGGGAATGGCAGACACTGAGGCAGCCAGGCGAGCCGAGGCCAGACCAGCGGCTGCGGCTGCTGCTGCCATTGCCTGCAACCTGCTGCACTGGGAAACTTGTTAAATTGTTCAAAAACCCATCCGCCAGGCCAGCCACCCTGTCACCCAAAACTGGCCACTAGAAAAAGAAAGGATAGAGCAGGAGTAAGTGAGCGTCACTTTGACTGCCGAAATACTCTTGAGAGACCACAAAAACAAAAAAGTGAATGAGGTTTGCAAATTCGACAACTGGTTTTAACTGAAGGGCTAAAGAAGAAATATGTAAAGAAAGTCTCTTAATTTGTACAGAGCTTAACACGGGATACAGCTGTCGAATCCAGCAAGTATTTAACCATTCTTTTTTGCGCGCCCAAAAGTATGCAGTATTTTAGAAAATCTTTCTTAATTGAATTAAAAAAAGTTCGAATTGATAAGAAATATCCCCGAGGCAGCTAAGAAAAAAACAGCCTTTAAAAAGCAAAGGTCACAATCTCCAAAACAAGAAATGTTTTAATATCTAAACTATATACTATATATTCTGAGTCGATTGAGCTTTGTCTCTGCGTCCGTCTGCCTGCTATAATACATATGTCAAAACCGATCGGATCAGATGACTTTACCTCATAGCTAGGAACGGATCAACATCGTTCAGTTAAAGCTTTATTGGTGTAAGCGAGGCAAAGAATTGGGTGAATTCGGGGAAGAATGGGCGCATTCAGCAGATAATTCCGATTAGCAATTGCCGATTTATGATTTGCGATTGCTGATAAGTATCTGATGATACTCAAGCAATAAGGCGTTAAATTATTTTTATAAACAGCTTTTTAAAGCTAATGATCTTATGCTCTACTATTTTTATACCCTTGCAGAGGGTTTTATAAAATTTTCTGGAAGCATCTCCGAACACATACAGTATATATATATGTTTAGAGCGACAAACTGGTCTGTTTCTATGCTATCTCCTCCGTCAGTTTGTAAGCTATCTTCACCAAACATTGCACAAAGTCTTTTAATACAAATACGCTGCACATTAGTCGGAACCGGCCGGATCGGATGACTATTGCAAATAGCTGTCATAGGAACGATCGGTCGAAAAACTAGTTTTAGTGAGAAAAACTTTTTTGTTTTCAATGGAAACGCCTCCAAACTTTGTATTTCTTAGTTTGCTTTACCTTACCAATATTGTACCGAGTTTGGTCGAAATCGGACATCTATATAGTGCAGCTGTCATAGAAAAGTGAGTTCCGAAAAGTAGTCTTAGTGAGAAAAACTTTTTTGTTTTCAATGGAAATGTCCTGAAAATTTGCATTTATTTCTTAAAAATGCTTTTACACAATTCTACAAAGTTTGGTCAATATCGGTTGACTATAGCATATAGCTGCAGTACGTATGATCGGTCGAAAAAGAAGTTCTATTGAGAAAAACTTTTTTGTTTTAAATGGAATTGACTTCAAATTTCTTACATGTTAGTTTGTTAGGACTTTGCATGATTTCACAAAGTTTGGTCGAAATCGGTCATCTTTATGGTATAGCTCCCATAGAAAAGTAGGGTCCAAAAAGTAGTCTTAGTTCGAAAAACGTGCTGCAAGGGCTTACAAACTTCAGCTGAACCATTTATCTTTTCAAAAGCAAGAACCATAAAGTCGCCTTAAAGTAGACTTTGGTAATCGAAACTGTTGTCTCTAATATAAGATGTATTAGCTTCAACATCAAAGCGTATTTCAGATCGTGTGGCTCTGAGTCTCAGTTTTGATTTAGTAGCGATCTCTGGTCTCCAATCTGAGCAAGCGCAGCCGCCGCCGTCGCCAAGGCCATTTATAAATACTCTCAGCTAAAAATAACTTATTTCTGTTGTTGTTGTTTCTGCTGCTGTTGTTGTTGTTGTTGTTGTATATTTTAAAACGATTAATGGCCCAGCGATATGCAAACAGCAAATGGCGACAACAGCAAATTCAACTTGTTCTCGTACCGCCCGATTCATACCAAGTTTATGCAAAAAACCAAAATTTGGCTATTGTTTTGCAGATGTTTTATTAATAAGCTTAGCATTATCAGAGTACAAAATCTAAAAATAGACACGCAGCCAAAACGCGCCTCGATTTCGTTTTGGAAGTGGTGGACGATTACTGATAAGGTCGACGTCCATAAAATTATACGTATTAATAGTTCAGCCAGCCAGAGTGAGTGAGTGAGCGAGCGAAATAGCGATAAAAAGGTATGGCCCATGCGTTCTCAATGCAATAAACATAATCATTATAATTTCTTTATATTTTGTATTTTGTTTTTTTGGGCGCCATCAAAATCGATTTCCTTTCAACACCTTGACAATGTGGGACGGGCCAAAGAGAATAAAAATTTATGATTTTTATGGCACATGACCAACAAGTATGGAAATGGAATTGCAGAGGAGTAGGCTGAAGAAGGAAATGTTTCGATAAATGACATGAAGGAATTAAACCAAGAAGAAGAAGTAGAAGGGCTGCGTCACTATGACGCAAAAATAATCGCGTTTTTCACATCACGTTATCTTTTGGTTAAACCATTGAGAATTATTGCACTAGGCAACAAGGATGCAGTATATTGAATCCTAAAAGATTTTCGGGTGCTGAACACGAATCTGTTTACAGGGAAATAGTCCATCGCGTCTAGATTTTTGATGATTTCAGCATTTAAAAATTATATTTTGACACTTTTTATGTGTGTTTTGTGGGAAATATTATCACTTGTTTTGTCTCATTTTGATTTGATCGTAAAATTCTATTTCTTAGCTTCAAAATATAAAGTCTTTTATATTTCTAGGATTTTTTTAAGCGAAGTTATACAATGTAACATGTAACATATAAACAAACACGTTCCCTTGATTGATGGTACGATTCTGGATGATTTGATATACAAGTTAAGTCAATTTTGTGTTAAAATTAGGCAACATTTTTGCCTGTATTTTAGGTGATTGAGGAAGTTTTAAATTTGATTGAATCTTTTTTAGATTTGACTAAATTATGGCTAAAAAATCATGTAATAGAGCTGACTTATTTAAATTGGGCAAATTAGTTGCTGATTTTTATTTCACAGCAAGATTGATTGGGTGATTGAATAGCATAAACCGTTGATTGAAAGCTGCGTTTTCTTCTTTCAAAGTTGAAAATTGGTATATTTTGCTGATTGACCGTGTAAAAGCCAGATTAATCAGGTGATTGAATAGTATTTAAAGTTAATTGAAAGCTGCTTTCTAAAATATATCAATTTCTGGCTGGTTTCAAGCCTTGGCAAAGTATATTTCTAGCAGATTGATGGGGTGATTGAATATCATAAACCGTTGATTGAAAGCTGCGTTTTCTTCTTTCAAAGTTTAAAATTGATATATTTTGCTGATTGACCGTGTAAAAGCCTGATTGATCAGGTGATTGAATAGTATTTCAAGTTGATTGATTCTAAACTATATCAATTTCTGGCTTGTTTCAAGACTTGGCAAAGTATATTTCTAGCAGTTTCTTAGTGATTGATTGTCTAACAGCCAGATTGATAGGGTGATTGAATAGAATTCAAAGTGGATTGGAAATTGCTTTTCGAATTGAACCATTTTCTTTCGCTTCGACCGTATTTTCTAACGCCCATTGGTATGCAATTGATGTTGATTAACAGGCATCTATAATAATACTGCATAGCATATTTTTGGGCAGTAGACAATTTGACGATTTTTAGCGTATGTATTCAAAAAGATATATCTTCGCTGAAAAAAATCGCAGAATTGTTTGCGTTAGTTAATATTAAAGGTAAGATGTAATACTGTACGATAATATCAAAAAGAGTTAAGACAACTACAGAGGAGTACCATAAAAAGTGTCTTAAAAGTGTCAAAATAGGTATTCAAGGAAACTCTGGGATCACCAACAACCCTTCTTGTCTTATTGATCAAAGTTTATTACAAGCTAAACTATATTTTGCATATATATATGCCTAGAGCTGCAGTTTAAGATGCTGTTTGTGTTTAAAAAAATCGGATTAAGAATCAAAATTTTGGTATTTCCAAAAGCAAAGATACGAGAATGAAGCAATATTCCACTAGGTGGTATACAAAGTTCTTTAAAAAAAAAGACATCCCCAAAAAATATTTAACTCAATTTGGATAATTGAATTGTTAATTGAACTTTAATAAACTTGCTGATTGATAGACACACACACACAGACAAAAGGTCACATTAATGTACGCATCGCCAGCCAAGTCGTCGCCTTTTTGATGATTGATGAACGATCTCTCATTCTTCTTTATTTCCGACTCAATTCAATTATCGCATGTATGTATTGTATATTTTTTTTAAGCTAATTACCCGGCGCCTTTAACGCTCAATCATCGACAGAAAACAACACCACTTGATAAGACCTCAAGATAGCCAAAAATCGTTTTATACCGAAACAAACAACAAATAATCACTTGAGAATGCCAGTTAGACTCGAAGTAGCTCTCCGATCACATTTCAAGTATCTGCTGTCATTGACGACGCTTAATAGCCGCTTCGCCAGCTTATTTTCTTTTTCGTTTCTATTTATTTTTGACTTAACAAACGATGACAACGGCTAATACTTTTTTTGGGATATAATCAAAATGGTAGAAAATACGAAATCGAATTTAAAAATTGGGCGTCCTTGAACGGCTTCCGCATTACAATAAAAGTGAATAGATAAAACCCATGAGGGAGACGAGACATTGTGGGGTGGGTGAGGAGCTGGAAGTTAGACTAGGAAATTAAAATTAAGTCGGTTATCAGATGGCAAAATGAGATTAGGCAGGCGGTATAAGAGAAAGTGAGGCAGGAGAAGAAAGAGACTAATTAAAAGCCAACAAACTGATTGAAAGATCTGGCAAAGGAAATTAAGAAGACATCGAATCGTTTGAAGAAAGTTATTTTTATTTTTATTTTAATAATATAAAAGACAACGAGAGCTTAAGTTAAAGTCGCCCTGCCCTACTTCGATATACCCTTTACTGAGTGGAATTAACGTTTCGTGGCCTTCCCTTATGTTATTTAACAGAACATTAACATTGATGTAAGGAATGTATATATTGTATAATATCTTTTTTATGAACATATCCATTTAATGTTTGATTTATTTTAGTTTAAAGAGCAAGAAATGGTTAAGGGGATTTGAAAAAAGTATTTTAGTATTTTAAAATGTGAATGGATCTTAATGGATACTTTCTTTCTGTGTAGAAAAGAGAAATAAATTTGAGTAAATAATTTAATGCCCCACCCATGAGGTCGTTTAGAGTTGATCGATATAAGTGACTGGTTTTTCTCTGACCTTTATACTGAGTAAACCTTCAGTTTTTAACCGGCTCGAGGTCATGTTATGCTTTAGCACAACTTTTAACAGAGACACGGCACCACAAAGGAGGCTGGTAGATCGTACAGCTGTTTCAAGAGGAACCACCCTCTATCGATATATCGATAAATCCGACACCCGATATTTTGTGCCGCGATTATTGATATTTTTCAAAGGCAGCTTCAACCGATTCTCAAATTCATATTCAAAGAATAAGAATATACAAAAATGGACAATATAAATCAGCGGTGGGCAACTGAATATATTAAATAAAAATCACCAAAATTGTAAAAATTTAAATCGAATCGTTTTTCTTTATGATTTTCGGTTTGGTTCAGCATTTTCGCAAGGACGCTAAAATTAACCATTTAGTTACAGTCTTTTGTTCGGTTTGCATCCCTGATTAAGACAAAAAAATCTTGATTCTTTTCAGTAGAAATCTTAAAAGTTTTAGGTATATACAACAAACTAGAGTGCGAAATTAGAGAATAATTTGCTCTCCATCAATCCAATTAAAATTCCCTTTAGCTTCCTCTGCCCCAATCTACATAAATGCCAATTAATTGATTTCTTCAAGCCCCACACACAAACACAAAAAAATTTCAGTTTGGCCAGGTGAAGGAGAAGGCTTAGTTGACAGCTTTTCGAAGCTCAAGTGGCTATCAATAAACACTAACAAAACAACATAAAAAAATACCATTTATCATGCGGTGTCAAATTTTGGTTGCTTCTTTGGTTTGGAGTTTTTTTTTTTGCTTTTGTGACCTGAAAGTCAAACGTTTATGAAGATGATGATGAAGAAGTGCCGCCGCTTAGGCTGGGCACGTTTTTGAGATCTTTTACGGTGGAAATATAGTTTGTAGTTAATTAATGCGTTTTCGCTTTCCAAAGAGTTTTTTGTGTGTTGTCGCGTGGCCAGACAATGACTAATCATGTATTTTGTTTTTTTTTCTGCTTTTGTTCTTTGCTATCTTCTGGGGGGGGCTAATTGAGTATGACCGCCCGCCTCGGGCTGAATAAACAAATTGCATTAATTTGTGTCTTATTATTTAATAACAAAATAAATAAGACAACAGCCGACAATTATTTAGCACTTGCTGGGGGCGGCTTCTGGAGCAATTAATTTTATCCTCACCAATTACGAGATGGTGTGCGGGCACACCTTTGACCTTACTCCTTCTGCTAAGTGTTAAGCACTGCACAACAACGTCTTCTGCAGGGACAAAGTTTCTCAAGTGATTTTCAGCATAAATCAATTTGCATTTCCACTAGCGGTACTTGACGAAATTTTTTCTAGATTCTCAAAAGGTTTTGCAAAGGAGTATTGGAAATGGTTTTTGTGTGGTTTGGAAGGTTAATGAAGTAGAAAGTCAGTCAGTTGGTGATTGGTATATTTTTGTGCATTAATTAAAGTTATCATTCCTTTTGTTTAAGGTTTCTTTTGCCAAATTTAAAGCTGTTAATATCTGTTAAGGGTTACGGATTCGGTTACGTTTTAAGTCTCCGCTTACAACTCTATAAAGCAGTGGTGGGCTTGTCATAGTTTTGTCTTTGACATTTGAAGAAACACAATTTTCAATTAGAAATTTGTATATAACTTTCAACCTTAAGTTTTTCTCCCTTACTTAGAACAAGAAAAACAAATAGCGCAACGCTAAATAAAATGCAACAATATCGTGACTTACTCACGTTTGATATAAACTCATTTTATTTAAACGATTCCTTTGAAATTCACAATTTTAAATATTTCTGTTGATATTTATCAATGATTTTGTTCCATAATTTGCGTGATCTTTGCTACTCTCACTTAATTGTCATCCCATTTACATCGCCTCTCCTCGCCTCATCCTACCATTATTTATCATCATCAACAATCGCACACAACATTTTATACTAACTCGAGACTTGCAATTTACACACAAAATGTGCTAATTGCTTATTTAATCACAAAAAAAATATAAAAAAAATTGAACGACATGTGCAAAATTTGTGCAATGAACAACACACAACAACAGAAGCAGCAACAACCCGTTCGTCCCGACTTTCTTATACAATACTTTCAATAAATTTTCGACGACAACGTCAAAGGCGGCGGCGGCTGCTGATTCAGCGACAGCTATCCAAAAACTCGCTCAGCTTAACTTGATTCGAAATAGCCGCCGGCAGGCATTTAGTCAAAAACTTTTTATTTGTCAAGAAATCTACTTAAGAGTCGTGTAAAAAAAAAAAAAAATTAACCTACCCGCAAGCCAACAGGAACTAGAAATTCTTTTCGCATGTCAAACAATTTGCCTCATTTAGTTTCGCCCTACCCCCCCGCCTGCAATTTACCTCAACCTTACCCACATCTGTGTATAAATATTGTATTATTTATAATCCCGCGACATTTAGCGATATTCTCGCACAGATAACCACAAATCCACACACTCTCGCACACAGAAAACCACACACTTTTTATTGTGCACGATAAATTAATGATAATTTAAAGATAACTTTTGTATAAACAATAAATTTTGTTCTATGTGATGTTGTTGTAGTTTTTTTCACATTGTTCTAAAAATAGACAATGCAAACCCCTCTAACCATAGAGAGTTACAAAGAATTGCGATTCGGAATATGAAACCAGATGCATATGTATGTAATACGTATGTGCATATGGATGTGTGTACCTATAGGTGTGTGTATGACATTTAATATTTATTAGAAAGAACAGTTATTGGGGTATTCAAGACCCCCAGTTGAGCTGTGGAGTTGTTGAATGGGGGAAATTTTTAATTTTTACAAGTCGTCCTGGATTTACACTGTACTAGGCGGCCCGACTTAAGAACTTGATTTATCCTATAAATCGGGTTCACCGCTCACGTTAGCCAGCAGCTCGTTCTGTTACCAGGGGTCATTAACGAGGAGGTGGTGAATTAGAAAACTTGAGTTCCAGGTGAAACTGGGTTTCCCCAACTCTCTCTTCTGGTTGTTGTTACTTGGCAAATGACTTTTCTTTATATGTAAATGGATACCCCTGATTCTCAAGCTTTTAAAAGAGATAAGCTGATAAAAACCATTTCTAGCTCCTTTTTTAATCGATCTTCCCATTAGAATGTAGACTTTACTTTCTAAAGTAATTTGAAACCTTTGACATCCAAACCAATTTTTTTGTGGTAATATTTGATTTCAATTTGTTTGCATATAGAGCCTTATCTTTGGTCATTAGCCCACTCGCTTACACATTTGTACATTTTTCTGTTAAACAAACAAAATTATAAACAAAAACATATTGTTGTGGGAGCTTTAATTATGCAAATGAGTTCAGCCAATTTATAAAGTCAAATCTCCAATCAGCCGTTTATTTATATATCTTCCTTCTCGCCCTTCTGCAGTTATTTCCCTCACTTTGATTCAGTTTTGCATTAAAAATTCACACTTCAGTCTGACTGCCACACATATTATTCATAACTTTTAAATTCAACAAATTGCTTCGAATGAAACTCAATCTTCGATATCCATACACAATATACATACATATGTGGGTAAAAGTATATACTCACGCGATGTTGCTGGTGGATTGTAGGTGAAATACTGGGGCTGTTGATGGTAATTGTTGTGGTTCCTATTAAAAATGTTGACGTTGTATAATCGGTTTCAGTTCTGCGGGTTGTTGATTGTTGGTTTAACTCCACGATTTTTCTCAGTTGGTTTGTTGTTTACATTTAAGCAAAAGCTGCAAAAAAAAAAGGATGAAAATGATTTTATATTTAATAAATATGCAGTTAAATTGGCCAAGGGACAGGGCAAAAATATGTATGTGAAAATGGCCTAAAGGGCACTCAACAGACCGCGGGGAAGAGTGCCCCCGAACGTTCAATTAGTATTCAGCAAATTTGTGCATATTTTTGTACACCTTTTTCGGCTCTACGAGGTTGGTTTTAATATTCTGTGATGTTAACATTAATGAATTACCTGGAAATTCACAAGGTTAACTGTTCTTAATGGTTGCCAAGCACTAACTAACTAACTAAGTAGTCTATTTAAAGATGGTTCTCGACATTAACAATGTGATATTTAAAGTTACTAAGCTGCCCTCGCCCTCCAATCACCTTCACCAGCTATGGGCCCAGCTTTGAAGTAACATGCCATGAAATTGCTTCTGTACTGTTAAGAGGAGCTCGGCTTGGCCCTTTGGGCTGTGTATAGCCAAGTATTTAAGCTGCCCACGATATTTGGTAAATGTACATAATAAATTTGGCTTGAAATGGCATTTGAAATTATAATATTATTTACTAGATTTTTGCTCTGTATAATATAGAAATTTGAATTTTTTTGTTGCCCGCTCTAAAGCAGTTGGGTCATTAAGTCTGTTTGTTTCTGTTTTGGTTTGTTGTGGAGTTACAAGTTGAGTGAACCGAACCGAGTGGAAAATGCTTTATTGCCTGCCTGATTTGTGGAACAAAAAACTGAACTTAATGCTAAAAATACTTTTTCCGCTGCCTTATCACAAAGCGCAGACGGCAGACGCATGAAATTCATTTTTAATTTTTTTGTGCCGAGATAAGAGTGAAATTTTTGGGGGAGGTCAAAGTTTGGAGGGAGGTGGTGTCTGTGCCACAGATGACAACAATGTGTGTAGGGTTAACATGTGTTTCCTTAGATCTTATGGCTTTAATGTCACAAAGGCTAACCGCAAAAAAGTTTTTCGCAAAGAGTGAACCATTCAAAGTTTAACCAGAAACAAAAATTAAAACAAATTCTATTAGTTAGCTTGGCTTGGACATCGGTTGCTGCTGCTGCTGTTGCTGTTGCAACTGTCTACCCACAGAATGTGGCTTAGTTGGAGGCGAGCAATGGAATTAAAACTTTTTTTGGTTCTGTTTTGCTGACGCTGAAGTTGAGGATTATGTCGACCTCAACAATAAAGAAATTAACTTTATTAAATAAAAACAAACAACTTTATTCAACAAAATATAATTAAATCGAATTGAGGCAGTGAGCTTTGAATAAATATAATATTAAAGAGCTTAAGGCTGTAAGGCTAAATAGAAAAATCTTAGCATACTTTTGAACAAATCCCAGTTTTACAATTGCTTCAGCATACCTAAGGCCCTTCTGGAATTCAAAAGCAATGCCAAGTAACTGGGCGTCGTTCTCGACAGGAAACTACTCAACATCACAAAACGAGTGAAGAACTCATCTTTTGTGCCATAGGACGCAAATGGGAGTTTTCCACAGCAATGGTTCAGTTGCTATACCCAGCCATAGTACAGGTCCCTTACAGCTTCATGGAGTTTAACCCAGCAAACATTTTATGTAATTTTTGATCACATTCCAGACTTTTTGAAATAGTCATAAATGCGTTCGATTTCTGTTCATAAATTATACTTTTGTCGGGATAAAATGGTACCCTAGCAGTGACTCTTCGTAAAGATTCGATTTTAACCCGTTCTTCTGATCAGGTTCGATTTATTTTCGAGTCAATTGCGAGTCTTTTTAGAGTCGTATTTCAATAAATCACATTTTTACGAGCCTTCTTTTAATCTCACATGTAAGTAATCTGTCTTTAAACAACAAAACGGTTTGAAAAAGACTTAAAAAGGTGATTTTTTTAAAAGGATCTTCCAAATGTTTGGTAGGAAATAAGGTAAGGCCAGCATTTGGAAAGCTACAGAGAAGTGTCGAGGCGCTTTACACCATATTTAATCTTCTTCCTCTAGACTGAATGTCTAAACAGAAAACGAGCATCACAGCCCTGCGATTAAGAGAGCCTGCAGCCTGGAATGCTGACCACTCGGGTCTCTCAACCATTAACCAACCGGAACCAACCTCCTCAAACCACGGGTGCCGAATCTTAAGATTACTGTACCACTACCACATAGCAGAACTAAGGCCATCAATGGCCGCATTCAGCAGAAGAACTTGCTGCCTGATCAATTTCATAATTTCACTGATCTTCCTGCTCAGTTCGCGAAACGGTTTTTGGCTCTTATCTTAGTTCTTCTTATTTTAGGCAAAAGTTAAGCAAAATAATTTTTTATGTTACTTTGCCTTTAAAAAAAAAAGAAGAGTGTTTTCCTAGAATTAACAACAAAAATACAAACAGTTCGTCTTAGCTCGTACAAAAACACAACTTCAATGACCCTTCCAGAAGCCTGGAAAAAAAACGATACAAAAAAAAACACAGAGGTTGCCAAAGGAAGCCACAGGTAGCGAGCCACCCACACCATCCATCGCCTGGCCTGTTGCCCGTCAATGAGAATGCCAGAGGTAAAAAAATATTGCATTTTCCTGGAAATTGACGCCTACTAGCCACAGTCGCCCCACAGCCAACATGAGCCACAATATATCTCGAGTTCATTGCGTTAAAAATAAATCAAATCACGCGACTAGCTGGACTTTATGAACTTTGATGAAAGGGACTAACAAAATAGGGGAGAGAAAAAACTATATTAAAACGAGAGCGTTAGTTAAAGCCGGTCCTGACCGACTCAAATGTACCCATTACTTAAAGGATGAAATGTTTTATAGAATTGCCGTCTGTTAATTAACAGGGCATTAATGTTATGGTTTACATACTAGCAGTATGTTAACAGACATCGCATACTGTTTTCAATCAAATATGGGGGAGAGACTACATTTCAAAGATGATTCTTCTGGTTCTTTTGGAATTTGAGATCTGATGACTTATTATAGAGTGAAGTGTATAAATGGCGGGGCTATAAACGTTGCATACTTCTCGCATGCATGTGAATGTTTGTTAATGTTAATGATCTGTTCATTAACATAAGGGAAGGGGTTGTTAATCATTCATTCGCCTGAGTAACAGGCTCTCGTTCTTTGTAAAGTTTATTAACTCACACGTAATATTTCCGAAGTTGCTCCCTAATTCAGTATTTCACTTGCTAGTCAAGTATCATAAAAGCATGCAATGCTATCTCACTGTCTCACCGACTATACAGTCTAGCCTACCCTCTTTAACACTACGTGTAAGCTGATGGGTAGCATTAAACAAAATCCCATAGTTAAAACACATCACTGACCTACCTACCGTCTGCGGGTTCTGTGCCCAGTCATCTGAGACACCCCTCCTACCTCTCTTTCATACGTTGCCTTTCACTAGGATGAGGTGACAAATTGAGTTACATGTGTGATGCCCATCCACTTTCATGTTTGGTTTTTATGCACAAACATAGATGCTAATTGAGTCAGTTCCACAACTTAATTGGAATTTTTGTGGACTCTGAAAAGTATGCTAAGCAAAAGATGATGAACTTAATGCTTATTTTCCCCCCATCTTTTTCTCGCTTTGAAAACTTCTGCCAAGCCAAGTTATTAAAAAACTTTCAGTCCAGCCAAGTTTAGTGGTGTTTTTGTTTTTGTATTTGTGTGCTTTTTTTTTCTTCCTAAGCATATGGACACGCCTACTACTTAAAAAGGTGGGCCTGTGTAAAAATTGCACAGCACATAAAAATCATCATAAATTTTTCTTTGTTTCGTTTGTTTTCGGGTGGGTGGGTTAGAAATTGCAGAGCAAACAAGTCGAACCAAAGTCGTAAATTTAGAGAACTTTCTTCTTTGCACCACCACCCCTCGAAAATGACACACACGAGTGCGATTAATGCTAATAGCGCGACACAAAAACCTCGCCCTGTTAAAACCCTTCTCTTTGTGGACTTTTCTGCGACTTTGTGGCGTCGCCATTTCTTCTTATGCCAAACTACTTAAGTTATTTTGTTTATTAAACAAAAACACTTTAATTTGTTGGCCAAAGGCAAGCCCAGGCAGGTAGGCTTACTCTAAGGATGAGAAATGGAAAATGGGTTTTGTTTCAGATTTTGCATGGGCCATATTAGAGAGTTTCTTCGATTGATACGAGGGATGCCCGTTCAATTTCAAAGATTATTACGAGCCTGATCTTTCACTACAAATATAAAATGGCAAGCTACGTAGAAGAACCCATGGCTAATTATAAAAAACATTGTACATCCTAATCTGCCTAAGTTTTTCGCCATATATTAACTTCTATTTCAGGTCCTTTGCATATCTTGAAAACAAAAATCCGTAATTTATGCATCGCCATATCTGAAAACGCACAGACCTCAACACTCTCAGCCTAGCCTCTGTAAGAGACAAATCGAGTGGGAGAGAGTGCCCAATGGCACAAAAACAATCTGCTTCCGGTCATATCGACACCGTCGTCTTGTCGGAAATGGCCATTACTGCCAAGTTAAAACAACATAATTTAGTGTCTGGCCTGTGGCCTACACATAAACAACATGCCTTGCCCCATCCTTCCATCTCTTTAAATGGGCACTCAACTTTGTTGCCTAAATCGGTACTGGGATTTGTAACTTTGTTGTGGCAAATTGCATACTTAAATGTAAATTCAGTCAACACAAGGAAGCCAGCTTAAAGAAATGTTTATTTTGGTAATAAACAAGTAAAATAATATCTGTGAGGAAATTACTTAATCGAAATCTTTAATTACTATCTAGGTTCCTGAAACAGTGCCATTACTTGACCAGTATTTATTCGTTCTTCACCAATCCTTTCACAATTGGTGAAGGTGACCTGGTGTGTAAGTTTTTAAAGAAATAACTTGTTCATTAGATTTCCCTAGGCGGGCTCAAACCTACGTTCTCTTTGCCCATCAGGCACACACACTTGCCCACTGAATCACATTTGGCCTTTGCTATGTGACTTGTTAAACCATATCTGAATCATATCAAAATGCCGATAAAATATATTTTTGGGATTTTTTTGATTGTTTTTAGACTTATGGTTTCTTGGTAAAACAATTTCTGAGAATGTACCATAGATTCCCTGAGGTAATTTAATACGGTAAAGGCGACTGCAATATACTCTGTACCAACTAAAGTGTATGCTCAACGACAAATACATCAAAATATTTCGTGGAAAAACTGCAGCTAGTTCAAGAAAGCATCCATAGAATTGACTGAATTCAAGGTTCGTCGAAAGGAAATTAAGTATTTATTATAAATTTAACAAGTAAAAGCCGCCTATTCTCAGATGAACTAAAAACTATTTTCATTACAGAAGTTCATATGAATAGAAGAACACCATTGCATACCTGTGAAAGCTGAAAGCTTTAAAACGACTGTCTTAGAATTGATTTACACGGCAAAGTAAACTTCTGGAAGAGAGTAAGCAATTCCTTTTTATTGGATTATTGATTAGACAGCTTAGAAGAAGTTGAATATCCATATAACAGTAGCTGGGGACAATCCTTATTTAACTTTTTTTTAGAGTATAAAATGTGACCATTAAAGTTCCATTGATTTGGCATCACTGTTTTTGCTTACTGCCAACTTTCACATTCATTCCCATTTGATTATGATAAATGGGACTAATGCAAGTTAAGAATTTATCACATGGATGCACTTAATTTTAAAGTTCGACATTTGTACTTGTTCATTCTCTTTGCATACTTGGTCGTTATGGTCCATTTTCTGTTTGATACCATTGCTCAGACGACGACCTACAAGGGACTGACTTTTGCTCTTATATAGTACCATTTCGAATGCATTTCATGTACATATACATATGCTTGTATGTATTTTTCAGCTTTTGCCATTTACAATTCTTCATCTTAAGAATGGCAAATGTTTGCTCCATTTTTTTTATTCCTCTTCGCCGTTCGTTTTAATTAGCTCAAAGCTGATTCTCAAGCCAGGCAAAGCCAATCCTCATTATTGTCCACAAAAGAGGATGTTCTCATAAAGATAGAGGGAGGGCGGGAGGCAGACAAAAAGGATGCTTTTGAGAGGCTTCTTGAATCTCAAATGGTTGTTCAATGTTTGCCAACTCAGTGAAACTGTTTTCTTAATTGGCTGCGTTTTGGTAAGAAAAGTTGAAAATCGCTTTAGATGCAAATGCTCCTTGGCTCAACTTCTATGTAATTTTCACTAAATTGACCAGCCATTACTTGGCTAATTAGATTTAAGTCGAATTGTTCAAGAACTGTTTCAGAAAGATTCAATTTTGTTTTATTAAATTAAATTATTTCATCATTTCAGTTTTTGCAATTTTAAATCAATTTTCAATTAATTGATGTGTCACATAAGGTTTTGATGGTCAAAGAGAGTTGTGTGGGTGGAATGTAGTTTGCGGCGTCATGTGCATGTATGTGTGTATAAACTTGCATCTGCACATGCCATGAAAATTCGATTTCCATCACATATTAAGTGCGTAAATTGTCTAACAATTTTGAGGAAGCTCGCTAATTGGTGGGAAACAAAAGGTGACAGTACAGTGGATAAAGTGGAAATATTCTACATTCAACAAATACTTTAAAAAAATTGGAAGCCTCACAGAGAATTTGCGGTTATACTACTCTGATTAGCTTCACCCGATACCTGGGAAACTGGCTGCGTGTGAAATATGTCAAATCTGCGCTTGATTTTACCGTATGCCAGTTAACACCCCCTTTTTTGTGGTTACTAACAGTACTGGCGGGCTATTAAATGAAACACCTGTACTCTGTACCATGGTCGGTTGTCATAGCTGCCTGCTTCTTTCCTCTCCCCCCCTGTCACTACCAATTCCCTTCAGGCAAGGCTCTACGCATTTGTTGGAGAGAAATAGTCGTGATTGGGTTGAGCGATGCCAGCGGTGGAGGGGGCGGGTTGGTTGGGTATTTATGAGGGTTTGCCAATTTGACGCACTATTTTGGTAGGATGTGGCGACGTTTTTGTTGCTGCATAATGCATTGGAGTTAACGAGTGCCTACGGTGTGCTCAAAAAGAGCAAGAGATTAGAGGGTAGAGTTAAATAGTGGAGGTATTAAGTTAGCAACGTGAATGCTGCATACAGTTTTGAGTGTTTCGATCGACGATATTACACCGGCAACCCTTCGTATCCAGGTTATAGCAAAAAAATATGTCTCTTGGGGCCGATTTCTGATCTTCTTTTTTACATAGAACTTTACGTCTCATATACTTGCAAATAATGGGGGAAAATCAAAGATTTTCTGGCACATAGCAGCTATTGTAAAGATTGAAAGATATCTAAAAGATTAAGATGAAGGTTCAACTTGTGAGGTTCATATCTCCCACAGTTATGTAGATAGTTTGAATGTTCTCCCTAGATATTTATTGATTAAGTTATCAGGATTATTTATCAATCCACCAAAGGATTGGTAAAGTTTGGACGAACGATAGTCAAGCTATGAGCAAAAGAAAGTACTCTGCCGGCCCAACTTGTATAATTGTTATAGAAATAGGTTAGATAATGAAAAGAAATTAGTTGTGCCTTACTCAAAATTTACTCATTCATTTGTAAGTTTATTTGACATTGACATAATTAAACATAAATTTCCAGCTTTGGTATCAAAATGTATTGAACTTCTACAGCAATTAGTAAGCCAGAAGTGTACAACTTTTACCAAAAATTGTTTTGCCATTGAACTTCAACAAAATTTCATAAACCAAAATGGAAAACTATTCATCTTAATGCACTGCAACAATTTAGTATAGATACTCTTATGCACAAACGGAGCTTCATTAAAAAGTTGGCAGTGAACCGCAACAAGTTGTGAAGAGGGTGCTAAAACTGAGGTCAAATTTTGGGCCATTTCGGTTCATAAGAGAATAAGAATAGAGGGAGCGGGAGGAAGAGTTAAATTTTTATGCGATTTTCAGCATTTTCAGTTCTAATTTTAGATATTTTGTTTACATTTGCTCTCGTTTGTGCAAATTGACAGCTTCCTCAAGTCTTTTTTTGTTCTGCTTTGCCGGGCAGGCCAACCAGCAAGTCTTATTTTTGGCTTTATAAATGTTTTTCTTAACCACCGAGATTTTTGGTTTTATGTGTGCCTGATCTGTTTCGTGTCAATAGAAAAAGAAGAAAAATCGTGTTTTCTCTCTGTGTTTACTTGCACAATATTAAGTAATAAATGTGCTGATTTTGAAGAAAGGGTGGGCGGCGTCGGTGATGGTATTTGAAAAACCAAAATGTTTAAATTTCAATTTGAAAATAATGTTTGCCTTGACCTTAACCAAGTGCCTCTCTGAGTGGATTTCAATATCTTAGCATCAACTGAAAGCATTTGTAAGCAGCAGTTTCAATTGAAATTTCGATAGTTTTTAACATATTGAATAAAAATACGGTTAATGATGCAGAAATATTCCCTATATTGTGTACAATTTTCCTATTTCTATTCTTTAGATTCTCCGATTGAGATGAATATATGATCAGTATATCATTTTACAGGTTCATTTTCAAGTACCAGTAAAAGCCAGATTTCTCAGTTAATTAGTTAGTTGAAAATATAGTTAATCTGCCTGCAGGTAAAAGAAGCATATGTTCCATACATGTCAAACCTCTGTCTCTCACCATCTCTGAGATCTGTATGTTCATACGGAGGGAAATAACATAGATTCAACAATTTGGTTCTGATGGTTCGGTTTGGTTCAGAACCGGTTGGCACCAAAACCCAATTTTGGCTTTAAGTGAATTTGAAAACTGATTAACTAATTTAATTAACATTTGTATAGCCTGGTCCCCATTTTTCATTCGACAGCAGCGCCCTTTCGTGTTCCACGGTAAGAAATATTGCATTCTTTAGAAATAAATATACAGAAATTGTTCGCAAAATCAATTTAAACAGTTTACGACAACAAAAAGAAAAACCAATGCCTTTTGTTTTTGCCCACAAAATTTTTCACATCCGCCAAAAACACAAACAAAAAACGTTGTGCTTTCGCCTTACTTCTAAGTTGAGAATAGAAAATCGTTTCGGGAACAAACAATTTGTTTGTAATTAATTTAAAATTTCTTTTATTTTCCACTTTCGTTTTGGAAAACGCACCGGAGTTACCACACCCATTTCATATCATATCATATGTTCATAAACAATATAAACTTGTTCTGTGTTTATTTTGTGCTGAAACCGCAAAATGTTTCGCGGTTGCCTTCGACAATCTTATCATCTAATGCTCTAAAAATAGAACCCACACACACACACACCCACATACACACATTATTTTTGTGTGTTTCGGAGGCCCTGGAAACTTGGAGCGACCCAACCTATCTCTGTATCTCAGTATCTCTGTATCTCGGCGAGTGTACAACAAAATGAATCTTTGCAATTTTCGCTAACAAAAAAAAAGTGGTGGTGGTTACTGTTGTTGTTTTTTAGAGACATCGTGTGATCATTTAGCGTTGTGCTAATTCAATTTGTATCGAATGATTTGTGTGTGCGTTTCGGTTGTTTTGTTAGCAAATAGTAGAAACCTAAGCCATGAAACAAAATCAAAAGAAGGTACAATGTATACCTAACGACTGGTACTAAGTACAATAACTTTAATCATTCTCATGGGGAAAGTAACAGTCATTAGACAACCTTGAGTTGTCACTAAGAAAATGCAAAACTGAATAAAAGCAAACCCTCTGCTTTGTTTTGAATACTCTACTGAAACTGAAACCTTGAAATTTCGGATAAGGTTCTGGAATTGAACTTTTAGTGTGCATAATTGAAGAGCATCTGTAACTTGCGAACCGAACCTTAATTACCGAACAGTTTGCATAAAATTCCCAACTGTCAATCCAAATTTCTATATTTCGCATTGAGTAGAAACTGTCAACTGTTTGTCAGTTTGTATAATAATTTGTTATTTTTTTTTTTTTGCATACAAAACAATTTCACGCCTCTAATTAAATTAGAAGTTGAACACTAAATGAAACTAATAAAATGTTGCCATATTTTTGTGGTAAAAGTGAGAAGCGGGCTTTGTAGAAAAACGAGGAGTTGATACCCTAAATTCAATAAAAAAAAACAAAAAGTATGTCTGTTTCTATGAAAGTCTGGTGGACATGTTGCACTAATCTTGTATATAAATGTTGAAATTAGTAAATTGCGTAAAAATGGTCTTAAAAGTAATTTTCCACTTCCTTTTTTTCTCATCTTTTCTGTAAATACATTTAAAATATATTTCATTATTGTTGAAAAGATTTTCGCATATGGCAAATATAATAATCAAAAGTAGCACGAAAAATTTCCATGGCTTTTGATGCACTTTGGAGGTGTGTCTCGGCTACTCTGGCTTTTAGAATGTATGCCCAATCAGTTAACAGGCCATTGTGAATTTTTAATCTTTTTTTTCTTCTTTTTTTTTTGAAGTAGCAGAAATTCCAACGCTTTGTGATGAAAGTCTTTGCCACATACAATAGCATAACATGACATGACAAAAAGCAAAAGGGATAAGATGACAATGACTCTTCTAATCTACCGGCATTTGGAGTGGTTGGACCCCATACACTCTCAGACTCTGTGAGACACTTGTTTCGTAATTAGATTTGCATATATGCAGAGGAATATAGCAGGAAGCAGCAGAGTGTTGGCTATGCATCATGGTGCAGGGATCCATTTTCGTTTGCACAAAAGAACAAGCCACAATGACGTGAGGATTAACTTCTGTGATGTTGGTTGAAAGTTTGGTTTGATTTTGTGTTTAGTTTCGGTTTCGAAATGGCCAAGCACTGCTGCTGAGAAGCGTTCAATGCTCCTGGCATATCTACTGTTCATTTCATTGAAATGGTCTGCACAAAAGTTCACATTGAATGTTATACAAGAATTTTAAGATTATTGGAAATCAGTACTAATTAGTATACGTTTTGGAGAATGGTTGGGTTCAAAACATGATGTTAAGAGATAGCCAAATCAATACTGCAGTTCGCTCTGTTTACAAATGGATCATACATTGGAAATTTCTGCCAATAATTAAGATATCTGGGCTAATATTGTATAATTATTCAATATATAATGTACTGTTGAGTAGAAAAGAATTACCAATGTAATGTTAGACTATTGTTTTCGAGAATAATTTACAAATGTTTACAGTCAAGAAGGTAAAAAACAGATTCTATTATGGGAGGGGATTTTTTATTTAAATTTTTTTGTAAATTCCTGTTTTTTATGAAGTCAGTGGCACTATCCCAATCATATAACAGATGAAGTCGCTAGGCAAAAAGTTAAAATTCCGATGTCTATCTTTTTGATGAACCGAACCGAAATTTTACTTTCGGAACAAGTTCTGGTCCACTTTTATTTCTAAACAGGTTCGATTTAAGGTTCGGTTTAAGGTCAGTATCAAAAGTCGTAATTCCGGGTTCGAACCGGTTCGCTTCAAAGCCGGTTTGTGGCCCTGCTCATAATTATCTTTAACAAAAAAGTACATTTTGGGACTTCCCGGAACCGATACCAAACCTGAAACTAGTTTCAGGACTAATCTCTAATTTATTATATGGGTTCTTTTAATAAGGACAGATTGGAATATACAGTCAGCCGACTATAAGTTTAAGGATTATCTCGAAAAGGGCATAAACCGATATAATTATTGGATAGCTTAACTAAAGTAGGTGTTGGAATATCCTCAGAACGAGAAGAGCTCTTACCAAACCCATATTAAAAAGAAAAAATCATATTTAAGCTCTTAATAGGGTTCTCACCCCATTTAGAACAAAAAGCAAACGGATTGCTGTGAAGTCCTTAATTATAATTTAAATTTATAGAAAATCGTTAATCGATTCTAGATATTTAAACCCTAATCTGTTGACAAATGATATTGTAATAGCCAATTCGACGCTATTTATGTATAAATAAAAATGATCGCAAACGGAAAGCAAAAAAAATCCTTTGGACTAGCACAGATAAAAAATGTTATGGAATATTTCGACTGAATGCATAATTTTTAAAAGAACCACGTTAAAGAGAAACATGAAGGGAGAGCAAACCAAATTTGATTCTTTCACAAACTGGGGATTTTTTAAGCATGTTGTTATTTCAAGTGTTTTGAGTCACAGTTTCCAACAACAAGTATACCACAAAATAAATAAACATAAACATGATTTTTGCACAATTTCCATGAGTTTCCGTTTTATAATAAATAAAATTGTCGCAGTTCGAAACAAAACAAAAAATAATGTATAGATGATACTTAGAAAACAAAGGCCGATGACAAACACGACCGCAGATGATGATGACGATGGGATGGTTATGTCGGTGAAGGGGGGTTCTTACTCACATTTTGTTGGCCTTGTGCAGAGATCGCTTCTGGATACTCTCCGTTGCTCGCTGCTCTCTTTTAGTATTCTCTCGCCTCCCACGTTGCTGTTGGTTCCACTTTACAGTTACAGATAAACACTTTATTGTTGATTTTTGTGAAATTTATTATTAAATTTCTGTTTGCACTGTTGAACAATTGTTTTTCACTTTGTTATGCTCAATTTTGTATTGAATATGGAAAATATTTCAATTATATTCGACACGCACTCGCAACTCTAAAAGAGTAAGTAGTAGTTATAGAGACAGAGAGAGAGAGAGGGGGGGCAGAGTAAGTAATGCGGTACTTGGCTGTAGCGGTAAATTGCAATAATTATGTGAGCTAAAAGTGCATTTGCGTTGCGGTAGGTTACTTAATGCGCAAAAGAGCAAGTGTCTTTGTAGTCACACAGAAACTAGAAAGATTTCGTTGATTCATATAGTTTAGGTGGCTTGGAAAACCAAATATAAGTGAAATGAAGATCTTTAGTCAACCATTTTCTAATATTATTAACAATTGGCGATCCATTTGTTTTCAGAGCAGAGATTACAATCGAGCAAGTCGAAATTAGTTAGCAACTCTGTTCTAGAATCTAGATTCTAGATAATATCATTGACAGACACGAGCCAAACTTGTTAAGCGGAGAGGACAAAACGGTAAGATCAAAGAGAGAGGTAAAAACAATAACAGAGAGCCGTTACACACGAAAACATTCAGCCATTCAGCCGGCTGCTCCTGAAAGTGTAGTTTTACAATCGCATTTCTCGCAGTGTAAAGTATTGAAACAAATGCACTCAATTGAAAAGAGTTCTTTAAAGTGCATTCCCGGTCTAGAATAAGTGTTTTATAGATAAATGAAGCTAAAGTGTTTTTTTTTGTAATCACAAGTTTCTCGTTTTCTAAATTCCGTTATCTTGCAAGATTCGCAGCGTTGACCTTTCTGGTGCCTTACTTTGCCTAGTATGAAAAATGTTCATAACAATTTATGGCTGAGATAAAGATGCAGCAGCGCCCGCCCAAGGCAGGCGGATTGAAACTGGAACTGGCTTTATCAAAGTCTGCTGTGTTATCTCGCTCTCCCACTCGCCGTCTCTCTCGCCCGTGCCTCTAGGCTCGCTTGCTCTTCATTGTCGTGTTTATTATATTTATCACAATAATTTCCTTTTTACGTTTTTCTATTTTTCCATTTCACACACATTTGGAGGGATATTGTGTTGGATTGTAGCCCGAACTCGACGGTATTTTGTTTGAATTTCCCCAATCAGAGAAAAATTTATATATTACATACATACATATATGCATATATCGAGGCTGTATGTGTGTGTGTGTGTGTGTGTTTTAGCGACGCACCTTCCGTGAAAAACAACATGAATCGCAGACGAATAGAATAATACTGAAAGCCACTAACCGAACAGCCACGACGAGTAGTCAAGAGAGAGAGAGAGAGAGATTGGGGAGAGCGCCACTCTCTCAATATTAATTGACTACGATCAACATGTGTGTGAAGAGAGCATGATACAACAAGAGAGGTAGGGTGGCATGAGTGTGAGTTCTCTACAAAGTACCTTCACGTTCAGTGCTGCGCGTACTTTTGTAGCGTAAGCTTTTGGCAAAAGTACGCCTCACACTGACACCGCCCCACCTGTATTGCTGCCTCATGGAAGAGAGCGCGCAATCACAGTCAGGTTCCCGTTGTTGTTCTCTCTCCCTTGCATTGGGCCATCTTGCAGCAAAAAATTCTATTTTTAAACTTAAATTAATATTGTTCTTTATTTTATCAGCAGCAGAAGCAACGTCGCGAAAATAAAGCAATACAGTAGGCTGGCAGCGTCGATGTGGGCGGCTGCTGCGACAAAAAATAAAAACTAGAAATTCAAATAAATAAATTCTCTCTCAGTCTCTCTCTCTCTGTCTTGCTCTCTTTGGGTCTTCTGCGTTTGATAGGCCAAACGCGCTTGATAAGAAATGCGTTAATCTTTATTATAGGCAACTACAACGCAACCCAGTCAGACTTTGCATCATGTGTTGAGAAAAATCAGTACATCTAGTGGCATGAAATGTCACTCAAATAGTCAGTACATGATTTTTTTGCAAGAAATTAGTACTTAATATAGCATGAAAAACTCACACGCTATTTTCTCAGGTATTTGTAAGGCTAAAAGTCTGAAATTTCATACGAAAACATGAAAAACTCAGGGGTTCGTCAGCGAACGTCTCATGTCTTCCCACCTACGATATACAAAGTACATACATAAGTAGATCTGGAGTACTAAGAAAGTAAAGAACCCAAAGGCTGATGATCACCTAAACGGAATCGGTTGAAACCCCTGAGTTTTTCGGCGTTTCCATTGCAAATCGAAGCGGAAAGTAAGCACTAGGATGTATGTACCTTTTTCATGATGAGAAGTCCGACTGGGAAGCAGCGACAGCGCTGTCGGTTAAGCTGCAAGTGTGCGTGCGTTTATGTTTGTGTGAAGGTGTGAAAAATTCGCTGCAAAAAAAATGGCATCTCAAAGTTCAGAAAGAAAATGTAAATGACAATAGAATAAACAAAGCCTAGCAGAAAAGTAGAGAAAGAAGTGGAAGACGAGCAACAACAACTTGTTGATGAATCAACCAACAAAGAAGGCAAAACACAGTGGTGCTTGAGCTTGAGGGCTGCATTAGACAATTCAATGGATCTTAGAGACTAAATTATTCTCTGTAATTTTAACACTTTGGGTTTTAAGTTGTTTCTGTTAGTTAAAGAATCTGCTGGTGTGGGATTTTTTGTAAAGTATATTTGGTTTATTCTTAAGTCCATCGATTACTCCACAATATTTGGGGGTTGCGAAGTTTATGTAAGCTTCTTAACCATTTTCAAAGTCAATTATATTTTACCCACCTAATCTGTCACATCTATATTAACAAACCCAATTCACTCTTTGGTTCACCCTAATCATTACAGGGTATTAAAACGTAAGAAATGCCGTAGCGTTGCACACACACACAATCACACACCCGAGAGAGATAGGGAATGCGGGAGACAGCCTCTTATAGATAGTGAGAGTGATCTGCTTTATCAGGCCCCCTGTTCCCGTGGCTGTTTATATTTAGAATTGCTACAAACAAACACAATCTTCTTCAAATGTGCCAAAATATTGGAAAAAAATCTGTTTAAAAAACTTTTCTAAGCTTCCAGTGCATTTCTTTAGCGTGTTGTTGTTGCACTTGGCACGCTTGATCAAGAAAGAGCGACGGCGACGACAACGAAGACGAGATTCATAGAAAACAGGAACAGCTTGTGATTTAAATAAATTATAAACTGTTAATTTGTGCCGATTATTACTTATTTGCCAATTCAATGTTATAAACTCAGCTTAGTTTTGACACATTTTCGAATTTGCCGCTTCTTTTTGTAAGGAATTTACGCGCGCTAGCGCTATCAACCCGACGACAACAAGGAAATAACTGAAAGCGGCGGTGACGGTGACAGTGTGACCATACTAAAAAATACCAGAAATGCGCCTAACGGTGACCGCTAGAGATGAGCGGTTACAAGTCACGAGTTGGTTTTCTTCATATTTATTCTTCACTTCTCCCTGATCTTAGTAACTTTTTAAATATGATTCCAGATACTTCCTTTCCAACAGTTTTTTGGCTTAGTTTACAAATTTACTTTTAAAATACGGATGTATCGTTTTTTACCCATAAAAATGGAAAATATGTTTAAAAGCATCAGTTTCCTGTTTCTGAGCGCCATGGCATTTACGGCCTGGTCGTTGCTCTGCTATTTGCATGCCATTCAACAACAAGCAAAATTGTCAGACTATCACGTGGAACTCTATACGGGTGAGGAATGATTTTAGAGTCCCAAACTCTATAGCATTTTAGTCTATTCACAGAATATCCTGGCATTACCCATGTGCCTGCTCAAACTTCTGCCAAGGAGACCAAACAAAGCAGCCTGGAAATTCGCGGTTTTGACCTGATCTGTAATTTTGGTCTAATTTTCGCTGGCCTATTAGTCTTGTCCAAATTTCTACAGTGGCTGGAAAGTCAGGCCCATATACATTTTAACGAGCCGGCAACTCAACCAGCATTAACCCATATCGGCCAGGCCGCTCTGGAGCAAAAGACAGAAAATCAAGAAAATGTCGAACTCAAGGAACAGTTGAGCACACTGCAGTTCCACTGCCAGGAGATGCGTGAGCTGCTGCAGGAACTGCGGGCCAGCAGCAGCACAAGCAGCATACGAGTCTGCAAATCCAGCCAGAGCGATACCAGCGATATTATTACATGGAAACCACCAGTTTCCGCCTCCGTCGAAAATTGCTCCTCTCAGGATTCAATACCCGCCGCCGGACCCGCGGGTCCATGTCCGTCCACCCAAAATGTGTACATCACGAACAGTCATATACATATCAATGGTTGCATCTATTTGTCGCAACGTAATGTCAATATCGATCTGTGTCGCCAGGCCTCGATGTATACACGAAAACAAAGCGAATTCCTGCAGGTGTGGGATAACTTTATAGGCGGACCCAAGGAACGACCCATGATAGCGGGCGTTAGATGCAATAATATTCTAATGTGAGAGGTCGAAAAATAATGATTTGGAGAACAAATTTTTTGAAGCAAGCAAAATTCATTCTCCTCCAAGTCAAGCTAGTAAAATGTTAAATAATATGAACAAGGGATATTTCCTTCTCTATCGTGTTTTTGGTTTGGGGAGGGAAAATTTATAAATTGTAATAAGCACGATTTACTTGATTGGTATCAGCGGTATTGCTGCCATTTTAGCGATTTTGTTGCTGGATTTAGCAATAACTTCTGTTTATGTGTAATTTTGATGGGTTTTTTAGTTTCCGAGCCAGTGTGCAGTGATTAAACAGCTGAAGAGCGCTGTCCTACTAATATTACGTTCGATATCGATAAGCCCTAAGTGTGCAGCCCTGAAAAATCTCATCCAACGGTACTACTTATCCCAAAAAACTGAATTCTAATTACAAAATTTCTAAAAACCTCAATTTTGAATAAAATAGATAACCATGGAGATGATGGTAAGTGTTAATTCAAGCATTAAGTCGTCCATGTGTCAACTTACCTCTACTTCCTTTCAGCAAGGTGCCTCGTTGCTGTCCCGTCCCGCCGAAGAGTTTGGCAATGACACTCTGGTGGAGAACATGTGGGCTGCAAAAGCTCTGGAACATGCCGAAGTGCACTTCAATGTGGGTTTAGCTTGAACAACACGAAACACTCACTTACCACCCCTCCTTTCAACAGTTGCTTACCAATGTGCCACCCGCTGAGCTGCGGCTCACGCCTTACGATGATCAAATTTACACCACCTTCAGACAGGATTTCCCCGATCTACAGGTGGCCCAGCTGAGCGATGAGGTGCTTAAATCGGCCTGGGAGAAACTGAAATGGCGTCAATTTGCAGAGAAATTCAATAAAATGGAAGACTACAGCTATGGCACACTGATGCGGGCCGATGCCAGCAAAGAGTTCTCACCCGAGAATTCGATATTTGTGTTTCGCGTGCAATTTCTGGCCATCGAAATAGCGCGCAACCGCGAGGGACTCAATGATGAAGTGCATCTGAAAAACAGACCCAGCAAGAAGGCGAATCAAGACACAAAATGAGGATTAAATTTGTTTAAAAATTTAGAATTCGTTTTTGTATTTATTTGGGAGGCTTAAAATTAAGTATTGCCCGCACTTGGTCCTGCTTAAGTCTTACAAATTAGGCTACATTTAAAGTCCACTGGTATTGCTGGTCATAAGTATGAAAGGAATTAGAGTCTCGATTTGCATTTGCCCCACCAAGTTGGCAAAGAACAGCTCCTCCAGGGGCTCAGCCTCTAGGCTGTTGAGTGGCAGCAGACACGATAAAAAGTTGTGGAAACGCTCCTCAGACCCTCCGCCGCTGTTGCCCAAAGAGGCCAAGGCATAGAGCTGGACACGCTTCACATAGTTCCGGATGCAGCGCTCCTTACGCTGCTGCAGCAGCGAGGGATTGAATAGCAACACCAGTCGCATTAGGCCAAATTCCAGTGAGGTCACCTCCTGCCCCTGCACTTCCTGCACAAAATCATGCAATATTCTCACCACTTGTGACATTTTGGCTATTTTCTGTGGCTCAATCTTCTCTATGTCGGCCAGTTGGCGTATACTTTGGATGAGCTGAATGAGGATGGTGGAGACAGAAAGCTGAGCTTGCGATTGAGCCAGGGCAATGGCCAGCAGACCGGGCCAGGCTTGACGCAATAGCTTCACCTGGCTGTAGGCATCCAGTTGCTCGAAGGCCGGCACTTTCCTAAGTGAATGCACGGTGAGAAATATAATCCTTGATCCCGTCTCGCAGACATAATGCATATTCAGATAGGAATGCAGCAAGGCAGGTGGCTGGACATGGAAAGCGCTTTGCGCCTCTGTCAGCAAATCCTGCTCAAAAATGCTCTCATTGACCACAAAATCAGCTGCTGGTATGCCACGTGGACAATAATCAAAATCCAAGTCCATGGGCTCCAGTTCAGGATCAATGGCATCCTCGGTGCCGCTGTCCTCGGCCTCGGAATCACATTCCGGTTTCACTTGGACCTGCTGACTGCCGTTCCGTTCCAGCTGCTGTTGAATGGGTTGCAGCAGCTGCAGGGCTTTGTGTATAACACGCAGATCCAGGCTGCTCTGTATAAGACCCACTGTGGCGGTGGTGGTGGGCAATGAGGGAGTAGAGCTGGTATCCACACCGGCTACGCCTCCGCCTGCATTGAAATTGTGATTGGCACTGGCACTGTTGGCCAGCAGCTGTAGGCACAACGTGCTGCTATTGTCCATAGAATCATCCTCCTCGTCGTCCAGCTCGGTTTTGCTCAATTCCGGCGAGTAGGCACCGCCACCTCCACCGGCAGTCTGTTGCTGTTCCCTTTGCTGTTGTTGCTGCTGTGTGGCCAGCACTGTGGGTCAAGGCATAGAATGAGATGAGGAAATCGGAAGATTTATCTCATAAGATTTGAACTTACTCAACGTCTGCGTCAGCTCGGCAAAATTCAAGCCCATGGGAAATAGATTCTCCTGCAAGCTAAAAGGCGTGGCGCTGGCGTTCTGCACGGAGGGCGTGGCTGCATGCTGAAAGTTGGCCGCCGCCGCTGCAGCAGCCTCTGCCTTGGCGTTGGCATGCTTGCCGCGACTCTGCTGATACGAAGATTTGTTGCTGCTGTAATTGGAGGCATTTGCTCCACCTGTGCCAGTTGAGGAGCCAGAAGTGGAAATGATGCCCTCTTTTCTATCCACAATGGGTTTTCTTTCATGCTGAACAGCTGAGGGGGGGAAGAGGAAAGAGAAATGTAATTAATAAACAGTTAACAAGTTAACGGTACATTTTGAATGAGTTGAGTGTCCGGGTGGTGGTGGGGGGTAAATGTAAAAGCGTGAGTGCATGTGAGTTAGTTAGTATGTGTGAGTGTGCGTAAATGGAAAGCTTAGTGTACACTTGCAGTACAGAATTGTTAGGGGTATTCGGGCACTTTGATTCAATTTAAAAAACATATTTAACAAAAAATTACTCAGAGTTGATGACCTGAATTATTAATTAACACTTCGAAAGATTTAAGGCTAGCTTGTTGAATGGTTTTGTAAGAACTTACGCAAAGGACAAATCAAATTTTGTTTTGACATTTAAATAATGAAAAAGAAACAATTTTTCTAAGAAATTTCAAGATTTGAACTGATAAACTGATCAGCCTGTCTTATCAATTAAGGGTAGATAAAATAAGTGCCTGAACACCCCCACCATTTAGGTTAACAAGTGTAACGGGCGTTTGTTTTGCTTTGTTTCTTTGAGACGACGACTTAAACGAAAATTACAATCACTTCGCATGCCGCTGGCCAAACACTTTTGTAGCCGACAGAATTGACAACGATTCCTATGATGTTTCGTCACCTCACAGTTCATTGCACCGCGACACTGATAGCCCAATTGTTTGCGAATGGATCGCTTGAAGAAGCCCTTGCATCCCTCACAGCTAATGGCCCCATAGTGACGCCCAGAGGCGCGATCACCACAAACCAAACACAGCTCCACGCTGAGGGAGACTGCTGCAGCAGCGGCGGCGGCAGCAGCGGAAACGGCACCACCGCTACCACCACCACCTCCTCCGGCTCCACTTTGATTCAAAGCCAGGGGGCGAGATTCTGTGAATGAGGCAAAGTGTTTTTTTTTTAAGACAACATGAACTGGTTCCCAGGTGGTTCACCTCACCTTCAGTTTTAATGACTGTCAGACTGTCCATTTGCAGGCTGTTGCTTCCTTTGTGTTGGTGTGACGTTGTTGTTGGGGCTCTTATGAGAACCCGTTTTCTTTTTGCTTGGCTGCTCTTGTGTGTGTGTGTGTTTGTGTGTAAAGAGCTTACTTGGCTGTTAAAAGTCGTGGAAAACGGCTAAATTAACATTTTAATATAAACTATTTTTAGTTGCCTTTAATTTGGTCTAAAATTTAAGAATATTTCCAGCATTTTTAGGCGTTTTAAATGTGATTTTCACTGAGCCATACTAATTTCGCGTTCCAATAAGCACACACACACACCAACACAAAGTCTGGTGATGGCAGTTGAGTTGTACTATCGATAACTAAACGCGAGGGTGGCTCAGGAAAGTAGTCAAAAATTAAAACTCATTTTTTTATTTTATAAAAATACAATTTATTTAACAATTGAAAGAAGAATTTCTATGTTGTCTTTTATTTTGGTTTTTATGGTCTTACAAACGATTAAGCCACAAATTGCTTTTTTATCAAAAAATATTCAGGCAGCGCATGCTTGGAAGTAGAGGGAGTGGGAAAGGAGTAAATCAACAAGCAGGGAGCTCACTCATACACATACATATTATTCTACACAAATATCAAGGGTATTCCTCTACAGTCTCTAATTATGAATTGGTTTATTTATTCTTCAAGCCCATTGCACGTTTACTGGCTCGGCCCAGGAAGATGCCCATGAGAAAGACCATGCCCGTGGCGGACATTAATATCACAAGGAAGAATTTGCGTGCCGGCGAATTGGTCACCTGTTGCACCAACTGTTGCATATCCTCCGGCGGTTGGGCCAACGTATCATCGGCATTGCGAAACATTTCAATGCGATGTTGCAGCTTTTCACGGCAATCCAAATCCAATGAATTGGGCGCATCCCTTAGCAAAGTGCGCAAACAGCTGAGTTCTAAATTAAATGAAATGATTAGACGAATTTATATGTATTCATGCTCTGCTACTCACTGCGCCCATTGCCGCTGGTCACCTTGGAACAGTAGCGCAGTAAGTCCACCGTACAAGCGGTCTCCAGTATGGGATCCACATGTATATCCGCCTTGGCCTCAGCTATCAGGGTGGCCACCTCCACCTGACACTGACGATTGATGATTTGCTTTTGCAGAAAGGCCGCCTTAAGGCATTCGGCCACCTGACCATGTTCATCGCCATCCTTGTCGGCCTTGCAAAGCTCTTGGATTTCGGATTTACAAAAGACTTGCAGTAAAGGATTCAGCTTGTAGTTAAGAGCCTGATCTTGCAGAATTTTTATCATCTCCTTGGCACAGGTTTCATCTAAGGCCGATTGACGGAATTTATCCTTGAGGCAGTGAATCACCTAAAGAGGCGGAAGAAAGATGAATTTGAAAAAATATAAATCGTTTCCGTTAATCGGTTCTCTGTTTCAAATCTCAGTTAGAGATGGGCGCGTGCAAAACTTTTTCGACACGAACAGTGTGATACGATATTTAGCAATGAATGAAAGACTTTACTATAAAACTTGTCCAGTTTTTATCGGTAAGATCCTTGCAAAGAATCACAAGAAAAAACGGTTTTGTTAAATTTGGGCTTACTGCTACCATCACCGCAAATCCATATTACCGACCTACAGAGTAAATTTCAAATTCACAGCTTAAATAAACTCTTGGAATATGGCTGTGAGACACTTTTGAACCGGTTCTGAGCCTGTAAAATACTCAACTCCAACTTCATAGCTTTAATACTTTAAGCAATGTCTCTGAACCACTTTTGAACCGGCTCGAAGCCGGTTCTGAACCAGTAAAAGTTTGTAATCAACATAATCTCCGAGATATGGCTTTAAACCACTTTTGAAGCGGTTCCGAACCGGTTCAGTACAATATCCAACTCCTTTTTACCCATCTACATACCAAATTTTTAAGTTTGTATCTTAATTAATTTCCGAGATATGGCCCTAAGCCACTTTTGCACCGATACGGAACCGGTTCTGAGCCAGTAAAATATATAACTCTATTTTACGGAACTTCATACAAAATCTTCATGTTTGTAGCTTAAATAAATTCCAAGATATGGCTCTGAACCACTTTCGAACCGGTTCTGAACCACTTTTGAACCGTTTTTAAACCGCTTTTGAACCGATTCAATTGATGCTTTACTGTTCGACATGAAAATACTGTCAAAATTTCCTTAAGATCGGTCTATTCTTTTTCATATATAGATTTCTTTTTTAATACCATGTTTACAACAATCATAGTCGGATGTAACACAATTTCGTGTTCGGACCCGCACCCATCACTAGTTACGATTCATAGACAAATTGTAAATAATTGTACGTCACATAACAAATCAATTTTAAATTGAAGGCAAGGTTCCGCTACAGCGAGATTCCCTTTATGTAAAATACTCTTCCCACCTTATCAATTCACAACTATTGCCATAAACGATTTCATAATTTGCTTGCACACGTAAAATCAACTCGAAAAGGAAAAGATAAGGCGATAACTTTATGATAAACACAATCAGAATTCAAATCCTTAAACTAATCATATTTGTCTAGTCCAGTTGTGTCAATTCGCACGCTTCGTGTGGAGCTTTCGTTGGTCGTCGCCTTATCGCTTGCTTTGCAGTCGTTCGTTCAGTTCAGTGTGATGCCTAAATTCGGCGGATACGTAATGTTAACACTGTGCGGACTTTTCACTGTCGCCTTAGCCATTTGGCTGACGATCTCCCTTGGTCGAGGCCAGGCGGTGGCTGTAGATCCCACGGAAACCATTGTGGTCGCATTGGCCAATGGTCAGGGGGAAGTGCGTGGCAATTATGATGTCAGCTCATGGACGGAACAAAAATTTATGCAATTTCGTGGTATACCCTATGCAGAGGCACCCGTGGGGACGATGCGATTTCGTGTGAGTCTTCGCATTCCTGTCTAGTCATACCGATTAGAGAGAATTGATGTATTTTATGTTGTTTTTTTTTAAAGCCACCTGTGGCTCGTGCTCCCTGGTCGCCTAACATACACGACGCTTTGAACTTTGGACAACGTTGTCCAGTGATAACCAATCTGGATGGTCTGAAGTCTGATGCCGAATTGGAGGACTGCCTTAACCTGTGCGTTTATACAAAGAATGTGAGTGAATGCGGGAAGGCAACAGAATGAGAACAGAATAGTAGCGAAATAGTCTAGTCCAGCGATGGGCAATGCTTTGGCCCGCCTGTCTCTCACAGTCCGGCCCGTTATTTCTCGAAACACGCATTGCAATGCAATTACCGTTACGAGTCTCGGCTCCTCTGTAGTTTACAACAACAACATGAAGATAGTCAAAGCAAATGACGAATAATAATGCGAAAACAAAATTACATAAATGATCCAGCTTTAAAATGTGATGCCCACCGCTGTTCTAATCGAATTAGATTAGTTTTTACCCCCTTTCCCCTTCATAAGTCGGACCCCTCTCCACAGAATATTAACAGAAATTAATTTGAAGCATTTGAATTTTAGTTTAATTTTACCAAAGGTTCCCATGATCGAAAAAATATGGCCTGAAATGTAATCGGAGCTCCTAAAAACCCCCGAGTACTGAATTTGACACTTCTAAACCAAAGACAACGAAGATATTCCTTTCTGCCAGTCAGTATTATATTCTGTCCCAGTGTGCAGCGGTCAGATCATTTGCGATTCTCAACAACCGTTTGACCCGATATCGATAAGTTCCACTCGCTGCAGAAGTGTGACCATACGCTGTCAACGAATTAGGTAATTTTGTGGTTTTTCAAAGCAAAATGTTTGCGATAATGTTGAAATGCAATTTAATCCAATCTCCAAAAAGAAATAACCTGCAGTTATAAGAAAGATGCCACTTGCATAAGAACACAGCGCCAACATAAGTTTGCTCTTAAACAACAATCCAAGTCATAATAAATTGAATCGCAACTGAGGTTACGGTTCTAACTGTTTCTTTGGGACGACACTAGATCTCTAATCATGGCCAGAATTTGTTTTCCTGTACTCTCTTCCATTATTTATTCATTGCTCTGCCTCTTCCAACTCCATTTAAAGTTAAAAATTCGTTTATTATTAAAACAGCAAAGCTTTCAGTTGCTTATCTGTCGATTGAAATATCGATAGTTCTATCGATACTACACGGAGCGGTTACAATTTGTGGCTGCCGCCTAGCGCAGCTTAATATTGATATTGAGATATTAAGAAACTTAAACTTATTCAATTTAATAAAACTATAGATTTTTGGGGTTTTCTTTGTAAGAATTTAACCTGTTTCCTTCTTTTCCTCAGCTCAAATCCCGTCGACCTGTAATGTTTTACGTCTATGGTGGCGGTTATTATAATGGTTCAGCCGAAGATCATCCGCCCAACTATTTTCTGGAACAAGACATAGTCCTAGTGGTGCCACAGTATCGCGTGGGTGCATTGGGTTGGCTCTCAACCTACACAGACGGTTTACCCGGCAATGCACCAATATCGGATATACTTCTAGCTCTTGAGTGGGTGCAAGAGCACATTCACTTATTCGGCGGTGATGCCCAACAGGTGACCATATTTGGTCAGAGCGCGGGATCAGCCATAACCAGTGCTCTAATGTTAAGTCCTCGTGTCAGTGAGAGCTTATTTCAGCGTGCCATAGTCCAGTCGGGCTCGATTTTTGCTGGCTGGGCCATAAACAAAAATCCTGTGGCACAAGCCACACGAATTTGCCAAAAACTGGGTTGCTCGCAATGTGTGTTGTCTTGCCTGCAAGAGGTCAAGGTTAGGGATATTCTGGAGGCTACCAAATCGGAGAGTTTTTCACCCATAGTGGGAGACTTGCAGGGTATCCTACCGCAGCAGGCGAATGAATTGATCAAGTCCTATAAAAGAGAAGTGCCACTGATGACCGGTTTTACACTACATGATGGATCCTTTGTGCTGGCGAGTGAGTGACAGGATACGAGCTGATTTGAAGCTGATTTAAATGGTAATTTTTGTATTTTAGGTTACTATGATGCTTTGGCCAATAAGGGGTCCAGCACGAGCAACACGAGTGTACGACAATTCTCGCAGGGATTGATGGATATGGTTAATGATACAACTGGTCTGACAGATCAGCTGTTGTATCGCTTGCTTTTCTCGGCACAACTTTTAGTGGGTCATGATCACAAAATGGCATTGCCTGCCTATTTTGATGTGAGTGGCATAAGAAAATGTATTTACATGTAAAAGTTCCTAACTTTGCATTCCTTAGCTCACTTCCACGGTCTTTATGAAGTCACCTGTCATCAGTTTGGCGCAAAAACTCTACACATATCAACCCACTGCTCCTGTCTATGTCTACAGTTTCGAATACGAGGGACAACACACACGTTTTGGCTATGAATTTGGCAATACGCATTATCCTTTCAATGGCGGCGTTCATCATTCCAACGATAATATTTATCTCTTTGCCACTCATCACTTGGAGGGTGCGGATACACAGATGGCTCAGCGAATGATTGAGATATGGACTTCATTTGCCATTCAAGGTGTACCCAAAGATATGAAACCATTGAGCAGCACGGAAGGACCATATAATTGTATTAATTTAAAAACGAACATAAAGGAAGATCTATTGCAGTCACTGACGGCCACCATAGATGATCCCAATAATGGACGGTTGCAGCGAGATCGGTTGAAGTTTTAGAAATGAAGTAAGGAGTCAGTGATCAGGTAAAGAAGGTATTATAGAAAATTGAATAAAGTAATCTGGTTTTATTGTACATAGAAATCGAATCAAAAGAGTCATCTGTACATCCTCAAATATGTGAAAAACTAACAGAAAGTTTGGAAGAGAGTTTAGACTTCCTCAAGATAGTTTCCCATTCTTGCGCCATTACTTTTCAGTCTGCGGAGCTCTTAATTTAAGCCTGACAGATCTTACTCTTGAGACCAATGGGTTATTGACACAAGATGCATCATTTTTGGGCTTGGACAGTGTACAAAACACTATGCTTTTCATTGAAGAATGAATTTGAGTACGTTTGGCACTTGACTCAAGAATTTGTATACCCTTATACCCTCTGGGGAGTATACCAGATGTTTGTAACGCCTAGAAGAAAGCATCTTCGACCACATAGAGTATATATATTCTTGATCAGTACAATATGCTATCTAGTCCGTCATTTTTAAAGCCATCTTCAATAAACTTTGCACAAGTCTATAAGTACAAATCCGCTGCACATTTCTAGGAACCGGCCGGATCGGATGACTGATAGCAAATAGCTGTCATAGGAACGATCGGTCGAAAAACCAGTTTTAGTGAGAAAAACTTTTAGTTTTCACTGAAAACGCCTCCAAACTTTGAATTTCTTAGTTTGCTATGCTTTCCCTTGATTCCATTAAGTTTGGTCGAAATCGGTCAACTATATAGTATAGCTGTAATAGAAAAGTGGAGTCGAAAACTAGTCTTAGTGGGAAAAACTTTTTGGTTTTCAAGGGAAATGTCCATAAAATTGGCATTTAGTTACTTGATATGCTTTTACACAATTCTACAAAGTTTTGTCATAATCGGATGCCTATAGCATATAGCTGCAGTACGAACGAACGGTCGAAAACGAAGTTCTATTGAGAAAAACATTTTTCCGGAACAGGTTCCGGAAAAAATGGCTAATTTAGGTATAAACCTTTTTGTAAGGAAATAAAAACCAATGAAACGAGATACCGAGATCAAAGGGAAGTCATGGAAACTTCTATCATTCAAAAATTGAAGTGTTTAGAGTGTTGGCAGTCAAAAGTGGGTCAATTAGTTACGCTTGATGAGTAACGCACTTAAATTTTCCTTCAAATTGATTACAAATGGTTGAATGAGGTTAAAAGTAAAGTATTTCTGTTGATGGAACAGAATACATCAACGAAAAAGATTGATAAATACATAGAAAAACTTTAACCATACTTTCCCTTTCCCTTCAAATATTTTACTTGGGCGAAAGTTTATTCACTCTCGGACATGGTTTCACCCCACTATGCTTAAAACTCACCTTTCCATTGAGTTCCTCATTCGGTTGAGCTGTGGCCACAATATTCGAACAATATTGATCAATATTTTTGCCGCAAGCACTCTGCAGTGTGGGATTGAAACGGAAATCCGTATTCTGTTCAATCATACGATTCACCACCACCAAATGGCAACGCTGATCGAATTGTGTATCATCTTTGTAGATCTTCAAACAGTTCAAAAGCTTGGCAGAATCCTCGTTGGGACAATATTTGTAAATCATTTCTTTGCAGGTATTTAGGAGTGTATAATCAGTGCCGCTGTCTCCCAGCTCAGATTTCTTAATCAAGAAAATGGCATGATGGCAGGACTTGCCCAGATTGGGTGTATGCTGAATGAGGCATTCCAGAGCCTAAAATGGATTGTGGGGAAAAAAATGAGTTCATATTTTGAGTGCTCTTTAAAAAAGTGGGGGGTATGGTTTGGGTGGTACTTGGTTAAGTGTTAATGGGATGACTTGCATTTTTATTCACCTGACCGGGACCCTTTTCATCATTACAATACAGTTCCAGCTCCTTTTTACAAGCACTATTCAACTTGGGATCCAGCTGTATGCTCTCTCTCTGCTGATACAATTGAGATTTCACTTGTTGACGACAATCCTTGGGTATCTGATGACGTTGTGCCTTAATCGTATCGTTGCGCATCACCTCGCTTAGGCAGGCTACCACTTCATTTTTGGTACCACTCTCCGAACAGAACCGGGTGACAAAAGGACGGCAGGCTTCCTTGAATTTGGTGGTGAAATGATAGCTTTTCAAGGAGATTATCTGGAAATGTTCTATGGCAGCACGACAGCGTAGATCTTTGCGTAGGTCGGCATCATTTTTGTGAGCTATCAAACAGTCCATCATGTCACCTAAAATTAAAAGTGCGAAGAATTCATTAGAAATGTGGAGAAGAGAAGGAATGCATCGATCTTACCATTGTCCTTGCCACTCTTCAAGATGGCCGAGCAATGCTGTTGCATGGCCTCACCACAGACAGCCATTATAACCGGATTCAATTCCACATGGGCAGCCTCTTCCTCGGTATACTTGGTGACCACCGCTCTGCATTCCGGCTGCAATTGTTCCATTTTACTTTGCAAACACTCCATCTCTGCTCCCTTCTCCGTGCGTTCATTACAAAATAGTGAGAGATCGGTTAAGCAATAGTCCTCTACTTCAGGCATCAGATCCACCGAAATGGCACGCTGCCTCATTACACGTTTGACCTCCTTGAAGCAATCCTTTCTCAAAGTCTGACGCTCATCCTCGCTGTAGGCCATGCGATGTAGACAGGGCAAGATCATGGGTCCTCTTTCGGGATCCATTTGCTGGGAATCATCCCACTGGCGCTTGGCGCGACAATATTTGATGGCATCGTCGCGACAGTGCTTGTACAGTTGCGGATCTAGTTTGAAATCGCGTGCCACGAAATACTCAATGATCAGTAAAGCCTGCTCACATTGCGGCACCATCAGTGGATTGCCTATGCGCTCCATGAGGCAGCTCATTACACGTGCCTCGCCACCCTCTATATCCTTGCAGGCCACATCAACCACAGGTTTGCAGGCTCTTCTCAAAACTGGATCCACACGCCAGTCCTCGCCCGCATCACTCACTTTGATCAGAGTTTCCAAGCCACGTTGGCATTGCGCTGTGACTCTGCGCGAAGGTTTTCTCACTCGAACATGTTCCAACAGGCAATGAATGATCTCTCCCCCACCGGCCGAAGAGAAACCGTTGACCATTTGGGCCTTGTGCTCTTCGGGACAAAATTTGGGTATATCGTCAGCGCAGTCGTTAAGCAACTCGGGTGACAGCTGATAGTCAACCATTAGCATACGGCGATGGTCACTTAACTCCATCAGACATTCGGGCGCCAGCTTGGTGCCATTTTTGGAAACGGACTCCAGGCACAACAGAATCTGAGCCAATCTCACTTGCTTATCCTCGCTTACGCCACGCCGGCAGTGATTGAGCTTAATGTCCTCTTTGCAGGCCTTGGCCAGACCATGACTCACCCGATAGTCCTTGCCCATTTGTTGATCTCGCAAAGAAATCTGCGAGGCGCAAGGCTGGGTCATGGCTGGATTGTTTTTATGTCTGACAAGACACTTGAAGGCTCCGGCCGAGCCACTTCTCTCCTGGGAACACAAGGCCGCTAGATCCAGCGAGCAAATCTGAAACAGTTCCAACATGCCACGTTGCTGTTGAATGCCATTGACGGCCATTTTGCAGTTAGCTTCCAAAGGTTGTGATTTTGTTGCCTGTTCCAAAAGGCAATGCGCGGTACTCAGCTGGGAGAGCAGTGAGGGCAAATGTTCCACATTAAGGCGTCCACAGTGCAGCTGCTCCACCTGGTCGCCACAAACCATATAGAAGTCACTCACACTAGCATGATCCTGGCCCAGCGAGTCATGGGCACGTCGCAAATGCTGTTGACAGGGCAGGGATTGAGTCATCTTCAAGCGCTCCTCTTCCAGGCAGGCCCACAAATCCACCGAATTCAAGCAGGACTTCAGTTTGCTCTGCTCGGCAGGACAATATTGTGGTAACAGTATGTGCTCAATCCAGGAGGGTAACTGCAGCTGGCGCTGTTGCAGCCATAACAAATGCTGACAACCATCGGGCAAAGCCTCAATTTGACTGGAACTAAAGCCAAGTGAGCACTCCAGCAGCGCCAGGTTGTCCTTGGTTTTGAGGTGGGCACACAGTGTTTTCAGATCCTGGCATTCCTTGTGCTCCCAGAGGCTCTGACTAGGCAATGGAGACTCAATTGAGGCACCAGCAACAGTACCCACGATGAGGAGCAGCAGCCTCAACAGAAGCTGCATTTTCCCACCGAGTTCTCCTTTAACTATGTGAGACGGGCGTTAGTTAAATAAAACCGCTTCAAATGCAATCGGCTACGCCGCACGCATCAACCAATTGGTTAAACTAAAAAAAACAACAACTAACAGAACAGAAACTGAACGTTGAAAAGGCCGGTTGAAGTGGCAAGTTTTAAATGCTTGGCATTGCTTGAAATATCTTATTTGGTTGGTTAATATCAACAGTGAGTATTTGCACAGCCGTTGCGAGCTGTTCTGTTGAGATTTAAAACATTAATGGTTAAGGTTCTTATTCTTTATTTTGTGCAAGGGAAAACAAGCAGTGTGCCCGTATTACATAGGTTCTTTGTAGGGATGCCGGAAATAATATCGATAAGTATCGAATATATTTCCGAAGCGATATATCGGAAATTTTTGATTCCGCTTTTCGAATGCCTTATATTGAATGATGCTGAATGTAGTGCTCAAAACATTAAGCTACAATTGATTTTGTGAGTTAAATCTAAATCGGACGACCATTAGAGTGCTTCAAGTCATACAAATGTTCAAAAATTCCATTTACAATTTGAACTCAAAGAAGTTTTCTTCAATACAAATATAATAGCATGTTAATTTACAAGCTATTAACAAGTGGATGAGGTCTTTTGAAATATCCGGCAACCCTACTGTGAAGGAAGTAATGCTAGAGTTTGCCATAAAGAGAACATTAACCAGCCTACTCATTATGCAGAAAATCGTAAAAGTTAAATAGCAAAAAATATCTCAGCTCTTAGTAGGCTTTGACTTTTACTATAACCTTCTACTTGTGTAGTTTGTTCATTACGTTCTCGACCCTCTTGGGGGTTATAACTTTTATATCAATTTTTTCTTTCTTCGACCGTCTAGAAAAAGGAATAGAAATTTATGCTAACCTTTTTTAATTATTTTCTTAATATTTTTTAATTTTTAACATTTTCATTCCTATGATTTATCAAGCTCGACTAAGACTGTTTCTGTTGAAAGCCAAAAATGGAGTCTAAAATGCCCTCTATTTCTCTGTTTTTTGCTATTTGGAACAAAATATTTGTATTGAGTAGTATAAAGAATTCAATCGCGCGACTACAGAATAAATCAGGTGCAAGCCAGAGCGATGAAAATTTACCACATTACGTCTAGCTATATAACAGTAGCATATCAGCTACCTGTCCCGGTGCGATCCCAAATAGTAGCTATGCGTCTTTTTAAGATTCAATATCTTGGGTTTTTAATTTATTTTACTGTTAAATTAAGTTTTAATTTGATTTTTATATGAAAAGATCTTATGAAATCATATGAATCCATAACAAAATAAAATAATTTTTTGAAATAAAAAATATTGCCATTAGTTTTTAACCAAAAATGAGACCAATAATCAGATAATTTTTTAAAACTAACTATCGCCAGTACCATATTTTCCCTATCGATATATCTTTTTATCAAGAAATATCGTTTAAGGTCACACTTAGAACATAACAGCTCTTCAGCTCGTTCGCGATAAATACGCTAAATATATTTTCTAAGTTTTAATTTAAAATACCATAGCTTTAGCTGTAGGTAGGCCTATTCAAATAATTAACAAAAAAAACCACTAGCCTACGACTGTGCAATAACGTGTTTATGTTTACATAAGAATTAAGTCAACCAGCAGAAACTACAACAACAATGGCAAGCACGCCGCTACAGTAAGTAGATTAAAGGGAAGTCGGGGCGGCGGGGTGGGTTAAGTTTTTTATTTTTGTCCAAAGAAAGCACCATGTGCTTGGGCTTGCTCTCGTCTTAACTAATTGCCAAAAATTTACAGCAGCATGTGAGAATCGTGCCTGTATGTCGGAAGCTTTTCGTTTCTGTCGTTATCAATTTGAAATGGTTTTTTTTTGTAGTTTAACTTGGGGCCATGAATGAACTGACTAAAATAATAATTTTTATAATTCGCCTGTGTGGTCTGTGTAATTGCTTTTTAAATCAAATAAATGCAAGCTGATAAGAAGAGTAAATTCTTGCCAAACAAATGCCAGCAGACTAGCAAGCAACATAAACAAGTCTACAGTGGGGTATAGATAAATTAGTACAGCTGCTGTTTTAATTCCATGACACTAGAATTGTTTTATTTAACTCGATTTTGGTCCGTTATGTTCTGTAATAAATTAAATAATTGTCCCTATCACCATTAACTCTGTCTGTAGTTTCAGGGTATAAAATTGCAAGGATCCCGAATTTAGTATTCTAAAATCTTCCTTTCTTCTCTCGCAAAATTGCCATAGCTGTCCTCTGTCCCCCATAGGTTGTCTGCTTATTTTGGCCTCGACTGTAGCTATTTTCGGCGTGGGCTATCAAAGCGGTCATCGCCAACTGATTGTGTTGAGGTTGAGAGTATTGTGTGTAGTCAACGTCGTCGTCGTGGATGTTAATGTTGGATTTTACTAATTGAACGCATTAGTGACCAGCAGCCCTTGGGAGCGAGAACAACATGAGCGAGTGTAACGCTAGGTTCGGGAATTCAGCTTCTCCAGTTGGCTGCGCCCAGGAATCTTCATTTCAAACGTTTGCTCTTGTTTTTTCTTTTACAGAGAAGGCATCCTGGTTGGCTGCGGCAATCCGCTGCTGGACATTTCGGCCATTGTGCCCATGGACTTTCTGCAAAAGTACAATATGAAAGAGGACGATGCCATTTTGGCTGAAGATCGACACATGCCCATCTACCGGGAGTTGGTTGATGGTTTTAAGGCCGAATTTCTGGCCGGCGGTTCGGTGCAAAATTCTCTAAGAATCGCCCAGTGGATATTGGGCCAATCCAAGGTGGCGGTATTCTTTGGCTGTGTGGGTGAGGATGAGTATGCGGATATCTTGAAGGAGAAGGCTAGTGCAGCTGGACTGGATGTGCACTATCAGGTGACCAAGGAGACGCCCACCGGCACTTGTGCGGTCTTAATAACGGGTACGCATCGTTCACTCTGTGCCAATTTGGCCGCAGCCAATAAGTTCACCATAGATCATCTGGAGCTGCCAGCGAATAAGGCACTGGTGGAGAATGCTTTATATTATTATATATCGGTAGGTTGGACCCAATGACTATTAAGTGTGTAATAGATGTGCGCGAAAGAGCAGTTTAATGACCCTTTTGGGTATTGAAACAATTAGATGGCCAGAGGTATTCTAGGAAGCCGCCAGATAAGAGGCTATATACAACAAAAAAACAAATGCCATTTAAGCTTTAGGAAATACGGGAAGCTAGATAAGAAATATTTTGCAATCGTACGTGGAATTTACGACCCCATAAATGATGGCAATTTAAGACCTCTGTTTGAAAAGTAGCTAGAGACCTTCTACAACCCAAAGATGTTAAAAGTTAAGTAGGTTTTAAAAAGGGATTAAAAACGAATTTGTTGATGTATTTAGGAAGGTTCTTAAAATAGCTATACAGAACACTAATCAACTTAAACCCAGAGCTGTCTAAAACTGCACTTTATTAATTTCGAATTTAGACAAACTCATAAAGGCAGAAAAATCATTCAAAAACCAAATACAGAAATAAAGTTTGTAGCAGGAAAACTTCGACAACATTTCCTTGAACCCTTTTTCAGACCTCGATCTCATAGTTATAGCATCTGTGTTGTTTAAAGGTACTTTACATCTTACACATTTTTCAACATAATCGAGTTAGTCCTTCAAAAATTGCGTTTTCCGAAAGTTCCACTTCTAAATGACCGAGATATATAAAAAGAGTTTTCTATAGAGACTATCTTCACTAGACTTCTTCACCATTAAAGTGAAATGAATTCGAAATATTAAGTTTCTGAAAAAAAGAAATTTTCGAAACCTCAGGAATTGGTGCTAGATGACAATAGTCTCTATTTGCTTTTAAATTTTGTCACTCCCACCAAAGTAAAAACGTTTATCTCCTAAAAATATTGAAGGTAGATTGGGAGTAGACTATACACACTGAGCTCATCTAAAATCCTAAATCATGAGTCATAAAAACTTGCCCAATCAAAGTTGATCATGTTTATATAGAAACGTACCAAACTTAAAGAAAGAAGGCAAGAATGTGGGAATAGAATATTAGACTGGTAACTTTATTTATTCTTTAAGATTAAAACCCACTGGTACATTCTTGAGATCATTTCTTCTGAGTAGTTTGGAAAGAAGGATGACCAAATGATCTAGCCTTTTATCGCTAAAAGCTAGATTTTTAATCGATAAGCTATCGAATTCAAAAATGTTAGCCATAGTAACAGCAGTGAAGAAGCTTCTTGCTCAGTGGAAGAGAGTCTTAACAGAGTGGCAAAAGTACATTTTTTCACTGGAATCGCAAACTTTTGCCGCTAGTTTTGTAATTCAAACTCAACTGTAAGAAAGATAAAAATCAGTAAAGTAAAGTCAATTGTGCATAGAAAACTGTTTAATCGAAGTCGAAGGTCAAGTATTAGGTAAATATGAAATCCAAATATAATCCCAGCTTAATTCCGACCACGTTTCAGCAGCGTGAGAGCGTCATCATTGCGCAAATAACATTTGCTCAGTCATATTCCGAAAGCAAATATGGAACCTCAGCGCTAATTCAGCATTGTGGTCTATGAATAATGACTTATTGTTACTCGTTCAATAGCTGTGTAATTGAATAACTTAATACAAACAGAGGTTGTTATGGAATTTAGGTATTCAAACCTAAAACAAAACGTCAAATTGTTAGCAGCTTTATACAGCTATAACTTTGCAGTTAGGTGCCAGGGTTTAGTTAAAAATTATTATGATATCGTCTATTACATACTCAATAGTCAATTTGCTACCCAAACTCAATCGTTCCATCTAATCCTTTACCCTTACAAAACACAGGGCTTCTTTCTTACCGTGAGTCCGCCCAGCATAATGCATGTGGCTGCCACTGCTCTTGCCAAGCAGCGACCGTTCCTAATGAACCTCAGCGCACCATTCATATCACAATTTTTCATAGCACAGCTTATGGAAGCCATGCCCTATGTGGATATTATCTTTGGCAATGAGGCGGAAGCCCATGCCTTTGCCACATCGCAGGGCTGGCCGACCGATGATCTGCGCGAGATTGGCAAACGTTTGGTTAGCTTGGAGAAGTTGAATCCAAAGCGACCACGAATTGCCATACTCACGCAGGGCTGCGATCCGGTGTTGCTCATTCAAGAGGATTCGGTTGAAGAGTTTCCGGTCAATCGATTGGAGGTGCATGAGATTGTGGATACCAATGGCGCTGGGGATGCATTCGTTGGTGGTTTTCTGTCGCAGTTTGTGCAGGGCAAATCGTTGGATGTGTGCATACGATGTGGCAATTATGCGGCCGGGCATATAATCAAAAATCCAGGCTGCACATACTCGGGTGCTCCACAGTTTGTCGAGTAGAGAGGCGGAAGGGATAGACACACACACACACACCCCACACACACAGACACAGACACTTATACCAACACTTAGAGGCGCGGCAAGATGTATTTGCAATTGCTAATTAAGTTAATAATTCTATATAGAGAGTGACTAAGACAATTTTGTTAACATTGATAATTGTTTGTACATATAACCTACACACATACACACACACACACTCGAAACAACACACACACATACACACTAACAACATCATATATAGATAGAGCAATATTCGAATTTAAATTGATAATTTAATAAAAAAAACAAACAACATAAAATGACACCAGCGAAAGAATCACACAGCAACCAATTTGCACAATTTTAAAAGAAAATTGTTTTATTTTGGGTTAAATGAAAAACATTTCCTTTGTTCCTTTGTTATATCAAATGTTTCGGCAATCTTTGACCTAGGTAAGTGAACTGAAATATGTATAGTATTGAATTGTAATTAGTTTTGGAATTACTGTTAAGGGGGATTCAGTATAAGTATGTTGAAATGTTGAATTAATCATGTATTTCTAGGTGTTAACTGAAATTATTTGCTAGCTCAAATGCTTTTTTATACAAATTTTAGAAAAAATTCTTAACTGTATAGGCTTAAGGTGTCGGAAGTGTCAGAATTCCATTTAATTCCATTCCAATTAATTGAGATTATTGTAATGTAAAGCCATACAATACAATATTAGAGTGATTTCCATTACAGATGGGAGCAAACTTTTAAGAAATGCATTGATCACTCATAACTTCTCCTCGAAATCTCGCACGACGACAGCAGAGAAAAGAAAAGAAGTTAAATTTAGGTCCGTACGTAAAAAAGTACAGCAGTTGGATAGTTGCATAGTTGGCTAAGTGGTGTATATGTAAGTAGAGACATCTCTTACTATGGTACGTGGGAGTTGCAGTTTTTGAGCGTCAATACGAATGAAATCACTTATAACAAGAAAGAAAGTCGGTCAAGCCCGACTATAACATACTCTGTACCAAGAAAATTTGTCTTTTGATCATAACTCGAAACCCGTTCATCAGATCTTCTTCATTTCTTTGGCGGATCGATAAGTTATCCTAATAACTAAATATGTCCAGAAGGAACAAGCCATCTATCTTCAAAACTGTGGGAGATATGACGTTTTTTCTAAATTGCGGGGGCGGGAGGGGGCTTGGCCAAAATTGAAAATAAACTTGATCTGCCTGCAGACATAAGAAGCATATGTCCCATACATGTCAAACCTCTATCTCTTACCATCTCTGATATCTGTGCGTTCATACGGACAGACAGACGGACGGACAGACGGACATGGCTATATCGACTCGGCTGTTGATGCTGATCAAGAATATATATACTTTATGGGGTCGGAGATGCTTCCTTCTGGATGTTACATACTTTTGCACAAACTTATAATACTCTATGTACCTTCGGTACAGAGTATAAAAATTTACTCGAAACTGAACTCCCGCCTTTTTAAAAACTTGCTTGGAAAATTGCAGTGACAATCTCAAAAAGATATCGACCCGATTAACAATGCTAGGGTGGTAAATTATAACAATTCTTAAATAAACTTTATCTGGGTGTGGTTTACCTACCCGCTTAGTCTCTAAGATCGACGCGTTTATACAGATTAAAGAAGGGTGGGGTCAAACTTGGCTTGATCGTTAAGTGTGTAAACCCGTAAAGTTGTTCTTGTAATTGTTAAGAGAGAGAGATAGAAAGCAGAAAATGGAAACATTGCGACAGTCCTCACTGAAAACCAGAATCAAACGCAGCACACACGTTCTCTCACTGAGCAGAACACTTTTTTTTCCGTCTTCTGTGGTCTATTACGTGTTACTCTTTTACTGTTACTCAAAAGACACATTGAAAGTTTGCCCTCGACAAAACTGTAAGTACAAAAAAAAACATGAAAAAATAGAATCAAAAATAGCGATAGCAGAATTGAAAGCAAAACTGTTTGTTTATGGCGAGCTCTGGTAAAACTAAGTTTTATAGATGGAACCTTGTTTTACCAGAGACTCATAGACCGAAACGATACTTAGCCATGCTATTTTAACACATTTTACATGCCTGTCATCAGAATTCTTCCCGTCATTGGAAGTTACTTATTAATTTTTGATTGTTTCACATTCTTTTCGTTCCGAGGATAGTCTAAGATGAGGATTTGTACCCTCGAGGGTTACAATTTAACTAAAAAATGAATTATTTTTTTATGTACTGTGATAGAAAATCCGACTTTATATATTTGGGACCATTTAAAAGGATTTTAGATCTAATCAAATGTTTTCTGCGAATTTAAAATCGAAGGGGTGTGAAATACAACATATAAATTCACTTAAGAAATCATAGAATACGGAAATTCGGAAGCGTCAACGGGTCTTCACAAAATTTATAACAAATTAGGAGGAAACCACTAAACAGAACCGAAACCATGTAACCAACCGAGCAGACGGTTCAACAACTGTGTGAAACACTGTACCTAATCGTTGGATGCATCTCTAAAATATCTCGAGTAAGTTCCTTCTTAGTACCAATTCAATCAATACAAATTCTGACATATATGATAAAAATACTATAGAAAATAGCTAACTTAAATTACTAAAGTGCCTGCGCAATGTTTATTCTTTGAAGACTTCCTCTGTTTTTACAATATTTACCAAGCAATATTTTTAACTCACAAAGGAACTGATAATTTCTATTTGTCTACTAATTCCATATTATAAAAAATGAATCATTTGATGAGCTTCGTCATCTCAAATATAACTCTTGATAAAATTGGCACACAGTAGGGTAAGAATATTAGTAAAAAGCACCGTGCGAGTGTTTGCTTAACACTTACGTGACTTTTCAGCGTTAACATGTTAACGCTCCGTATGATTGATGGGTCCAGCCAGACCTTTTCTGGCTTAAATCGTATTTTTAACAAATATTTAATTAAGTTAGGCAATCCAATAATGAGTCAAGCGGAGGTTTAGGTACGAAAAAGCGTTCATTTGCAACGTCAGCCTCTTTTTGTTGTTTAGTATTCAAGTTTGAACTGAAAGGATTGTAGCTTATCAAAAACTGTTTCGGAAACCCTTCCTAAACTGAGAAATGTCCTATAACTATTTGGGTTTGTTGTATTTTGTGGCATGTTTTAATAATTTATGCTAAATTTTGTGTGATTTTTGGTTTAGGTGCATCTGTAGTTTATGAATGATTTGTTTCTACGGTTTACCCAAGCTCTATAAGCACTTTGCTTAGCAACATAACAACCCCCCACTATCATTTTTCCATCGAAACAAAGTTCAACCAACACACTCAGCATAAATTGTGGCGTTATCTTTTCAGTCAGCAATTGACTAGGTCATCCTCAGATAAGATTATCACATACATACTTTACGATTGACATGACACCAACAACTCATGCTTAAAATGGTTCATAGTTTATATTCTAGTTACATACAAGTAGACGGGTGTGTACAATATATATAGAATTTGGTCAATAGTGTGTACAAAATGACTTAATACTTAACAGTAGTTGACTCTACAGCTAAACCAGATTGGCTAATTGATTCCATTTGAATTTGTGTGGCTGACTTTGTGGCTGACCCCATCTCAGGCTCATCCAAGGGCTATTCAATCAGATAGCCCTTGATGAAGGGCAGGCCCGTTGGCACACGCTGCTGATAGCGTACATAGTCCGATTGAAAGAAATTGAGCAATGAGTATTCCTCAACATAGATGCGATCGTGAAAGAAAAGCCAACTGACTAGCGTATAGATGCAAATACAAATTGGATTCATCAGTACAAATTGTGTGCCAATGGACCACCAGAACCAGCCAACATACGATGGATGACGGCTGTACGAATAAATGCCATGCGTGATTAGCTTGTGCTCCGAATGCTTCTCATTTTGGACCTGGAAAGAAGTGAAAAATAATGTTAGAAAAGTTGTAATACTTTTAGTACTCATTAACTCACCAAATGCGTAAAGCTGCGTCCAGCTGTTATAATAGCCAACTTGCGCACCACCTCGCCCAGCAAGCACAGCGTTACGCCCGCCAGCCAAATGTAACCGAAACGTTTAAATTCGGGCAGAAAATATAACTCCAACGCAAATTCCAGCCAACTGGCTGCTGCCGCCAGGCCATAATGCACCGAATGATTAAGCATGAACGAGTCCAGTGTCAGGGTGCGTGGATTGGCCCAGGCTATGACCAAAAATTCCGTGTAATGAAAGAAGGCCATAAAGCAGCCATAGACGCCAAACTGTTGCCAAGGCAGGGGAGCAAAGCAAATGACTAGAATGCTCACCGCCTGGGCAAAGCCCAGAAAGGAGGCGCGTATGGCCACCTAGAAACCGAGATAAAGATACATAAACGAGTCACATTTCAAGTGCCAGCCACTCACCTGATAGTCACTGTTCCGGAGCACAAAGCGTATGATCATGTTGATTAAAGCATAATACAATACGGGACCCCAAAGGACGGCACCCCATACCTGAGGAACGATGCCATAGTAAATCTGTGGCACTGAGGGCAGCAGGATGAGCAAAGCGGTAGCCAAAAAGCAATATAAACTCAGGCGACCCTCGTAGCAGAGCGAGCAGCTGCTGCCCATAGAAGTGGGCGTGGCTGAGGTGCGTTGATTGTTTGCACACATTATAACTAAATCACAAGGTTATTTGTGCTGTTTGTGGGCGGTAAAGCATGGAAAATTTAGTTTTTCACAACATTTGCGGTTTTCAAGATGTAAATAAACACAGAGTAGATACCGGCAGCAACAGCTGACCAGGAAAAATTATCGATAGCCTGCATATCGAGAGGGCGAGTTGGTGATATGCAAGTGGTATAACTGCCACCGACGTCGGTAACAGCAAATTCAAAATTTTGTCTAATTAAATTGCTTAAGAATTTATGGAAAAAAGAAAACAGTAAAATCGTTAAATTTTAATTTTAAAATGTTAGTCGAGTCCCCTCTAGTATTAAATGAAATCGATACTTATCGAAAATCAGCTGTTGCCTAGTCGTTCGCCTTGTGCAGGTTATGTAAAATATAAAAAATAAAGAAAACTCAATTAAAATCAACAAAGACAGCTACCAAAAGACCGGGCAAACTTAATCATGGTCTTCCTAAGCATAACACAATTGGTGAGGGCACGGGGTCCCGATGAATTCTGGCGCAAACGGCGTATTTTCAAATTGGCAGCGGTAAGCAGCGGCCCCCCAACAACAACATAAAACATCACTTTTAAGGCAATTTGTACTTTAATTTAGCACTTTCGCGGTCGACCCCGCAATGTCTACACCTTTGCCATACGCAGCGTGCATCGGGCCTTGGCCTATGCCACCAAAGGACGTAAGCTCAAAAAACTGGACATGGCTCAGTTGTGGACAACTCGCGTGGAAGCCGGCTGTGAACAGTATGGCGTGGCTCTGAACACATTCAAGGAGGGTCTGGCACGCTCAGACATACTGCTGAATAAGTAGGTTTTTACTAATCATTTTGGATACAACTTGCTAACTAATTTTGTTGCAGAAAAATGCTCTCCGACTTGGCCATTTGGGAGCCCCGCTCATTTGAGGCTTTGGTAAACATCTCACGAGAACGTGCCGCTGTGGAGGGACTGCCGGATATTAAGCGTCGCTCAGCCTTCAATCAGGTCTATGGCCTGGCCAACTTGAAGTTGGATTAGATTTAGGTTTAACAAATAAATAGATTTTTGTATAAATTTTAACAAGCAACTCGAACTTGCGGCTTCGAATTTATTTTGTAATTTGTTGAATGTTACGTACTACTAGAAAAACATTGAATTCATAGAATCAGGAGAATTGTGTAAGCCAACCAAGGGGCAAATCTATTCCAGCTTGGCAAGAATATCAGATTCACGGAAAAGGAATAGCTCCTTCTTCTCATCACCCTCCAGATTGACTTTGGTGCCACCAAATTCGGGCAACAGCACGCGATCACCCTCCTGGACGCCAATGGGAATGTGGTTGCCCGTAGTCTTTGAGGGGGGGAAACCAAAAACAATTAAGATTTTGTTGTTTCAAAATGATGAAATCGACTTACCGCATTGCGTGTACCCGGTCCCACAGCAACCACAGTACCTTCCAGGACTTTGCCCACCGATTTCTCGGGCAGCACAATGCCGCCTTTCGTTTTGGTCAAAGCCTCGGCACGTTGCACCAGAATGCGATCCAGCATGGGTATGATCCTCTTAATAGCGGCAGCCTACAATTCAAGAAACTTCGATTAGAAATTGATTACACAACAGGCCCGGCCCGGCCCTGAACACCGGCAAGTGCGTGCATAATCAGAAAGTTCGCGAAGCTGGTGCCGAGCGTTGACATTTCTATTGGTTTGTTTTAATACTGCACATTCTCACCATTTTTACGAATTTAAATGCAAACTGGGGGTGCGCTTTGAACAGCCAAAAAAGAACTATACTTTAATTGGTAGTCTACACGTGCGGGTGGCTACGGGCTTAACTTTGATGTGCTAAATTATCGGGCTAGGGCCTATCGACTCCAATTATTTATCGATTACTGCACTAAAATGGTAAGCAGCCGTAGGCTTTTTTCTAGCTAAAAGACCGAGAGACAATTTCAGAACACTTTAAGTTAGAAGGTTCTTATATCAAGTATTTGTTACCTAAAGTGTTTAATTTAATATACAAAGTTGGTCTGTGCCTAATTTCGTTGTGGAAAATTTTGTCAATTGTTATCGCTAGAGAGTTATCGATATCAACCCCAAGCCACACAGCTGTCGCGTCCGAATGGCGATCAAGACGTAGCATTTTCAGAAATCAAATCAAAATAATGAGTAACATCATGGTTAAAACAGATCCGGAAGAAACTTCTTTCAAGGAGTCGGATCTTGACTTAAGTACATGTCCCCTGGAGTTTGTTAAGGAAGATATCGAGATACAACTACCCAGGGAGGAAGTGTACCCGCTGGTCAGCATCAAGCCAGAGCCAAATTATGTGGAGGAGCTAACTTTCCATAAAGAGTATCCTCAAACGAGTCACCATTTAAATGTCAAGTATGAATCAGAAGATTCAGGCGGAGAAATCTATGAAGGTAAGCCGAGTCGACCTAAATGAAATGCCTTCATTAATTACCCCCTCCCTTTTTGGCAGTGCTCATTATGGACGACGTACCCGTTCCCGACGAGCAGGGCATAAGCTATAAACTGGCAGGACCACCCAAAATCTGCACAAACTGCAGCGAGTCCTGGCAACCGGAACTGGCGCCGCATGTATGCCCCATTAGCGATGGCCTGCAATACCAATGCACCATTTGCCCCAAAAGGTTCAAGTTCAAACTAGAGCTTAAACGGCATGAAAAAGATAGTTCGCATAATTTTAAAACTTGCACTCTATGCGGAGTGTCCTTCAAAAATATATATAGGCTGATGGAGCACATGCAAAGGCACAAGGATAAGTTACCCCTGTACCCCCTCTTGAAGTGTGACTACTGCGAGAAGAGTTTTGTGCAACAACATCGCTTGAACAAACATATGAGCATCCAGCACTCAAGCATCGAGCACTCAAGCATCGAGCACTTGGCCGCAACGAGTTTCAAGGAGGGAAGATATCGCTGTGACATTTGTGACAATACATTTCGCATCGAATCCAAATTGACAGAGCATTTGCGTGGCTATCGACTGAACAATGGTTTCAAGTGTCCCAGATGTCGAAGATATTTGAAAACCCTTAACGGCCTCAGACATCATATGACTTTGCATAAGGCAGAAAAGAAGGAAGGCATCGAGCACTCCAGCTTGGCCGCAACGAGTTTCAAGGAGGGAAGACATCACTGTGACATTTGTGACCATACATTTCCCACCGAATCCAGATTGACAGAGCATTTGCGTGGCTATCGACGGAACAAGGGTTTCAAGTGTCCCAAATGTCGAAGATATACGAAAACCCTTAACGGCCTCAGACAACATATGACTTCGCATAAGGCAGAAAAGAAGGAAAAAGCTAACAAAAAATGCGACTAGAATTATTATTTAATTTTATAATGGAAATACTTATATGCTGTTAGTTGATAAGAGTACAGTTTTAAAAAGGCTTTGAAATTCAACAATTATCCAAAAGCTGAATAGAACCCATTGGATTAAGACTTGGATAAGAATCATACAGAATCGCACTATTAAGTAAATGAGTTGTCTTCTACTGGGAGGGGGATCTGAATCTCTTCTTTCTGTTTCTGAATTGTGCCAAGAACGTAGCCTGCTGTGATTCTCAGTTCCATTTGGGAGAAACTCAGCCGTGTACACTGAACAGCCATCGGAATACATTTGGAAAGATACCACATTTGAGTCCTATTGATTTCCCACACATTTTGGCTTTTTTCATCCCCCCTGGTAGGTATTTTGATTCCCATCTGGGCTTTTGATCTTGGCTCTCAATGCATTGCTTTGAGCTTTGTATGTATAGTAGGCGTATTCTTTTCAACAAAGTGTTTCAAAAACACCTTTTTAAAGGATTAATTTCTATATTAGCGCTTTATTGTGAATAATTTGCTACAGATTCATTTTTCAAAGCATTTTTCATCGCTAGCCTCTACCTTTTACCATATTTCTGGCGATTTTTGCACACCAGCTTGATAAAAAGAAGCGTCTTTTACCATTTCTGCACTTCAAGGAATGTTTTGACTGGTTTCATCTTCAAAATAATTACCTTGTAGTGCCTTTGCTCTGAGTCTGGCCGTTTTTGCTTCATTGCACGGTTCAAACGCTTCAATTGATCGTTCCGTTTCCCCTCACCCAACTGGTGCCACCAAATACATTGGTATATGACCTGGCATCTGGTTTTGAATGGGATTGGTCGATGGGCCGTAAATGGTTCTAAAAACCAATACCGCACTTTCTTCATAAGAATCTGGATCTTACAAATCTATAGGATCAATTTGATGAAATATTACTTATTCCATACTCAATTACAAGTGGCAGTCCTGGATATTGATGACAAAACTTTGCTACCCTTTCGATTCTTTTAGATATGAAAACATAAAAAATACAGCTTAAAGTATAAATAATTCTTACTATTATTTTTATTAGTATATAATTATACATAGATACAAAAATCAGTTACGAAAACCAATGTAGAACTGTAACAGGACCTGTTCCACTCATGTTACAATGAATTTAAGGTAGTGCAAATGGACATTTGGATTGTGCATAGTTGCAATAATCTGTGAAGTCAGTTGAAAGATGATGTTTTAAGTTTTAAGGCGATCTTTACCAAACTTTGCACGAAGTCTTTAACTAATTATACGCTGCACATTTGTCGGAACCGACGGGATTGGATTACCACAGCTTATGGTCGGTCGAAAAACTAGTTTTAGTCAGGAAAACTTGTTTGTTTTCAATGGAAACGCCTCCAAACTTTGTATTTCTTAGTTGGCTTTGCTTTCCCATGATTTTACTAAGTGTGTTCGAAATTGGAATTCTATATAGTAAATCTCTCATGGAAAAATAAGGTCTGAAAAGTAGTCTAAGTAGGAAAAACTTTTTTGTTTTTAATGGAAATGTTCTTAAAATTGGCATATATTTAATTATGGAACTCTTACACAATTCTACAAAGTTTCCTTAAAATCGTTTGACTATATCATACAGCTGTCATTTGAACGATAGTTCGAAAAATTGGTTCTAGTTAGAAAAACCTTTTTGTGTTGAATGGGAATGTCTTTATAGTTGGCATTGCTTTAGTTTGTATGCTTTTACACAAATCTACAAAGTCTTGTCAGAGCCAGATGTCTATTGGTCAGTTAGTATAATCAGAGTTCGAAGCGAATATTGAATTGTTGTGTGAGAATCACTCAACACCTTTACTCATACAACTTATACTAGCTGCCAGGGTATATAAACTTAGCTTTGCTTTATTTTCATTTCATTTTATTCAAATTTGGCTGCTCCAGCTCTGCTAGTCTCTGAGATCTAGGTGTTCCTACAGACAGAGCCCAAATGTAGTCGAGGGAGTACCACCATTTCGTTTCAATTCCAATTATAGCCATAAATAATACTAACTTAAGCTGTTGCTCTTCATCATGAAAAATGCTGCACTATTGGCTTTCATCAAGGCAAATTTCTCAAATGAATAACCCAAACCCGATCTCTCCGAATCGCTGACAATGTTCATCAATGTGATTAAGCGCTCGACCGGGGCCGAGGATGTTAGTGGCGTATTGAATTTAATCGCCACATCCAGTAGCAATGGATATTTTTCCATTACCTCAAAGTTGGTTTCCGTATCAAGTAAATAGCTCTGCAGTTGTCTTTCCACCAAGTTGGTCTTTTGTGCCAACGACATTTCCAGAGTGTTTGCCTCGTTGACATCATCTGAAATTAGTAAGAATTATATTAAATGTTTTCATTTGATAAGCAAGTCTCTTACCAGTTTCCTCAAATTCATAGAAATCATCCTGCAATCTGGCGGGTCGAGTATCAACTTGTATCTTATCCTCAAATATTTTGGCCTGGCGCACTGCCTCAGCTATCACTATTTTATGTATATCCTCTGGCTGGCGTCCATGTGGCGTTACCTTGGCCAAAGCCTTAAACCAACGCAGTTTAACACTGGGACAAAGCACTGAGGCTATTATTGCACTGTTAACCTCTTCGGTCAAACGGAAGTACGTGTCAAATCTTTCGGTTAACTTTTCTTGTAGCTCTGTGGCCACATTTTTTAAATGAATGAGTACCGTGGATTCTGCCACTCTTTTCAGCTTCACATAGAGCGAAGTCAGGGCAGGTATCAGGCAACCATAGAACAAATTCTGTTCACTTTGTAGAAACTTTATGGTGGCAGCTATGGGACTGATCAGCATGGAATATTCATTTAAATATTCCAAATCATAGGCCGAGAAACTCACTTCAGGCATATTCAATTTGACACAGAGTTCGCCCAGTTTTTCGCGGTGTAATAAAATACTACAAATTGCATCGTAAGTGGAATTACATTTGGTTATGTCGGGCATATATAAAGGTTCTCCCAGAATTTCTACAGCGATTTTCAGGGCCTGTGGATGTTGACATGTACGCCAAATGGAACTGCATTGGAAGAGAATCTGAAATGGAAATAGTTTTAAGTATATTTTACTTAATGTTACAACTTATCTTCACCTACCCTTCTGTGTCTTTGCTTTAAGGCTTCATCTTGATCCAGTATCTTGATAAAATCATTGCAAGTCAGTAAATCCAAATTGTGACTTGCACACTCAATTTGGTTGGCCAACATTGTGGCTTGTATTTCAACGGGTTCGCAATTTTCCTCTTCACTCGACTCAATGCCGAAATCCTTAAAGGCTTGCATCAAACGAGTGCCATTATTTGTGACAGCGGCCACAATTTTAGAGTCTTCTAAATTGTATTCGCGATTGATTTGACTTATCAAATATGAAATACGTTCTTTGGTAGCTTCCCCTGGAAATCGTTTACACGCCAATATCAGGGCATGACGTTGATATTTGTTATCTAACCAATGGCAGGTGTAGGCCAGCAGTTTGTTCTCGCCAGTGGACGACCAAATATCCACTGTGGTGCACAAGTATTTCGCTTGATGCAACATATGTTTCATGGATTCATGCATTTTCCAGTAGCGTTCATCCAGACGTTTCACCAATTTTGAGCAGGTCATTACCCTGAGGTTGGAACCTTTAAATAGATTACGAAAACTGGACGTTTCCACAATAGATATGGGTGAGGTAGTGTCTATGATGAAGTTTAAGACTCGATTATCAAACGAATCGGTTTCGGTAATGGGCGCTGATCTGCCCATCACAATATCAGAAATACCAAGTTTTTTGCCCTTTACGAATGCAGCATGAAGATCGAAATGCTTGATGCGCAAATGTTTAATGAAGTTTGAGGTAACGCTCATGGAGCCACGAATTCGGGATTTGCAGGCATTGCAGGTGGCGCTTATTCCAACGGGTGTGCCACCCGAGCCGGTGACCTGTGTAAGGATAAATAATGCAGTCTTTAGTATAGCAGTCCCAGTGCAATTGCCCCCACTTACTCTCTCGATATTCCCAAAGAACTTGAAAATCTCCGGCATTTTGGTCTTACTCGTCATTGGCCACGACCTTCTTTTGGTTCCATTGCTGGTCGGTGTACTCTCCAAGCCATCCGCTGTGCTATTACTTGTACTCCCTTGCTTCGAATAGCAATCCTCGTCCTCATCCGGCTCCAACTTCGTTAGTAGGGACATCTCCATCACGTACGTATCACTTATTTCCATGTCCTCGGCGGGCTCGGTTTTGACCAGGCCCATATTCATGTTGTTAGCCTCGTTTATAAATTTTCCAAGCAATTATAATAATTTCCACTGTCTGCATGCAAATTGTTTTGCTTTAATTGTTTTTAGCTCACTGCCATTTAGGGTTGATTTCGATTGGTAGCAGAGTTGAGTGCGATAGCTTCTATCGCACATTTGGCGGCACTTTTAAATTACTTTGATAAGGACTATTAATAACGATATGGTTTTCGCCTGTTAAAATCTAAAGCAAGTCAGCCCACTTCGGGCTTATAGCTTCACTGATTTCAATGACACCTCCCTACATTATCTTTCACCAGCGAAGTTCCCAGCGAGCAGTAGCAAGACATTTAGCCAGTTTATCTTGGAAACTTCTTCTTAAATACCCTTGTTCCATGTTGTTGCGCTTATCCATGAACTTCTTCCAGTCTGCCAAGACCCTTTCCACGCTTGGCAACCTCACTGACCAACAGCTTTTTCTATGGCTTACTTTTTTGAATTCGATGGCAAATCGATAGAAAATCTAGCTTTTTGCGGAAAAGGCTAGATCATTTAGCCATTGGCGGACATTTAGCTCTCATGGGGAAGTTTTTCCTATGTAAAGTGAATTTATTTCTTTTGTTCTTTATCTTATGCAAAATAATTGAAAACTAAAAAATACATTTTGTGTTTGAGAAATCGTTACATCTTGCCCAATCCATTTATGGTCTTCTATAATCTTAACATCGCCTAAGTCTAACTAAGCATCTCTTGATAATGAAGTCTCTGTTGCCGTTCTGGTCTCCAGCTTGACTGCCTTCCTTTTTGTTGGCCCTTCCACGTGCTTTTTTGGGGGGTTTTTTCGGGTACAGGATCTGGAGCTCGGGACGTTCGCCATTGTGCAGATGCAGATGGGCCCGGAGACCCTCATGACGGGCAAATGAACGAGGGCAGTGGGGACATCTGAACGAACCACGCAGAATTGTATGACAATCGCGAATATGCTCGATGAGCTCACTTTCCGGTTCAAAAATCAAGTCACACATGCCGCAAGGAAACACGGTTGGGACAGTGTGTGTGCGGCCATGTTCGATCAGATCATGTTCGTGCGAGAAACCCATGGAACAATGCTTGCACTTGAAGGGCTTCTCATCTGTGTGGCGGCGCATGTGCACCATCAGACCATAGACATTTTGGCAGGTGACGCCACATTTGGAGCAGGACAAGTCCTTAAATATTGCCGCCGACATGTGATATTTTTCGTGCTTTTTGAGCTCACGTTTGTGTTGAAACTCCTGGGGGCAAAGCTTGCACTTGAAGCAATTGACATCAGTCAACTGGCAGTTGTGCTCGTTCAACTCACTTGTCGATTGACAGCTCAGGCCACAACTGGAGCAGACTTTGGGTGGACCGGCCAATTGATAGCTAATGGGCTCCTGTTCCTCGTCTACCATTAGCACTGTAAGAATGGAAATGTTGAAGTTCATGTCTTATCGCTTATTGTATTTCCACTTACCCTCAAAGAATTCTGTACTGGCGGTCTCACACTTGACGGCAAGTGGTTCTTCTATTACAAACTTTTCATCTTGATACTCTAGCTCTAACTTGATTCTGGCCAAAGGCAAGTCGTCGTCATCGTCTGTGTCTTCCTTAGAGGGCTGCTCAATTTGGCAGTCGTTCTTGACAATGTCCAGATCATAGATTTCTGTTGCTTCTGGGCACTCCATTAAAGAATCTTCGGCTGGCTCTGACTTGACCCTGGCTATACTCATCTTTGAATTCCTAATTTGAGGCACTTTTCAGCATGAAAAGCAACACAAACAGGTAATAAAGAAAGGGGGGAAAATTGATCTTGATCATGCACAGCTGTTTGTGCATAGAGTTGATTTCGATAGCTTTTTAGCTTGGGCTGTGTACCTTAGTTATCGATATAAATGTTTAGCGGCACGCTTAAGCGAGTGCGCTTGGACAACTGTAAATTTTATTTTATGTTTATAATATTTTTATTGTCCTTGATTCTATTTTTGTTCAACATTTTTAAAAGAATACCCCGAAGTATAGGCATATTTAATATCCAATTTTTATATATGATATAATACGATTTCGTTGAATCATCTCGCTTGCGGCGAGTTGTTAATTTTAAAATTTAAGGGGGTTTTGGAATGCTAAACTTACACCAAATCTTAATCTCGGAAACGATAGGTGGAGTTAAGTAAGGTTTAAATCGAAAGCATATTAAATTCCGACCAACTCCGGGAAACATTGTTTTAAAATCGGGTTTTCAGTTTGAATACAATCAGCAAAAATATTTGAAAATATGTATATTTTATTCAAAAACTCTCGAATGACTTGTAGCTACCATAGGAACGGTCGTTTAGCGGTCTTAAGCTCGACCAGTATCAATGTTACATGCATTGAAACAGATCTGCGATATTTATTCGAAATTCGATGACGAACAAAACGAGCTATTTCTGTGCAAGCTGTGTTTTTGCGGTTTATTTATAATATCGATTTGAGGTCAAAACAATCAATGGTTGGCTGAATTGAATTGGTATTGTTTACAATGTGATAGATAACTTGCGGCGAATCAAATGTGTTTAGATGGTGTTTTCTTGAATTTCTTTACTTTTTATAGTTTTTCGTGATTAATCATCGTTTGCAGTATGATAAATTATGTATTTTGCCATAATATTTCACAAAAATGATGAGAGGAGCATTTGCATACAAGTATATTCATTCATTCAACCACTTTTACTTAATGTTACTTTAGTTATTAAATTACTTTAATATATATAAAGACATGTTTGATTCATTTAAGTATTAGCATATAAATTATAATTAATAGTATTCTGCTTTAACATGCAAATCAATATACATGATTTGATTTTTCATTGTGATGTAGAAAAATAAGCTTTGTTCAAGACTGAATGTTGGATTTTTTACAAGATTTTGAATTTACCACCAGTACATTTGTTATATTGTGTGGTTTTTTATTAAATATACTTTAGAATTAATCGCTAGCGTTAGTATAAGAATACTGCAGTATGAAAAGAAGGGTAAAGATGGAGCTGGAATGGTGAATGCGACAAAGTCGTCATGCAAACTCGCAAAGACTCGTTGCACTAAGCAAAGACACAAATGATATACCAAAATGATATATTCGATGATATATACATAGGTAGAGAAATAGATAGTGCCAACTGACCAGAATTAATTGCAACCACTCAAAATACAACAAAGAGGGTAAGGCGCTTATGTTTTTTTTTTTATGTACTGAGCTCATGATGCAACAATAAAGGTGGGGCGGTGTCTGTATGATGCGTACTTTTGCCAAAAGCTTACTCTACAAAAGTATGCGCAGCACTGAACGTGAAGGTACTTTGCAGAGAACTCACACTGATGCCACCTTACCTCTCTTGTTGTATCATGACTGAGCTTTTGCGCGACGAACCTCACGCTTCAAGAGTACGCGAAACGCTGAACGTTTTAAGTACTTTGCTAGCTACCTACGTAGCTACTACGTTTTGAAAGTACAATTTATACTCTAGTGAAAAACATTAATAATCGGCCTTTAAGGGTATGTGACATAGCTTGGGGATAGGGTAGAGGGTTATTTATGATATATCTATTATATTATATCTATATTTCTTTCGATATTGAACAAGTTTCATTACGATATTGATATTTTGTTATAAAAATAATCGATATTATTAGTACGCTTCAAGAGTACGCGAAACACAGAACGTTTTAAGTACTTTGCTGAGCACCCTACCTTAATTATTGTATCATGTCACTGACTATATGAATATCCTACTTAGCTCGCAAAACAATTGGAATGCTATTTGCATCTTGACTGCTGAGATTCTACAATCCTGAAGGACAGTGCAATTCGAGTTCAATCTATAGATAGGAATTTAGTGGAGGTCTAAGTGACATCTCTCTCTTGTAAAGTAATACTTAGCGGTAGTTCCGGTAATGAGAAACGAAGAGTAGGGATAGTTTTAGTGGGTGAGGAATTCAGAGTCACACACTTCTCGGCTTTTATTGCTTTCTTTGGTAATATTGATAATTTATTTGTGACTTGGGAAAACAGGGTGGTTAGAGGAAGACGAACATTGTCCAACAAAATCAGAGAGCAAAAATGTCAGCAAACATCTGATGAATGTTGTCGACGCAGCAAATTGTGCTTCTATGTTAAATGTTCTTTGAAGTTTTAAGGTTTTGGGGTTGTGGTTCCAAACTGGGTAACAAAAAAAAGGAAATTAGGGGTGCAGCTTTAAACAGTTTCTATGGACGACATGTCGCAAAGATTAGAATGTTTGATTCCGAATGTCCTCTATCAAATCCGTCAAAGACACGTTCCTGCAAATTCTGAGACTCTGTGACGCTATAAAGACTAGATATTACAATTTCTTAAAGCAGTATGTCTATACTTTTTGTTGAAAGAAGTCGGACTTCTGGCCTCAAACCTGTGCGCCCTAGAGTGATCAACTGGTACCAGCTCTGAGCGGCTGAGATCTTTAAGCGGTTGTGATCTCCGATATAATGGAAATACTTAGATCAAATTCGGAGAGAGTTGTAGGAAGTAAAAACTGATGCCTATTCTAGCATTTGCAATCAAAAAACGCTGGGTAGAAAGTAAAAGGAATACTCTCCCAATTCTATCTTTTTCATTTTCGATGGTTTCGCTTTGACATGCAAAAAATCGCGGAAAAGTTAATATTCTGCAGATTCCTAACAGAAACGATATTCCTCATTTAGATTAGTTTTGAATGTTCAGTGTGCCCAGATTAAGCGAGGAATTACGGGTCACACTAAAACATTGATTTTAATCAGCTTTGAGGCCGATTTAGATTTGGGTTTCGATTTGATTTCGTTTTGTTGTGACCGTTCTTTCACGGTGCGCGTGGAGTTTGTTTGAATTCTAATGTGTTGAAATCATGGAGAAGGTTGCAATTTGCTGTATTTCGAGTTGTAATAATAAAATGAACTTTTATCAAAGACATATAGATATTATAGATGACGCATGTGAAACAAAAAAAGGTTATTCCTGGTAGTTAACATTGGCTTCCAATTTTAGATTGGTTCCCCAAATGTAACTGATTTGAGTTCGCTTTCACGAAATCTAAATCAAATCTAAATCACTTTCAGGAATACCACTAGAGTCTGCTGAGCTGCTACAACAAACACGATAACTCATATATATATCGATGTCGTTTGGAAAGATAGTTGTTCTGAAAATGAAACAAAGTCAGAATTAAGTGCAATTTACTTTGCAGAAAGTTGTCGAACTGAGATAGTGCCTGAATATCCCGGATATTGAATTTTAGATACAAAAATTGTTTTAGATTGTAAAAGAAGACAGAAATATTTTGAGCCTCTTAGAAGGATTTAACCGGTTAGCTTTAAAGACATGGACAATCTATCAAGGCATTCTCTATCACACAAACCTGAACTAAGACCCCTCTTTCTCACAAACAAAAAGGGTATTTAAAAATCTTGACCAAAAGTAAAGCAAATGGCTATCACTTGAGTTCGATAGATTTACATAAAGTTGCTTGAGTGTAAAGTTTATCTAATACCAATTTAGTATTTTGTGTTTAATGTTTATCATTCAGATGAATGCAAAGTTCTCGTGACTTTATGGCTTACTTCTTAAATTAATAACTAACTGGTGATAATTTCTAGTTTTCATTAACTTGAATTTCATGTTAAGAAAATGTTGGATTACCCTGAAACTATGTAGCTATCATGCTCATCAATCTCCTCCGTCGTCGGCAATTTCAAATTATCAGTGACAATTTTGTGATGCGGACGTATACTTTCAAATCCAAATCGACTGCATGGCCCCATATTGAGGGCCACCTCGCTGGATAGCCGATTCTCTTGAAAATTACCACTGAAGGTATCGGACATACGTTGCACTTCCGCGCATATATTTTCATACATTAAGCGTTCATGTAGCTTGTGCTGCAATATGGCCATTTTGGCCAAATAACACAATTGACCACGGGTCAGGGGTCGAGCAGTGAAGTCCCTATGCGATTCGCTGGCCTGGGAACGGCAAGTATTAAAAACCAGGGGATTTGAAGAGTTGGAAAATACTCACTCCGTTCAGCTCCTCGCATGTAAGTTCCTCGAGGGGTAGGGCAAATACCATCGATATGGCCTCTGGCAGTGAACAAGGAGTGGTCTCCTGACGGGCCAAACACAAGGCAACAAAAGTGTCGTTCACTCCATTCAACTTGATGCCATGCTTGTAACACAGATGATCACCCACACGGTGACTGTAGTGCACAATCTTCCGGGGATATGCAGCCTTCAATAACACTGCCAGCTCCGAGAATATGGCGCCCAGTGCCTGTATATCAAAAACATACGTCTGATTGGCGGTGGCAATGACCAGCACAGAAGTGGCTCGATGGCGTCCATAGAAACTGGGTTCCACCACAAGCGATATGCTCGTCTGGTCACGAATATCGGCGAGGGCCTTGTGATAGGCCGAATCCGTTTGTTGGATGAAAACGATCCGCTGTAGTTTTTGCCGCAACGAGCTCACCTCGTGGGAAAGCAGCGGCGAGCAATGGCTCAAGTCATCAGCCGACTTGTAGGAGTACACACTTTCGCCATCCGAGTCGCTCATTCTGTGGATGGTTTGGACTAAAGACTAAAGGTCAGTGAACGGTATAGGAAAGTTTAGCTGTAAAATGTAAAAAATTTACCTCGCAAGTCTCAAGCTCTGCAGGGGTCTTTTCGATAAAGAAAACTATCGATATTGGCAGCGAAAAATCTAACGGCACTCTTAATAAAATGCCTTGGCACTGGTTCATAAACTAAAATCAAGGCAAGTGGAATCAGCAACGACTCTTAGATTAATTCAGGTGGATTAAGCTCAAAATGAGCAATGCAAATTTACCATATACACCTAGATTCGCAAAAACAGGATCTAAGAGAAGGACCTTATGATTTCGTGAATTCAAATCTAGTTCAGTAGACGCAACTTTCTGCGAACTGGTTTGACTTCGATATCGTGAATTGCTTCTTTCAAGAGCTTGGTCACACTTAAGTAAATTCAAATCCAAAGCAGCCTCGAAGCGAATCGAATCCTACAATTATTTGAGTCATATTTAAGCGTCGTTTTCAAGCTTCTTACTTGGCGGATGTACCACTGCTAGAAGTGACTTCTGGCCCACTGTGCAGCCCAGAAAAAAGTTTGCACAGTGTTTAATAAAAGAGCAAAATTCCACACATTTGCCTTGATTTCACTCCATTTTGTCACACATCTTTCAATTGGAGAAATCGAGATTCAATTGCATAAATTTCCATGCTTCCCCTGGAGTCCATTTGGTAACATTCTGGCCCAGGCAAGACTTATCCAATCAAATGGTCCACCACCAGAGGGGGCATACATTTTCTAAGCCGTTAAGCTCCCGAGTGGCACTTTCCACTTCCTTCAATGAACTTTGCCAATTGACTTTTGTTCTCAATGGACTGGCAACTTAATATTCATGATTTATTTGCCTTTACGCTTTCATATTATTTGGAGAAGCTCGATTTCCACCCCCACCCCTTCTCCTCGTTCGCCAGTGTAATAATAATTTAAATACATTTAATGCCCGTAAATATTCCACCTGCCGTGTTTGGGCCGTGCTCAGCGCGTCAACGTTGCTTAAATAATTTATCATTAATCATTTTCGCCGCCAGGACACGACCAGGAAATGCTACAGCCATACTGCGTTGAGTATTTTCGCGTTTCTTTTTTTATTTTTTTGTTGTTTTTTTGACACAATTTTCACATTTTCCTTTTTAATGCATTTTAAATCGTGTACATTGACCAATTGTCAAGATACGAATTAATGAGCGGCCCGTTGATTTATGATTTTTGCCTGCACAGAATTCTACAGAATTTTCGGATTTATATTTGGCCTCTGCGTTTCTATTTGGAATTCATTAATGTGACTTACAGACAATTAATCAATCGGAGTGGAAACGAACAAAACAAAAAAAAAATAATAAGGACAATTGGACTTGCATTTGATTAAATACTCGAATGGTGGGAGACATTTGGCCATTTGTTTTCTAATTAAGAAATTGAACAATGATGTGCGATAGACAATGGGAATACTTATAACTAGACTATTCTAGAAAACTGTGATGATGTTACGATCTACAAGAAGGAGCAAGCACTTTGAAGAACCTGAACAGAAATATACCATCTTCAAACCGAAACGAGCCAAAGCGATCTTACAAAAATAACACCAGGCAAAGGATTTTTGTTAAATTAAGCTTAAAGTTGCCTTAAGTTCATATTCTGACCCTTTTTTTTGAGCATTTTGCGGCGAAAGTAAAGCTTAGCTTTGTCTCTCTGTGATTTTATCCACTTGAAATATTACTTAGCTTTTAAACAGTTCTACGATTTATTAAGCAAAGATATTAATATATGTGCTAGAAATGACAACATTATGTACCATGTAAACTCAACAACTAGCCAACTTTAGCATATATCTTCGCTTAAAAAAATCACAAAAATGTTTGGGACAGTTCATTTTAAAGCTTATAAATAATACTTTACGTTTATACAAAAGGGATTTAAATTGATAGTACGGGTTCCTCACAAAACATGCCTAAAGGGGTTAAAGTAGGAACCTGCCATAAGTTACATAGAGTGCTATAAAATAGATGTAAATTTGAATAAATCAGTCAAAGTGAACAAGCGACTTTAATTTGCACTACCATCAACACTTCACCTGGGGTTTATAGCTCGAACAGGACCAATATCTTACAGCATTCTTAGACCTACAATTCAGTGTTTGGAAAGATCCAGCTGTCCAGCTCCTAAGCCCGTTCAACCATCAGCACCTTTAACAAGTGTCTATGACTGAAACAAGACATATTTCTTTAAGTATTCTTGGCCCTACAATTCAGTTCATTCTAAATATCCGGCTTGAAGGTCCGTACTGGCATCAAACGCTTCAACAAGTGTTTATAGCTTTGTGTGATAAATACAAGCTTTGGGAGGTACAGAGTATTTGGGCTTGACCGACTTTCTTACTTGCTTTCTGTGAAGATTAAGTTAATCAAATGCCTAAAGCTTAATCCTATAACATAAAAATTGCATAAAAGTAGTCGGACTTAAGTTTTAATATATTTTTTTGGCTAATTCAAAATTGCCTATCGACCTATCGATATACAATTACAGCTGTAGGTAGCAGTATAATTATAAAGTAGCTTACTATATCCTCTATACATGCTCTTCACTGATGAAACGACATCACTGGAGTTCAGCAGAAAGATCAGTGAAAATGTAGAACTGATTAGGAAGCTGAACGCGGCCATTCATCAATAGCAACAGACACATCTTGACCAAAACTATAGTACATATTGCGGAATGTTAAATACAATTTGTATTTGACACCCAATAAGACTACAAGGCGTAGCAAAAAGGAGTAAATAGTTTTGTTTGCCTGCTCGTAAAAAGGACAACCACAAGACCACATAATTTGTGTTAAATATGTATGCTTGCCTTTTATGATTTTTTTTTTGTGTTGCAATATTTTTGGCAACATTTCCGTGTGGGATGGGCTGATTTTGCTTGTGTTTTAATGGCATACTTTTGGGCGCTGCGCCAACCACCTGTAAAGGAAGCACATCCTCAAACACGGCAATGTGTCTCAGGTGCGAAATATCAGCGAACGCGTTATTGTCGCCATTGCAGTTGTCCATAATGGTTTGGCCATAAGCCTCGACAATGGCAACAGAAAGAAACAAAAAAAAAAAAACCAACAGAGCATTCCCCACAGCACAATTGTTCGCCCTGGCATTAACATTAACAGGCATTTTTATCACATGCCGTACACCGATATGCGTGCAGGCGAAATGCTCATCAGAGCCTTGGGTATATGAACTTGGAGCGGATTTGACAGACGTTATTGTTTCCTCAAATGTTGCAATGAAATGTGAGACATTGAAAGCAAATTATTTGTGTATTTCGCATAAGTGAAAGACGAGTGTTGTGACCATGGATTCTCTCTCTGCCTAGGGTATACGCAAACTCTACTCCCCCTCACATTGTGGCTAGGCACAATTGGCATTGCGATTGGCTTGATTTTATTATCACTTGACATTTTATGGTTTTGCCTCGCGTTATACTTATGCGTAATTATTTGCCATACAAATGCTTAGCCCCGGAAATTATGCAGCAATAATTTTTGGCAACACATCCAAACGCACATCAAACACATTGCCAGCCTCCCCCCGAGCCCATCCCCCCCGGCCGTTGATCCCTTAAGCCACCAATGCGTATACTCGATTTTTATTGTTTGTCATTTGTCTCCGCTTGTTGTTGTTGCTTTTTGTTACTCCTCCCCCCTCCCACCTCCCCGCACTTGCCAAAACAAAAAACAAAAAATATGAAATAAGAAATCGAAGACAGGCGTCTTGTGGGTGCCGACTGAGTGTAAGTGTATAATACTCTTGGAATTGGCCTGAAATCTCAACATTTGTTTTACCCACTTAGTTGAAATTAGCTTGGGTGTTGCTTTGGCTTGCTTTGGCTTTTGGTATATATCGACCTGGATTTCGGCTGGGGGATTGTGTGTTTTATGGTTACCATAAGAGTTTCAATGCATTTGGTTTTCACGGCAGGTGGAATATGCTTGTTCATTTAGCAGATTGTTTTGTTTAAAGTGGCGCTTGCAGCAAATTCTTTACCAACATTTTGCTGGGCAAATGTGTCGGGAAACAGTCGTTTCTTTCCGATTCTTATTGTCAGGTGAAATATGTCCGTTAGCAGACATCATCTTTACTTCTTCTTCTTTGAAACTTTATTCACTCGAGTAATACTTTTCCTCTCCACCGAAGTAAGCAGAGCTATTTGTAAGCGAACCGAAATGATATTTCATCTCTGTTCTTTCTCTTAGCGCTCTTTGCTTCACCTATGAGAGCTTTAGGGTACATTTAGCTGTGCAGAATCAGCCGAAAGCTGATGAAAGAATCATTCAAAGGATATGAAAAATGATGATCATTTGGATGAAAGCCGGAAGCCGGAAATCATCCAATTGATATTTTTGAATATCCTTTTGTTTTCTCTGTGTATCCACTTGCTACGATTTGCTCAGTTGCTTCTATATATATTATATTTTGTACTTAAAATTACGTTTTCACTTTATTGAATTTTACATCTCACTGTAAGAACAAAATGTTCTTGATTTAAAAACGTTTCTTCTCATTTTAATAATAATAGCAGGTAATTTTCGGTTTTAGAATGTTACGTACTCAATTTAAGTTCAGCCAAGATCGAATCATACTTGAGCTTATAAGTACAAATTGGTTAAAGCTCTTTCTCATTTAGTCTAGACCGCCGACAGTCTTTATTTTGTGAGTGTAAGCATTGCTGTTGCCTTCAATTTCGCTAGAGGTATCGTAGAGAAAGCGCAATTTCTTTATGCGTACAACAACATATAACCTGGGCACCCCTGACTTAAGCACTGAAGCTTAGTACTCAGAAACGTCATATCTCCCACAGTTTAATAGTTAGAAATGTCGCACCATCTGGACATATTTAGTAATCAAAATTATCTATCGATCCGCCAAAGGATAGGTTAAGATCGGTTGGACGGGAGTCCTCTTTTGTACATACTAGTAGCTGATTCCTTCTGGTTTCTCTGTGCACTCTTTAGGGGTTAAGCCAACTTCTTAATAGTTTTAGAGGCTGGCAGCCTCGATTCAGGACTTAAGTTCAGAAACTATTAAGCTATGAACGACTTAAACTAAAGTAACTTTGTATTTTACTAAATCAAGCAAGCCTGCCAACCAATTTGTGCCTGATCAAGTGTATAATAGCGACTCCCGACCGGCTTAAACTCTATTAAATTCTCTCTCAGAGTCGAATCGCACACAAATTAGTATTTATTCAATTTAATTTCCCCCCAAAAAGATTCGAAGTTAAGTAGAGAGATCATCCTCAAACTGGCAAGAATTCATCAAATTGTTCAGCTTTATTGTTAATTTAAATGAAAATCTGTGTCCTTCAATTAAGTCAAGTGCAATACAAGAAATGGTTGCTGGCTAACGCCTTAAGGCATTTTGGGCAATCAAATTGAGCATAAATCAAAATAAATTCTAGACTCTCGCCGAGGATGCGTCGTGGAAGCGCTGGGGGGTAGAATTTAATTAAACCTGGATAGCGTCAAAAATTTAAACGTTTAATTGAAAAACTTTAAGCGCCAAAATACTCTCGCTGGAAATTTCACAAAAAACGACACTTTTAGTTTGAAGAGGATGGACGGACGGACGGACGGACGGACGGACGGCCAGTGCCCAAAGGCGGCAACCGAGTCAAACGGATTTTTGAGTGACAGTGTGTGTGTGTGTGTGTTTTGTATTTTTTGCTTTTACTTTGCTCCCGCCAGCAGCAGCAAAATTATGTCAGTTGATAGTTTGGGGGGGGGGGGAATAGAATATATCACGCATACGCACCGCGAGCTGGCAAAGCGTATGCGGAGTTTTATCCCGTTTGCAATTAATTGACACGTGATAATTTAATTAAGACACCCAAACGCATACATATGTGTGTGTGTGTACCACTATGGCAACCAACTAACATCCATCGATGGAGGCCCAAAGAAACATTGAGGGCCGCCAGGCAGATGGGAGTTTGTCTGCTTTGACTAATTGGGACTGGGTTTTTTTTTTGTTTTTTGAGCGAGGGTGGGTGGGCTTGCTCGTGTGCCTTCCCATTGTTCTGGCCCCGGAGCCCAGCGTCAGAGTTGAGTGTCTCTTAATTATGGTTTGCGCGTGTTGGCAAGAGGGATTTTCTTGTTGTTTTCCTGATGACACAATCCGTCCCCTTTCCTCAACCCCTACACAAAGTATGATGCTAGCCATAATTGACATCAGCTGTGGACCTTTTGGGGCTTATAATGAATTTATCACAAGTTTTCCATTGACTACGTCTGGCCTGCGGGGAGCTGAAACATGCTTCTAAACCAAAACCAACTTCCACATCTCATTTCGGTCTCATTTCATGCAAAGCAGGCTTAGTTTCACACCTAATTTACCTCGAAAACGTTTTCAAATTAAACCTTATTGGCTCTTTGAGCACCTCTCAATTGCAACTGCCACAAGCGTTTCACAGTGGACATTTAATTGGAAGCTCAAATGCGGCTTCTGCATTGGCACTGCCGTTCGTTGCGATGAGCTGGCGGGCACCCCACTTCGCATCTAAGCGCATTAAGTATGCTCCGCGTGCGCCAATTAAGTTGCGTCAGCAGCAAACAGTTGAGCTGCAGGCTCCTCCTATACTAAGTAAGACCTATGCTCTAACCGCTCTCATTTTTTTCTTTCTTTCTTTCTTTTCTTTAGCTTTAGGATTACTTACAAACCAATTAACCTTTCGCTTATGGTTTTTGTAAATCTTTTCATTACTTAAGATTTAAGGTGTAGATTTGGAGAATGGGGAAAATTGTAAAGTGGTAGGCTTTATAATGTTGGACTAGCAGGTTTAGTATTTTGAGTGCTAAATATGAATTTGTTTGCGGAAATGGTGCATTACGTATAGATTTTTAGTAAATTAGGCTTAAGGCTGCTCGAATTACCTATTTTGGCCCCTTTTTGGGCACGCGTGGTGGGAAACCTATACTAATTATACAACTCTCTTTGATATTATCGTAAGGTTCTCTTTCTAAGCTTTCAATTAAACCATTCCAAATAATTTTGGGATTTTTTTGACAAAGTTTTTAGAAGTTGGTTTGTCATTTGAGCTCAGTTCTTATGAAAATTTTATATAAAAATCTTTTAGATTCACCCACAATCCTTTATTATATATTTATCTCTTATATTATTTCACATTTTAGAAAGTCGTTCAAACCCAACCATAAAAAAACTCTGTACCAAGAAAAGTCTATGATCAGCATAAATTTAGAACATTCTTTTGCTTATAACTTGACGATCGTTCATTCGATCTTTGGCGGATCAATAAATAATCCAAATTACCAAATATGTTCAGAAGGAACCAACCTTCTATCTATTATACCGACTTAGATATGAGGTTTTTACTAAGTTACGGGGGCGAAAGGGGCGTGGCATAAACTGAAAATAAACTTGATCTAGCTGCAAGTACTAAATATAAAGTTTTTGCCCATCTATCTTTTACCTAATGGTCAAAAATATTTAAAGATTGACAGATTAAGAATATATATACTTTATAGGGTCAAAGATGCTTTCTTCTGCACTATCTAAATATACTCTGCGAACCTTTAATACAGAGTATATAAATTGTATGATATGATCTCAGGTCTTGTTGACTTTCAGTCTCAGGCGTTATCTTATACACCATAGCTACCAAGCTGAAGGTGCTATATAACCTAGAATTATCTTTTCTAAAAACATCCCTAAGTTCTCTGCACTTTCTGAAGTATTAACCAACATTATAAACAATATTTAAGCACAAACATTAAACATAAACTTGATAATCAAATTGAAATGAACACCCCCATTGATTAAACTATGGCTTACAAATCATCTGACATTAATCCCCATTCGCATACAAAATCAAGTCAATAGCCCCAGCAACCCGTACACAATTCTAGTTTCAATTGTCGTGCAGCCCAACCGAGAGGGCCAGCTTTGGTTGCATTTCACTTCAAAGTATCTACTCGAGGTGGTGCAAGTCCCTTTTGTTGTCATGACTATGATTGGCTTATGTGTGGGATGATGACTCTGTGCGGGGAGGGGATGCTACTCCTGTGGCTTAAGTCTATGGGAATTAGTAATTTCGACAATTAAAACATTTAGCAAATCGATGGAACTGCCAGAAGCCTTCGAAATTGTTTGACCAAGTTAGTGAGAAGCCATTTTGGAAATTGGCACAAATTGGAATTTGAGCCCCCCCCCAAATCATTTCTGAACAAAACCAAAAAATTTCACCCAAACGTTGGTGCAGATGGGTAGAGAAAAGTAATTAACACAATGCCTTATCCTTTAAGCCTTTGGCTGGGAATGTTAATTTTCATCTAATTTGAAAAACACCTGGACTGCCCCGCCCGTTCGGAGAAAAGGTTTATTTTGGGGAGGTGGGACACATAGCCTGAGCCACATAAGCAATTAAAAATCCTTTAGGCTAACATAAAAATACCATTAAATCTGTGGGGCGATTATCCTTTTGCCAAAACATCCTTTGAGCACGCACATATGTAGTAGTCTAAGGCTAAACACACAACCGAATACAGTACAGTGAGCCTGGACATTGTTTGCAGTTTTTACATGGCTCTCTGTGGTGCGTACACTTAGAAAAAGCACGAAGATGTTTTTAATGAAACCTTTTCTCACTTGCTTCTACAAAGTTTCGTCAAATTTAGTTGACTATGGAATAGCTGGCATTCGAACGATTCATTGGAAAATGCATCTTGGTGGGAAAAAGTGTTAAGTTTTTAATGTAAGCGGTTGCAGAGTTTGGTCAATGTCGGATGACTATATCCTACAGCTGCCATAGGCTTATCCCAATTGGTGCTTGAGGTCATCGAAGTGATACGATGGCCATAACTTAGCCTGAGACCAAGAACCTATAACTTAGAAGTCTAAGATCTTCCCTTTCTCATTAAGCAAAGTGAGAAAAAGCAAGCTGGGAATATTATGAGTAATTTAATTGAAAAACTTGCAACTAACAAGCAATTTCTTACATAATGATTATTTTAAGGATTATTCCATAGGTTACTTTATGCTTATTGGGCTTGTTAATATTTGTTTTGTCCGGCTTTCAATTGTTTATTTGCTCAGGATTTACAAGCTCTCTCTCTCTCTCTTTGTGTGTGTGTTTCTATGTGTATTTGCACTCTCATTTAGTTTTATGGCCTTTAAGTGATCCTTTGTTGTTGGTATTGTTCATAAATCATAATTGTTTGTCCAAAATGCTCCCTAATTACATTCTGCAGCCCCGTTACAACTCTTTACTATTTCATTACGGTGGATGCCGCATCCAAACAGCCGCAGCAAGTTGCAGACAGCCAAAACTATTAAAGGCCACTTGGAAACAAAACCTCAGGCACTGTCTGCCCCCACCCGTTCCTTTCGCTACCCCACACACCTTTTGTCTGGCTGCCACTTCGGTCGGATTGCTTAAAATTTCCAGCTACGTGCGCGATCTACGTGTGTGCCACACCTGCCAAGGCAGATACAATGGACAACGGGACGGGCCCGGAGCTGGCCAATGTAATTTAATGTTTTATTTCTACACATTTGGCCGACCTGGCGTATACGTAATAACGTTGCTCGCGCACGCGATTTCAAACGTGATGCGGCCACAAAACTTGGCAACCGGATCATGTCCCATAGAGATGGTAGCGTGATGGGCAATGCGTGGAGTTTCTGGATGTTTGATGTGTGGAGCGTTTGGAAGGTTTTACTGGAGTTGGCAATGAACCCGCTTACTCTTAGAGTAAAAAGGGTATGTGAAAGTCGTGAACATGTATGTAACAGGCAGAAGGAAGCATCTCGGATATCATAAAGTATATATATTATAAAAATGTAGTACGCGTCCACCAGAATCGGAATCATCAAAGAATTATAAGAAAATTTTACAATGAAACTATGTGCCTAAAATCAGGAATTAGGAAGAAGGGAAGGAGAAAGAAGAGAAAGGAAGGAGGAGGGAAGGAGAAAGGAAGGAGAAAGAAAGGAGGAATTAGGGAGTAAAGAAAGAGAAAAGGAGGAAGAAGAAATAAGAAAGAAGGAGACAGGAAGCAGGAGCAAGGAATGAAGGTGGAATTAAGAAGGAAAGAAGGAGGAGGAAAATAGAATGGAAGAAGAGAGAAAGAAAGGAAAATTGAAGTCAAATCTATAGGTTTCTGAAGGAAGGAGGAAGATAAATATATTTTCAAAAACTACAAAAATCTACTTAATGGCTACCGCCAAATTTCTAATCATCTACACTCTACATAATGCTATCAGTCACATAAAGTTCCGGAAAACAGAGTAAAATCGAAGTAAATCATAATCACAAGCGCTTTCTAGAAGACTTGAAATCGTCCCTAAGTTTCCTTCTCCATTCATTACAACAAAAATCTACACTAGATCCTATTTTTCGTACACGAACCACTCTCCAACACCGGTACATTGCCCCAGCTACTCTCTGTTGCTAATTTATGGTCACGTGCTCATCTCTCACAGGTCAGACAGAAGCCAAAGGCCAAGTAGAAGTTTTGTTCTCATCGCCTGCTCCCGAGTGTTTTTTTCCACACACGCCCCGAACAATTACGGTAATTAGCGTTACGTTGGTTGGTTCTGTTACCATTTTACGTTCGAGTAACACAACATGCAAAGCCATTTTCATGTTTCACATGCAAAAATCCAGTCATTCATTTATTTGATTTTTTCATTTTGTGTATTGTATTTATTTATTTGCCGTTGTCGTCGCGTGTCCTCATCTCGCGATGTGGATAAAGGTAGCGACATCGAATCACACGCCGGGAGTCTTGGGACTCGTGTGGGAGGTATTAAATTTACAAATATCAAATACTTGAGCGCACAGTGGGAATATTTAATTAGTTGATTTATTTGCCGATTGCATGATCCCGTCTGATTTGGGTGTAATAACAAGTAACAAGTGGCGAGATTGTTGGGCGAATGAAATTAAATATGTTAATTTTGGGGAGGCTTTAAGATATTTGAATAAAATAAAACTTGTGTAGGTATTGATCTGAATTCGTGCAGCTATTCAATACATTTTCCATATGTGTTGATTACTCATAATTTCATTTGTTAGAGTCAGCTTTGTGTACATAGCCGGCAGGCTGCGGTGGCAAATGCTTCGCTTTGCTTTGCTTTGTTATGGCTTTAGTTAGTTGTAATCGCAGTTGAAGTGCTTTGTTCAGCTGTTGTTATTGTTGTTATTTGTGTTGGTAAGTATGTGCACATGTATATATATATATGCTTAGCGCCCTCGAGCTATTATTGCGCGATTAAGCGGAAAAATTTTGCTACGCAAGCTACGCATTGTCATTGCACTTGGGTCGTTGCGCACTAAAGTATGCTAAAGAAAATTACTGCACTGCACAGTGGACACGAATTGATGTTTCTCGTTGTTAAATTCAAATTTTTAGGAATTTATTAGTGAAATCAATTTTTTTAGTAGCTTGTCCATTGCTTGAATTAATCTTAAGCATAATTAACAAGCCCATATTCCGACCTTGAAGTGGATTTTCTGAAGTCGGAAAGAAGTTTTTAAATGAAATTCGTCGATGGATAATCTACTCTCGTTTTACAGCCCACGTCTTTCGTTTTCCGAGCCAAAAAATCAGCCATTCTTTCAGAAAAGCTTTAAAATCTAAGCTCTGAGACTTATTCCTTATAGGATAAAATGATAACAGCCAGGGAATCATCTTATCTCTTCGAACTGCTAAGCTTTGCAGGCTCAAGAAGAAGAAATAATCTTATTATAGTCCGGAACAGGCTCTCTTCTTGTGATAACACTTACAATACAATACCGCACAATAAAAAAAACTAATTTAATAATATTAACAAATTAAATATAGAATTTAGTATTCAGAATAATGCAAAAATTTTATAATTAAAATTCATAATATAATCTATGTCAGGGCTTAAATAATAATATTATGTGAAATGAATTCGAATGCCAACTGTTCATTTTAAAGGTAGGTTCAACAACATCTATTACTAGGTTTATACTAACAGAGGTGCGTGGTACAGAGTATAAAAATAAGTAAGGGCCGATTTCCTATCTTCGAAATAGCTTTTTAAATGAAAGTGTCAGATAAACTTAGATTTTGCACTATGTAGAAGTTTAAAAATCTGCCCTAAATTTACTAATTGAACTTTAAAATGGATGAACTAATATTATTTGCATAAGTTAAGGTCAAAGAGGAGAACAGTCTTTGATTCATTTAAGGGCTAACTGCACTCCGGTTTCGTTTGGGTACTCAATTTATTATAAGTTTTATGGGAGCCTGTATATGTTGTTGAGATTTCTAATATAATGATTCCTAAAGGGAAAATATGACTTTTCTCAATTTAACCAAAGGTCGGATATAACTTTTCTTAGGGTTAAGATTATATCTCATCAGCTGGAGTAAGATTCGGCTAGGTTCAGTTCAGACAAAACCCTTCTTCGTCTCCATTTACTGGCTGTAAGAAAGCATAACTCTGGCCAAGACTGTTTCTACTTTCTCAAATATACTTAGCTGTCCAACAATCATTCGATGGTGAATAAAAAACATGTCTGACTTCTTTAAGTTAACATAAAATTGGTAATTGTTAATCATTTGCCTGCTTCTTTTGTACCACTGCATTGCAAATGTGTGAAAATATGCTCTGAGCAGAAGTTAAGTGCCGCTTGAGCCTTTTTAAATATAGACACGCAACACCAACGTGTCACCCCACCCCTTGCCATTCAACATGCTCGCTGGCCCTCCTCACCCAGCGCCATGCCATGAAGCTGCTGTCAGTTGACAATGCCCAGGGCAGACGTGTTGATAGTTCTTAGGAGAATGGGTGCAAAAGGGGTAGAATTGGTATGGAGTGTTCGGTGCTTGGGTTGTTGCCAGTTGAATGCAAATATTAATAGCGCAAATTTTCTGTGGCATAACAAGAGCAAGAGCAGCAGCAGCAGCAGGGACAACAACAGCAACAACAAACTACGTGGGGAATATGTGCCAGGGCTGTCTCTCTCTCTCTATGTGTGTGTGTGTGTATTTTGCGCCATTTTGTGGCTGCCTTTCCTTGCTAGCTGAATTTAAATGCATCAACGCATAAATTGTTGCATTGTATTTTATTTGTATTTTTTATATTTTTGCTGTTGCATACAAATCAAATTTATTTGCCATTTTGTTTACACACACACTTACACTTGTCCAAGTGTCTGTGGGTTTGTGTTTGTGTTTTTAATTTGTGCACAAACAAACATTGGCAATTGATTTTGTGCGTGTGTGTGGGAGTGTGTGTAGTGTTCTTTACCAAGCGTATCAATATTTGTATGTTTTTTTAATTGAGGCTCGGAATATATCTCTAAAATAGTTGTATTTAGATATTGGTGACCTGACTAGTGATTTTTCGACGAGGGCAGCTTGATAAATTTGTGACTTGAACTAAACTAGGCAGCATGACAACTCTAAGCAGATCAAGAATCACTCAACTCTTCTTTATAAAAAAATCTGAAAATTCTTGACTCATCAAATTGAAGAAATCGTTGATTTTGTATAAAAACCGAAAACAAGCAACAGGCCCCTCACATTTGACTCATTTACTTGGACTGTTATTTAATTTTCATTACAAATTTGTGGTCGCACGTGATGTGCATAGATAGATAAATGCTTGTACAATACATAAGATGGTCCACGGAATAAGGAAATACAATACAAAAATTAGTTTGCTAAATCATGTCCTTGGGGGTAAAAGGACAACGCACAGCGTTAAGTACGAGACTGGCATATAATCCACACACACACACACAGAGACCACACTCATCTCATGCTGCCGCCTCTGTTCGTTATTTAATTAAACACTTAATTATTTAATGCGCTGATTGTGCAATATTTCACAGACGAGCTCTGGTCCGGTTGACTTAAACACCATACTGCCCTACTCTAGTTCTGTGTGTGTGTGGGTTGTAGATGACAAGCGCTTAGGTGTCATAATTAACACACGAAGGTGAAATCCAATCTAACTAACTTGTGGTCAAGTCCAAGTCAAGTGTACATAATACAATATTGCCACTAGTTTGAGTATGTTGCGGTGGTTACCTTTTCGTTTTCTATATCTGTGGTTCCCATTGCAAAAATTTACAACTCTTTATTTTCAATTTTCAAGTTAGAGCCTTCTGGTTTAATATACGGCCTTTAAAGAATCACTGTAAATTTGTGCATTCAAATGTCCAACCAAATGGACAGACATGTGCATTGTTTTGTCTCTGTAACTCTGTAACTCTGTAACAATACACTCCTTTGACAGCATAGTTTATAAATCAATACGTAGGCTTTGGCATTTGAAGAGAACTCGTACTATTTGAAATCTTCTTTACTTCAAAATGCCAACCAGTGGAAACTTAACATAACATAACCATTGGCAGCATATGCCGATGCAGACTTTGTGTAATATAATTTTAATAAGATCTAGCTATTTCTCTTTGGCCGTTGCAGCAGTTGCAGCATTTCATTTCCATATGCTGCTGGGGCCCTAATTAAACTTTATGAAAATGCCAACAGTTGTTTGTCGCATTATTAAACCCTTTCATTATTGTGCATTTGGTCTAAGACGGGTTTGGCTTTTTATTTGTTTTCACTCCCGCCACCAGGCAACCGTTCTGCTCTCTGTGTGTTAGTGTTGTCCTTGTGCAAACTTTAATTAATGAAAATAAAATGTGAACAATATGTTGATGGCTATCAGGAATGGTCTTTGTGTAAACCTAATGAGCCAATTGTTTTAGTTTGTTGATTTTCATTTGCAGAAGAGATTTGCAAAAAATTCAAAATGCATTTTTAATTAGAGTTTTTTAATTGCGAAATTAAGTAGTTTTCTTTAGAAATGGAAATGTGAACATGTAAAGAGGTAAGAGTAGGTGGTATGTTTTTTAATTTTGAGTACATTATCATTATCATAATTATTAAATGTCTGAAATAATTGTTACTTGTTTAAAGAGCTAAATCTGTTAAGCACCCTCTTAAATTGAGGAATTGAATTGAAGAATTCAAAAAGTTCTTTCAATAATTATACTCTGTACCGAAGGTACATAGAGTATTATAAGTTTGTGCAAAAGTATGTAACAGGCAGAAGGAAGCATCTTCGACCCCATAAAGTATATATATTCTTGATCAGCATCAACAGCCGAGTCGATATAGCCATTTCCGTCTGTCCGTCCGTCCGTCTGTCCGTCTGTCTGTCTGTCCGTATGAACGCACAGATCTCAGAGATGGTAAGAGATAGAGGTTTGACATGTATGGGACATATGCTTCTTATGTCTGCAGGCAGATCAAGTTTATTTTCAATTTTGGCCACGCCCCCTCCCGCCCCCGCAATTTAGAAAAAACGTCATATCTCCCTCAGTTCTGAAGATAGATGGCTTGTTCCTTCTGGACATATTTAGTTATTAGAATAACTTATCGATCCGCCAAAGGAAGGATGAACGGTTTTCGAGCTATGATCAAAAGACAAATTTTCTTGGTACAGAGTATGTTATAGTCGGGCTTGACCGACTTTCTTTCTTGTTTTTTATGGATTTGCCTCCAGAAATATTCCTTCTAAGCAATTTAGTGGACACAAGAAAGAAAGTAATATTCTCTGTGGCAACAAAAGTGTATGCACAGTATGGATTTTGCTCTGCTCCTGCATTCTGTTGCTCATAACTCGACCACCGCTCATCCGATCTTTAACATTCCTTTGGTAATATGTCCAAAAAGCGGAAGATATTACGAGATAAGCAGAGCATAATCCCCCAACCTCTCCCACACATTTTCAAATATTCCTCTTTATGTGCACCAAATATGGGGTGCCCGCCTCTGGTTCAACTGTTTGCCCAATCAGCGTTAAATTGACAACAGAGACGTGGACTTGAGTTTGCCCTAAGCTTTCAGTTCACCGCATATGGATGTATGTACACAAATTAAGTGCCATGTGCGTGTGTGTGTACAATGTACAATGTACATTATCAAATGCAAATGAGCATTTGGTATTGCATCTACAATTGCACACACACACACACACACTTTCACGATTTTACACAGTTTTAGGGCTAATTGTGAGCTGATTTTGTGCATCTTTTTGATGGAAGGCCCACAATTTCACATTGTCATTGTGAATATGTGAGTGCGTGTGTGTGTGTGAGTGTTGGTTAAATGCACTTTTCAAACTCTCACCCGGCGAGCCTAACTCGGCTTGACATGTGCACAATTCAAAATTGATATGTCAATCAAAAAATCTGGGGTGTGGATGAGGCAAGTACATATTGAAGTTGTTCGAATTAAAAAGCTTAAAAGTTTTTTCGCTTTCAGTAATTTGTGGAAGTAGTTGTTAGCACTTCTATAAATACTCAGTTCAAGTTGAAAAGTTTTGGTATATACAGCCAATCCAATTTTAGTTCTTCACTTCTATTCAAAAAAGAATAGATGTAGGTATTAGTTTATATTTTAATTTATTAAGTGTAGTCTTATAGATAATAGTAGATCAATTCAGCGAATCGCTTGTTGATAATCAATGAACATGTCGCGCTCTCTATTCTATACACAGAATTAGTTGCAATAGACTTGAAATTCTCAAGTCCTTTAGGCCATTGAGCGTGACTGCAGAAGTGTGATATGAGATGTAAGCAATGAATCTTTGTGTGTTTGTGTGTGGCACTTCGTTATTCAAAGTCTTAATATATACAAAACAGAAGACATTTTGAATTAAAAAAAATTTAGTAAACTTATTTACCAATTTAAAAGTCCAACAGCAAATTGAATAAATATTAAATCATTTACACTTCCAACATTGCCCCTAATTGGCATACTCCAGTGAATGCGCATATCCCGCATCATCATATGCTTCATTTCATCATTAACTACAGCTTTGTGTGCTTTAGCGTATCCTGTTTGCCTGCATTGGGGACGCAGAGTCAGCCGTTCTTCAGTTGAGGGCAAACATATGCTCTCCTCGGGTAGGCCAATCGATGATAAATGATTACAACAACCAAATCAACTGGTCATAAAAAGCCTATAAATTTCCTCCCACTGAATATCTATGTCTATATCCATATCTGCTTCACGATGGGCGTGGCCTTTTATGATGGCACATAAAATTCCACGCAGGCGTCAACCTGAAGGCCATTTGAATTTCTTATTTGCATTAAAAGTTATTTATTATTGATTTTATGACCAAAGATTTGTCTGCATTTAGGCCGACAAATTGTACCGGGTTAGGCTTTAAAATATGCAGAAAACGGGGGAGTAAATGAAATCAAAATTGCTCTACAAACGTTTGTTAAATTTTGCGCATAAATGCGCTTAATTGGCCAAATTATGGGCCAGCAAAAGAAAGAGAACCAAAGTTTACACAGCGAAAAAGTAAACCATAAAGCGACAAAGCAAAGAAAAAACGGAAAAGGGTGAAGGGGTGAATATTGTGCAGTTAACATTTATACCCTTACTAAGTGACTCAATTTGTTGAAAAAGTACTCTGCCTAAGTAATCATAATTTAACAGGGAACGCAGTCATTATAAGTTTTAATATAAAACTTAGTTTTCAATTTGCTTACAAAATGATGACTATTTTTAATTAAGGCTGAAGGCCACAGTGGCCATTGTTCCGTAACTCTATGCTAGCCCGTTATTGTGTTATTATTAAACTTCACAGCTGGCGCCAATAGCTGGTGAAGGTGACCGGCTGTGAAAGTTTTAAAGAAAAAACTTGTTCTTAAGATGTGCCAAGTCGGTTTTGAAACTACTACCTTTTGCACAGCTGGCACACACATTACCTACTGCACCACACCATCTCACAAAATAGAACTCAATCAAATATTATGAGCTTATCATACATGCATAATACAGTACAACAAAGTTACCACTTTAGTGAGGTGAGGAGCAGCAACAGCAGTCCTCCTAAGATCCAAATTGGCCTTTCAATTAAATTTTCACTTAGTTTATGGCAATATTTACAGATTTAATCGTGGTGCTCCAAGTTTCATTAAGCTGCTTTAAGCTTCAGCCCAAGGACTCTTTGATTTTTTTTTCAAATTTCGCGAAAATTCTGGAATAGTCTCTGCTAAGAGATAAGAGAGCGCTTCTTCCGGGAGATCTACATTTGTTTAAGCCAAACACAGTCTTTCAATATTATTTTCGTTATTAGTAGGCTGAAACCTAGCCAATTTTCACTAACACTATGAGTTCCTGCGGCCTTAAATATAATATTTTCAAAATAAATAAAACATCATTTCATTCATTTCATCTTACCCCAACAACTGATAGAGCATAGCACACAAAAGACAGAAAATAAAACACACACATTTTGTTGGAAAAACTTCACTAAAAACGGCAATGGCGCGCATACACACAGAGCAAAAAGTGCTGCCAATTGCAGTTGGATTGTGGTAAGGTTGAGTTTAATTAAGAAAAAAAAGTATGGTGGCCAATTATTTTGTACCAATTTTGCAAATTAGTGGCTGGAGTTATTTCCTTGTGGGTTGGTGGGTGGGCGGTGGGTTTGCAAGGCAACAATTACGTAGCGCACTTTTGTGCAGTTGCTCCTAGCTAATAAAGCCAGCCAGCAAGGACAAGGGCAACTGATGACAAGGTTAACACAAGTGGCGTCTCAAGTGTGGAGCAATGTAAATAATATCCAAAACCCCCATCAGCATGCAATTCCCGAAAAAAAAACCCGTGCCACACAATGAAATTTTAATTAAGTCTGAGCTGGCGTTTGTTTTGTGCTGATGCAGCCATTTGAAAATGCTACCTAGTACGCGTTAAGAAGTATGCTGGTATATTGGATCTTGCACAAGTTAGCTTAAGGCAACTCCTGAGGTATTCCTCAGGTCGATGCACATCTAAAAAATTGTCACATGTGCCTGAGTGGCTAACACAATGCTAAAATGTTGCCACACGAATTTGTTTTACAATTTTCTGTTAACATTTATGCATTTTGTTACTTTTCCTCTTTGACATTCCCCCCAACCCCCCGCTCTTTGCCGCCTGCCTACTGTGTGCTTTTGTTTGTCTGAATGGCTGCACAAATACAAAACGTCTGGAAGGCTTTGTATCTGGGTTCTAGTCTGTGAAAGCATAAATGCATTTGTGTAATTACACAGCATCTACACGTACCACACACATTTGTATACAGCCCAGCCCTCTCACACACCGTGCTGAAATAAAGACATTTTAAAGTAGCTTAGCTAAATGATGTTAATAAGCCACAAGGTTGCAGAAGATAGCACAAAGCTGCAATTAAATTATCATTAGGGAAATCATTGTAAATGCATTTAGTTGAACTCAATTGTAACAGGGTTGTCTTATTAACCAAATACTTAATTTATTTCTACTAATTGTGTTAAAGATTGGGGGTTAAAGTCAAAGATTTGTACTTGTTAAACAAAAATAAACAGTTTTGAATTGACAAATCAAGTTTTAGGGTCCAAAGTTCAGACTCTGAATGAATAAATGGAAGAAGAAGTTTTCTCAAATATTTATTTACACTAATTTCCCATTTCCGATCTGGAGAATTTTGCAATTAATATCCTACGAAATCGAATACATTTAATAAAATGCAAATTCTTTTAAATATTTGACTAAAATATGAGATTTCCTTGAAAAAATACATTTTTTAAATGTGTTTTACTAAAATTTAGATATAACTTTATTATTAAACCAATCTGGGAACTGAAACTAAAATGTTATATTGGGCATCTTTCGAAAGGGGAATTGATTCATGTTCTTGCAAATCAAAATCAAAAACGTTTTTCGTTTTTAAAATGTATTCTTGTTGGTCGTTGGTATTTGGTAAACTCGGCATTCTAACAGTGCCGAATTATTCCTATTTCTGTAATCGATTTAGAAGTTGTTTGTTTAATAATTCTTATTGAATAATTGAGAACAGTCAAACCAAACCAAAAAGGAATTGCTTTCGATCTACTTATCAAATTGAAGGCATGCCAAAATGTATCAATACTGCGACCCAGTCCCTAATCTTACACAGCAGAGCCTCTTTGTTTCGAACTTTCTTTGCCTAGGACCATGCGAATTCTTCAGTTTCAGTTCTTATCATATTAGGATATTTCATTTCCATTTTTTATATAAGATCAATAAGATCTTATTAAATTTATTTAAAAATTGTCGGTTGGAGGGGTGCATTGTCTAATGAAAATACAGCAATGCTGGTGCAGCGAACATTCTTTTGCTGATAACTTGACTTCCGTTTACCAAAACTTTTGGCGGTTCAATAAATAGTTTTGATTACTGAATATGTCTTCTATCCTGCATCTATAAATCTGTGGGACTCATGCCGTTTTTCAAATTTGCTGCGGTGAGAGGGGGCGTGGCAAAAATTTGACTATAAGTATAAGAAGAATATGTCCCATACATGCCAATCCTCTAACTCTTACCATCTCGGAGATCTGTTTGTTTATACGGACAGAAGGACGAAGAATATAGCCTGCGTTTCTTTGGTATTTGGGATTGAAGACCGTTCCACACTTGATTGATGTTTGAACAACAACAAACCTCAGTTCAACCTTTAGTTAATTTGCTGTTCTTTTTTTTCTAAACAAAAGTAAACTCACAGCTTCGAGCTCTATCCCAACGTGGGGCCACCCCAACAATAACAATAAAAACTGCATCTAAATTCATGTGCCAACATAAACAATTAAAGACTCTGCCCTAATTATTAAAATTGCGAATTTTAAGAAAGTGCCAACCGGCACTGATGCTGACGGATATCTGTGGCAAGTGAAAGGCAAAGGCTCACTTGTAGTGGCTGGCGCACACTTGAGAGTCTAGCCAAAGCGTTAACAAGAGGCAATTAATCAGCGCTAAAGCTGCTCCAGCTTTGGTTTTATGCTGAGAAAAAGTGTCATTAAAAGTCAAAGAGAAAAAGTAACAAGGACAGCATAAACAGAATTTGAATTTAAAGACTCAGCCAGAATCACAATTTCTCATTTCAGTTTTATCATAGCATACTTTGCTATACATAAATGTTTGTGTGCTGCTGCAGCCATAAAATGAGAACAAGTGGGTAATAAATGCAGAATGTCAATTGGCTGGCTGGTACCGAAATTTCATAAATAACTAACGACGAATGGGTCAAAGTCAGGCCAAATGTGGCACACTAACACATGAAATCACGCTATCTATTTCAATTGCGCATACGCCCCATCAAGCCGCGGCAACTTACCCGCCGACGACAGTTGATATCATTAAGGCAGTAAGGCAGCCAAAGTTGACGCTAAAGAATATATCGACATGCAGCCCGACAGTTTGACTATTTGACTTAAGTATGCCCCGAAAAGGAATGCCGAGCAGTACACAAAATGACGTTGCAGACAGGAACTAAATAAACTTGTACAAGATGAAAATCGCAAACATTCGGGTTTTTTTTTCTTTCTATTTTCACTCCCCGTTTTTTTTGTGTTGCCTGGGGTTATGGGGAAAAGTTTTCGCTCTCAATGTGTGTGTGTGTGTGTGAGCAAATAACATTTTTGTTCAGAGCAGAGACGAAAAAAAGTCCCAGACAAGCCAAGTGTTGACATGCTGTATTGTAGTTTGGTTTAAACTTTAAACAAACCACAAATTATTTTAATGTTAGTCAACAGAGTTGAAATTTGTTTGCATATTACACGATTGATTTCATTAAGAACTGCTTAAGGGAACTGCATGAGTAACTGTCCCGTCTAACAACTTATTTATTACGTATTTATGAGATTAAATCAATACGCTTCCGTGATAGGATATTGTTCAAGCTCTACAAGATCTTAACACCCACGCAAAGAACATTTTTTATCTCCTAACGGACTTCCCTTTACGCCCAAATTATGATACGGTTGTTTAGTGTTGAGACACTGAGCAATAAGGAGCAACGGATTGAACACTCACTGAGTAGAGGGAAGCTTAACTTAGAGCAACCAATGAATCTGTCACTGAACAATGAGTCCTTATCTATCTAGTAATATCCTAAGAGCTGATTAAACTTACCAACTTCAGCCTTAACAGAAATATATATACACATACAATTAGGCCACCTAAGTGGAATAATCTCACATTGCACTCAATTGTATTATTTTTCTACATCTTCCTTTACTTCTAGACTTGTTAAGCTTGCCACTAAATGTTTAATCATGAAACAGAAAAAAACTTTTCCACAGACAACTAAAAGTTAAACCGAATTAGATCCCCAAACTAACCGAAAAACGAGACGACAAGTGCCAAGGCATGAAAATACACTGGCTCACATTTTGTTTTGTGCATTTTCATATTTTTTTTTCCCCACTTTCCGCTTTGAACTGGCACGCACAACGAGCAAAATATCTCAAGTTTTTCGGGGGGCCAAAATGAAAATTGGATTGCGCGGACCGTCTCTCGCATACAAAAAGGCCAGCGAATGGCTGGCATTCAGAACCATTTTGGAGAGGTGCTCAAGCAATTTGAAAAGTTTTGCAAGCAGCGCGTAGACAAATGTCAGGACCCCAGTAAGTACTTCAATTTAAACTTTTTTCTTTTTACAATGATGCGAGTATGACAGAGATTTTGGTAAGATATCTGGATTAGAATTTGATGTTGAGAACAGAAAAGGGTTGCAAGCGGCAGGAAAAGTGAATTAATTGCTAATTAATGTAAGCCTAAACTAGGTTCAAGTGGGATTAGATAATCATGAGGCCAGCACATGTTTCGTTTTTTATTTATTTATTCATTTTTTTGTTTGCCTTATTTTGATGTGGGTTTAGTTCACTGACATATCAATTCGACCACAAAAAAGCCACATAAAAAAGGGTCCTTGGCCCAGCTCAAAGTTTGCCATAGAATTGAATTCAGGAATATTTCTCAGATATTACAATTGTCAATAGTTTTTGGGGAATGCCGGTGCCCTGCCACTGCTTTACTCGTGCTCAACTTTGCCGGCACTTTGAAGTGAGTTCAAAAGGTGCGTGTCTAGTCCGGGCATAAAAAAAGGCTCTTTATTTTTTGTGTGGGGCCAGCAGTTCTGGCGCGTCAAGCGTAAAATTGTGAGTGGTTCAATTTGGAGACACACACACACAAACCCACACACAGTCGCAGCAAATGGAAATTGTTGGTTAGCGATATGAAAAACTTCCTTGACAGCAAAAGGAGGAGAAAGTAATTTAAATTTAAAATCGATAAAGCATTTGAAGTATGTTCTATAATTTGTGGTTGCCCTAAAAACCAAATTGCATTCAAAAATATGTATCATTGGAAGTATAGGGGGGAGTAAATGTCAATTTATTCATCAGGAAAGTCTTTAGGAACCGATTCTTTCTTTATTTCGAACCCGACCGTCCTCTGTCTGAGAAACCAAATCGCTTAAAAAGTTGATTTTCTTAACTTTAAAACGAACTTGGCACCTTGGACTAAAACACTTAAGGCTGCATCTTAGTGCACACGGCTATCAAGTTATCTTAGTGAGGAAAACTTTTTTGCTTTGAGTGGTAGAGTCTTCAATTTTTGCCTATGTATATTTTATAGACTTATACAAAGTTCTACAAAGATTTGTTAAAATCAAACGACTATAGCGTATAGCTGCCATAGGAACAATTGGTCGAAAAACTAGTTTTAGTAAGAAAATATTTTTGTTTGCAAACATAACTTCTCCAAACTCCGTATTTATTAGTTTACTATGATTTTTCATTATTCTATCAAGTTTGGTCGAAATCGGACAACTATATGGTATAGTTGCCATAGAGAGGTAGGTCAAAAAAAAAGGCTTAGTTAGGAAAACTTTTTTGTTATAAATGGTAGTGTCTTCACTTTTTGCACACAACTGTTTTATACACTTTTAAACAACTATACAAAGTTTTGTCAAAATCGAAAGACTATATCATATAGCTGCCATAGGAACAACCGGTCGAAAAACTAGTTTCAGTAAGAAAATATTTTTGTTTTCAAAGGAAACTTCCCCAAAATCCGTATTTATAAGTTTGCTTTGATTTTCCATTATTCTACCAAGCTTGGTCGAAATCGTACAACTATAAAGTATAGCGGTAATAGAAAAGTTAGGTCAGAAAAGTATCTTTGTTTTGATTGGTAGTGCCTTTAGTTCTTGCATTTTCTTATTTTATACACTTTTAAACAATCCTTTAAAATTGTATGAAAATCGGACAACAAAAGCATATAGCTGCCATAGGAAAGATCGGTCGAAAAACTAGTTTTAGTGAGAAAAATCGTCTTTGTTTACTATTGCTGGCGTCATTAACATTGCCAACTAGTTATATTATAAGTTTTTCTAATTTTGTTCCAAATAAAAACAATCCATATCATTTAAGTCAAATTATAGAAGACAATCAATTAAGTTATTCTGTGATATTTCAAGTTTCAAGCCTTGATGTTTGCTGATTAAATTGAAAAACAATTGCGTCTTGCTTGACATGTCAATCCAATCACTTCTATGAACAGCTCATCAATCTAACTTATTGCGGTTTGTTATACTTATATAATAAACCAAAACAAAAGCATTTCGTCGTGCGACTCACGCGTTTCAAATAAAAATCATGCCAATAAAATGCCACAGTGCGGTACGTGTATAGATGATTTTTATGCGAGTGGCAGCGGGTTGTGTGTTAGTGTATGGTTGCATGTATCCTTGCTGTGATCACGTGCTGTGCAGTTCGTTGAGAAACAGTAGGCAACAAGGGTCACAGAAAATGGCTACATTGTTTGTTTATACATGTGTGTGTGTGTGGGTGTGTGTAGGTATGACTAGACGTAAAAGGGGGAAAAAAACAACAAAATTTCGGCATAGAAAATCATAAAAATGGATTTATTTTGTGCACTCTAGACGTGTTTGGTTAAACCAATATTCGGAGCGTTAACAAAAGTAGGCAAGTTGTACACACTTTGGGCTTTTTGTTTAAGCTGCTTTTCATTTATTATTTCTAAATTCTTGTAAATTGATTTTTATTCCAAAATCAAAACAATTTTCATTTAAATGTTACTTAGTTGAGCTATGTCAAATATTTGCTCATGAATTATGCAAGCAATAATTTTGCACAATTAAACAAACTGTAAACAATTTGTAAACGGGCCAAAGTTATGCAAATATGTTGTCAGAAATTTGTCTAATTAATTTATGTAATAATTTTCATTGTGTGCAAATTAAATCAATTTGATGATTATTAATTGAGTTAAATTATTAAAAATAATTGCAACAATGTGAAAGAAAATTCAAACTGGCAGTTTGCCAAGTACTTATGCCGATAAGCTATGGGCTTTTAAAAAGTCCTAATGATTCAAAGTAAGCCAAGAGCATGCCCCATTAAATTCATTTATAAGTCTGGCAAACATAAATTCCCAAAATCTTAGCTTCAGCACTTTATAAAATATTTATACTATTTTTTGTTTGTTTTGCATTCCCTTAAGGCAACCAAATGACCCAAATTGCAGTTAAAAGCAAACAAACAAAACCCGAAAAGGAGCAACAAAAACCAACAAAAAAAAAATATAGTCGAAAACAAGTCTAGCTCTCAATAAAATTACGTATACGCACAGTATGTGGCATGGATATGGCAATTGCTATTGCTTTTATGTCTCGCTTGTTCTTGCAACTAATTTGCTAACACCCACCCAACTCCCTTCCACCCCGCCACAGCAGAAAAAAAAGAGTGCATATTTCGTTAGGAAATCCTTGTAAGCCACAAAGACTTGAAAAATTTTGTTAGCAGAGCCACAAATTTCAGGGGAATAAAATTGCAACGAAATAAACAACCTACAGAGGGAAACAACAAAATAACGGCAAAAACCACAAACGAAGGCCACTCAATAAACTGGCACTACAAAAGCGAAGGCAGAATGCCAGTGAGCGAGACAGAGGGAAACAAATCGATTTGGCAATGCGTACTGGTTTCCAATTAAAAGTTTACTAATTATTTCTCAACTTTTGTGCAACGATCAAGGAGCAGCGAGCATGCATCGCTCTCTAAGGGCTCCCACATGAAAATCTAGCCACAAAATTGCTAACGATTCGGGGAATGTTAGTGTATGTGCGTGTGTGTGACGACAGGGCATGGCGCTGTTGTGTCGTGTCGATTTGACTATGCGTTGACTCTCCTTGTTAATTTGGTCATGCGTGGGACAGACATAGGAAGAGTGAAGTGGTCCTAAGTCAATCGCACAGCAAATCGATTGTTGCACTTCTGGGCCAACCACTCCTCCACACTTCACCACTCCACCAGTCTTCCAGCGACAGGCATCAAGCGTTTGCTGTCGCGTGTTCTCGAATTAAAAGCAATTGCCTTTCGATTGCGTTGATTGCACACATTACCATTACCTGACGGCTGTTACATGGCCGCATTTTGAATGGCCCAACGAATTGTCCAGGCTCTTGAGCTGTCTATGCCAGCGGTAATCAAATCTTTCGAATTTTGGTTTAAGCTTAAGCTTTCTGGTTGCAAGCATTTCTGATTTGAGCCTGGTTAATGCCACTGTAAAAGGCTGGTTTTCAGTTGAGATCCAATAACTGCATTCAAATAAGACAGCTGTTCAGATTCTTATTCCATACAAAGGTATAAGGTATGCGTTCTGAAAATCAGCCTTAAATCTGTAATTTTTCGGTCGTTAGATTTCAGATTTTTCAATACGAAGCAGATAGCTCTGTCAATTCAGTTTTGTTCTAATACATTAAACTGAACTGTTGCTTATTTTGTAAGTAAATTTGGAACCCCTATTTCTGTAGAATATTGAAGACTTTCGGATAGATTTAAGACTGCAAATCAGATATTATTGACAATGTAAGCAAAAAAGTAGAGGACAGTCACCTAACATTATTTACGTTATTACACAGAGAAAAAAAAGGATATTAAAAAACATCGATTGGATGATTTCCGGTATCCATTTGGACGGGATATGTCTAAAATATCCTTTTAATCATCCAACGGAGCTTAAAATCATCCAAAGGATATGAAAACTGATGATCATAAGGATGATTTTGCAGCTCCGCTGGATAATTAAAAGGATATTTAAGATATATCCATTCCAAATGGATCTTTTTTTTTTACTGTGTAGATCTTAGCAAAGTCTTTGATACCGTTGACTATACTTCGTGTAAACTATGCATCACATTGAGTTAACTATAGAGTACTTCCACCTCAGTCATAAAACTTATGAAACATACATTTGTGGGCCAGTGTGGCACACTGGACTGCTATATAAACTTGCTACTACTTTCTGTTCCTAAAGTTGTTCCTACGCTTCAGGCGGTTCTATGTTTGATGCGGAGATGAGGAGTCTGAAATGACACACATTAGGGCTGCTGTGCCCCAAGGCAGCTTGTTGGTTCTAATACTCATCATCAATGTCGTCAATGACCAGAGGCTGATAGTCTCATAAAACAGCACTCATGGCAGTCTCAAAAATAGAGGAAAGTTAGCCTCGGCTGCCCCGTAGTTTATATATTTTCATTCAACTAGTTCTTTTTGGCTTTAAAGTATGCTATTTGAAAGATCTACCAAGCTGACCAATAAATTTTAGCATACGATATTAATAAATGGCAATTATAAACACACCAATCACTGAAATCAAACAAAATTTTCTCACTAAACCAAGTTTTTCAAATTATCTTTCCTATAACAGCTAGAAGCTATAGTCATTCGATCTCAACAAAACAATTTGTACAATTGTGTAAAACTACATAAAATAAATAAATAAATTCTTTATAGCTCTGGAAACAGTTGCTCTTTTGATGATTGTTAAAGTTCTCTAGACTTCTGATTTGTTGGGTTGATTTGGGAGACTTATTTGTCTATATATTATTTACTGTTAATAATATTATTCTGAATTTGTTTTCTATAAGTTTCTGTTCCCAAGTTTCGAATGTTTAACAAACAATGCAACAAAATGTAAATAAAATGCAAATGACTGTGTACATGTTCCACTTAATCTGGGTTACCAATTGCACGCGAATCCTTAATGGTGATGCCTGCCTGGTCGGGGTAAATACCAAGCAACGAGAAAACCTCATATCACATGACAATTGAAAATACACCAAGAGCACTTGACGCAGCGACCAATATTTGTTATTGCAACGTTGCGTTTCACATTTTGTCGCCGATTTGTTGGCGTCATTATGCCCCATCTGTAGAGAGAGAGAGAAAGAGATGTTCTGCCCCCATCCTCCACATCCTACGCCACACACTGTATGCACTTAGCATTGCAATTTGCAGGCAATGCTTTATTTTTCCCCAAATGCAAACAAAATGTTTTCAGTGGAAACATTAACACAATTTCCCCTCACCTCAAATTGTCTATTGTTTGTCAGCGTTTGCGTTCGCTGCGGTCGCTTAATTATTTTTGTCAGCGTCGTTTCGGCACATTTTGTGGTGGAGCGGGACGGGAATGAGCGAGAAATTTATATTGCATAATTTTTATTATTAATGTTTCTAATTGAAGAAAATACTTTGCTTTGGAACTGTGCATGTATTTAAATTAGTTTAATTTTCATAATAACAATTGGAAATCGTTAAGAGTATAAAAATGATGCTCTGTCTGCGGGGCAACTTAAATCTTAAATGTAATTTAATTTCCAAAGCAAAACAGACTCCGAACAAAAGAACAAGAAGAAGGTGCAGCTCACCTGAGTGGAAGGGGAATGTTGTGCCAGCCAGAGTAGACGCAGACAGGGATGCTGCACATTAGCAACGTTGAGCAACAACTGTTTTCAGTTATTTATAAAGCAGGGCGACGCAAACATTGGACTAGGTCACAGTTTTGATGCCCTTGCAACTGTTTTGTCTGGCTAGAGAAAGTAGTTCGCTCTCAATTGGAAAGTTTCTTTAACTTATAGAAACTTTTAAGCTAATTTATTTGTTCAATTACAGAATATCTTTTAAAATACCCATTATACTTTGAAGAACTCATGTCTTACCCAGTTTTAGGTCGAAAGTGTTTTGTTGAACCATGTTGCATGTCTTAGCCGGCTCGAAGAATCCATAATACCTCAAAGCAGCATCAGTCTTTGCCTGTCAACTGTCTGTCGCACAGCCGTCGCTCCTTGCCAGCAAAGCCATAACTGGTTGGGAATTCCAAAGCAACAAGAGTGCAAAAATCAATTGCGCTCTCAGCTTGATAGCTTCCACACACACCCCACTTCCTTAAAAAACAAAACTGAGAGAGCGAGTTCAATGCTATTTTCTCTCAAATGTGCTTGCTCTCCACTCTGTTTCTTGGTTCAAGATTGGTTTGATTTCAAAAGCGAAATTCTTGATAATTCAAGAACAAAGAAATATTAAGTTTTTCGTTCTACTCTTTTCTGGGTGTAATAATATTATTAGTGTATAGAAGCTTCTTTTCAAAAGATAACTTCATATTGGTTTGATTTCAAAAGCGAAATTCTTGATAATTCAAGAACAAAGAAATATTAAGTTTTTCGTTCTACTCTTTTCTGGGTGTAATAATATTATTAGTGTATAGAAGCTTCTTTTCAAAAGATAACTTCATAGTATGTTCTAAAAGAAAACTATTAAAACCAGACTAACTAGATTGCCGGTGGCCCTTTTCTAACGACCCTGTCTAAGCAAAAAGCTTATGTACTTCCACCTACAAAGGTATTAAAAATGCTGCCACATTCACAACGCATTAAGCGTGAATGTTCCAAACTGTCGTGTGCTGGGCCCTGGCGGTGTTGAGGGGCTAAGCTGCCGCTTCATCTTTGGCGCGGTATGCGGGTGAGTTCAACGAGCAGGGAGTGTGCAACTCCAACTGTGTGGGTCTAATGCATACCTCAAGGCCTTAATTCGCAGAATGCTAACGTTAACGGCCTCCATTTTTAACTCGTTTTATTTTTTTGCGCATTCCTATTTTCAAGCGCAACGTGCGAATGCCGCATACTGTAATGAAACGAAATGTAATTTGCATTTAAACTCAGGCCGCGAAGGAGCGAGTGAGTAAAATGAAAAAAACTTAAAGGCAGAGCCAGGAATTGTGGATGCAGCAGTTGTGCGTGTCTGGCGGCGGCCCATTCACATTTACACCGTTAAGCCCACATGCATTTCATTTCATTAAAAATGCAGAAATACATTTAAAGTGAAACGATTCCTTGTTGTTTTTTTGTTCTGCCAGCTGCCCACAGTGATTTTTAAAAACTTTTTGGTTGTGAACAAGGCAAATAAATAACTTGCCTTTAATTAATTTTGTAGCTGTATAAAGTGGTTAAACAAGGCATGAATTTTATAAAACTACTGAAATGGGTAGATATTTAGTTGATTTTCTTGTATTTCGTACGCCTTCTGCCGCTGTCAGGAACTGATGTCAAAAAGTATGCAATCAAACGAAGAAACTATAACAAGGCACAATAGTTTGGTGACCAGAAGAACGCAGTAAAATGTATATAGTTTTTCTGTATATAACAAAAGGAAAACTTTAATTTGAGCACAACTTGAGAATGTACCACAAACAATTTGTGTCTGCAGTTTTCTTAAGCATTTATTCATTCATCCAACCCACACACACAGGTGCTGCCAACTACACGATGGCGCTTGATTGCCTGCTCTTCTTTAGGCAAGCCAAGC